>CP106729.1:13169056-14369056 GCA_025506655.1 Gossypium rotundifolium | reverse complement strand
AAGAGTTTGAGTTCAATTTAAACTCTGCTAACGGAGGGATCCCACATCGGTAAGACACAAAGAAGGAAGGTGAGAAGCTAGCTATATATAAAGCATTCTATGAGGAGAGTTAATATACCTTGGTGGGCATTTGGGTGCAGACCTAGAGGATAATCGCCAATAGTAGCGAAGGAAGGGCTACTATAACAAGAGGTGCACGGTAAGGTTTCGGTTTTCGATAAGTGTATATTAAGTTATGATTAATCGTTAAGTGATGTCGATTGTAGGTTCGTGACTAAGGGGTTTGTAGCGCGCGTGGTTACCAGGTGTATACAAACACTACACACATAATGTCGGCAGTGCCGAAAGCCGAAAAGCCAAAAGTGGCTAAATGGGCCTGGTGGGCCCTGAGGCTAAGTTTGATGAAATGGTTTGGTTGGTTATACGAATTGAATTAGTCATGCATGATACATGAATTGAATTTGTTTTGGGCCTAATAGGCCATATGATGAGATTTGGACCTAATGGGCCGTAAGGGAGTGATTTAGGCTTATGGGGACGTAGACATATATGTTAGGGTTTATGGACCTTAGGCTTAGTTTGAACAACTCGTAAATTCCATAAGACTTAATTCTAATTAAAAATGCCTATGAACAAGCTGCTGGGTTAGGGTGTGGCAACGGGCATACGCATGTTTAGGATTGGATCTAGGGAGAGCTTGGTCCTTAAGCGGCCCTAGTGGCCCACCTCCTCTTTTCTGGAATCCTACCTGGTGCGTAGTGTCTGTTCACTTTAGCCGCGAGGACTTGTTGATGGGCCAAAGTTCATAACTAAAACCCGAAATGGACCAAAATACCCCCGATTTGTAAAATTAATAAAATACACTCGATTTGCGAAATTACCAAAGTACCCGATTTGTGAAATGATGAAAATACCCCTAATTTGTAAAATTACCAAAATACTCCGGTTTTAAATTATCGAAATACCTTTAGTTTGTAAAATTACCAAAATACCCACAGTTTGTAATATTACCAAAATACCCTTGGTTTGCAAAATTACCAAAATACCCCTGGTTTGTAAAATTATCGAAATACCCTCGAATTATAAAATTACCGAAATACCCTCGAATTACAAAATTACCAAAATACCCTTAGTGTGTAATTCTGCTTTTACCCTGGCGACAAATGGCCGTTGTACCCTCGTGGTAGTACTAATGTTGTTTGTGTTAATTGTATGATTGATTATGTTAGAGATGTCTTTGCATACATGGATTAGTTATGAGTAGAATTACCGAATTACCCTTGGTAGGTAAATTCTGAAATACCTCGATGAGGTAAAATTATCGTTATACCCTTTGGGGTTGATTAAGCGTGATTGTGTGTAACATTCTCACACCATTTGGATTACCTATTAGTATATGCTTATAAATCATTATATTACATTAAATGCCGAAATATCGGCATCGTTGTTGAAAACCCGAGGAGGGTAAAGGCGAATCACCAGGTTAGTGATCTCTGTCATTCTAAAGTGAATGGTTACATTGATTTGATATGATAAACATGTATGCGATTTACGTGATTAGGGGTTGGGTGATTAATGAAAGGGAAGTGTTACATTGTAGTGGCTTTTGCCATGATTTGTTGTAGTGGCTTTTTCCATGATCATTGTAGTAGCTCGCCATGATGCATTACGGTAACTATGTCACGATTCGACGATGAGCGATTAATCTGCAACATGACCGCCATCGATGGTGTGTAGCGGATGGAGGGTTGATTGTAGAAATCCCCATGGTGTGATTGGTTGGTACTGGTGGTGTGTAGAGGATGGAAAATCTAGGTTGAAATTTGGGTTTGCATCGCATTGCATACATTATCTCTTTGTGACATATGATGTGGGTTAAGGCTCAACCGAGGCTATTTTGGGCTAAGGCCTAATTGCCACCGTTACTGTAATGGGCTTCGGCTTGGATTATTGTGATGCATGTTCTTATCGAAGAGGGTTGTACATACTGAGTTTTCGTAAACTCACCCCTTTTTTTGAATGTCTCAGGTAATTCCCATCGATAGAGGATTGGGAGTCGTGGAGGACTCGGGGGTGGCTATACATCGGAGATACTACTCGTGAACTTTAGTAATTTCAATTTTTGCCTCTTCTTTTAGATTATTTATTTTGGGTTAATATTTTGTAATAAGGCCATTGGTTTATTTTTCTAAGCTTTCATTTATAACTGTTAAACTTATAAATACAGGGTTTTCTTAAAACTTTAGCAATCATTTTCTAAAATATCATGTTTACGCAACGATGAAAGTTCAACTTTCATAACAAAATAGTTTTTCAAAATAATAATAACTTTTAAACGATCATTTGGGAGGTCCCGTTTTTCTCAAACAAATAACAAACTCGGAGTTCAAAAATCTGATAAAACTTTTCTAAACAATTGCTTAGCATTTAAACTTCCTTCACTGTGACACACCAGATTCGAGCCTAACTTTTAGGCCGGTTTTAGGGTGTTACAATTTTGGTATCAGAGCCTAGTTGTAACACTCGACTGTGGAATAGGTTCGAAAGTGTTTTCCAAAGTTATTTAAAATTTAGTTTTTTGAAAAAAGTATCTTTATTGGAAGTATGGCACCCGAGTCTCCGGCACCAAATTCGTAAGTCCCTTTACTTATTATTATATACTATAATGACTGTATTTATTCTGTGTATGTTTTGGATGTGATGTTTGAATGGAAAATTTTAATGTATTAGTGTTAAATATCTGTTTGCTTTAGTATTCGATATTTGGTTATATGAAGAGGTTCCAAGCTTAAGTTAGAAAGTGTATTACTATTTTAGAACCAGAGTGCGCAGCGTGAGTGTAGTGTTGTAGGTTAGGATGCGCGACTATTTCTATAGATAGAAATTTTGAGGACAAAATTTCTTTAAGGAGGGTAGATTTGTAACATCCCAAAGTTGGGCCTAGTAGGATTGGGCCTATTGGGCTTTAGGCATAGGAGCGTTTAAAATTTTTGAGAATAAGAGAATGGCGTTAGTGCAAGTTAGATCTAGTAGGTGAGTGATTTTGGAAGGTTAGGGGGCTTCTATGAAGTCCCGGGATCAAACTTTGGCTTTAAAGAAATTTTGGTTTTAGGTGAATAAAACCCTGGGAGTTAGTTGGTAGGCTTTAAGAATAAAATGTGGAGAAAAATGACACAAGTGGAGTGTGTGGTGTAGTGGCAAAGTGACGCCATATAAGAGGTAATGGGGTAACGCCAAAAAGGAAGGAAGGAGGTCTAAGGTTCAAGGTATTGGCTCTTGCGTTTTGGTTTTCTTTTTAAAGGGACTCTAGAATTTTTCCATAGGGTTATATTGAGTTGCGCATGATTTTAGACACAAGAGGAGTTTGTGGCCAAGTGGTTAGCGGTGTGGATTATGCTACAAGGGAGCTTGGGTTGAATCTCATGACAAGCAAGGAGTATTTATTTTGTGGATTGGATGGGAAAAGTTTGAGTTCGATTTAAACTCGCTAACGGAGGATCCCACATCAGAAGATACAAAGAAGGAAGGAAGGATAATAGCATTCAATGGGAGAGTTAATATACCTTGGTGGGCGTTTGGGTGCAGACCTAGAGGATAATCGCCAATAGTAGCGAAGGAAGGGCTACTATAACGGGAGGTGCATGGTAAGGTTTCGGTGAGGTTTCAGTTTTTGATAAGTGTATATTAAGTTATGATTAATCGTTAAGTGATGTCGATTGTAGGTTCGTGACTAAGGGGTTTGTAGCGCGCGTGGTTACTAGGTGTGTACAAACACTACACACACAATGTCGGTAGTGCCGAAAGTCGAAAAGCCAAAAGTGGCTAAATGGGCCCAGTGAGCCTTGAGGCTAAGTTTGATGAAATGGTTTGGTTGGTTATACGAATTGAATTAGTCATACATGATACATGAATTGGATTTGTTTTGGGCCTAATAGGCCATATGATGAGATTTGGGCCTAATGGGCCGTAAGGGAGTGATTTGGGCTTATGGGGACGTAGACATATATGTTAGGGTTTATGGACCTTAGGCTTAGTTTGAACAACTCGTAAATTCCATAAGACTTAATTCTAATTAAACATTCCTGTGAACAAGTCACTGGGTTAGGGTGTGGCAACAGGCATACGCATGTCTAGGATTGGATCTAGGGAGAGCTTGGTACTTAAGCGACCCTAGTGGCCCACCTCATCTTTTCTGGAATCCTACCTAGTGCGTAGTGTCTGTTCACTTTAGCCACGAGGACTTGTTGATGGGCCAAAGTTCATAACTAAAACTCGAAAGGGACCGAAATACCCTCGATTTACGAAATTAATAAAATACCCTCGATTTGTGAAATTACCAAAGTACCCCGATTTGTGAAATGACAAAAATACCCCTAATTTTGTAAAATTACCAAAATACCCTCGATTTACGAAATTACCAGAATACCCCTAGTTTGTAAAATTACCAAAATACCCCTAGTTTGTAAAATTATCAAAATACCACCGAATTCCAAAATTACCAAAATATCCCCAGATTATAAAATTACCAAAATACCTTTAGTGTGTAATTACCGTTTTACGCCTAAGCAACAAATGATCGTTGTACCCTAGTGGTAGTACTAAGTTGTTTGTGTTAATTGTATGATTGATTATGTTCGAGATGCACTGCATACATGGATTAGTTATGAGTAAAATTGCCGAATTACCTTTGGTAGGTAAATTACTGAAAACCCTCGGTAGGTAAAATTACCGTTATACCCTTTGGGTTGATTAGCGTGATTATGTGTAACATTCTCACACCATTTGGATTGCTTGTTAGTATATGCTTATAAATCTATTATATTCTGTTAAATGCCAAAATACCGGCATGGTTGTTGAAAACCCGAGGAGGGTAAAGGCGAATCACCAGGTTAGTGATCTCTGTCATTCTAAAGTGAATGGTTCTGTTGATTTGATATGATAAACATGTATGCCAATTTCTATGATTGCACGGGGTTGGGTGATTGATGGAAGGGGAAGTGTTTTGTTGTAGTGGCTTTTACTATGATCTGTTGTAGTGGCTTTGGCCATGATCTGTTGTAGTGGCTCTACCACGATTTGTTCTGGTGACTATGTCACGATTCTGACGATGAGCAGTTAACTGCAGCATGACTGCCATCGATGGTGTGTAGCAAATGGAGGGTTGATTGTAGAAATCCCCACGGTGTGATTGGTTGGTACGGGTGGTGTGTAGAGGATGAAAAATCTAGGTTGGGGCTGGGTTTGCATCGCATTGCATACATTATCTGCTATGACATATGATGTGGGTTAAGGCTCAACTGAGGCTATTTTGGGCTAAGGCCTAATTGCCACCGTTACTGTAATGGGCTTCGGCCTGGATTGTTGTGATGCATGTTCTTACCGATGAGGGTTGTACACACTAAGTTTTCGTAAAATCAGCCCCTCTTTTTTTTGAATGTCTCAGGTAATTCCAAGCGATAAAGGATTGGGAGCCGTGGAGGACTCGGGGGTGGCTATACATCGGAGATACTACTCGTGAACTTTAGTAATTTCAATTTTTGCCTTTTCTTTTAGATTATTTATTTTGGGTTAATATTTTGTAATAAGGCCATTGGTTTATTTTTCTAAGTTTTCATTTATAATCATTAAACTTATAAATCTGAGGTTTTCTTAAACTTTAGCAATCATTTTCTAAAATATCATGTTTACGCAATGATGCAAGTTTAACTTTCATAACAAAATAGTTTTTCAAAATAATAACAACTTTTAAATGGTCATTAGGCAAGTCGCATTTTTCTCAAACAAACAATGAACTCGGAGTTCAAAAATCTGATAAAACTTTTCTAAACAATTGCTTAGCATTTAAACTTCCTTCACTGTGACACGCCAGATTCGATCCTAACTTTTAGGCCGGGTTTTAGGGTGTTACAGTTGAAATCTCAGTTGCAAGAATTGACCGATAAAGGGTTTGTACGATCGAGTTTTTCACCCTGGGGAGCTCCTGTATTATTTGTGAAAAATAAAGATGGAACTATAAGAATGTGTATTGATTATCGACAATTGAACAAAGTGACAATAAGGAACAAATATCCGTTACCTCGGATCGATGATTTGTTTGATCAACTGAGAGGAGCTATAGTATTTTCTAAGATATATTTGAGATCGAGTTACTATCAGTTGAGAGTTAAAGAATTCGATGTACTGAAAACTGCCTTCAGAACGAGGTACGGACACTACGAATTCTTAGTGGTGCCTTTTGGACTAACCAATGCTCTTGCAGTGTTTATTGACCTGATGAATCGAATTTTTAGACCGTATTTGGATCGCTTCGTGGTAGTGTTCATTGATGATATTTTGATTTATTCGTGTGATGAGATGCAGCACGCCGAGCATTTGAGAATGGTGCTACAAACTCTGCGTGAGAAATAGTTGTATGCAAAGTTCAGTAAGTGTGAATTTTGGTTGCATGAGGTCAGATTTCTGGGCCATATCGTATCAGCTACTGGGATACAAGTTGATCCGCATAAAATCTCTGTTATTTTGGAGTGGAAACCTCCGAGTAATATGTCTGAAGTCCGTAGTTTTCTGGGACTAGCGGGATATTATATACGATTTGTGAAAGGCTTCTCGATGATTGCAACTCCATTGACAAAGTTGTTACAGAAGGATGTTAGATTTGAGTGGTCAGAAAAGTGCCAACAGAGTTTTGAACAGTTGAAAGTGTTGTTAACGGAAGCACCATTGATTCAACCCAAATTAGGCAAAGAATTCATAGTTTACAGTGATGCATCGTTGAATGGTTTGGGCTGTGTGCTGATGCAAGAAGGGAAAGTTATTGCCTACGCTTCGAGACAGTTAAAACCGCATGAAAAGAACTACCCAACTCATGATCTTGAATTGGCTGCGATTGTGTTTGCTTTGAAGATTTGGCGTCACTATCTGTTTGGAGAGAGGTGTCACATTTTTACTGATCATAAAAGTTTAAAGTATTTAATGACTCAGAGAGATTTGAATTTGTGACAGAGAAGATGGTTAGAATTATTAAAAGATTACGAACTTGTAATAGATTACCACCCGGGTAAAGCTAATGTTGTAGCGGATGCCTTGAGTCGTAAATCATTATATGTTTTACGAGCTTTGAGTAATCAAATAGATCTGTGTGATGACGATGTGGTTGTAGATGAACTGAAAGTAAAACCGTTGTTTTTACAGCAGATATGTAAGGCTCAGAAGATTGATTATGAGTTGTTAGCAAGAAGAGTTGAATGTAATTCGAATGCTGAATTAGAATTTAGAGTTGATAGTAATGATTGTTTGATATTCAAAGATCGAATTTGCTTTTGAGAAATTCAGAGTTGATTCAAACGATTTTGAATGAAGCTCACAATAGCCATTTGGCTGTACATCAGGGAAGTACGAAAATGTATAATGATCTGAAACAGTTTTATTGGTGGCATGGTATGAAAAGAGACATTTCTAACTATGTGTCGAAGTGTTTAGTTTGTCAGCAAGTTAAGGCTGAACATTAAGTTCTGTCCGGTTTATTACAACCAATTATGATTCCTGAGTGGAAATAGGAGAGGACTTTGTGTCGAGTTTGCCCTTATCTCCGAGCAAGAAAGATACGATCTGGGTGATAGTGGACAGATTGACGAAATCAACTCATTTCATTCCAGGATGAACCGATTATTCTTTAGATAAGTTAGCTGAACTGTATATTGATGAGATTGTGAGATTGCACAGAGTACCATTATCTATAGTGTTTGACAGATATCTGAGATTTACCTCGCATTTTGGAAGAAATTAAAAGATGCTTTAGGCACAAAATTACATTTCAGTATTGCGTTTCATCCGCGAACGGATGGTTAATTCGAGTGAATCATTTTAATCCTCGAAGACATGTTGAGATATTGTATACTCGAATTTGAAAGCACGTTGGAAAAGCATTTATTGTTGATAGAATTTGTGTATAACAATAGTTTTCAATCAAGTATCAAAATGGCACCATATAAGGCTCTTTACAGTCAAAAGTGTCGAAATCCATTGTATTGGACTGAACTGAGTGAGAACAAGATCCACGGGGTTGATCTTATAAAAGAGACTGAGCAGAAAGTGAATGTAATTCGTGACAGTTTGAAAGCGACCTCAGATCGTCAGAAATCCTATACAGATTTGAAACGAAAAGATATTGAATTTGAGATTGGTGATAGAGTGTTTTTGAAAGTATCTCCGTGGAAGAAAATACTTCGTTTTGGCCGAAAGGGCAAGCTGAGTCCGAGGTTCATTGGACCTTATGAGATTATTGAACGAGTTGGGCCGGTTGCTTATAGATTGAGATTGCCATTTGAATAGAAAAGATTCATAACGTATTTCATGTGTCAATTCTTCGACGATACAGATCAGACCCGTCTCATGTGATTACCCCTACTGAAGTTGAGATTCAGTCAGACTTGTCGTACAATGAAGAACTAATCTAAATTATGGCACGAGAGACTAAAGAGTTAAGAAATAAGAAAATTTCTTTAGTGAAAGTATTATGGCACAAACGCGAAATTGAAGAGGCTACGTGGGAGCATGAAAATATTATGAGAGAGCAACATCCACAACTATTCACTGGTAAGATTTTCGGGGACAAAAATCCTTAAGGGGGAGAGTTGTAATAGCCCAGTTTAGACCCTAGTCAGAACAGTGGTTTTAGACCATAAATTTGAGGTCAAAATGTTAATTTAATATTATTTTTTATGTGAATAGTATGTGACATGATCTGCGTGAAAATTCTGTGTGATGATTTGATCGTTTTAGGGTCGAATTAAGAGAAAGGACTTAATCACGTAATAAAAGCTATGTGCTGATTTATAAGTACTTAAGTGTTGATGTATCCATTATAGGATGGCCTTAAGAGGCAATTAAGCCATTATTAAAGATGGTGGATGGATAAATGACAAATTAGCCTTGATTTATAATTGTTTTATATGTTTAATGGAAGGGCAAAATGGTAAACTATGTGATAATGTTATTACAATAAAGCATAATGGAAATAAATGGCCAATTTATCATCTTCTTTGGCTGAAAGTTGAAGAAAAAAAAGAAAGAAAGCTTTGTGAAATTCGACTAGGGATTAGCTTAGTTGAGGTATGTATTTGACTCGATTTTTGATAATTTCTACATTTTTGTGATTGTTGCTTCGTGCTCTAGCTAACCCATGTAGCAATTTTATGAATTGATGATGTTTTTGAACCGTGCCATTGATAAATATGTGAGTTCTTGAATGTTTGATGGTAGAAAATGAAAGTTTGGTGTGGGATTAACATAGTTCGTATTTGAGTTTTAATGAAATTGAGTATTTAGGGCTAAATTGTGAAAAGTGTAAATTGAGGGACTAAAATGTAAAATAAATGAAATGTGTGGGATTGTATGAGTATAGTGACATTTCGACTAAGCTTGTACTAGGTGAAATATGATAATGTGATAATGTGATAATGTGATAATGTGAGGGGTATATTGCAAAAATGCCCTAAATATGTGTGTTTGGATTAAAATGAATGAATTGATGATTGAATGGATTGAATTTGAATGTTTATAGACCAAGAGAGGAGAGGTTCGGATCGAGATCGAGGAAAAGATAAAGTGCTTGATTAATCGACCGTATCGATAATTCGACGTCCGAGGTAAGTTTAGACATAATGCGTATATTTAGTTGTGTTTAACATTATGAAATGAATGGTATGATATTGTTAAATGTGGATGTTATGTGATAGATTGAGTTAAATGGCACTAAGTGTGAGAATTCGAAACATTAAGTGTGCAAATTCGAAATGTGATCGAGATAAATAACACTGTGTGTGTGCGGAGTAATATAAGCTTCGACTATGTGGTTGGCACTATGTGTATGATAACGATTCAAGATCGGTTTGATATGATGAACTAAGTGTGTGATGCTAATTAAGCTTCGGTTAACTATTTAGGCACTAAGTGTACGAATAACCTAAAGAAGAGACCAATGTCGATCTATGTGATTCATGAATATTGAGTAGCTTAAATATTTGACAACTAAGTGTTGGCTAAGGTATGTTCGAAACCTATGTGGTTGATGAAATTTCGGATGATTTTGTGAAAGGTTTATTGAATTTACTAGTTTTGGATGATATGAGATATTATATTTTGAATTAATCTACATGATGACATGTTTTGATTTAATGTATTTTGTTACGAACTTACTAAGCTTTAGGAAGCTTACTGTGTGAATTGTTTCTCTGCCTTGCAGTGTCAATAAAGGTAGCTCGGATCAGGGATCGTCAGCTTTTAAATCACAATACCGGTATTCTATTTTGGTACTTTTGAAAGGATGTATATAGTTGAAATATGGCATGTATAGGCTAGTTATGTGTATATGTTCATGAAATGATCATGCTTTTGAGTTAAGTAAATGAATGTACTATGTTTTTGTCAAATGTATTGCTTTTGGAATATAGCATGGTTGAAATGGATCTTAGATGTATTATTAGTGTGGTTAATTTGGTTGTCTAATATGCATGGGTTGAATGACTATTTTGGTATGTTTTTGGTGGTAGTATGTGCATAAGATGTTTTGGTTAATATGGCTTGTAGGTTTGACCCTTATGAGTGGCATTTTGGCCTTGTAAATAGCCTATAATGTCACATGGTTGTGGCATACGGGTGTGCCTATAGACCGTGGGTGAATTGGCAGAATGTAGCTTAGTAGCACACGGCCTCGACACGGGAATGCTTGGTGGCCGTGTGAGAAATGGCAGTATATGATCTAGTAGTACACGGCCTTAGCACGCGGGCATGCTTGGTGACCGTGTTGATTTTGGCAGTATATGACCACGGGGAGGACACATGGGTGTGTCAAGTAGCCGTGGGTGAGGCATGGCCTACCCCCACGGGCATGTATCCCTTGTATTTTGGTTAAGTTTTTCTATTTTTGAGAATCTTAATATATGTTCGGTTTAGTCCCGGCCCCTCTTTAGCACATGATAAAGGTTTCTTAGACTTCAATAGGGGACTATATGTTATGATTTGAGATGTTATACTAATGATTGACTTTGTGTCATAAATTTAGATATTAATGATCCAATTGTTTGGTAACACCTCTTAACCCTATTCCGGTGATGATTTTTGGGTCAAGGGTGTTACAGATTGATATCAAATGTTCATAATTTTTGTGAGATTTTGATCCTTATAGAGCATATATTCTTTTCCGTGCTTACTTTATTAATTATTAGTGTGTCAACATTGATTTGTTATTCTAGAACTTGCCTCAATTATACATGTCAAGACTACATTTTTGATTTGATATACTGAGATGATAAAGGCACCTAGGTTTTAACCCACTTACTCCACTAAAAAGCCTACCTTCACAATTAACCCTTAGTGAACCCTTTAATCCTAACAACCCATTTTATTGATTCACCCACTAATATTAACCCAAAACCCCGCTCCTATTTGTTATCACCATTCCTTTGACTACCCTTCTATCGAGACTTGATTTGATAAGTTGCTCAATTATATTATTTCAGTTATAAAAGTTCTTTCTTATGTAATTTGTGCTAGCATTATCTAAATAAATAAATAAATAAATAAATTGAAGTATATTCATTATTAGTTCTGTAATTAAGTGAGCTTATCTGTTTAATTTTAATATCTTGAGGAAGAAGCTCGTATTATTAGTATTTTCATGTGATGTAATTATTCAGATTGTTAGTTCAATTCTTTTTCTAAAGTTAGGTAATTTGTCAGGGTAATCTCGATTCTAACCTTCCAATTCAGCCTTTATCCACACCTTTAACCTAAGCCCCGTTACAACCCTGTTAAAGACCTTTTGATTTGTGTATCAACTCATATTATAGTGGTGGAGATTTGATTTTCAGGCAAGCCTATGGGATTAACTTTTCAGGTTCGACTTATGAGTGCTTATTCTTGAACCTTAAACACTTCGAGTGCTTTAAGTGAATCTTTAGTGAGGATGTCAATCCTTGTCAGTTTTGAATTAAAGGTAATTATTTAGATAAAGGGAGACACCTATGTTTTCGAGCTACAAAATGTATGACTTATATTGTTTGAATCTTTAGGACTCTTTGAGTTAAATTATCCATGTATAACTTATCTATGAGTTATGTTGAGACATTTTTTATGAGAATTATGAAATTTTGGAAAGTTCGTTTTAATTGTAAGTAGAGAATTTTGCTTGAGGACAAGCAAAAGCTTAAGTGTGGGGGTATGTGATAAACCATAAAAGTAACATATTTTAATCCCACATTTAGCATACTTTTGGATGATTTATCCATTGATTTGTGTAAAAAGGTGCTTTTAATCCTTTCTTTTCATGTTTTATACTCAGGAAAGCACCTAGGGACAAAAAGAACGAGAAACAGGCTCAAAACAAACCAAATTGGGCCAAAGAAGAAATCGACACGGCCTGGGCCCAAGACCACACGCCTGTGCCTCCCTAATTTACTCTAACACGGCCTGGACCCCAAAACACGCAGGCGTGTCTCTTCAGCAGACTCTACCACGGTTTGAAATCTATTCACACGGACGTGTGCCATGGCCGTGTCCCTGTCTCGACCAAGAGGAGTTTTACTCAGATTTGGATACATGAAGGTAAAGAAACACATTCCAAAGCCTATTCAAACACCCTAGTAGGAATTCCATTCAGATTAGGATACTTAGGGGCCAAATAAAGCATTCCAAGAGCCTATATAAACACCCTAAGCATAACCTTTGAGCGGTGAGCTAGGCCAAAGAGCCGAGCCAGAAAGGTCAGATTTGTGGGAATCACTCGAAGGTAGCCAGTTGATCCATCTCAAGAAGCTGAAATTATACTCAAGACGGAGGATCTCTCCTTCAATTCCTTCAGGGAGTTTTAGGGATTTCTTATTTTTTTATCTTTTCTTCTGAGATGTTTTCTTTTATTGTTATGAACTAAACCCTTCAGATACCTGAAGGGGATGAAACCTTAGATGGATTTTTTTATTATTTTCTGAACTATATGATAAATATTTGATTTGTTCTTAATTATGCGTGCTTAATTCTTGTGTTAATATTTTTGGAATATTGATTCAAGTTGAATGTGCTTAGGTGGTGGAGCAAAAGTCCCTGTCTAAAAGTAGATCTAGTATAATTAAGCGGAGTTGATTGCGCGCCTAGAGATAGGGTGACAAGATTTTGCCGAATTAGGGTGAAACCTAATATGGGAGTCCATAGATCGAGTTAATGCGATTCTAGAGGTTTTAATTAGAAAGAGATTTCAATTAATCAACCTAGGGTTAGACGTTATTCGCCTCGAGAAAGGGTTTAATATAAATTAGGAAATCCTACGAATCAAGTCAAGTGAATAAATCATCTGGTTTAGAGTTAGATAACAAGTGAAGTCTAGGTGGATTCTTCCTAAGGGTATCATCTTAATCAACTGAGTTTTCCCAACAGTATTTCCCCAATTCATTCTTTTTGTCTTTGCGTCTTTAGCTCAGTAGTTAGTTAATTTAGATTAAACAATCAATCACTTAATATTTAGGCTAAATAATAGAAAGAAGGTTAGTATTAGTACTTTTAGTTCCTTTGGGTTCGACAATCCGGTCTTGCCTAAGCTATACTACTGTTCGATAGGTGCACTTGCCTTAAATCGTAGTCTGAGTTAGTTTCCAGGTTTGATCATTCTCTTTATAAATTTTAAAACTCAACAAAACAACGATCATATTCACTTTGGCGGATAGCCTTATTAAAGATAACTGAGGCGAAAATAAATATCATTAGTGAATAATGACTCTTCAACATCCATTCTTGGTGAATGCCTAATTGGAAAACCTTACCTTGGTGAATACTTATTTTTGAAGGATAATTTGGCGGATATTCCAGCTTTTCTGGATACCAAAGGTTTAAGAAAAACCTCGTGAATCACCAATAGTTGTCAAGCGTAGATTGAGGAGTGTGAACAGTTTATTACCATTTTGAAATTGAAACTTCTATGAAATGATTACCTTATATAGACAATCGTTGAGAAAAGAGAATCGTTACTTCTCAAATTATTTTCCCCCTAAATTTCTCATCATTTGAGTTCTTTTTGCGCCCTAATTTCTCTTCATTGATTTCTTCTTCTATCATCGAAGCATTTCAGTTTCTTTTTCTAGAATTCCATTTGTTCAAAAATTAATCATTCATCCCGTCTTTCTTACCCTTAAGCTTCCCCTCATATGGCTAGAGTTAAGATAGGTTCAAAAGGTAGAGTCAGTGGACACGATAGTCTGTGTAACAGTCCAGTTTTAGCTAAATCAGAACAGTGACTTTGAAACCACAAATTCGACGTTAGAAAATTATTTTAATATTTTTTTTGGTGTTTAAAGCATGATAGCACGTATGTGTGAAAATTTCGTGAGCTAATTTTAACGTTTGGATGTTTAATTTGAGAAAAAGGACTTACTAGCATAAATTGCAAAAGTTGCATTTTACTTGTTAAAAGTACTAAATGGTTATGAAATTAAATTGTGAGAGTCCTTATGTTGAAATTTGACCATAGTAAAGGTTAGTGGACATTTATGTCCATGGTTTATATGTTATATTAATGTTTTATTAAAGGTTAGTATAGTAATTATAATAATTTAAGTACAAATATGATAAAAACAATTTGTTTTCTTCTTCATAAAACATCACCACTGAATTTAGGGCTTGAAAATAACCATTAGAGAGCTTGGACATTTAGCTATGGTGTTTTGAACATGTAAGTCTATTTTTAGCTCAGTTTTTAATGATTTCTATGTTTTTGTGATCATTGTTTTGTGTTCTAGCTAGCTCGTACTTTTAATTTCGAAACTGTTAAAGATTTTAAGAGTTTCCATTGATGAGCTTATGTTTTTTTTGGTGTTTGAAGATGAAATATGAATTTTTAATGATAGATTTTCATGTTTTGTAAAGTGATTTTTGATGAAATTTCATAATAAGGATTAAATAGTGAAATATACAAATTGAGTGGTTGAAATGTGAAATAAATGAAAGTCTTGGTCTGCTAGGGACTTATATGAAATTCAGCCAAGCTTGGGTTTAATGAAATTATGTGAATTTTGTGTATTTGTGACATAAGGACTAATTGACTAAATGTGAAAGTTTAGGGGATAAAGTGCAAATAGGCCTAAATGTATGTTTTGGACTAAATTGAAAGAATCTATGATTAAATGAGTTAATTTTGAATACATATAGATCAAGAAAGAAAGAATTCGGATTTAGATCGGGGGAAAAGTAAAGTTATCGAGTAGTCGATCCAATCAATCAATTCCGAATACGAGGTAAGTTCGTATGTGAAGATTTTTTTTATAAATATATGATAAATGCTTTGATATTGCCTAAACTGTAATTATGAGATTTTTATTAATGTATGAATTATAAATACGATTCTACGGATATATTCGAAGATGGAATCGCCAAGTTAAAAGTCCCAGTTGAACTTTAGGAATAGATTTTGGATACTGATGATATGTTAAAAGATGATATATCGATTTGTGATCGTGTCAAACAGTCGAGTTTTAATATTTATAAAGAATGATCGAACCTGTAGACTAACTATGACAATGATTGAGGCAAGTGCACCTATCGAACAATAGTATAGTTTAGGCAAGATTATTTTATCGAACCCAAAGGAACCTAAAAGTACTACTACTCACTTTCTTTCTATTATTTAGCTTAAATTATGGAGTGATTTATTAATCTAAAACTAATGAAAAACTAAACTAGATGCAAAGACAAAAGAATGAAACTTTGGGAAAAGACGTGACAAAACTCGCTTGATTACTGACGATACCCTCGGAAGAATCCACCTATGACTTCTCTTGTTATCTAACTTTTAATTCATATGACTTCTTTACTTAGCTTGATCCGTGAGAATTCCTAACCTATATTAAACCCTCTCTCGAGGTGAATAACGTCTAACCTTAGGTTAATTAGTGTAACTCTCGTTCTCTTATAATAACCCCCTAAGGAAGCAGTAAATCGATCAATGGACTCCCATATTAGATTTCACCCTAATCTGACAAAATCTCGTCACCCTATCTCTAGGTGTGCGATCAACTCTGCTTAATTATGCTAGATCTATTCTTAGGCAAGGTCTATTCCTCCTCCACCTAAGTACATCAGATTAAATTAAGTAACATAATTAAGAACAAACTAAGTACTTATCATATAATTTAGAAATCAAATAACAAAATCCATCATAGGTTTCATCCCCTTCAGGTATCTAAAGGGTTTAGTTCATAACAAAATAAGAAAACATATCAAGAGAAAAGATAAAACAAAACATAAGAAATCTCTAAAACCCTTTGAAGGAATTAAAGAGGAGATCCTCTATCTTGAGTAGAACTCTGGCTTCTTGAGATGGATCAACTGGCTATCTTCGAGTAATTCCCTGAATAAAAACTCTGGCAAAAAACTCTACCTAAAACTCTCTCCCTTAGAATGGCTGCCTTGGGTTGTTTATATAGGCTCCTTAGATGCTTTACTTGGCTCCTAAGTACCTTCTTCAAGTAGAATTACTATTAAGGTGTTTAAGTAGACTTTGGAGTATGTTTCTTTGGCTTCAAGCATTCAAATCCGAGTAAAATTGCTCATTTCTGTGGCAGGGGCACGCCCATGGCACACGCCCGTGTAAATCATCTTCAGGCAGTGTCTCGATTCTGTTGATTGGGGCATGGCAGTGTAAATCGTGGCATTTCCGTGTGAAGTAAATGGCAAGGCACGGCCGTGTGGCTTGAAGTCCAGGCCATGTCGATTTCTTGGGTTGACCCAATTTGGTCCGTTTTAAGCTCGTTTTACGTTCTTTTTATCCTTAGGTGCTTTCCTGGGTATAAGACATGAAAAGAAAGGATTAAGAGCACCTTTTTACATAAATCAGGGATAAATCATCCAAAAGCATACTAAATGTGGGATTAAAATATGTTACTTTTACGGTTTATCAATTTGGCTTTAGGCCATGCATATCGGATGTGTTGGCTTCGGGCCACGATATCGACACTACGGGTGCGAGTGATACCTTGAATTTGACTACGGGCATGGTATAGGTACTCCGGGATAAGTTACCTTGATTTGGCTTTGGGCCATGGTATAGGTACTTATCGATTGAGATCCTTGAGTATCTGACTTCTATTCCGAATAGTTCAACGGGTAAATGAATGATATGGTTGAGAAAGAGGTTAGTATGAGGTGATACAGGTACGTACAAAACCTATTCGAGTATTAAATAGAGAAAGTTCGATGAGATGGTATTTGATCATGTTTTGAGACATGAGAAAGGTTTGTAGTTAATGTGTATATAGTGATGTTATGTCTAATTGGTTGATATGTATTTGTATGATGAATTAAGTTATTCACATATGAGCCTACTAAGCTATGAAACTTATTTTGTGTTATTTTTCTATTTTTTATAGTGAATCAAGGCTAGCTCAGATCCGGGAGTCCTCGGGAACATCATCGCACTATTAGACATCTATTTAGTACTTTTGAGTTGTATATATATGGTATATGGAATGTATAGGCTACTTGTGGTATTTTGGTTGTGAATATAGCCATGAGAGTTAGCTTGTAAATAATGTTAATATGGTTTTTTGTTTAGCTATTAGAAATGGCTTGTAAATGCATATATTTTGGTTGTATATATAGCCATGGGTGATGGCTTATTTTGGAATATTTAGTATGAAAATGGTTAAATTGATTTATAGAGTTTAATGCTTGAGAAATGCTTTGGTGAAGTATGATTTTAGAAGTTGAGTTGATAAGTGCTTGAATAGGTATTTGGTATTGAATTGAGTATTGAATTTGGTTGAAATGGATATGGTTGATTTGTGCATTTGAATGATGATTTTGGCTGCTTAGTTGTGTGATGAAATGGTACCATTTTGGTTGTTTAGGTGAGCATGAGTAAGGGTGGCAAATTGGCCTTGCAAATGGCCTATTTTTGTCCATATGGGTAGAGACACGGGTGTGTGTCTTAGCCGTGTGCGACACATGGTCATACTACACGGCCATGTGTCCCCTGGTGTTGAATTAAAATAAAGTCAGTATGCTCCACACGATCTCACACACGGTGTGTGACCGACCGTGTGTTACAAGTCAGTATACCCCCTAAATGGCACACGGCCTAGCACGTGGACGTGTGACTTGGCTATGTTGCATAAGTCAGTATACCCTACAGGTTTGGCACGACCTAGTACACAACCTAGTACACAGGTGTGTTTGGCCACTTCGAAGGGTAAACGGGCTAGACATACGGGCGTGTGGTCGGCCGTGTGACCCAAGTCAGTATGTATTAGAGCTACGGTTTAGTCGATTCTAGGACTAACGTAGCGTGTATGAGAGTCTAGCTATATATGCCATATATACTCTGCAATAGTGTGATGATTCCTGACAGCTTAAATTGTGATTTCGTATAGTAATGGATCCCGAACGAGCTGTAGCTGATGATGTAGAAAGTAACGCACCCGCTCCTACTCAAGGGGCAGTGCCATCAAATTCTAGGCCTATAACGAGTAGCCACGAGGGAGAGGCTAAACAAGCATTTTTCCATATAATGAACGAGTGGTTCACAGAGTTCGTTTGAATGAAACCGACTGCTCAACAACCTCCACCCTACCTATTCCTCAATAAATCCCTGTTGTTCCTCAAGTTATAGATCCGATATGATTGAATAAGCCGCTAGTAAATAAGATACCTAAACATGGGGCTGAAGAGTTCTAGGCTACAGTGGATGATGATGCTGAGAGGGCTGAGTTTTGGCTCAAAAATATGATTCGAGTATTCGATGAATTGTCTTGTACTCCTAATGAATGTATTAAATGTGTTGTATCTTTGCTGAGAGACACTGCTTATCAATGGTGGAACATGTTGATATCTGTGGTTCCAAAAGAATGCGTTACTTGGGAATTCTTTCAGATGGAGTTCCAAAAGAAATATATAAGTCAGCGATTCCTTGATCAAAAGCATAAAGAGTTTCTGGAAATAAAACAGGGTCGCATTACTGTCACTGAGTATGAAAGAGAATTCGTACGATTAAGTAAGTATGTTCGAAAGTATGTGTCTATTGAAGAGATTATGTGTAAACAATTTGTTGACGAGTTGAACGAAGATATAAAATTGCTAGTCGAAATTCTAGAGTTTAAAGAATTTGTTATTTTGGTTAAAAGGCTTGTAAAGCTGAGGATCTTAGCAAAGAAAAGAGAAAAGCATATTTAGAAGCTAGAGACTCGAGAAAAAGATCAATGAGTAAGACGTATCAATCTTCGTCAAAGAAATCCAGAGATTCGTACACTCGTCCAATTGCTTCAAATGAATATTCGAGTAGAGATCGTAGAAAACAATACTCCAATTCTAAAACTCAAGGTACATCAGTGTCGAGTGTTGGCAATGTGTGAGACAACAAAACCAAAAGTCAGCAATGTAGGAGACGACATTAAGGAGAATGCTGGAATAAAAATAATAAAACTTATTACAAATGTAGTTCGTTAGATCACTTCATACGAGATTGCCCTGAGCTGGATGAGAAAAGTAAAGTTTAGAATATGAGACCAAGTAACACGTAGACTAGAGGAAGACCACCAAGAAATACTGGAAATGTGAGTGGTAGTCGCTATTCGTGCTCGATAAAAAGTGTTATCTCCAAATGTTATCACCGGTACTTTCACTCTTTATGATACTAATGTGATTACATTGATAGATCCAAGATCAACTCATTCTTATATATGCATGAATTTTGTATTTAGTAAGACTTTGCATGTAGAGTCTCCTGAATTTGTGATTAGAGTATTGAACCCCTCAAGCAAATGTGTTTTGGTTGACAAAGTCTGCAAGAATTGTTCGTTAATGTATTGGGATTTCTATTTTCTGGCTAATCTGATGTTGTTGCCATTTGATGAATTTGATATGATTCGGGTATAGATTGGCTAACGATGTATGAGGAAAGACAATTGAATTGAAATGTCAGAATAATGAGACTATTAGAATTGAATCTGATGACCTGAATAGTTTGCCAGTTGTGATCTCTTCTATGATAGCTCAAAAATTTGTGAGAAAGGGGTTTGAAGCTTATCTTACATTTGTACTTGATACGAAAGTGATAGAAACAAAGATTGAATCAGTACCAGTTGTGTGCGAGTATCCAGATGTATTTCCTAAAGAGTTACCGGGTTTACCATCTATCAGAAAAGTTGAGTTTGGTATTGAATTAGTACTGGGAACAACTCCGATATCGATAGCTCCATACAGAATTAAAAGAATTGAAAGCTCAGTTGCAAGAATTGATGGATAGAGGTTTTGCTAGACTGAGTTTCTCTCTCTGGAGTGCACCGGTGTTATTTGTGAAAAAGAAAGATGGCACGATGAGAATGTGTATAGACTATCGACAGCTCAGCAAAGTGACGATCAAGAATAAATACCCTCTGCCACGAATTGATGATTTGTTTGATCAGTTAAGGGGTAATGGTGTTTTCAAAAATTGATTTGAGATCGGGTTATTACCAGTTGCGAGTTAAAGACTCTGATGTGCCAAAGACTGCATTTAGAACAAGGTACAAGCACTATGAATTTCTTGTTATGCCTTTCGGACTAACAAATGCACCCACTATTTTTATGGATTTGATGAACCAAATTTTCAGGTCGTATTTAGATCAATTTGTAGTTGTGTTTATTGATGACATTTTGATCTACTCTCGTGATGAATCTGAGCATGCCGAGCATTTGAGAATCGTGTTACAAACTTTGAGAGATAAACAGTTGTTTGCAAAGTTCAGTAAATGTGAGTTTTGGCTTCGAGAGGTTGGTTTTCTGGGACATATAGTTTCAGCCGAGGGTATCCGAGTTAACCTGAGCAAAGTTTCTACGATTATAAATTGGAAACCTCCGAGGAATGTATCCAAATCCATAGTTTTCTAGGACTAGCCGGCTATTATAGATGATTTGTGAAAGGTTTCTCAATGATTGTGACTTCGATGACAAGATTGCTTCAAAAAGATGTTCAATTTGAATGGCTAGAAAAGTGTCAGCAGAGCTTCGAGTAGTTGAAAGCATTATTAAATGAAGCACCAGTGTTAGTTCAGCTTGAGTCGGGTAAAGAATTCGTAGTTTATAGTGATGCATCATTAAATGAATTGGGTTGTGTTTTGATGCAGCAAGGCAAAGTTGTAGATTATGCCTCGAGATAGTTGAAGCCACACAAAAATAATTATCCGACGCACGATCTTGAATTAGCCACGCTAGTGTTCGCATTGAAAATTTGGCGCCATTACTTGTTTTGTGTGAAATGACATATTTTTACCGACCACAAAAGCTTGAAATATCTGATGACTCAGAAGGATTTGAATTTGCATCAGCGGAGATGGTTAAAATTGCTAAAAGACTATAAATTAGTGATTGATTATCATCCGGGGAAAGTGAACGTAGTTGATGATGCTTTGAGCCGAAAATTCTTATTTACTTTACGTGCTTTGAACACACAATTAGCCTTGTCTGACGACGGTTTGATAGTAGCCGAGTTGAAAGCGAGACCGCTATTTCTACAGTAGATTTGTGAGACTCAAAAATTTGATAATGAATTGCAAGCAAAACGAACTCAGTATGAGTCAACTTTTGATTTAGAGTTTCAAATAGAGTCTGATGAATGTTTGATGTTCCAAGGTAGAATTTGCGTACCGAGAAATCCTGAGCTTATTCAAAAAATTCTAAACGAAGCACACAATAGTTGTTTATCAGTACATCCAGGAAGCACGAAAATGTATAACGATTTGAAACAGCTTTATGGGTGGCACGACATGAAACGAGATATCTAAAAATTTGTTTCAAAATGTTTGATTTGTCAGCAAGTCAAAGCTGAACATCAAGTGCCGTCAGGTTTATTACAGCCTATAATGATTCCCGAGTGGAAGTGGGATAGAGTAACAATAGACTTTGTATCGGGTTTGCCCTTATCTCCGACAAAGAAAGATGCGATTTAGGTTGTTGTTGACAGATTGACAAAATCAACTCATTTTATTCTGGTACGAGCAGATTTCTCGTTAGATAAATTAGCAAAGTTGTATAACTCAGAGACTGTTCGATTGCAAGGAGTGCAACTATCTATTCTTTCGGATAGAGATCTGAGATTCACTTCGCAATTTTGGAAGAAATTGCAAGAAGTTTTAGGTACAAAGCTGCATTTTAGCACTGCGTTTCACCCGTAAAGGGATGATCAGTCCGACGAGTTATTCAAATACTTGAGGATATGTTGCGATGTTGCATTCTTGAGTTTGAAGGTAGCTGGGAGAAATATCTACCGCTGATTGAATTTGTTTATAATAATAGCTTTCAATCGAGTACAATGGTGGCACCGTACGAAGCTCTATACGGACGTAAATGTCAAACACCGTTGTATTGGACTGAGCTTAGTGAGAATAAGATTCACAGAGTTGATCTGATTAGAGAAATAGAAAAAAAGTGAAAGTGATTCGTGATAGTTTGAAAGCAGCTTCGGATCGACAAAAATCGTACGTAGACTTGAAATGGAAAGATATTAAGTTTCAGATTGGAGATAAAGTATTTCTAAAAGTCTCACTGTGGAAGAAAATACTTAGATTCGATAGAAAAGGGATATTGAGTTCTCGATTTATCGGACCGTACGAGATTATCGAGCGAGTTGGGCTAGTGGCGTATCAATTATCTTTACTGTCTGAGTTAGAGAAAATACACAATGTATTTTATGTATCGATGCTTCGACGATACCGATCTTACCCTTCACATATTATTTCCCAACCGAGGTTGAAATTCAGTCTGATATGTCATATGCTGAAGAACTGATTCGAATTTTAGCTCGTGAGATTAAAAAGCTGAGAAAGAAGAGAATAACATTAGTGAAAGTATTATGGCATCGAAATAGGGTTGAAGAAGCTACATGGGAACTTGAGGAAGCTATGAGAAGACAATACCCAAACCTATTTACTAGTAAGATTTTTGGGGATGAAAATCCCTAAGGGGGGAGAGTTGTAACAACCCAGTTTTAGCTAAATTGGAACAATGGTTTTGAAAACACAAATCCGAGGTCAGAAAATTTTTTTAATATTATTTTTGGTGTTTATAGCATGATAGCATGTATGTGTGAAAATTTTGTGAGCTAATATTATCGTTTGGATATTTAATTTGAGAAAAATGACTTAATCGCGTAAAATGCAAAAGTTGCATTCTACTTGTTAAAAGTACTAAATGGTTATGAAATTAAATTGTGAGAGTCCTTATGTTGAAATTTGACCATAGTAAAGGTTAGCGGACATTTATGTCCATGTTTTATATGTTATATTAAGGTTTTATTAAAAGTTAGTATAGTAATTATAATAATTTAAGTTAAAATATGATAAAAACAATTTGTTTTCTTCTTCATAAAACATCACCACTGAATTTAGGTCTTGAAAATCACCATTAGAGAGCTTGGATATTTGACTATGGTGTTTTGAACATGTAAGTCTATTTTTAGCTCAATTTTTAATGATTTCTATGTTTTTGTGATCGTTTTTTCGTGTTCTAGCTAGCCTGTACTTTTAATTTTGAAAATATTAAAGATTTTAAGAGTTTCCAATGATGAGCTTATGTTTTTTTTGTGTTTGAAGATGAAATATGAATTTTTTGATGATAGATTTTCATGTTTTGTAAAGTGATTTTTGATGAAATTTCATAATAAGGATTAAATGGTGAAATATACAAATTGAGTGGTTGAAATGTGAAATAAATGAAAGTTTTGGGCTGCTAGGGACTTATATGAAATTCGACCAAGCTTGGGTTTATTGAAATTTTCTAAATTTTGTGTGTTTGTGACATAAGAACTAAATTGACTAAATGTGAAAGTTTAGGGCTAAAGTGAAAATAGGCCTAAATGTATGTTTTGGACTAAATTTAAAGAATATATGATTAAATGAGTTAATTTTGAATACATATAGATCAAGAACGAAAGAATTCAGATTTAGGTCGGGTGAAAAGCAAAGTTATCGAATAGTCGATCCGATCTGACAATTTCAAATACGAGGTAAGTTCGTATGTGACGATTTCTTTATAAATGTATGATAATGCTTTGATATTGCCTAAACTATAATTATGAGATTTTTATTAATGTATGAATTGTGAATATGATTCAACGGATATATTTGAAGATGGAATCGACAAGCTAAAAGTCCCGGTTGAACCTTAGGAATAGATTTTGGATACTGATGATATATCGATTTGGCTTCGGGCTATGCATATCGGATGTGTTGGCTTTGGGCCAAGATATTTGCACTACAGGTGCGAGTGATACCTTGATTTGGCTACGGGCCATGGTATAGGTATTTCGAAAAGAAGTTACCTTGATTTGGCTACGGGCCATGGTATAGGTACTTATCGATTGAGATCGTTGAGTATCTGACTTCTATTCCGAATAGTTCAACGGGTAAATGAATGATGTGGTTGAGAAAGAGGTTAGTACGAAGCGATACAGGTACGTACAGAACCTATTTGAGTATTAAATAGAGAAAATTCGATGAGATGGTATTTGATAATGTTTTGAGACATCAAAAAGGTTTATAGTTAATGTGTATATAGTGATGTTATGTATAATTGATTGATATGTATTTTTATTATGAATTAAGTTATTCACATACGAGCTTACTAAGCTATGAAGCTTACTTTGTGTTATTTTTCTATGTTTTATAGTGAATCAAGGCTAGCTCGGATCCGGGAGTCGTCGGGAACATAATCACACTATCGGTCATCTATTTGGTACTTTTGAGTTGTGTATATATGGGATATGGCATGTATCGGCTACTTGTGGTATTTTGGTTGTGAATATAGCCATGAGAGTTGGCTTGTAAATAATGTTAATATGGTTGTGTGTTTAGCTATTAGAAATGGCTTGTAAATGCATATGTTTTGGTTGTATATATAGCCATGGGTGATGGCTTATTTTGGTATGTTTAGTATGAAAATGGTTATGGTTTTATAGTTACAAATGGTTAAATTGATTTATGGAGTTTAATGCATGAGAAATGCTTTGGTGAAGTGTGATTTTAGAAGTTGAGTTGATAAGTGTTTGAATAGGTATTTGGTACTGAATTGAGTATTGAATTTGGTTGAAGTGGATATGGTATGACTTGTGCATTTGAATGATGATTTTGGCTGCTTAGTTGTGTGATGAAATGGTACCTGAAACACCCTTTTGAGGCCACGAGAATGGACCTGGATCTGGTATGTTCCTAAAATAAACCGGTTTCAAACATTTTCGTTACTTAGAAAAATTTGTAAATTTTAGAAAAACTATTGTTTTGAGTTGGGCTTAGGTTGTAAACCCATTTAATTAAATACATCCAAAATAGTTCTTAGCATAAAACTTAATAGTAAAGCAAAAATGAAGAGAAATCCATTGGGCCTTATGGCCTTATTACATCAAGTAAAACCCAAAATAAAATAAAAGTAACTAAATCAAATAAAGTCCAAACTAAATAAAATCTCCGAATGTAGCATGGCCACCTCAATGTCTACCGCCCGGTTCAATCAATGTTCATCACCAAAAATAGTTCCCATAACAGGGTGAGTCAATGCAGACTCAATGTGCACACAATACTAACATTCAACAAATCGGCATTCATGCTCAAATCATCGATCCATATAAAATGAAATTATGATGCAACCCAAACCCAAACCTATATGCCATTCGCTACACTCCACCCGTATCAACCTTTATGCAATCGGGGACTACTAAGTCAACCCTCCATCCGCTACACACCATTGAAGGCATTCAGCCATATACGTTGTGTCATTGGACACTATAGTCAAATTTATACGTTGTGTCATTAGACACTATTCAAATATTGTAACCGGTTACCAAAATTTCGCAATGTGACCGTAGTCAACATATTTCGTTGGTGAGACCAAGTCAACACCTTCGTTGGTGAGACCAAGTCAACACCTAAATTTCAGTAATGTGACCGTAGTCAACATATTTCACAGGTGAGACCAAGTCAACACCTTCGTTGGTGAGACCAAGTCAACACCTATTCTCCCCTTTCACATAAATCCGAATGCCCCAAAAATATATATCATGCATAACATACTTAATTTCATAATCATATACATATATTCACATGTTATAAAATAACATATTTCATAATCCTATCGGAGTAGGAAACGTGCACAATACTTTTGTACCACATTAGGGTACTTAGCCATATTCATATTCTTACGTATAATCACATAATAAAATAACCGCCATATGAAATATCGAAGTTAGTGTGCGTATACACTGTACCTTAGCCATATTCTTACATTTTCATATTAACACATATATCAAGTTTAAGCCATAAATCTATTAAGATTTAGTGTAGGTACACACCGATTTGCTTATTAGATTCCTTGAAATCCAGAAGAACGATCTACCGATCTAGATTTTTACTCCTATATTCGCCAACCATTAACATATATTAACAAACTTATTTTGTTTAAAACCAAATCCAAGTAGGATTTGTATTACTTACCTTGTCTTGAATTAAAAGATTGTAAATCAAATGCCTGGAAATTGATAGTATTCCTTCCTTAAATCGGCTAGCCACTAAATCGTAATTATGTCGGTTTCTCACTTTTGAATAAATGGAAAATAATTCCAAATATCAAGAACAAACCTTGGCCGAATGTCCTTACCATAAATTTCCAAATCTGAAGAGGATTCCTTTATATGCCTGTCGAAATTACTATAACTTCATGTGTTAGATCCGATCTAACTTTAATAAATAAAATTTGCCTTTGGTGATTGTGCCTCACCTTAATTTCCTTGAATCAAATCCCAAACTCTTCTTTTGGTATTCGCCATGAGACATAAAAGGGTTATTTCTTAGATCTTGATTAAAAGAATTAGAAGAACAAAATTAATTGTTCTTACCTTAGATCCTTGATCCTTATATTCGATTGCTTCCTTGCCTAGAGTCACAGGGTTTTGGCTATGGAGATTTAACAGAGATCAAAGAGTGTTTTGGCTCGACAATAGTAAAGAAGAGGAGAAGAAAATAGAAGAAGAAGAAGAGATGGATTTTGCTTAAAGAGAAATTCGGCTAAGAGGGGGAGAGAGCAAGGGGATTTTCGGCTACTTGGAAAGATGAGAGAAAAAGACCTTGGGTTCTCCTTTATAGCCAAATTTGCTAGGCCAAGAGTCCTTGTTGGCCACCACTCTCCTTAAGATAATATTATCTCTTTTATTTAAAAGATAAAAGCCTTTAATCCATCCATTATCTCCTCAATTATCTCCTTAGAAAATAATCCTTTATTTATCTCTTATTATTCACATATTTATGTGAATAAAACTCCTTTATTTATCTCTTATTATTCACATATTTATGTGAATAAAACTCCTTTATTTATCTCTTATTATTCACATATTTATGTGAATAAAACTCCTTTATTTATCTCTTATTATTCACATATTTATGTGAATAAAACTCCTTTATTTCTCTTACATATCCAAGTTTCCTAAAATGTTCAAGTTTCCATTTTGGATCATTTCCAAAATGTCTAAGTTTCCAAAATGTCTAAGTTTCCAAAATGTCTAAGTTTCCAAAATGTCTAAATTTCCAAAAATGTCCATTTCCATTTCCATTTCCATTTTCATTTCCATCTCCATTTCATTTCCATTTTCATTTTCATTTCCATTTTCATGCATTTCTAGGTTTCAAAAGTATCAAAAATTTATTCATAGTACTTGAAACTTGTCATTTCATACAATTAAACTGAAATGCATAGGCCCTATTCAGATGTTACAGCTTCTACCCTCCTTAAAATAATTTCGTCCTCGAAATTACTTAACGACAACGTATAATCTTTCTCATCGTGACTATGCTTACGTACAAGCACTTTGATCTTAATAGAACCATCATACTTTCCAGGCACAATCTCTAAGTTCACGCCCTTAGAACTCATTTCTAACGTCGCGATTTAATCTGATTAAGAAGTTTTATGAATTAGTACTTTTGGTTTCACTTGTTTACTCGCGAAGAAATTTTATGACAAGAGTTTTAGGAGTGGTTCTTTCGTATTCATACAACACACAGTCTTTCCCATTCATTCATTCATCCATCAACCAAGTATGAACTTCCGTTCATTCGGAGAAACGTTGTAGTTCTTGTTGTTGCTCGCTTCCCACTACCTGGGGTATTTCCGTAATTTTGTCCTGCGAGGGCATTTTCGTAATTTTCGTAAGAAAATGTTTCTTGGTGTTTTGTCAAAAGTATTTTGAAGATTTCAAGTCTCGATAATTTTGGAAAAATTTCAAAATCTGGGGGTATTTCGGTAATTTTTGACCTCAGGGTATTTTGGTAATTTTTTCACAAATCGGGGTAAATTGTAAAATTTTAAATCGGGGATATTTCAGAAGTTGCAAAACTTTGAGGGTTCTTTTTGAGAATTTGTTTTCCAAGATGGTGATGTTGTAAACATTTTGAAAATCGGGGTCATTTTGGTAATTTTGGTAAGTTAGGGGCAATTTTGTAATTTTTTTTCAAAATCGTGGTATTTTTCATAATTTCAAATTAGGGTTTTTATAAAATACTAAAATTATAGCAAAACTGTTGAGTAGTTGGACATTTTATAAACCGAGGACATTTTTTTGTAATTTTACCATTAGGGGTATTTTTGTAAATCGAAAATTTTTTCGAAAATTTGTGTAAAAAGAAATAATTTTCGTGAATTAAAGAGAGAACAAATGATTTTAAGAATTTTAATATTAAGGTTCTAAAAAAAAAATGGCTAGTTCCCTTTCGTGTTTTAGTTAGGGTTTGGCAGTGAGTAAGTCCTCTTGATTAGGGTGAACCGAGGCTACGCACTGTAGGATTCGAGTGGAGAGGAGGTGAGTCACGCGACCGCTTAAATACCAAGCTCCCACTGAAACCAATCCTAGACATGTGTACCATGGTTGCCACACCCTAACTCTACGACTCAATCATGGGTTTGTTTAGTTATGCATTTAAGTCTTATGTTTTTGTTGGGGTACACTAGTCCTAGGTTCAA
The DNA here is from genome assembly GCA_025506655.1 of Gossypium rotundifolium. NCBI lineage: Eukaryota > Viridiplantae > Streptophyta > Magnoliopsida > Malvales > Malvaceae > Gossypium > Gossypium rotundifolium. Next base: position 14,340,043 of record CP106729.1, on the reverse strand, counting down.
GTTCCTATCATGCTATTCTACGTTCCATTCCTTTTCTACCCTTCTATAATTCACATAATCACACGAGAGTTAGGGGTACTTACCGGTGGATCATGGCCTGGAGACTTAGGGGCCATGCCATCAAACCCGTCTACTTTCAAAATATTTCCATAAAACTCATTTGGGCTTGATTTGAAAACGTTTTGGGCCTTACGCCACAGGCCGAGAGTTTAAAACTGGGCTCTGATACCAAATTGAAACACCCACACCCAAATTCATGAGAATGGACCTGATCTGGTATGTTCTTAAAATAAACCTGTTTCAAACATTTTCGTTACTTTAGAGAAAATTTGTAAATTTTTAGAAAACTATTGTTTTGAGTTGGGCTTAGGTTGTAAACCCATTTAATTAAATACATCCAAAATAGTTCTTAGCATAAAACTTAATAGTAAACAAAAATGAAGAGAAATCCATTGGGCCTTATGGCCTTATTACATCAAGTAAAACCCAAAATAAAATAAAAGTAACTAAATCAAATAAAGTCCAAACTAAATAAAATCTCCGAATGTAGCATGGCCACCTCAACGTCTACCGGCCCGGTCCGTCAATGTTCATCACCTGAAAATAGTTCCCACAACGGGGTGAGTCAATGCACTCAATGTGCACACAATACTAACATTCAACAAATCGGCATTCATGCTCAAATCATCGATCCATATAAAAATGAAATTATGATGCAACCCAAACCCAAACCTATATGCCATCCGCTACACTCCACCCGTACCAACCTGTACACCGTGGGGACTACTAAGTCAACCCTCCATCCGCTACACACCATCGAAGGCATTCGCCCATATACGTTGTGTCATTGGACACTATAGTCAAATTTATACGTTGTGTCATTAGACACTATTCAAATATTGTAACCGGTTACCAAAATTTCGCAATGTGACCGTAGTCAACATATTTCATTTGGTGAGACCAAGTCAACACCTTCGTTGGTGAGACCAAGTCAACACTTAAATTTCGCAATGTGACCGTAGTCAACATATTTCGTTGGTGAGACCAAGTCAACACCTTCAAGCAGTGAGACCAAGTCAACACCTATTCTCCCTTTCACATAAATCCAGAATGCCCCAAAATATATATCATGCATAACATACTTAATTTCTTAATCATATACATATATTCACATGTTATAAAATAACATATTTCATAATCCTATCGAAGTAGGAAACGTGCACGATACTTTTGTACCACATTAGGGTACTTAGCCATATTCATATTCTTACGATAATCACATAATAAAATAATTGCCATATGAAATATCGAAGTTAGTGTGCGTACACGGTACCTTAGCCATATTCTTACATTTTCATATTAACACATATATCAAGTTTAAGCCATAAATCTATTAAGATTTAGTGTAGGTACACACCGATTTGCTTATTAGATTCCTTGAAATCTCAAGAACGATCTACCGATCTAGATTTTTACTCCTATATTCTACCAACCATTAACATATATTAACAAACTTATTTTGCTTAAAACCAAATCCAAGTAGGATTTGTATTACTTACCTTGTTGTCAATTAAAAGATTGTAGATCAAATGCCTGAAATTGATAGTATTCCTTCCTTAAATCGGCTAGCCACTAAATCGTAATTATGTCGGTTTCACTTTTGAATAAATGGAAAATAATTCCAAATATCAAGAACAAACCTTGGCCGAATGTCCTTACCATACAATTTCCAAATCTGAAGAGGATTCCTTTATATGCCTGTCGAAATTACTATAACTTCATGTGTTAGATCTGATCTAACTTTAATAAATAAAATTTGCCTTTGGCTGATTGTGCCTCACCTTAATTTCCTTGAATCTGAAATCCCGAAACTCTTCCTTTGGTATTCGGCCATGAGACATAAAATGGGTTATTTCTTAGATCTTGATTAAAAGAATTAGAAGAACAAAAATTAATTGTTCTTACCTTAGATCCTTGATCCTTATATTCGATTGCTTCCTTGCCTAGAGTCATAGGGTTTTGGCTATGGAGATTTAACAGAGATCAAAGAGTGTTTTGGCTCGACAATAGCAAAGAAGAGGAGAAGAAAATAGAAGAAGAAGAAGAGATGGATTTTGCTTAAAGAGAAATTCGGCAAAGAGGGGGAGAGAGCAAGGGGATTTTCGGCTACTTGGAAAGATGAGAGAAAAGACCTTGGGTTCTCCTTTATAGCCAATTTGCTAGGCCAAGAGTCCTTGACTTGGCCACCACTCTCCTTAAGATAATATTATCTCTTTTATTTAAAAGATAAAAGCCTTTAATCCATCCATTATCTCCTCAATTATCTCCTTAGAAAATAATCCTTTATTTATCTCTTATTATTCACATATTTATGTGAATAAAACTCCTTTATTTCTCTCTTATTATTCATATATTTATGTGAATAAAACTCCTTTATTTATCTCTTATTATTCACATATTTATGTGAATAAAACTCCTTTATTTATCTCTTATTATTCACATATTTATGTGAATAAAACTCCTTTATTTCTCTTACATATCCAAGTTTCCTAAAATGTTCAAGTTTCTATTTTGGATCATTTCCAAAATGTTTAGGTTTCAAAAATGTCTAAGTTTCCAAAATGTCTAAGTTTCCAAAATGTCTAAGTTTCCAAAATGTCTAAATTTCCAAAAATGTCCATTTCATTTCCATTTCCATTTTCATTTCCATCTCCATTTTCATTTCCATTTTCATTTTCATTTCCATTTTCATGCATTTCTAGGTTTCAAAAGTATCAAAATTTATTCATAGTACTTGAAACTTGTCATTTCATACAATTAAACTGAAATGCATAGGCCTATTCAGGATGTTACTGAGACCATTTTGGTTGTTTAGAGGAGCATGAGTAAGGGTGGCAAATTGGCCTTGCAAATGGCTTATTTTTGTCCACACGGATAGAGGCACGGGTGTGTGTCTCAACCATGTGTGACACATGGTCATACTACACTGTCGTGTGTCCCTTGGTTTTGAATTAGAATGAAGTCAGTATGCTCCACACATGGTCATACCACACGGCCGTGTGTCCTATGATGTTGAATTAAAATGAAGTCAGTATGCTCTACGCGGTCTCAGACATGGGCGTGTGACCGACCGTGTGTCACAAGTCAGTATACCCCCTAAATGGCACACGGCCTAGCACACGGGCTTGTGACTTGGCCGTGTTGCATAAGTCAGTATACCCTACAGGTATGGCACGACCTAGTACACGGCCTAGCACACGAGCGTGTGTGGCCACTTCGAAGGGTACTAATGACTTCACGAAACTAACTAATAATTCGACAAAGGCAAGCGCACCTATCGAACAGTAGTATAGCTATGGTGAGTCCGAAATATCGTATCCACAAGGACTAAAAGTACTAGTAATAACTGTCTTTCTATTATTTTGCCTAATAATTAAGGAGATTTGTTTTTAATTTAAAACTATTTAATTGACTATGAACGCGATAGAGAGTGAAGAAAGTAATCGAATAAACCAATGAATAAAGACAATACCTAAGGAAGAATCCACCTAGACTTCACTTATTATTCTGACTCTGAATTAAACTATTTATTCACTTCTCTTGATCCGTAGAAAACCCTAAATTATGTTAATATCTCTTTCGAGACTAAAAACAACTGACTCTTAGTTGATTAATTGAAATCTCTTTCTAATTAAAAACCCCTATCGTCACATTAACTCGATCTATAGATTCCCTTATTAGATTTGACTCTACTCCGACAGATTTATGTCATCTTATTTCTAGGGTTGCAATCAACTCTGCTTAATTATGCTAGATCTACTCTTAAACAGGGACTTTTGCTCCACTGAATAAGCACATTAAACTTGAATTAATGTCCTGAAAATATTAAAGCAAGGGTTAAGGACACAATTAAGAACAAGAACAAGTATTTATCATGTAATTCAGATAATTAAATAATAAGATTCATCATAGGTTTCATCCTCCCTAGTTATTTAGGGAGTTTAGTTCATAACGTAAAAGGAAAACATCTCAGAATAAACAACAAGACATAAAGAACCCAAAAACTTCTTAAGAAAATTAATGGAGATCTTCAATCTTGAATGAGATCCTGCTTCTGAATTGATTTCGAAGGCTTCCTTTGAGTAATTTCTTCATTCTACTCTGCGTTTCCCGTAGGGTTTCTTCTAGTATGTATTTATAGGCTTTAGAATGCTCAAAACACCTAAAAATTGGCTTTTTTCGAGTGAAAAAATAAGGTGCGACAGGGACACAAGCGTGTGATCAGCCCGTGTAAGAATGCCCAGGCCGTGTGCAAATTTGACATGGTTCGCGATCGACATGGGCTGGCCCATCGGCGTGTGTCCAGCCCGTGTGGTTCACACGTGCATATGCTCAGCCCGTGTAGTACTGGCTTAGCCGTGTGGATCCTTAAGGCAGCTCGTTTTGTCCTATTTTGGCCCGTTTTCCGCTCCTTTTGCTCTCCTATGCTCACCTAAGTATAGAAACATGAATTTAAAGGATTAGGAGCATGAAGTTCACTAAAATTATATAATAAATCATTCAAAAACATGCTAAGCATGGGATTAAAATGTGTTACTTTTCTAGTTTATCAAATATCCCCACAATTAAGCGTTTGCTTGTCCTCAAGCAAAGTCTTCAACTCACAATTAAAATTAAACTTCCTCAATTCATAATTCTCATCAATAATGTTTTATCAAAATTCACAAATAATCACACATTGATAATTTAACTAAAAGAGCACTAAAGATTCAAACAATCCAAGTCACACATTTTTATAGCATGAAAACATAGGTGTTTCCCCTTATCTAAATAAATACCTTTAATTCAAAACCGACAAGATTCAACATCCTCACTAAAGATTCATTCAAATCACTCAAAGTGTTTAAGGTTTAAACATTAAACACTCAAAAGTCAAACATGAAAAGTTATTACCATAGGTTTGCATGAGAATCAAATATCCACCACTATAAAATGAGATGATACACAGAAAATGAAATTAAGTACTTAAGCTCAAACTTAAAGGACTAGTAATAACCAACATAAATGAATATATATATTTCCACTTTTTTTAATGGATAATAAGAAAGAATTAACAACTGAAACAAAAGAATATAGTTAGACAACTAACCAAATCAAATATCGAACAAAACGGGAGTCAATAAAATGGGAACAACGAATTAAAAATGAGTTTTGGGTTAATATTAATTGGTGAGTCAAGAAACGGTTTATTAGGCTTATAGGGGTTCACTAAGGGTTAATTATGAAGGTAGGCTTTTAATGGAATAAGTGGGTTAAAATCTAGGTGCCTTTATGATCTCAGTATATCAAATCAAAGTTGTGGTCTCGACATGCATAATCGAAGCAAGTTCTAGAATAACAAATCAATATTGACACACTCATAACCAATAATAAAGTGAGCAAGAAAAGTCCATGCTCTAAAAGGCTCAAAATCTCACAAAAATTATGGTTTTTGATGTCAATATTGCAAATTTCAAACTTCAAGGTAATATTTAAATTTAGGGAAAACAACATAAAAATTTTAATTCTGAAAATAGACTTATCATGCTTGATTCTCTAATGTCTAAAAGTTTAAACAATCAATGCACAATTACCTATGACTTAATCCAAAACATATCAATAAAAATCATAAGTCAATAGAAATTCATTCTAATAGTTGATAAACCAAAATATGAACATATTTTAATCCCACATTTAGCATGTTTTTGGATGATTTATCCCTTTAATTGTGGAATTTGGTGCTCTTAATCCTTTGTTTTCATGTTTTATACTCAGGAGAGCATCGGAGGATGAAAAGAATGAGAAACGGGCCAAAAATAGAGTAAATGGGCCAAATCACAAAATCAACACGGCCTAGGCCTAAGCCACACGGTTGTGCCTCCTTAACAAACCTGAACACGGCCGGCCCTCGAAACACACGGCCGTGCCTCTTTCACAGGTTCGACCACGGCCTGGCTATGATTTACACGGGCATGTGCCGTGGGCGTACCCCTGACGTGACCTATTTGAATTCTATTCGAAATAGGGTACTTAGAGGCAAAGAAAGCTATTCCAAAAGCCTATATAAACACCCTAGAGGCCAACTTTCAATGGGGCATTCAACTAGGCCAAGGAGCCAAGCCAGAGGGCCAGAATTGTGGTATTCACTCTAAGAAAGCCAGTTGATTCATCTCAAGAAGCCAGAATCATACTCAAGACTGAGGATCTCTCCTTTAATTCCTTCAGGGGGTTTTAGGGTTTTTGTATGTTTTTGTTTTATATTTTCTTCTGAGATGTTTTCTTTTATAATTATGAACTAAACCCTCAAATACCTGAGGGGGATGAAACCTAAGACGAATCTTGTTATTATTTTCTGAGCTGTATGATAAATACTTGATTTGTTCTTAATTCTTGTTTTGATATTTCAGGATATTGATTCAAGTAATGATGTGCTTAGGCAGTGGAGCAAAAGTCCCTGTTTAAGAGTAGATCTAGCATAGTTAAGCAGAGTTGATCGTAACCTTAGAAATAGGATGACGAAAATATGCCGGATTAGGGTCAAAACTAATATGGGAGTCCATAGATCGAGTTAATGAAATTCTAGAGGTTTTAATTAGAAAGATATTTCAATTAATCAACCTAGGGTTAGATGTTAGTTGCCTCGAAAGAGGTATTAATATAAATTAGGGAATCCTACGGATCAAGTTAAGTGGATAAATCATCTGGTTCAGAGTTAAATAATAAGTGAAGTCTAGGTAGATTTGTAACACCCCAAACCTGGCCCAAACACCACGACCGGATCTGGTATGTCACTAAGGAAATTTTTGTAAAACAAATCGTGTTGTCAGAAAGCCCAAATGTAATTTATATAAAATACGCCTTTATGAATAAAACCCAAACTTAATTACATGCCTTAGTTTAATTAAAATAAATGTCGAATAACTAAAATAATTTATCCCATAATAAAACAAGATATAAACTAGTGGCCCACTACCTTATTACAACGAGGTTTAAAATCCATTAAATAAAACATAATATAAAAATAATTAACTTCAGTCTTTTTGCCGAATCCACATATTCTTTTGCATGGCCACCTTGCGCTCCTCTCTAGCCCGGTCCGATGCACTAAGTGTTACCTGAAATGTTAATTAATTGGTTAAGTCGCGAGACTCAGTGTGCAACCTTCATGCACCATTAGATTTGGTCCTTAACCCATAAAAATAGAATAATAAATTCATGTACATATATAACAAATAATGTGCAAGGCCCAACCCATTTGCCTAGGTTTCCATCCGCTACATGCCCCCGTACCAACCAACACACCATTGGGGATTTCTACAATCAACCCACACCGCTACACGCCAAGATGGTAGTCATCTCGCTCATCAACATATATTGGTCAAGCCCTTATAATGAGATCACGGCATTAGCCACTCAAAGAAATCACGGTAAAAACGCTACACATATACATATACATATACTTCCTCATTTCATCACCCAACCCATGCAAACATGTACAATAATTAAAAAACATGTACAACAATTTACTTGTAACATATAATCAGATTATTTACTAACCTGAGGGTCTACTGTTTAAATCCGAGATTTCGGCTTTTAGTGTAACATATAAAACTTATGAACACATATACATATATATATATTTATTATTAATCAGATCTAGATGGTGGGGAAGTATTACACACCTGATATCGCGAAATCCAATATTCTTAGTCGATGTCCTTGATATCCGGATCTATTATCCTCAATCTATAACTTTGCTTAAAAGCTGAAAAACTGTGAAAATATGCCCTCTCCTATATTCGGCCATGGTTAGTATTCTACCCGATTTTATATATATATAAATAAACAAATCCTCTTACCTTGAAATCCCGAAAGTAACACGATTCTATAACTTAGAGATCTATGCGATTGGCCTCCTTCTTCAAATCCCGAAATGCCGAAAAGAAGTGTGAAATAAGAGATTAGTTTCTAATAGCCATTCGGCTAAGGACTTTGAAAAGTCGAAAGAACATTGAAATCCCGAAATCAAAACTTACCTATTGTTTCTTTTAAATTTCGGCACAAGTAGACTCCATTAAAGAGGATTCGACTTATTTGGTCAAAGAGGAAAATCGATAGGTATTAGTACACATGATTCGGGTTAGATCTTAGGAAAAGAAAGAGTGAAATCGAATAGAACAAAATCCCGAAACTCACCGAATTACAGAGGAGTATTCGGCTTACGGTGCACCTTCGGGAAACAGAGATCTCACTTGTAGATTTGGCTATGGGAGAGGAAAATAAAGACTAGGGTATCCGGCTTTGAGAAGAAAAGAGGGGAAAATAAACTGTGTTGGAGAGTTGCGTAAAGGAAAGAATCTGAGAGAATAGGAGAAGGGAATTTCGGCTAGGTGAGGAAGAAGAGAAAAAAATAAAAGAATGGATGATCAATTGGCTTAAATAGAATTCGGCAATGCACCCCCTATCCCAGAGTTGGATTTTCGACCAACTCTGCAAACACCTGATAGCTCAAATTCCTATCCCTTATCATGATCTGCTGGCTCATTTAAAAGAGTCTCAACTAGATCCAACTCCTCATCCTCTTAATTATCAGCTTTTATCACTTAAATAAAAAGAAATAAAGCTCCTAAATACTAACAAGTGTGCCGTCCATTCCCCCTCATTGATATGCCAAAATTTTGCCCCCAATTCTTGGGCCTCAAGTGGCCACACATGGCCCAATAACCTCCCTAAGTGGCGCTACCCTAGTGCCCACTCAAAGCACTCCAAATTTTTGGGCCACAAGCCCAGCTTGCTACCAAACATAACTATTTAAATTTAATTACTACTAACACTATTTTTCATCATTCTAAGCCAAGTTTTAAAGCCCAATATTTCACTTTAAATTACCCAGAGCACTAACTTTAACCCTAATCCAAATATTTAATCAAAAAGTCAGCCCCAACCTTTACAATCTCAATTTAACATATTAGACTATCATCTAAATGCGTAGGCCCACTTTAAGGATGTTACAGTTCTACCCCCCTTAAAATAAATTTCGGCCTCAAAATTTACCTGGTCAGAAAAGATGGGGATACTTTCATGATAACATCTTCGGCTCCCACATCGCCTCTTACGCCTTTGTGATTACGCCATAAAACTTTAACCAACGGAACAGACTTCCTTCTCAATACTTTCACATCGCGATCCAGAATTTGTACTGGTTCCTCCTCAAAGGACAAGTTTGGCCTTACTTCTATCTTACTTCTATCTCTTCTACCGGTACTACATACGATGGGTCAGATCGATAACATCTCAGCATCGAGATATGGAACACGTCATGTATCTGCTCTAACTACGAAGGCAACTCCAACCGATAAGCCACTTGGCCCACACGTTCTAGTACCTGGTAAGGCCCAATAAACCGTGGACTTAGCTTCCTCTTTCGACCAAACCTCATCACCTTCTTTCACGGAGATACCTTCAAGAAGACTTGATCACCTACCACGAATTCCACCTCCTTCCGCTTTAGATCCGCGTAAGACTTCTGTCGATCCGACGCTTCCTTTAGCCGAACCCGTATTAACTTCACTTTTTTCTTGGTTTTCGAAACTAATTTTGGACCTAACACCTTACGTTCACCCAACTCTGTCCAGCATGTTGGAGTACGACATCTCCTTCCATATAACGCTTCATAAGGTGCCATCTGAATGCTAGCTTGATAACTATTATTATACGCAAATTCTGCCAAGGGCAAATACTCTTGCCAACTGCCCCGAAAGTCAATGATGCAACCCCTTAGCATATCTTCCAAGATTTGAATTACCCTTTTGGAGTGACCATCAGTCTGTGGTTGAAAAGCGGTACTAAAGTCTAACCTTGTTCCCATTGCTTGATGAAGAGCCTTCCAAAATCGTGACGTGAACTTAGGGTCCCTATCTGATATGATCGACACTGGCACACCATGCAATCTTACAACCTCAGCCACATACAATTTAGCCAGCATTTGTAAAGAAAAATCCACCCGAACCGGTATGAAGTGAGCAGACTTTGTCAGTCAGTCAACAATCACCCAAATTAAATCCTTCTTAGTGGGTGTAAGGGGTAACCCACTAACAAAATCCATCGTTATTCTCTCCTATTTCCATTGGGGAATCTTCATCGTCTGCAACAATCCCGATGGCACTTAGTGTTCAGCTTTGACCTACTGACACATCAAACATTTTCCTACAACTTCTGTTACCTCTTTCTTCAGACCTGGCCACCAAAACTGCTCTCGCAAATCACGATACATCTTGACTCCTCCAGGATGCATAGCATAGGGGCTACTATGCGATTCTCGAAGAATCCTCTGTCTTAGCTCATCATCCTTAGGCATGCAAATATTCCCACGATAACACGGAACTCCATCCTTGTTTAGACTATAGTCCTCTATTTCACCATCCCTCACTTGTAAAAGTCGAGCACTCAAGTCTTTATCTCCTAACTGCTTATCCTTAACCTGACTTACCCATGTTGGCTTTACTTGCAACTCAGCCAGCAAACTCCCATCGTCGAATAAACTCAAATGAGCAAACATGGCTCTTAACTCCAATACTACCTTGCGGCTTAGCGCATCTGCTACCACATTCGCCTTACCAGGATGATATTCGATCGACCAATCATAATCCTTCAGGAGCTCGATCCACCTACGTTGTCTCAAATTTAGCTCTTTCTGGGTAAGGAGGTACTTCAGACTTTTATGGTCGGTGTAAATTATCGACTTCTCTCCGTATAAGTAGTGCTTCCAAATCTTTATGTGTAGGGTAGTTCAACTCATGCGGTCTCAACTGTCGAGATGCATGTGCCACCACCTTTCCTTCTTGCATCAGCACACGCCCTAAACCCGTGTACGACGCATCACAGTAGACGGTAAATTTCTTTTCTGCCTCTGGCTGAATTAATACTGGCGCTTTCGTCAGATTCTCTTTAGCTTCTCAAAGCTCTCTTGCTGTTTGTCGACCCACACAAACAATACTCCTTCCTCAACAACTTAGTTAGAGGAGCCGCTATTAGAGAAAACCCTTCAACTAACCTTCATAATACCACCAAACCTAAGAAACTCCGAACCTCGCCATGGACTTTGGTGGTTTCCAATCCAATACGACTTCTATCTTTCGAGGGTCCACCACGATTCCCTCGGCCAAACCACATGTCCTAAGAAAGTCACTTCCTTCACCGAACTCACACTTCATGAACTTTGCAAGCAATTGCTTCTCCCTTAGAGTTTGCAACACCACGCCAAGATGTTCGTCATGCTCCTCCTCGACTTAGAGTAAACCAGATATCGTCGATGAACACCACTACTGAACCGATCAAGATATGGTGAAACACCCAGGTTTATCATATCTATAAAGGTCTTTGCTGTGCGTTCGTCCGAACAGTATTACCAAGAACTCATAATGCCCGTCATCGAGTCCGAAATGCCGCCTTATGAATGTCCCTTTCTTTAACTTTTAATTGATGGTATCCAGACCTTAAGTCAATCTTAGAAAAGATCGATGCTCCTTTGAGCTGATCGAACAGGTCGTCGATCCTCGGTAATGGGTACTTGTTTTTGATCGTCAACTTGTTCAATTGACGATAGTCCACGCACATACGCATGGATCCGTCCTTCTTCTTCACAAACAAGACCGGCACTCCCCATGGAGACATACTCGGTCGAATGAGCCCACGATCCAATAGTTCCTGAATCTGAGCCTTGAGCTCCACCAATTCCTTTGGCGCCATTCTATAAGGAGCAATAGATACTAGAGTTGTACCTAGAAGTAGGTCTATTCCAAATTCCACCTCGCGATCCGGGGGTAATCCTGGTAATTCCTTCGAAAAAACATCCGTAAACTCCTTGACTATTCAGACCTCATTAACAGTTACCTCCTTAGCATCCAACGCACTAATAAAAGCCAGATATGCACTACATCCCTTCCGAATTATCTTAATAGCTTTTAAGGAGGATATCACATTGGACAAGTAATTCCTCCTTTCTCCTAACACAACCACTTCCCCGCCTTCCGGGGAACCCAACGTCATACGATTGTTCTCACAATCCAACTTGGCACGATGCTTAGTTAACCAATCTATTCCCAAGATGAGGTCAAACTCTCCAAATGGCAATTCTATCAAGTCTGCTGGGAACACTACCCCTTGAGTCTCTAAAGGTACTTCTCTAAACAGCTTGTCCACTACCTTAGATTGTCCTAAGGGACAAACCACGGTCATTTTCCTAGTGGTTATCTCATAATCTATACTTAGAGTCTCAGATACTGAGCATGCAACATAGGAGTGGGTTGATCCAATATCAATTAAAGCAAGAAAAGGGTTATCAACGATAAGAAACGTACCAGTTATAACATCTGGTGCATCACCATCCTCTCTTCGGAGAGCCGTATAAACTAAACCCGACTGCCTTGCATCCGTATTACCTGTACCTCTGCCGAATGCTCCACGACCCCGACCGGGTCTATTTCTTCCTCTAGCTATACCTCTACCCCTTGGTCCAGGCTGATCACCCCTCCTAGTCTGATCAGAACCTCGACCCGTTGGCTGCCTAAGATCCATCTGAGGACAGTCCCTCATCAAATGTTCTGTGGATCCACACCTAAAGCATCCACTAGTTTTTACCCTGCACTCCCCATAACGGGTTCTCCCACATATAGAACATGCTTGATTCTGGCCCGATGGAGCGCGAGTTGGCCCATCAGTTCTAGGCCTCTTTTGAAAATTTCCAGTTGCTCTGGAGGGTCCAAAACCCCTCTTACTCCTACCCCGATCCTTATCCTTCTCTTGTTTCTCCACCCGTTTCACTTTCTCAGCTATTTTAACTTTATCTACTAGAACCGCAAAAATTCTCTCTCGTTGTGGCACGATCAAAACCCTTAGCTCATTTCTTAGCCCATCCTCGAACCGAACGCATCGTTCATACTCCGTTGCTACCATTCCTCGAGCGTAACGACTCGAGCGTAGAAACTCGACCTCATACTCAAATACAGACTTACTCCATCAGACCAAATTCAGAATGCTTCCCTTTGAGCATCCATATAACTAGCCCCAATGTACTTTCCTGGAATGACTCCTTAAAGAAATCCCAGTCAATCAGGTCTGCGGCCGTACCCTCTTTCACCTTGAGCCACCATTAGTAGGCCTCGTCTCAAAGAAGAGACACGACCCCTTCACTTCTCCTCCACCGTGAAGTCTAGGTCATCCATTATCGCTCCATCGCTCCAACCAATATTCAATGAAACTTAGGGATACGCGAGACTCCCCAAAATACTTCCCCCCATTGCTCCTCAACCTTTCAGCACTGATTTTGGGCTCCTCCGCCTATACCAGCCTCAGCCACTCTTTCCAAAACCCTCAGTACGGCCTGAGACACCACGTCCTCTCCTCCTGTCTGGTCTTAAAATTCCACCTCTGCAGCTGGTGGAATCGGTATCTCACTTTCGGACCCATGACCCAATCCTACGGGTTCTGACACAGTCATCTTGCCTCTACCGCGTCCACGTGGCGGACGTTCTCGACCTCTTGTACTCATTCTTCTAGTTCACGTTTATCTGATTTAAAAATTTTATGAGCCATTAATTGTTTCCACTAATTATCCCTGAACAGTCTTATGAAACATAGTTTAAAAGTGATTCTTTTGAATTCGAACCTATCTACAGTTTTTAGTCTTCCTATTCTAAGAATTATGCACACACAACGTTCATACAAGTAACATTCATTACCTAAGGGTATTTTCGTCATTCTGCTACCCAGGGGTATTTTTGTAAGTTTATCCTACAGGGGCATTTTCTTAATTTTTCCAAAATAAAGTTTCGGGTGATTTGGCGAAATAAGGGTATTTTGGTAATTTTCCAACTCGGGGTATTTCGGTAATTTTGCAAATCTGGGGGTATGTCGGTAATTTTGCAAATTTGGGGTTATTTTAGTAATTTATAAAATTTGGGGGTGTTTCAGTAATTTTGCCAATCAGGGGTATTTTGGTCATTTTGCAAATTAGGGGTGTCTTGGTCATTTACAACTCAGGGGTAATTTGGTAATTTTACAATTCAAGGATATTTTGATGTTGTTGTTGTTGTTTTCTATGGAAAGATTCTGTTGACTTTGTAAATCGGGGTATATTCGCAAATCATAGGTATTTTTTTCAAAGTAGGGATATTCTATTTTTTTGTGAGAGAAAACATGTGGCTGGTCCCTTTCGAGTTTTAATTGTAGTTTTGGCCTATCAACACGTATTCGTAACTAGGGTGAATAGTCACTACGCGACCTGTAGGATTCTAGTGGAAAGGAGGTGAGTCACTAGGACTAACTTAAGTACCAAGCTTTTCCGAATCCACTCCTGACATGCATATGCCCATTGCCACACCTGTCATGGCTAAAGTGAACAATCACTATGCACCGGTGAGATTCTGCGAAGAGGAGGTGAGTCACTCGATCGCTTAAATACCAAGCTCTTCCGGATCTACTCCTAGACATGCATATGCTTGTTACCACACTTTAGTCTTGTGTCTTGTTTACAGGTTTTGTTTAATGAAGTTAAGTCTTATGGATTTTTAAGAGTTTGTTTGTCTAAACTTAGAGTCCATCAAGTTCTAACCTAAATAGTCTACGTCCCATAAGCCCATTAAGCCCACATTTATATCACACAATGGTTTAGAGTACTTACAGCGAACTTTGCTTGAGGAGCGCATGTGCCATCTTTGAACTAATAAACCTTTGCTATTAAAATCCATGTTTTAAAAACCCATTTTTTAGAAAATCTTTTAGGCCCAAAATTCTAAAGCCGAGTTTTGAACCGGCTCTGATACCAATTTGTAACACCCAAACTCGCCCAAACACCACGACTAGATCGGTATGTCACTAAGGAAATTTTCGTAAAACAAATCGTGTAGTCGAAAAGCCCAAATGTAATTTATATAAAATATGCCTTCTGAATAAAACCCAAACTTAATTACATGCCTTAGTTTAATTAAAATAAATGTTTGAATAACTAAAATAATTTATCCCATAATAAAACAAGATATAAACTAGTGGCCCATGGCCTTATTCCAACGAGGTTTAAAATCCATTAAATAAAACATAATATAAAAATAATTAACTTGAGTCTTTTTGGATCCACATATTCTTTTGCATGGCCACCTTGCGCTCCTCTCCATTTCAAATCAGATGCACTAAGTATTACCCGAAATGTTAATTAATTGGTTGAGTCACGAGACTCGATGTGCAACCTTCATGCACCATTAGATTTGGGCCTTAACCCATAAAAATAGAATAATAAATTCATGTACATATATAACAAATAATATGCAAGGCCCAACCCATTTGCCTAGGTTTCCATCCGCTACACGCCTGTACCAACCAACACACCATTGGGGATTTCTACAATCAACCCACATCGCTACACACGCCAAGATGGCGGTCATGTTTGCTCATCAACATATATTGGTAAAGCCCTTATAACGAGATCACGGAATTAGCCGCTTCAAGAAATCATGGTAAAACCGCTACACATATACATATACATATACTTCCTCCTTTCATCACCCAACCCATGCAAACATGTACAATAATTTAAAAACATGTACAACAATTTACTTGTAACATATAATCGATTATTTACTAACCGAGGGTCCATTGCTTAAATCAAGATTTCGCTTTTAATGTAACATATAAAACTTATGAACACATATACATATATATATTTATTATTAATCGATCTAGACGGTGGGGAGGTATTACACACGATATCGCAAATCCAATATTCTTAGTCGATGTCCTTGATATCCTGATCTATTATCCTCAATCTATAACTTTGCTTAAAAGCGAAAAATCGTGAAAATATGCCCTCTCCTATATTCGGCCATGGTTAGTATTCTACCCGATTTTATATATATAAATAAACAAATTCTCTTACCTTGAAATCCCGAAAGTAACACGATTCTATAACTTAGAGATCTATACGATTGGCCTCCTTCTTCAAATCCCAAAATGCTGAAAAGAAGTGTGAAATAAGAGATTAGTTTCTAATAGCCATTCGGCTAAGGACTTTGAAAAGCCGAAAGAACATTGAAATCCCAAAATCAAAACTTACCTATTGTTTCTTTTAAATTCTGGCACAAGTAGACTCCATTAAAGAGGATTCGGCTTATATGGTCAAAGAGGAAAATCGATAGGTATTAGTACACATGATTCGAGTTAGATCTTAGGAAAAGAAAGAGTGAAATCAAATAGAACAAAATCCGAAACTCACCGGATTACAGA
Organism: Gossypium rotundifolium; assembly: GCA_025506655.1. Lineage (NCBI taxonomy): Eukaryota > Viridiplantae > Streptophyta > Magnoliopsida > Malvales > Malvaceae > Gossypium > Gossypium rotundifolium. The sequence continues at coordinate 14,323,729 of CP106729.1, read as the reverse complement.
GGAGTATTCGGCTTACGGTGCACCTTCGAGAAACAGAGATCTCACTTGTAGATTCGGCTATGGGAGAGGAAAATAAAGACTAGGGTATTCAGCTTTGAGAAGAAAAGAGGGGAAAATAAACTGTGTTGGAGAGTTGCGGCAAAGGAAAGAATTTGAGAGAATAGGAGAAGGGAATTTCGGCTAGGTGAGGAAGAAGAGAAAAAAAATAAAAGAATGGATGATCAATTGTCTTAAATAGAATTCGGCGGTGCACCCCCTATCCTAGAGTTGGATTTTCGGCCAACTCTGCAAACACCTGATAGCTCAAATTCCTATCCCTTATCATGATCTACTGACTCATTTAAAAGAGTCTCAACTAGATCCAACTCCTCATCCTCTTAATTATCAGCTTTTATCACTTAAATAAAAAGAAATAAAGCTCCTAAATACTAACAAGTGTGCCGTCCACTCCCCTCATTGATATGCCAAAATTTTGCCCCAATTCTTGGGCCTCAAGTGGCCACATGTCCCAATAACCTCCTAAGTGGCGCCACCCTAGTGCCCACTCAAAGCACTCCAAATTTTTGGGCCACAAGCCCAGCTTGCTACCAAACATAACTATTTAAATTTAATTACTACTAACACTATTTTTAATCATTCTAACCCAAGTTTTAAAGCCCAATATTTCACTTTAAATTACCCAGAGCACTAACTTTAACCCTAATCCAAATATTTAATCAAAAAGTCAGCCCCAACCTTTACAATCTCAATTTAACATATTAGGCTATCATATAAATCGTAGGCCCACTTTAAGGATGTTACAAGATACTTCTTCGGGTATTGTCTCAATCAATTGGTTTTTCCCCAAGTATTTCCCCAATTGATTCTTTTTGTCTTAGCATCTTTAGCTTGGTAGTTAGTTAATTTTAGATTAAACAACAACTCCTTTAATTTTTAGGTTAAATAAAAAAAAGAAAGTTAGTATTAGTACTTTTGGTTCCTTTGGGTTCGACAATCCGGTCTTGCCATTAAACTATACTATTGTTCGATAGGTGCGCTTGCCTCAAGTCGTTTTCACAGTTAGTTTTTAGGCTAGATCATTCATATTATAAATTTTTAAGACTCTGACACACGAACAAGTTTTTGTCGCCATTGTCGGAAATTAAAATATTAAGAAAGCTCAATTTTTATTACTTTAGCCGTATCTTATTTTATATTATTTGCAATTAAATTTTATTTTTAATTTTCTAATTTTCTTTTCTTTTTATCTTTTCCCAACAGGTACCTCTAGTTTATGACTAGAACAGGACCACTACTTTATGACACTGAAATTGAAAGCACAGTTCATAGAAACCAAGAGAAATAAGGAAAAGCCTACAATACATACAAGAAGAGCAAGAAGACGAAGTTAATACGAACAAAGAGATGGTTGAGAATAATCCGCTACCTCTAGAGGTGGCCGAATATCATGCTCCTCGAACTATGTATGATTATGCTAAATCTAATTTAATAGGAACTGAGTCAAGTATTATTTGACCTGCTATTGCTGCTAATAATTTTGAACTGAAACCTAACACTATACAAATGATATAGCAATTTGTTCAGTTTGATGGTTTGCAGGATGAAGACCCAAATATTCACTTGGCTAATTTCCTAGAATTTTTCGATACTTTCAAAATTAATGGCGTTTCTGATGATGCCATCCGTCTTCGGTTATTTCCATTCTCTTTAAAGAATAAAGCTAAATAGTGGCTGAATTCTCTTCCACGAGGATCAATCACTACATGGGAACAAATGACTGAAAAATTTTATTAAAATATTTTCCACCGGCCAAAACGGCCAAATTAAGGAATGATATCTCTTCTTTTGTGTAGATGGATTTAGAAACACTATACGATGCATGGGAGAGATACAAAGATCTACTGAGAAGGTGCCCACACCATGGATTACCCTTGTGCCTACAAGTCTAAACCTTTTACAACGGTGTGACCCTTCAACGAGACAGCTGATTGATTCAACAGTGGTGGAACCTTGAATAACAAAACACCTAAGGTGGCCTATGAGTTTATAGAGGAGATGTCACTGAATAACTATCAGTGGCAAGTTACAAGGACAAGGCCAACAAAAGTAGCCGATGTTTTCAACCTCGACTCAGTAACCATGCTATCAAATCAAGTAGAACTATTAAATAAAAAGATTGATGGTTTATGTGGTTCCTTGTAGGTATTGAAACACCCCACACCCAGCCCACGAGAATGGATCGGATCTGGTATGTTCCCCGGTGTAAACCGTTTCAAAATTCTTTTAAATACTTTGAAAACTGTGTTTTTTGGAAGATAGTTTATTTGTGTTTTGGGCTCTAGTTGAAAATAAGTTTATTTTTATATCAAAAACCCATTTATTTCAGGTGACAAAATATTTATGCTTATTTTAAATTAAATGGGCTTATTCTTTATAAAGCCCTAAATTCATAGCATAGTAATCAAAATGTAAATAAAATCATCACTATGGCCTTATTACATAAAATAAAACCCAAAATAAAATTTATACAATGACTTAAAATAAAATAAAAGTTCGAATTAAATTAAACTTCAAGCTGAACATGGCCACCACAAGTTCTGCCGTCCCGGTCCATTACTGTCATCACCTGAAACATATTCCCACAACGAGGTGAGTCGATAGACTCAATGTGTAACCAACACTAAAATATAATAGAATTAGGCATACCATACATATCATGTTCATATAAAAATTCAAGATAATGATGCAAACCCGAACCCAAACTTATATGCCATCCGCTACACTTCACCCGTACCAACCTGCACATCGTGGGGACTACTAAGTCAACCCTCCATCCACTACACACCATCGAAGGCAGTCGCTGCAGTCGATGTGCTCATCACCACATAAAATTCGTGGCATAGCCACAACATTCGAATAATGTAACCGGTTACCACATTCACTTAATGTGACCGTAGTCACCACATTCACTTAGTGAGACCAAGTCGTCACATATTCTTAGTGAGACCAAGTCATCACGTTTCACTTAGTGAGACCAAGTCATCACATTCACTTCCCTTTCTCAAATAACCCGAATGCCCCATATTATTCATATCATGCATATCATACTTAATTTTCACATTCGTGTCACTTTTCACATGTTAATTATAACATATTTCGTAATCCTAGTAGGAGTAGGAAAACGTACCTGAGTACTTTGTACCATAATATGGTACTTTAGCCACATTCTTTCACTTTCACATTAACATATACATCATATTTAAGCCATACATCTATTAAGATTAGTGTGGGGTACACACCTGATTTGTTTAGCGATTCCTTGAGATTCTGAAAAGCTAGATCTAATGTTTAGATCCTTAGTGCCTTTGATGCCGATTTGATATTTATTCAAATCCCGAAAACTTGGTTTTCCTTCACCTGATATTCGGCCAACCCTTATGGATTTTAAATCCCGAAAACTTCACCTTCCTCTTCCTTGAAATCGGCCAAATCCTTGGAGTTCTCAAATCCCGAAATTGATCTTTTACTTTAGATTCCTTATTTTCAAATCCCGAGTGATCCTTTATACTAATCGGCTATGGCTCTTATATGGAATACAAAGTTTCGGCTTTTGTGAAGAAATAGAAGAAGAAAGAAAAGAGAAGAAAAGAAAAGAAAAGAAGAGAGTTTTGAGAGAGAGTATTCGGCTAAAGAGAGAAGAAGAGAGTGGTGCTATTTGCTAGAGAATTTCGGCAGGGGGTTCCCTTGAGGAGAAAAGAATGGAGAATGGCCCTTTATTTTCCCTCTTTGGCCGAAAATACTAGCCTTAGAATCCCTCAATCGGCTAACTCTTCCTATGTGATAAATGTTAATTTTATCAAATATTAAATTCCAACTATTATCTCCTAATTAGCCAAAATTCCAAAGGAATTAAAACTCCTCTCTCAAGATCCCTTGTGCCGTCCAACTCTCTGCTTATGGAAGCAAAATAAAACTTCTTTTATTTGCTTCCTATGTGACTCGAACTCAGGCCCAAACACCCTTGCATACGGGCCATTTCTTGAGGCCTTAAGTGGCATCTTCAGGCCACTTTTCCAAGTCCATTTGTGGGTCAAATTTCACATACTTTTTATTTTAAGGCCACCTAGCCCTAAGTTCCTCCTTTAAACTTTAAAACTCGACATTTCGAGGTCATTTCTAAGTTTGCTAAAATTTTCGTTCGGCTCTATAAACTTGACATTTCCTAGGTTTCCAAAATGTTTAGTTTCCTCTTTTAGCTTAGTTTCCAAAATGTTTACTTTCCTCTTTTGGCTTAGTTTCCAAAATGTTTACTTTCCTCTTTTAGCTTAGTTTCCAAAATGTCTGCTTTCCTCTTTTAGCTTAGGTTTCCAAAATGTTCACTTTTCTAATTTACTTAGGTTTTCAAAAATGGTCACTTTCCTATTTTCAACGTAATATTTCCATACATTCTCAGGTTTCCAAAAATGTTCAAAATCTATTCAAAACATATAAAACATGTCTTTTCATACAATTTGGCCAGAATACATAGGCCCTTTTTAGGATGTTACAGGTATAATCAGTTATGCAGTACAATACGAATAGAGGATGGATGAACAATTCAGAATATCCGCCTTACAACCTGAGCGCTGAAAACGAGCAAGTTCACTATATGGGTAACAATTTTAGGCCTCAAAATAACCCTTATAGTAGTACTTACGACCCAGGTTGGAGAAACCATCCTAGTCAAGGACAACAACCCTACCCACAAAAAAAAGAAGCCAAACCTTGAAGAGATGCGAACAAAATTCATAGAAGTGTCAGAAACCCATTTCTAAAATACCGAAACGATATTGAATAATCAGCAAGTATTAATTCAAGGGCTTAAGGATCAAATTGGACAACTAACTAAGTTAGTCTCTGAAAAGCGACCTGAAACTTTAACTAGTGAAAAAGAGCATGTGAAAGCAGTTACAGTAAGGAGTGGAAAGGAGTTGGTTGAAACAAAGAAGAAGTTACCACACGAAACTGATAAGGCAAAGGTTGAGGAAGCAAATGAGAATGCGATTCTAGTACGTGAAGAAATTAAACCACCGATACCATATCCAGCAAAGTTGAGGAAAGACCGCTTAGACGCACAGTACGGTAAATTTCTTGAACTTTTTAAACAATTACATATCAACTTACCTTTTGTTGAAGCTATTTCGCAAATGTCGACATACGCAAAAATTTCTAAAAGAGCTTTTAACAAATAAAAGAAAGTTTGAAGAGATATCAACAGTGGAACTTAATGAAGAATGTTAAACCATCCTCCAAAACAAGCGACCAACCAAATTGAAAGATCCAGGAAGTTTCACTATTCCTTCTTTAATTGGTAGTTTAAACATAGAGAAAGCACTAGCTGATTTAGGTGCCAGTATTAATTTAATGTCTTATAAAATGTTTAAGCAACTTGGTCTCGGGGAACGTAAACCCACTAGGATGAGTATTCCGTTAGCTGACAGATCTGTTAAATATCCTAGGGGAATTATCGAAGATATTCTGGTAAAAATTGATAAATTTATATTCCCTGTCGATTTTATTGTGCTTGACATGGACATTGAGGTGCCTTTAATTTTAGGATGCCCCTTTTTAGCTACCGCTAGGGCTATTATTGATGTAGGTGATGGTAAACTTGCGCTAAGGGTAGGCGACGAGGAAATTATTTTTCAAATTTACGATGCTATGTGATATTTTAGAGAACAAAATGATTCCTGTTATTTTATTGATGCCATTGATCATTTTATTCAAGATTCTTTGCAGGAAATCATACATGACGACACGATGGAACTATTTCTTACCCAAGATGAGAGGGTAGGTGATGATACCGATGAGTTGAAGTCTAATACATTTTCCTCTAGACAAACAAAAGAAGAAGGCATTGAAATCAATGACAAACTAAAACAAAAACCCTCTATTGATGAGCCGCCCAAATTAGAATTAAAACAGTTGCCAAAACACTTAGAATATGCATTCCTCAGGGACAATTCTACGCTACCAGTAATTATCTCTTCAGAACTGAAACCCAAAGAGAAAGACGAGCTGCTACAGGTACTAGATGAGCATAAAAGAGCCATAGCTTGGAAAATTTTTTACATTAAAGGGATAAGTCCACCGTTCTGCACCCATAAAATTGTAATGGAAGATGAATATAAACCATGCGTGCAACCTCAAAGACGATTGAATCCTAACATAAAAGAAGTTGTTAAGGTGAGGTAATTAAACTTCTAGATACTGAAATAATTTATCCTATTTCTGACAGTACTTGGTGAGCCCTGTGCAGGTTGTTCCAAAGAAAGGAGGCATGACTGTTGTAACTAACGAAAAGAATGAATTGATTCCTACAAGAACAGTTACAGGTTGGAGAGTTTGCATCGATTATAGGAAGTTAAATGATGCTACGAGAAAAGATCACTTCCCTCTACCATTTATTGATCAGATGTTAGAAAGATTATCTGAGCATATGTACTACTGCTTCCTTGACGGACTCTCCGGCTACTTCCAAATCCCAATAGCCCCTGAAGATCAAGAAAAGACAACATTTACATGTCCATACGATACGTTTTCTTATCGTAGAATGCCTTTTGGATTATGTAATGCTCCTGCTACTTTTCAACACTGTATGCTGGCCATCTTTGACGAACTTGTGGAAGACATTATGGAAGTATTTATAGACGACTTTTCAGTATTTGGTAATTCTTTCCATCTTTGCCTTAAAAATTTAAAACAAGTTCTAATGAGATGTAAGGAGACGAACCTTGTGTTAAATTGGAAAAAATGTCACTTTATGTTTCGAGAGGGGATTGTGTTAGGACATAAAATTTCTAGTAAAGAGATTGAGGTAGATAAAGCAAAGGTTGAAACCATAGAAAAATTACCTCCTCCTAGTTCAGTCAACGCTATTAGAAGCTTTTTAGGACATGCTGGATTTTATAGAAGATTTATTAAAGATTTTTCTAAAATAGCTAAACCTTTAACGAAATTACTAGAAAAAGATGTACCTTTCAATTTTAATCAGGAATGTTTAGACGCATTTAATATCCTCAAAGATAAATTAATAAATGCTCCAATTATAATTGCACCTGATTGGAACTTACCTTTTGAACTAATGTGTGATGCAAGTGATTTTGCAGTAGGTGCAGTTTTGGGACAGCGAAGAGACAAGCACTTTCAACCGATTTATTACCCTAGTAAGACATTAACAGCCGCACAAGAAAATTACACCACCAAGAAAAAGAATTGCTAGCTGTGGTTTTTGCATTTGATAAATTTAGACAATACTTGATATTATCTAAAGTTGTCGTTTACACTGACCATTCAACTCTTCGCTATCTTTTAACTAAATCTGATACAAAACCTCGACTTATAAGATGGATTTTACTCTTACAGGAATTTGATTTGGAAATTCAAGATAAGAAAGGAGTTGAAAATCTTGCAGCAGATCATCTTTCTAGGCTTGAAAACCCACATATCAAAGAACTCAATAAGAGTGAGATGAACGACTCGTTTCCTGAAGAATAACTCTTTTCTATAACCGACTCTGAGGTACCTTGGTTTGCAGATATTGCAAATTACTTAGCTGCTAACATCTTACCAAAAAGGTTAACACATCATCAAAAGAAGCGGTTCTTTGCTGATGCAAAAAAATATTTTTGGGAAGATCCTTTTCTTTTCCGTATATGTGCAGATCAAATAATTCAAAAATGTGTTACAAAAGCAGAGGCAAGCAAAATCCTAGAACATTGCCATTCAGGACCTTCAGGAGGACATTACAAGGATTAAGACAGCACACAAAACACTCGAATCAGGTTTTTATTGGCCTACTCTATTTAAAGATGCCAACAGGTATGCTACTTAATGTGATAAATGCAGAGAACATGTAATATCTCTAAATGAGATAAAATGCCTCAAACATATATGCTATCATGTGAAATATTCAATGTATGGGGTATTGATTTTATGGGTCCATTTTCTAGTTCATTTGGAAATGAATACATCTTAGTAGCAGTAGATTATATGTCAAAATGGGTGGAAGCTCAAGCTTTACCTACTAACGATGCTAGAGTAGTAGTAAGGTTTCTTAAGAAACTCTTCTCTCGATTTGGAACACCCAGAGCAATTATTAGTGATAGGGGTACTCACTTTTGCAATACTCAATTTGATAGTCTTAAAGAAATATGGAGTACACCACAAGACAGCTACCCCTTATCATCCTCAAACCAGTGGATAAGTGGAAGTAGCAAATCGAGAACTTAAGCGTATTTTAGAGAAAACAGTAGAATCAAACAGGAAAGATTGGGCATTAAAAGTAGACGATGCTTTATTGGCCTATAGAACAACCTTTAAAACTCCCATAGGAACATCCCCATACAAACTTGTTCACAAAAAAAGTTATCATCTACCATTTGAGTTAGAGCACAAAGCTTTTTGGGCTATAAAATTTTTAAATTACGATCTTAAAACTTTAGGTGAAAAAAGGATGATGCAATTGAACGAGCTTGATGAATGGCGAACTAATTCCTATGAGAGCTCACGACTATATAAGGAGGCAACAAAACGATGCCATGATGCTCGTTTAAAACAACCAAAGCAATTTGAAGTAGGAGATTCAGTCCTGCTATACAATTCAAGGTTAAAATTGTTCCCTGGAAAATTGAAATCAAGATGGTCAGGTCCATTCGTAATCAAAACTATTTTCCCCTACGGCACAATAGAGGTAACTCATCCAAGTTATGGCACATTCAAGGTAAATGGTTAGTGACTGAAAATTTATAATGGTGAAGGCTTTAGGGATATAAGAGAGGAGCTTTAGCTTTGTGAACTTTCATTTAGAAATGAAAACAGGGAAAGTCTAGCTTAAGACTTTAAACAAGCGCTTTTAGGGAGGCAACCCGATTACTAACTTACTAATATTGTATTTTCAATTTCTAGCGCCTAACTACAAACTAACTAATTCAGAAAAGTAGGTTCCCTACCACAAGGCCTTGCACACGGCGTGGCCGTGGTCATGTGGATACCATGAATAGGTACATGGGCGTGGCAAAGATGGTGCAGAAATAGGACAATAATTTTCCCAAAGCCACGGGCTCCGACTAAATAACACGGCCATACAACTTGGCCATGGTCAAAACTACCTAAAGACCATGGGCTGAGATAAATCCACAAGCCCTTGTACTACGATCATGGCCGATACTGATTAATTGGCACGGGCGTGTCTATCGTGGTCGATTCTAAGTAATCGACATGGATGCTCGGCATGCCCGTGTAGTAAGACCGTGGTCGACACTGACTTTCGAACACGCGGAAGACCCTCTCCACAGGCGTAGGAGAAATGAACGAGACAATACACAGGCGTGTAAAATGATCGTGTGGCCCAACACGCCCACAGAATACGAGCGTGTGACACCATTAAAACATGCCTAAATTTAAAAATCTCAAAAACACGGGCGTGTCTCCTGACCGTGTTCCTCACCCCCTATTTAAAGCAATGAATGCCCGTCTCCCTCAAACCCAACCCTAGCCGTTTCTCTCCAAAACCACTGCCCCATTCCGACCACCATCTCTCCTTTTTACATTTTCCTCCATTAAACTATTTTATCACTAGAATTTTATGTAGTATTTAGTTAGTTCTTTCTTATTGCTTAATATTAGCTATATTCACTATTAGATTGATTTATTCATTTAGTCCTTGTTTAAATAACGATTAGTACTTTTACAAAATATTAGTTGTTTCTTATCGCGATTTTTTTCATTGTTATATTTTTGATATTGTTAAGTTCTTAAATGTTATGCAATATGCCTTGGCTGGAAATGTTACTTGAATCGTTAAATATTGGTTATTTTTAGGACCATAATGTCATCGTTTCGAGGCAAGAAAATCGCAGTCCCTAGCTCCAAAAAATGAAAGGGACCCGGTCCGTCATCAGTCAGTGCATCCGTCAAAGTGCGCCACCCATTCTTATAATATCCTCCAAGATCCCAGGAGGACCTTTATAAGATACTTCAGCACGACCCCTTGGCGTGGGGAGGTGTATTGATTGGGCCGCTTTGGAGCAGGTCCAACTAGCCGACGACGTACGGGCTCTCCTAACTACCGATCTATGGGACCAATTCTTCAATATCATCGAGCCCACATATCTAGAGCTCACTTTGGAGCTCTATTCCACGTTCCACCTTCAGACGGTGATGACAAGCCACGATGACCCCGGCACGATCCAATTCTATCTTGGAGGCATTGTTTGAGAACTGAATGTACCGCAATTTGGGGCCGCATCCATAACTCTCCGGCGAGACGTTGGTACAATATAGCCCCAACTCAGACAATTATGAGCCTAGTCGCTCCAAAGCGACAGCTCTTGCGCCATCCTTGTGATACTTACACGCCATTTTAGCTCATACATTGACAGGAAGGCAAGAGAACACCGGGGTCGTTAACACACATGACGCCTACTTCCTATGGTGCATGGCAAACAAGAACGTTTTCGACCTAGCCTATTTCATAGCTTGTGCCATTCAACATCAAATAGAACAACATAGGAGAGAGGTCATATCTATGGGTCCATACATTACATGCTTGGCTCGATATTTCGGGCTCTTCAACCCCGCCGGTCAGATCTCCTCACTCACACTGATAGGTCAGATGTCCCCATAGGGCATCCAGACGATGCTACACATAAGGATGATCTAACATCGACGTGGGATCGATCCTCCCCAATATCGGCTAGCACCTACCATCGAAGAGGAGGATCCTGAGGACATTACTCACAATGTCCCATACCCACATGAGGAACCACAACCGAGCCATCGACCAGTTCATGCGGCTAAGTCACTTTCAAACATCTCTACTCGTCTCACACAGTTCGAGCATTACTATACTCAACAATTCAATGACACCACTCGACGATTCGATGGCATTGAGGTGACTCTTCAACAGATTTGTCATCACTTTCACATATCGCTGCCTCCACCACCTCGCGATCCAACCAATGATGAGGAATTTTGAGTCCTTTTTATTTTTAGCTCTATCTTTCTTTTTCTTTTTCTTTTTTGTTTTTTTCTTTTATTTGATTCTGATGTACCTCTTTATTATAATTTTCTAGTTCACACCTTTACCGAGATGAAAACAAGTTTATTTTGTTCAAAATTTTATTAGTAAAAGTCAATAAATAAATACGTCTTTAATCTCTTTAAATCACTTAAATAAAATAAAAGTCCTAATCTTCGTCCATCACCGATCGTCACCAAACATGTTCCCACAACGGGTGAGTCAAACAGACTCAATGTGTACACAAACACTAAGGCTTAACAAATTCAGCATAACAAATCATAATCATACGTATCACAATTTCACATGTAATGATTCAAGATAATGATGCAAACCCAACCCAAGCCTATATGCCATCCATCCTCGCACACCGTGGGACTACTAGTAAATATCATAACAAAACCCTCTAAAAGTTACTAGTGACTCATCACATTCTTAGCCAAAGTCACCACATTCGTATAATGTGACCAAGTCACCACATTCGGGTTTTAAAAGGTGCAAGGAGCTACTAAGGAAATTGAATATTTTCACATACCTTCACTTTAATTTAAAACATAGCCATGAACATATTAAAACTTAGAGTAGGTACACACCGATTTGTAGCTTAGTTCATCATGCATTTCCTCTACTCCATACCTACAAGTTTCATTCTCAAGGATTCGTCCAAAATTCAGGAAGTTTCACTTCACTCCCTATCTTATCATTTTATTACTATCTTGCTATTATCTATCTTTGTACATTGAGGGTAATGTACATCTTAAGTGTGGGTTCATCATGAAGGTGATTATTTAGAAAAAGTTCCTAAATTTTTGCATTATTCTCAAATCCCTAAATGATATATCTTGTCTTAAGTAATTTTCTCATATCACTAATTAGAATAAAATTCTGTTGATTTATGATTTTTATTGATATGTTTTAGATTAAGTCATAGTTAATTGTACAGTGATGATTTAAACTTTAAGATACTAGAGAATCAAGCATGATAAGTCCATTTTCAAAAATTAAAATTTTGTTAGGTTGTCTACCTGAATATAATTATTAACTTGAAGTTTAAAATTTACAAGGTTGTCATCAAAAACCCATAATTTTTGTAAGATTTTGAACCTTTTAGAGCATACATTCTTTCGTGCTCACTTTATTGATTATGAGTGTGTCAACATTGATTTGTTATTCTATAAATTGCTTTGATTATGCATGTCGAGACCACATCATTGATTTCATATACTGAGATGATAAAGGCACCTAGGATTTAACCCACTTACTCCACTAAAAGCCTACCTTCACAATTAACCTCTAGTGAGCCCTTTTGATCCTAACAACCCTTTTAATTGACTACCCACTAATATTAACCCAAAACCCATCTTGTATTTGTTATCACCATTATCGAGACTTGATTTGATCAGTTACTTAATTATTTTATTTCAGTAGTTGAATTTTTCTTATATTATGTATTTCTTGATTTGTTTTTAAAAAAATTGAAGTATATTAATTATTAGTTTCGTGATTAATTGAGCTTATACATTTAAACTCAACATCTTGAAGAAGAAGCTCATATTATTAGCATTTCAATTTTTCAATTTATGTAATTATTCAGGATTAGTTCATTTTTCTAGTTTGGTAATTTGTTAATTCAATCTCGATTCTAACCTTCTAATTCAACCATTATCTACACCTTTAACCTAAACCCGTTATAACCATTTTTAAAGACCTTTTGATTTGTATATCATCTCATTTTATAGTGGTGGAGATTTTATTTTCATGCAAGCCTATGGGATTAACTTTTCATGTTTGACTATTGACTGCTTAATTTTGAACCTTAAACACTTTGAGTGATTTGAGTGAATCTTTAGTGAGGATGTCAACTCTTGTCGATTTTGAATTAAAGGTAATTATTCGGATAAGGGGAAACACCTATGTTTTCGTGCTACAAACTTATGACTTTGATTGTTTGAATCTTTATGACTCTTTGAGATAAATTATCCATGTATAAATTATTTATGAATTATGATAAAACATTATCTATGAATATTATGAATTGAGGGAAGTTCGTTTTAATTGTGAGTTGAGAATTTTGCTTGAGGACAAGGAAAAGCTTAAGTGTGGGGGTATTTGATAAACCATAATATGAACATATTTTAATCCCACATTTAGCATGTTTTTGGATGATTTATCCCTTTAATTGTGGAATTTGGGGCTCTTAATCCTTTTTTTTCATGTTTTATACTCAAGAGAGCATCGGAGGATGAAAAGAATGAGAAACGGGCCAAAAACAGAGTAAATGGGCACGAAATCAACACATCTTGGGCCTAAGCCACACGGCCGTTGTAACATTCCAATTTATACCCTAGTCAGAACAGTGGTTTCGGGACCACAAATTCGAGTTTGTATAATATTTTAATATTATTTTCGTGCTGTTGACATGTGAATTAGCATGTGTTTAAATTTCGTAAGCTAATTAGTCTGTTTGAGTGTTTAATTTGAGCAAAGGATTAAATTGCATTGATTATGAAAGTTGCTTACTATTTGTTAAAGTGCTTATGTGTTGTGGCTCTATAAAAGGGAGGTCTTAAGAAGCAAATGAACCAATAATTAGTTAGTGGATGACTAAAAGTCATTAATAGCCTTGTGAATATAGGTTATAAATATTTTATAATAAGGATAATATGATAAATTAGTATTAATATCAATAATAATAAAAGAAACAAAGGAAAAATGATAGTTCTCATCTTTTTATGAGTGCCGAATATTGAAGAAAGGAAAAAGAAGAAGTTGAGCTAGGTTTCGGCAATTGTAAGCTTGAAATTAAGGTTAGTTTTTGATTCATTTTTGATAATTTCTACGTTTTTGTAATCGTTGCTTCGTCTACTATCCAGCCCATGTTTTAATTTTGAGTATTGATGATGTTTTTGAGATGAGCTTTTGATGGACTCATGTGATTTTTGATGATTTATGATGTTAGATGAAAGATATGTATTTGATGAACATACTTTGTTCTTGAAATTTTGATGAATTTAGCTAAATAGGGCTAAATTGAGAAAATAGTAATTTGAGGGACTAAATTAAAAATTTGATGAAATATTTGGGCTTATATAGTCCCTAGAGAGGTTCAGCCAAGCATGTGTATGTATGGATTTTGTGAATTTGATGTTTTGAGAAAATAGACTAAATTGATTAAGTGTGCAAATATGAGGTTTAAATTGTAAATAGCCCAAAATATATGTGTATGGATTGAATTGAATGGAATATTGAATAAAAGGGTTAATTCTGAATATGTTTAGATCAAGAACCGAGGAAAATAGATTTAGATCGCGGGAAAGCGAAAGTAACAGAGTAGCCATTTTTGTTTCGTTAAACCGAACCCAAAGTAAATCACTATGCAAATAAACTTATATGTATTGAATTGAATATATGTATTTTTATGTATATCGATGAAAATGAATGAGTATGAGATACTAAGTGCATGAATTCCGAAATAAGTTTGATATAGTGATAAAGCCTAGAAGTCCCGTACGAACCTAGGAATAGATAGGATTAGCTATGTCATGACATAGGTATCTGTTCTGTTTTATCATGTAAGACTACGTCTGGGACGTTGGCGTTGATTTGAAATTTATGTAAGACCTCGTTTGGGACGTAGGCATTGATATGAATTCTATGTAAAAGACCTCGTCTGGGACGTAGGCATCGATAGGAGCTTTATGAGTAAGACCATGTCTGGGACATCGGCATCGTATTAATTCGTATAAGACCCTGTCTGGGATAAAGGCATCGATATCTGAGTACATGTAAGACCTCGTTTAGGATGTTGGCATTGTACGACTATTCCAAGCTTTCTGATCATCCTACTAGATTCCTATGGGTCCAACGGGCAAGACTATGATATGAATGTCAAATCTGAGCTATGAACAATTATGTGATATTAAGTTCGATTCAGGTGCCTTGTCTATACACTATTTGTGTATGTAAGGTAAGTATCTAAGTGATCTTACTGTGGTGATAAGTACATGGAATTTGTGATATGATAAGAATTGTTTTGGCTAGATGAGCTATGTGTTCATATGATTCTTGAATGGTGAAAATGGCTAATGTGGTTAAAAGTGTATGGACCAAAACAAATATGTGAAAGTTTACCAAGTGATTGATACATGCTTTCCATACCAAGTTTATTTGTATATGACTTACTAATATTTTGGAAAGCTTACTCTGTGTGTGTGTTTTCTCTGTTTTATAGGTCGTCAAAGCTACTGAAGGCTCGGGATTGTCAAGGATCGTCATCACACTACTAAATTTATTTTGGTACCCTTTTGAAAATGTATATGGCTAATTATGGCATGTATAGGCTAGATAGGTGTATATGTTTATGAAGTGAGCATGGCCATGTGTATTGGCAAGTTTTTGAGTTGATAAATGTTTGAATGAATGAGTTATGAAGCATATATTTAGTATGTTTTGATGCATATGAAATTGTTAAGTTTTGGTTCAGCAAATGGATGATACATGTTTGAAATGATGTAGGATTTAGTTTGCAATTTGGCATGAATGGAATTGGCATTGAATGTATGGATGAAGTGAACCATTTGATATGTTTTGGTTTCCATATATGCATATTATGTTTTGGTATGTATTGCTTGTAGGTGAGACCCAAAATGGGTGGCTTGTTGGTCTTGCAAGTGACCTATTATGTCACACGGCCATGGCACACGGGCGTGCCTAGAAACCGTGGGGTAAAAGTCAGTAGCTAGCATTATGATCACACGGTCATGGCATGGGCGTGCCTACAGGTCGTGTGAGAATTGGCAGTATATGACTTAGTAGGATATGGCCTTAGCACACGGGCGTGCTTGGTAGCCGTGCTAGTTTTGGTAGTATGTGACCATGGGAAGGTCACACTGGTGTGTCAAGTAGCCGTGGGTGAGGCACGGCCTATCCCCATGGGCGTGTGTCCCCTGTATTTAGAAAATTTTCAATTACACACAAATTTTTGTATGTATCTCTATTTAGTCCCTACTCGATTTATAAGCATGCTTAAGTATCGATGACCTACTTAAGGGACATTATGATTGATATTGATGAATGGTTGTATGATTAATTCTATAAATGTTTTTGATCTGTCTGGTAAAGCCTTTAACCCTAATTCGGTGATCAAACATGAGATAGGGGTGTTACATTTGATTGGTATCAGAGCTACGGTTTAGTCAATTCTCGGACTAACGTAGCGTGTCAGAGTCTAGCTATACATGCCATAATTTTTAAACTGTGATAGTGTGATGAATCCTGACGTGTAAAATGTGATTTTTGTATAGCAATGGATCCCGAAAGAGCCGTAGCTGACAACATAGAAAGTAATGTGCCTGCTCCCGCGCAAGGGATATAGCCTTCTGATTCGAGACCGGCTACGAGTGGTCAGGAGGGAGAAGCTAAACAAGCTTTCTTCCAGATGATGAGTGTGTGGTTCACTCAATTCATGAGTAATAACCCGACTGTTTCACAACCCCCGACCCCGATTAATCCCCCTCAGACTACAGTTGTGCCACCAGTTGTGTATCCGAATCTGTTAAATAAGCCTTCGGTTGACAAGATCCGTAAGTATGGGGCTGAAGAGTTCTGAGCTACCAATAATGATGATGCTGAAAAAGTTAAATTCTGGATTGAAAATATTATTCGGGTATTTGATGAGATATCTCTGACTCCGGAAGAATGCATAAAGTGTGTTGTATCGTTACTTCGAGATGCAGCATATCAATGGTGGAAAACTTTGATTTCTGTTGTTTTGAGAGAACGAGTTACATGGGATTTCTTTCAGACAGAGTTCAGGAAGAAATATATCAGTGAGAGATTCGTTGATCAGAAACGAAAAGAATTTTTGGAACTAAAGCAAGGTCGTATGACTGTTATAGAATATGAACGAGAATTTGTCAGGTTGAGTCAGTACGCTAGTGAATGCATATCATCTGAAGCAATAATGTGTAAAAAATTTGAAGACGGTCTTAATGAACATATTCAGTTGCTGGTTGGAATCTTAGAAATAAAAGAGTTCACAGTACTCTTTGACCGAGCATGTAAAGTTGAGGCACTCTAGAAAGATAAAAGAAGAGTTGAGTCTGAAGCTCGAGATACAAGAAAGAGATTTTAGAATAAATCATTTCAGTCTGCTTCGAAGAGATACGGAGATGATCAAAGTCGTTCTAGAGAAAATGCGGGACATTTGAACAGAAATAGAGCTAGATCACAAATGAGTTCCAAAAACCTAACAACTTCAGTGGCTAGTGTTGGTAATGTTCGATCTGAGAGAACTGAATGTAAACATTTTAGAAAAAGACATCCGAGAACCTGTAGATTAAATGACAGAGCTTGCTTCAGATGTGGATCGCTTGATCATTTTATCTGAGATTGTCCCGAGATCGTTGAGCGTAAACTATTCGTAATCGAGATCTGATAGTGCACCTGTGAGAGGTAGATCTTCAAAGAATGTAAGAAATGCCGGTGGTAGTCAGAGAACTACGAGAGACAATGTTGTCAGATCTAAAGCTAGAGCGCCTGTCAGAGTGTATGCTATCCGAGCTCGTGAAGAAGCTTCATCGCCTGATGTTATAACGGGTACTTTTATTCTTTATGATACTTCTATGATAGCTTTGATAGACCCTAGTTCTACGCATTCATATATATGCATGAATTTAGTATTCAGCAAGACTTTGCCTGTAGAGTCTACTGAGTCTGCTATAAAAGTATCGAACCCCTTAGCTAAAAGTGTCCTGGTTGACAAAGTATGCAAGAATTGTCTGTTAATGTTCCGAGATATCTACTTTCCTATTGATCTAATGCTACTACCATTTGATGAATTCAATATTATTTTAGGAATGGATTGGTTGTTTATGCATGATGCCGTTGTGAATTGTAAAAGAAAATCTATTGATTTAAGAAGTTCAAATGATGAGATTGTACGGATTGAGTCTGATGATCTGAATGGATTGCCTATTGTGATATCTATTTTAAAAGCTCAGAATTATGTGAAAAAGGGTTACGAGGCATATTTTGCTTATGTAATTGATTCAAAGTATCTGAGAAGAAAGTTGAATCAGTGCCCATTGTCTGTGAGTTTTCTGATGTGTTCCCTGAAGAGTTACCGGGCTTACCTTCATTTCGTGAAGTTGAATTTGGTATTGAATTGTTGCCTGGTACGACACCTATTTCGATAGCTCCATATAGAATGGCACCGATAGAGTTGAAAGAGTTAAAGTCTCAGCTACAAGAATTGACTGATAGAGGGTTTGCTAGACCGAGTTTTTTACCTTGGGGTGCTCCTGTTCTGTTTGTGAAAAAGAAAGATGGCACGATGAGCATGTGTATCGATTACCGTCAGTTGAATAAGGTAACTATAAATAAAAATATCCATTGCCTAGAATTGATGATTTGTTTGATCAGTTAAAAGGAGCTACTGTGTTTTCCAAGATTGATTTGAGATCGGGATACTACCAATTGAGAGTTAAAGATTCAAACATTTCAAAAACTGCTTTTCAAACAAGGTACGGGCATTATGAGTTTTTAGTTATGCCATTCGAACTAACCAATGCTCCTGCTATTTTTATGGACTTAATGAATAGAATTTTTAGACCGTATCTGGATCAATTTGTTGTTGTATTCATTGACGACATTTTGATTTACTCACGTGATGAGAATGAGCATGCAGAACATTTGAAAATTGTGTTGCAAACTTTGAGAGAAAAGCAATTGTACGCAAAATTCAGCAAATGTGAATTCTGGTTGAATGAGGTCAGTTTTCTGGGGCATATTGTGTCAGCTTCTGGGATTCGCGTGGATCAGAACAAGATTTCTGCTATTTTGAATTGAAAACCTCCACGAAATGTATCTGAAGTCCGTAGTTTTTGGGTTTAGCTGGTTATTATCGCAGATTTGTAATAGGCTTTTCAACAATAGCTACTTCGTTGACAAGATTACTTTAGAAAGATGTCAGATTTGAATGGTCTGATAAATGTTAGAGAAGTTTCGATCAGTTGAAAGCTTTGTTAATAGGAGCTCCAGTGTTAGTACAACCCGAATCGGGCAAAGAATTTGTTGTACACAGTGATGCTTCGTTAAATGGACTAGGATGTGTTTTGATGCAAGAAGGCAAAGTTGTAGCTTATGCCTCGAGACAATTGAAGCCTCATGAAAAGAACTATCCCACACACGACCTTGAACTAGCTGCAATTGTGTTTGCACTTAAGATTTGGCGCCATTATCTGTATGGTGAGAAATGTCACGTGTTCTCAGATCATAAAAGTCAGAAATATCTGATGATCCAGAAAGATTTGAACCTGTGTCAAAGAAGATGGTTAGAACTATTAAAGGATTACGAGCTTGTGATAGATTATCATCCGGGTAAAGCAAATGTAGTTGCTGATGCATTGAGTAGAAAATCATTATTTGCACTACGTGCTTTGAATGCTCAGTTAGATCTGTTTGATGATAGTTCTGTGATAGCGAATTAAAAGCAAAACCGTTGTTTTTAAAATAGATTTGTGATGCTTAGAAATTTGGTAATGAATTACTAACGAAGCGAGCTCAATGTGAATCGAGTTTTGAATCTAAATTTCAAATTGTTGATGATTGTTTGAGATTTCGAGATCGTATTTATGTTCCGAGAAATCTGGAGTTGATTCAGTTGATTTTGAATGAAGCCCATAATAGTCGTTTATCTGTTCATCCTGGAAGTACTAAAATGTACCATGATTTGAAGCAACACCATTGGTGGTCTGGTATGAAACGAGACATTTCTGACTTTGTTTCGAAATGTTTAGTTTGCCAACAAGTGAAAGTAGAACATCAAGTTCCGTCTGGGATGTTACAACTGATTCTGATTCTTAAGTGGAAATGGGATAGAGTAACGATGGACTTTGTTTCTGGGTTGCCTCTAACTCCAAAAAAGAAAGATACAATTTGGGTCGTAGTTGACCGATTGACGAAATCTGCCCATTTTATTTCGGTAAGATCTGACTATTCACTCGAGAGATTAGCTGAGCTTTATATTTTTGAGATTGTGAGATTGCACGGGGTGCCACTATCCATTGTGTCAGATAGAGATTCGAGATTCACCGGACCGTATGAGATCATTGAACATGTTGGGCCTGTTGCATATAGATTGAAGTTACCCTCTTAACTAGAAAAGATTCACAATGTATTTCACATTTCGATGCTCCGTAGATATCGGTCTGATCCGTCACATGTGATTGCCCCATCTAAAATTGAAATCCGATCTGATATGACATACGAAGAGGATCCAATCAGTATTTTAGCTCGTGAAGTAAAAGAGTTAAGAAACAAGAAAATTCCATTAGTGAAAGTATTGTGGAATTGACACGGATTAGAAGAGGCTACGTGGGAGCCTGAAGATTCAATGAGACAACAATATCCAACTCGCTTAACGGTAAGATTTTCTGGGATGAAAATCCCAAGGGGAGAATTGTAACAATCCCATTTATACCCTAGTCGAAATAAAGAGTTTTGGGACCACAAATCCGAAGTCTCATATTATTTTAATATTATTTTTTGTGCCGTTGACATGTGAATTAACATGTGTTTAAATTTCGTAAGCTAATTAGTCCGTTTTAGTGTTTAGTTTGAGCAAAGGATTAAATTGCATTGATTATGAAAGTTGCTTGCTATTTGTTAAAGTGCTTATGTGTTGTGGCTCTATAAAAGGGAGGTCTTAAGAAGCAAATGAACCAATAATTAGCTAGTGAATGACTAAAAGTCATTAATAGCCTTGTGAATATAGGTTATAAATATTTTATAATAAGGATAATATGGTAAATTAGTATTAATATCAATAATAATAAAAGAAACAAAGGAAAGATGATAGTTATCATCTTTTTATGAGTGTCGAATATTGAAGAAAGGAAAAATAAGAAGTTGAGCTAGGTTTCGCAATTGTAAGCTTGAAATTGAGGTTAGTTTTTGATTCATTTTTGATAATTTCTACATTTTTGTAATCGTTGCTTCGTCTACTATCCAGCCCATGTTTTAATTTTGAGTATTGATGATGTTTTTGAGATGAGCTTTTGATGGCCTCATATGATTTTTGATGATTTATGATGTTAGATGAAAGATATGTATTTGATGAACATACTTTGTTCTTGAAATTTTGATAAATTTAGCTAAATAAGGTTAAATTGAGAAAATAATAATTTGAGGGACTAAATTGCAAATTTAATGAAATATCTGGGCTTATATAGTCCTTAGAGAGGTTCGGCCAAGCATGTGTATGTATGGATTTTATGAATTTGATGTTTTGAGAAAAATGGACTAAATTGATAAAGAGTGCAAATATGAGGGTTAAATTGTAAATAGCCCAAAATATATGTGTATGGATTGAATTGAATGGAATAGTGAACAAAAGGGTTAATTCTGAATATGTTTAGATCAAGAACCGAGGAAAACAGATTTAGATCGCGGGAAAGCGAAAGCGAGAGTAATAGAGTAGCCGTTTTCGTTTCGTTAAACCGAACCCAAAGTAAGTCATTATGCAAATAAACTTATCTGTATTGAATTGAATATATGTATTTATATGTCTATCGATGAAAATGAATGAGTATAAAATGCTAAGTGCATGAATTCCAAAACAAGTTTGATATAGTGATAAAGCGGAGAAGTCCCATTTAACCTAGGAATAGCGAGGATTAGCTATGTCATGACATAGGTATCATCGCATTTATCATGTAAGACCACGTCCAGGACGTTGGCGTTGATTTGAAATTTGTGTAAACCTTGTCTGGGACGTAGGCATCGATATGAATTCTATGTAAAAGACCTCGTCTGGGACGTAGGCATCGATAGGAGCTTTACGAGTAAGACCATGTCTGGGACATCGACATCATATTAATTCGTATAAGACCTGTATAAGACCATCGAGTACATGTAATACCTCATCCGGGATGTTGGCATTATACGACTATTTCGAGCTTCGATCATCCTACTAGATTCCTATGGGTTCAATCGGCAAGACTATGATATGAATATCAAATATGAGCTATGAACAATTATGTGATATTAAGTTCGATTCAGGTACGTTGTCTATACACTATTTGTGTATGTAAGGTAAGTATCTAAGTGATCTTACTATGGTGATAAGTACATGGAATTTGTGATATGATAAGAATTGTTTTGGCTATATGAGCTATGTGTTCATATGATTCTTGAATGGTGAAAATGGCTAATGTGGTTAAAAGTGTATGAACCAAAACAAATATGTGAAAGTTTACCAAGTGATTGATACATGCTTTCCATACCAAGTTTATTTGTATATGACTTACTAAGATTTTGGAAAGCTTACTCTGTGTGTGTGTTTTCTCTGTTTTATAGGTCGTCGAAGCTACTGAAGGCTCGGGATTGTCAAGGATCGTCATCACACTACTAAATTTATTTTGGTACCCTTTTGAAAATGTATATGGCTAATTATGGCATGTATAGGCTAGATAGGTGTATATGTTTATGAAGTGAGCATGGCCATGTGTACTTGCAAGTTTTTGAGTTGATAAATGTTTGAATGAATGAGTTATGAAGCATATATTTAGTATGTTTTGATGCATATGAAATGGTTAAGTTTTGGTTCAGCAAATGGATGATACATGTTTGAAATGATGTAGGATTTAGTTTGCAATTTGGTATGAATGAAATTGGTTTTGAATGTATGGATGAAGTGAACCATTTGGTATGTTTTGGTTGCCATATATGCTTATTATGTTGTGGTATGTATTGCTTGTAGGTGAGACCCAAAATGGGTGGCTTGTTGGTCTTGCAAGTGACCTATTATGTCACACGGCCATGGCACACAGGCGTGCCTAGAAACAGTGGGGTAAAAGTCAGTAGCTAGCATTATGATCACACGGTCATGGCACGGGTGTGCCTACAGGTCGTGTGAGAATTGGCAGTATATGACTTAGTAGGAAACGGCCTTAGCACACGGGCGTGCTTGGTAGCCGTGCTGGTTTTGGCAGTATGTGACCATGGGGAGGTCACACGGGTGTGTCAAGTAGCTATGGGTGAGGCACGGCCTATCCCCATAGGCGTGTGTCCCCTGTATTTAGAAAAGTTTTCAATTACACACAAATTTTGGTATGTATCTCTATTTAGTCCCGACTCGATTTATAAGCATACTTAAGGTCTCGATGACCTACTTAAGGGACATTATGATTGATATTGATGAATGGTTGTATGATTAATTCTCTAAATGTTTCTGATCTGTCCGGTAATGCCTTTAACCCTAATCCGGTGATCGGACACGGGATAGGGGTGTTACAGCCGTGCCTCCTTAACAAACCCAAACATGGACTGGCCCCCAAAACACACGGTCGTGCCTCTTTCACAGGTTCGACCACGGCCTGACTACGATTCACACGGGCGTGTGCCATGGGCGTGCCCCTGACGTGACCTGATCGTGTCTGTCGAGTCTTAAAAATTTATAAAAAGAATGATCGAACCTAGAAACTAACTAAGACAACGATGGAGGCAAGTGCACCTATTGAACAGTAGTATAGCTAGCGGCAAGACCGGATTGTCAAACCCAAAGGAACCAAAAGTACTAATATTAACTCTCTTTCTATTATTTAGCCTGCGAATTAAGTGGATTTTTATCTAATCTAAAATTAACTATTCAACTAAAATAAAATGCGAAGACAAATAAGAAATTTGGGAAAAGACTTGAGAGAAAACTATTGACTTGGACAATACCTGAGGAAGAATCCACCTAAACTTCACTTGTTATCTAACTCTAAACCGGACGATTTATTCATTTGACTTGATCCGTAGGATCCCCTAAGTTATATTAATCCCTTTCTTCAAGGCTACTAATGTCTAATCCTACGTTATTAATTGAAATCCTTTTCTAATTAAAACCCCTAGAATTGCATTAATTCGATCTATGGACTCCCATATTAGGTTTGACCCTAATTTGGCTGATTTTCATCACCCTATCTCTATATACGTGAGTGAATCCGCTTAACTATGCTAGATCTACTCTTAGACAGGGTCTCTTCCTCCTCTGCCTAAGCACATCACACTTGATTTAATATCCTAGAAATACCAAAACAAGGATTAAGAACACATAGTTAAGAAAAAATCAAATATTTATCATTCAGTTCAGATAACAATAACAAGATTCGTCTTAGGTTTCCTCCCCCTCAAGTATTTGAGGGTTTAGTTCATAATTGTAAAAGAAAACGTCTCAGAAGAAAAGATAAAACAAAACATAAGAAATCCCTAAAACCCCCTGAAGGAATTGAAGGAGAGATCCTCCGTCTTGAGTATAATTCAGTCTTCCTGAGATGAATCAACTGGCTTTCTTTGAGTAAATCCCTGAATTTAATTGCTCTGGCTCGACTCTTTGGCCTAGCTGAACGCCCCCTAAAGGTTTGCCTCTAGGTTCTTTATATAGGCTTTTGGAATATATTTCTTTGCCTCTTAGTACCCTAATCCGAATAGAATTCTTATTTCCTGTGACAGAGACACGCCCATGGCACACGCCCGTGTAAATCGTGGCCAGGCCGTGGTCAATCCTGTTGGTGAGGCACGGCCATGTATTTTGAGGGTCCAGGCCGTGGTCGACTTTTCTTGCGAGGCACGATAGTGTGGTCTTGGGCCCAGGCCGTGTGGATTTCATGCTTTGGCCCATTTTCTCTGTTTTCGACTCGTTATTAATTCTTTTCATCCTCCGGTGCTCTACTGAGTATAAAACATGAAAACAAAGGATTAGGAGCACCTACTTCCATAATTTAAGGGAAGAATCATCCAAAAGTATGCTAATTGTGGGATTAAAATATGTTACTATTTCGATTTATCAAATACCCCCACACTTAAGCTTTTGCTTGTCCTCAAGCAAAATTTTCAAGTCACAATTAAAATGAGCTTCCTCAATTCAAAATATTCATCAACAATGCCTCATCATAGTTCATAATTAATTTATACATGGATAATTCAACTCAAAGAGTCCTAAAGATTCAAACAATCAAAGTCATGAGTTTTAACATGAAAACATAGGTGATAAACCATAAAAGTAACATATTTTAATCCCATATTTAGTATGTTTTTTGATGATTTGGCCCTTGATTTATATAAAAGGTGCTTGTAATCCTTTCTTTTCATGTCATATACTCAGGAATAACTCGAGGAGAAAAAGAACACAAAACGGGCTTAAAATGGAGTAATTGGGCCTTAGTAAGAAATCAACACTGCCTGTCACAAAGCTTGCACGGCCGTGTCTCACCGACTACCTAGAGCACGGCCTAACTCACGAGTTGCACGGCCGCGAATCATCTCATTAGCACACAAGGGCGTGTCAAGCAATCTAGATGGCCGTGTCCCAATCGACAGACCTAAAGCACGGCCTGAATCCCGACTTACATGGCCGTGCCATGGCCGTGCCCAAAATGACAGAATCAAGGCATGGCCCAACCCCGAATTACATGGGCGTGTGCCATGGGCGTGCCCCCGCCGCGGGAATAAGCAATTTCACTCGGAATTGGATGCTTGAAGCCAAATAAACATACTCCTAAGTCCACTTAAACATCCTTGGAGGAATTCTACTTGAATTAGGATACTTAGGAGCCAAGTAAAGCATCTCAAAGCCTATATAAACACCCAAGGTAGCAACTAAGAATGGGGAGTTCGGCAGAAGCCGAAATAGGGGGCAGAGTTTTCTGCCAGAACTTTTATTCAGGAAATTATTTGAAGATAGCCAGTTGATCCATCTCAAGAAGACAGAGTTCTACTCAAGACGGAGGATCTCCGCTTCAATAACTTCAGGGAGTTTTAGGGATTTCTTATATTTTGTTTTATCTTTTCTCTTGAGATGTTTTCTTATTTAGTTATGAACTAAATCCTTCAGATACCTGAAGGGGATGAAACCTATGATGGATTTTGTTATTTGATTTCTAAATTATATGAGAAGTACTTAGTTTGTTCTTAATTATGTTGCTTAATTTAATCTGATGTGCTTAGGTGGAGGAGGAATAGACCCTACCTAAGAGTAGATCTAGCATAATTGAGCGGAGTTGATCGGACGCCTAGAGATAGGGTTACATGATTTTTTCGGATTAGGGTGAAACCTAATATGGGAATCCATTGATCGATTTACTGCTTCCTTAGGGGGTTATTATAATAGAACGAGAGTTCCACTAATTAACCTAAGGTTAGATGTTATTCGCCTCGAGAGAGGCTTTAATATAGGTTAGGGAGTCTCACGGATCAAGCTAAGCAAAGAAATCATATGGTTTGGGGAATAAATAATAAGTGAAGTCATAGGTGGATTCTTCCTGAGGGTATCGTTGTCATCAACTAAGTTTTCCTAAAGTCTTTCTCCAATTCATTCTTTTGTCTTTGCATCTAGTTTAGTTGTTTTCATTAGTTTCATAAACCAATCACTCCATATTTCAGGCTAAATAATAGAAAGAAAGTGAGTAGCAGTACTTTTAGGTTCCTTTGGGTTCAATAATATATTCTTGCCTAAACTATACTACTGTTTGATAGGTGCACTTGCCTCTATCATTGTCATAGTTAGTCTATAGGTTCGATCATTCTTTTTATAAATATTAAAACTCAACTGTTTGACACGATCAATAGGTGTTTCCCCTTACCTAAACAATCACCTTTAATTCAAAATCGACAAAAGTTGACATCCTCAGTAAAGATTCACTCAAATCACTCAAGGTGTTTAAGGTTCAAAAATTAAGCTCTTAAAAGTCGAACATGAAAAGTTATTACCATAGGCTTGCTTGAAAATCAAATCTGCACCATTGTAAAATGAGATGATACACAAATCAAAAGGTCTTTAAAAGGGTTATAACGGGGCTTAGGTTAAAGGTGTGGATAAAGGCTGAATTAGAGGGGTTAGAATCGAGATTGAATTGATAAATTACCTAACTAGAAAAATAACTAATAACCTGAATAATTACATCAATTGAAAACTTGTAGTACTAGTAATACGAGCTTCTTTTTCACGATGTTGAATTTTTAACTTATAGGCTCACTTAAATCTCATAACTAACTTTTTGATTTTTTTTGATTGATTTTTTTAAGAACAAATCAAATATAAAATAGAAATTTTACAACTGAAATAATCTAATTAGGCAACTAGTCAAAACAAGTCTCGATAGAAGGGTAATTAAAAGAAATGGTGATAACAAATACGAGATGGGTTTCAGTTTAATATTAGTGGGTTGAGTCAAAAAGAAAGGGTTGTTAGAATCAAAGGGGTTCACTAGGAGTCAATTTATGAGGGTAGGCTTTTAGTAGAGTAAGTGGGTTAAATTTGTGCCTTAATCATCTCTGTACATCAAATCAATAGTGTGGTCTTGACATGTATAATCGAAGCAAGTTCTAGAATAACAAATCAATGTTGACACACTCATAATCAATAAAGTGAGCACGAAAAGAATGTATGCTCTAAAAGCTCAAAATCTCACAAAAATTATGGGTATTTTGATGCCAACCTCATAAATTTCAAACTTCAAGGTAACAATTTAGATTCAGGTACACAACCTAACAGAATTTTAATTTTTTGAAAATAGACTCATCATGCTTGATTCTCTAGTATCTTAAAGTTTAAATCATCATTGCACAATTATCAATGACTTAATCTAAAACATATCAATAAAAATCATGAATCAACAAAAATTTCATTCTAATTAGTGATATGAGACAATTACTTTAAGACAAAATACTATTTAGGTGTTTGAGAATAATGCAAAAAGTTAGGCACTTTTTCTACTAAACTTTTACCCCCTCACACTTAAGATTTACATTGCCCTCAATGTATAAAGATAGATAACAATCATATAATAAGAAAATCAAAAAAGAGGGAAATAGGTGAAACTTCCTGAATTTTTGGATGGATTCCTTGAGTTGGAATTGTGGAAACTTGATTCGGAGTAAATGTGGTGGTGAAAATGATGTTTTCCTTTCTTGGGGTGGCATAATGAACCTTTAAACTGCGAATTCATAAGTTAAATTTTTTTAGGAGGTACTAATTAAATGGTGATGTTAGGATATTCGATGTTTAGATAGCCAGTTATCAAATAAATAAAACTGTAATAATAAGAGTTTGAAACAAAAATAAAATAAAATAAACTGAAGTAAATAATTGAAATAAAGCGAAAAATAAAATAAAAAACACTAATAAAGTAAAAAGCATAATAATAAAGGGCCTCAAGAGTCCTCGTCGTCAGCTGGATCAGTAGGTGGAGGCGGTGGTGATATGTGGAGGTGATGACAGATCTGCTGCAGGGTTGCTTCAATGCCATCGAATCTTCGAGCGGTGTTATTAAATTGTTGGGTGCAATATTGCTTGAACTGAGTAAACTGTCCAGAAATGTCTGCAAGTGATGGGGTTGTATGAGGAGTTCGATGGCTCTGTGGTGGTTCTTCACGTGGGTGTGGGACATCATCAGTAATGTCCTCAGGATCCTCCTCCTTAGTAGTAGTAGCTAGTCGATATTGGGGAGGATCGGTCCCCCGTCGTCGTTGGATCATCCTCATATGTAGCATTGTTTGGATACCCTGTGGGGACATTCATCCTATCAGTGTCAATGAGGAGACCTGAGCAGTGTGGTGACGAGTCCGAAGTGTCGAGCTAATCTTGTGATGTAGGGGCCTATAGATATAACTCCCCTCCTGTGTTGATCTGTTTGGTGTTGGATGGGACGGGCTATAAAATATGCTAGGTCGAAAACTTGGCCGTTAGCCATACACCATAGGAAGTAAGCGTCGTAAGTGTTGACGATGCCGGTGCTCTCGCACCGTCCTGTCAATGTGTGGGCTAGTATGACATGTAAATACCGTAGAGATGGGGCGAGAGCTATTGCTTTCGAGCGGCTAGGGTCGTATGAGTTTGAATTGGGGGCTATGTTGTACCAGCATCTCATTGGAGTGTTGTGAAGGTGGCGATAGAGATCTAAGAGGTCATGGTCCTCTATAAATTCTTCGTTGTAGAGGCCCAGAGCGGCTCTGAATTGTGGTACATTCATTTCTCTCACGATTCCTCCTAGACGGAACTGGATTATGCCGGGGTCATCGTAGTTTGTCATTACTATCTAGAGGTGGAACGTGGAGCATAGTTCCAGAGTGAGTTCCAAATAGGTGGGCTCGATGATTGTGAAGAATTGGTCCCATAGATCCATGGTTGATAGGGCTCGTATATCGTCTGCCAATTAGACCTGCTCTAGAGCAGCCCAATCAATGCACCTCCCCATGCCGAGGGGTCGTGTATGGAGTAGCCTGTAGAGGTCGTCCTGGGGTCCTTGCAGGAATTGCAAGAATGGATGTCGTAGTTTGGCGGATGCACTGGACGAAGATGAACCGGGTCCCTTTCGTTTTTTAGAGCTAGGGACTGCAGTTTTCTTTCCTCGGGACGATGACATTGTAGTCTTGGAAATATTAGATAATTGATGATTCAAGTAATGTTTCCTACCAAGATGTATCCAGTCTTCATTCCATATCCAAAATACACAGAAACTAAATTCATAATAGGATAGTTTAACTATATTTTAACATGAGCAAGAATTTGACAAGAAATGGTTCCATTTAATTCTAAGCTTTATTATTTAACAAAGATTAAATGACTAAATCAATTTAATAGTGATAAACTAATAAGAACAAACTAAAATTCTAACTATAAAATAATTAAAAGGAGAAAAAATTTGCAAAAATAAAAAGTGACCAGTAACGCTTTTAGAGTGTGGTGGTGTGGTTGGACGTGTTACGGGTGTGTGCTACAAAGAATCGGGGGGACACAACGGTGGGATGGCTTTGGGCGGCGTGTGTTGCAAAAAATTTGTTGAACACGGCGGTGGAACAACTTTGTGCAGGCATGTAAACTCTCAGCACAGGCGTGGATGGTTTTTGATGTGTATTTGAAGGAGGGAGAGAGATAAAGGGTGGGGGAAGTCAGGAGTTTTGAGTTTCTTTGATGGTGGCCGGAGTTGGGTAGGGGATTTTTAGGAAACAACTAGGGTTGGGAGTTCTGGGGGGGATTTTGAGAGACAATGGTTATGTTCTTTAAATAGAGAAGGGGGCATGGGCAGATGCCACGCCCGTGTTTCCTTTTTTCAGCCCATGTTTTTCGTGATTTTTAAATTTGGGCGCAGTTTGAAATGTTACCCACGCCCGTGTTTCACAGACGTGCCTATAACTCAGTGTCGTCCAAGATCTCCAGGCACGGGCGTTTTAGTTGCCTGTGTCGTTTACTCAGGATCATCCACGTTTGAGGCCCATGTCTTTTAGTCAGTTTTGTCCATAGTCACGTCACACGGCTGTGCCATTTAGTCGGAGCCCGTGGCCTAAAAATTAGAGTTCTATTTCTACACCCCTTTTGCCACGCACATGTGGTTAGTCGTGGTATTCACACGGCCACGGCCATGCCCGTGTGCAATGTCGTGTGGTAGGGAAACATGTAGCTTTGGGTGTTAAAAAATATTATTATTAAAGTTAGTGATCGAGTTAACTCCCGAGAAGTGCTTGTTTAGAGTCTTAAGCTAGACTTACCCTGTTTTCATTCCTAAATGGAGGTTCATGGAGCCGAAGCTCCTCTCTTATATCCCAAAAATCGTTTCCAGTATAAATTTTCAGTCGCTGACCATTTACCTTGAATGTGCCACGAGTAGGATGGGCTACCTCGATTGTGCCATAGGGAAAGATAGTTTTTATCAAGAATGGACCTGACCATCTCGATTTGAGCTTTCTAGGGAAGAGTTTTAGTCTTGAGTTGTACAATAGGACCAAGTCGCCTACTTCAAATTGTTTTGATTGCTTTAAATGAGCATCATGACATCACTTTGTTGCCTTCTTATATAAACGTGAGTTCTCATAGGCATTAGCTCGCCATTCATCTAACTCATTCAACTGCATCATCCTCTTCTCACCCATAGGTTTAATATAGTAATTTAGGAATTTTATGGCCCAGAAGGCTTTATGCTCTAACTCAAATAGTAGATGACAGCTTTTCCTTAGACGAGTTTGTATAGGGATGTTCCTATGGGGGTGTTAAATGCCATTCTATATGCCCACAAAGCAGCATCTACTTTAACTGCCCAATCTTTCCGGTTTGCTTCAACTGTTTTCTCTAAGATGCGCATAAGTTCTCGATTTGCTACTTCCACTTGTCCACTGGTTTGAGGATGATAAGGGGTAGTTGTCCTGTGGTGTACTCCATATTTCTTTAGGACTTTATCAAATTGAGTATTACAAAAGTGAGTGCCCCTATCACTAATAATTGCTCTAGGTGTTCCAAATCGAGAAAATAGTTTTTTTCAGAAATTTTACTACTACTCTAGCATCATTACTAGGTAAGGCTTGGGCTTCCACCCATTTTGAAACATAGTCGACTGCTACTAAAATGTGTTTATTTTCGAAGGAACTAGGGAATTGACCCATAAAATCAATAACTCATACGTCGAATATTTCACATGATAATATATATGTTTGAGGCATTTCATTGCATTTAGAAATATTACTTGTTCTCTGGCATTTATAGCATGAAGTAGCATACCTGTTGGCGCCTTTAAATAAGGTTGGCCAGTGAAAACTTGATTCGAGTGTTTTTTGCGTTGTCTTAATCTCGCTGTACTATCCCCCTGAAGGTCCTGAATGGCAATGCTATAAGATTTTGCTTGCTTCTTCTTTCGTGACGCACCTTCGAATCACTTGATCTGCACATATGCGAAAAAGAAAAGGATTCCCAAAAATAGTTTTTCACATTAGCAAATAATAGCTTCTTTTGATGATGTGTAAAGTTTTTTGGTAAGACGTTAGCAGCTAAGTAATTGGCAATGTCTGCAAATCAAGGTACCTCAGAGTTGGTTATTGAAAAGAGTTGCTCTTCAGAAAACAAGTCGTTTATCTCACTTTCGTTGAGTTCTTTGATATGCGAGTTTTCAAGTCTAGAAAGATGGTCTGTTGCAAGATTTTCAGCTCCTTTCTTATCTTGAATTTCGAAGTCAAATTCCTGCAATTGTAGAATCCATCTTATAAGTCAAGGTTTTGCACCGGGTTTAGTTAAAAATAACGCAGAGCTGAATGATCAGTGTATACGACAACTTTAGATAGGATCAAATATTGTCTAAATTTATCAAATGTAAAAACCACAGCTAGTAATTCTTTCTCCGTGGTTGTGTAATTTTCTTGTGCAGCCGTTAGTGTCTTGCTAGCGTAGTAAATTGGCTAGAAGTGCTTGTTTCTTCGCTGTCCCAAAACTGCACCCACTGCAAAATCACTCGTATCACACATTAGTTCAAAGGGTAAGTTCCAATCAGGGGCAATTATAATTGGGGCATTTATTAATTTATCTTTAAAGGTATTAAATGCATCTAAACATTCCTGATCAAAATCGAAAGGTACATTTTTTTCTAGTAGTTTCGTTAAAGGTTTAGCTATTTTAGAGAAATCTTTAATAAATCTTCTATAAAATCCTGCATATCCTAAAAAGCTTCTAATAGCTTTGACTGAGCTAGGAGGAGGTAATTTTTCTATGGTTTCAAATTTTGCTTTATCTACCTCAATCCATTTACTATAAATTTTATGCCCTAACACAATCCCTTCTCGAACCATAAAGTGACACTTTTCCCAATTTAAAACAAGGTTCGTCTCTTCACACCTTATTAGTACTTGTTTTAAATTCTTAAGGCAAAGATGGAAAGAATTACCAAATACCGAGAAGTTGTCCATAAAGACCTCCATAAGTCTTCCACAAATTCGTCAAATATGGCTAGCATGCAGTGATGAAAAGTAGCAGGAGCATTACATAATCCAAAAGGCATTCTACGATAAGAAAATGTACCGTATGGACATGTGAATGTAGTTTTCTCTTGAACCTCAGGGGCTATCGGGATTTGGAAATATTCGAAAAGCCCGTCCAGGAAGCAGTAGTACATATGCCCGGATAATCTTTCTAGCATCTGGTCAATAAAGGGCAGAGGAAAGTGATCTTTTGTGGTTGCTTCATTCAACTTTCTATAGTCAATACAGACTCTTCATCCTGTGACTGTTCTTGTAGGAATCAGTTCATTCTTCTCGTTTGCTACAACAGTCATGCCTCCTTTCTTTGGAACGACCTGTACAGGGCTTACCCAAGCGCCGTCAGAAATAGGATAAATTATTCCATCATCTAGAAGTTTAATTACCTCAGCTTTAACAACTTCTTTCACGTTGGGATTCAATTGTCTCTGAGGTTGCACGCATGGTTTATACTCCTCTTCCATTAGAGTTTTGTGAGTACAAAATGATGGGCTTATACCCTTAATGTTAGAAATTTTCCAAGTTATGGCCCTTTTATGTTCCCTTAGTACCTGTAGCAACTCATCCTTTTCTTTGGGTTTCATTCGAAGAGATGATCATTGGTAGTGTAGAATTATCCCCGAGGAATGCATATTCTAAGTGTTTTGGTAACTGTTTTAATTCTAATTTGGGTGGTTCATCAATAGAGGGTTTTTTTTTTGTTTTGGTAACTGTTTTAATTCTAATTTGGGTGGTTCATCAATAGAGGGTTTTTGTTTTAGTTTGTCATTAATTTCAATGCCCTCTTCTTTCGTTTGTCTAGGGGGAAATGTGTTAGAATCTGATTCGTCAGTATCATCATCTACCTCCTCACCTTGAGTAAGACACAGTTCTAACGTGTCGTTATGTATGATTTCCTACAAAGAATCTTGAATAGAATGATCAATGGCATCAATAAAATAACAGGAATCATCTTGTTCTCTAGAATATCGCATAGCATCATAAATTTGAAAAATAATTTCTTCGTCGCCTACCTTTAGCGCAAGTTTACCATCACCTACATCAATAATAGCCCTAGCAGTAGCTAGAAAGGGGTGTCCCAAAATTAAAGGCACCTCAACATTCTCATCTATGTCAAGCACAAAAAAATCAACAGGGAATATAAATTTATCAACTTTTACTAGGATATCTTCAATAATTCCCCTAGGATATTTAATAGATCCGCACCAATCAATACTCATCCTAGTGGGTTTAGGTTCCCCGAGACCAAGTCGCTTGAACATTTTATAGGGCATTAAATTGATACTGGCACCTAGATCAGCTAGTGCTTTTTTTATGTTTAAACTATCAATTAAACAGGGAATAGTGAAACTTCCTAGATCTTTCAATTTGGATGGTAGCTTGTTTTGGAGAATAGCTGAACATTCTTTATTGAGCTCTACTATTGATATTTCTTCCAACTTCTTTTTATTTGTTAGAAGCTCTTTTAAAAATTTTACGTATGTCGGCATCTGTGAAATAGCTTCAACAAAAGGTAAGTTGATATGTAATTATTTAAAAAGTTCAAGAAATTTACCGTATTGGGGCTCTAGGCGGTCTTTCTTCAACTTTGTCAGATATGGTATTGATGGTTTACATTCTTCGCATATTGGTGTTACATTCTCAACTTTCTCGTCCTTTGCCTTATCAGTTTCATGTGGTATCTTCTTCTTTGATTCAACCAATTCTTTTCCACTCCTTAGTGTAACTGTCCTCACCTGCTCTTCTTGCTTAGTTTTCTGATTTGATCAGTCATCCCTTGGATTAATGCTTGTTGATTAGTTAATATCATTTCAGTATTTTTGAAGCGGGTTTCTGATAATTCTATAAATTTTGCTAGTGTCTCTTCAAGGTTTGGTCTCCTTTCCTGTGGGTAGGGCTGTTATCCTTGATTGTGGTGGTATCTCCAGTTTGGATTATAAGCTCTACTATAAGGGTTATTTTGAGATCTAAAATTGTCGCCCATATCGTAAACTTGCTTGGTTTTAGTACTCGGATTGTAAGGTGGATATTCTGTATTGTTCATCCATCCTCCGATCATATTGTACAGCATAACTAAATGTACCTGCAAAGAATCAAGCAAACGGTCAATCTTTTTATTCATCATCTCTACCGATTTGATAGCATGGTGAATGCGTCGAGATTAAAAACTCCGGCTGCATTAGTTGGCTTTGTCCTTGTAACTTGCCACTGATAGTTATTCAGTGACATTTCCTCTATAAACTCATAAGCTGCTTCAGGAGTTTTGTTATTAAGGGTTCTGCCGACTGCTGAGTCAATTAACTGTCGGGTTGAGGGGTTCACACCGTTGTAAAAAGTTTGGACTTGTAACCACAAGGGTAAACCATGGTGTTGGAACTTTCTTAACAGATCTTTGTATCTCTCCCATGCATCGTATAATGTTTCTAAATCCATCTGCACAAAAGAAAAGATATCATTCCTTAAATTGGCTGTTTTGGCTGGTGGAAAATATTTTAATAAAAATTTTTCGGTCATTTGGTCCCATGTAGTGATTGATTGTTATTTTGTCGAGTTTTAAAATTTATAAAGAGAATGATCGAACCTGGAAACTAACTCTGACAACGATTTTAAGGCAAGTGTACCTATCGAACAGTAGTATAGCTTAGGCAAGACCGGATTATCGAACGCAAAGGAACTAAGAGTACTAATGCTCACTTTCTTTCTATTATTTAGCCTAAATATTAAATGATTTGGTTGATTAACTAATTAATTACTAAACTAAGATGCAAAGACAAAAAGAATGAATTGGGAAATAACTTGAAGAGAAACTCTATTGATCACAATGATACCATCAGGAAGAATCCACCTAGACTTCACTTATTATTTTACACTGAACCATACGATTTATTCACTAGACTTGATCTGTAAGACTCCCTAACGTATATTAAACCCTCTCTCGAGGCGAATAACGTCTAACCCTAGGTTAATTAACAGAAATCTCTTTCTCACTTAATAACCCCCTAGAACAGCAGTAAATTGAACTATGGACTCCCATATTAGGTTTCACCCTAATCCAAAAAAATCTCGACACCCTATCTCTAGGTACGTGAACGACTCCGCTTAATTATACTAGATCTATTCTTAGGCAAGGTCTATTCTTCCTCCACCTAAGAACATCCGACTTGAATTAATATCCCGGAAACATTAACACAAGAATTAAGCACACATAATTAAGAACAAATCAAGTATTTATCATATAATACAGAAAAAATAATAAAATTCATCTAGGTTTCATCCCCTTCAGGTATCTGAAGGGTTTTGTTCATAACAAATAAAGAAAACATCTCAAGAGAAAAGGTAAAACAAAACATAAGAAATCCCTAAAACCCCCTGAAGGAATTGAAGGAGAGATCTGTCTTCTTGAGCACAATTCCAGCTTCTTGAGATAGATCAACTGGATATCTTCGAGTGATTCCCACAACAGTTCTGGCTTCTACCGAATTTCGAATGTCTCGGCCTCCGCTCCACCCCCTTTTTAGGTTACACTTAGGGTGTTTATATAGACTTTTGGAATGCTTTACTTGGCCTCTAAGTGTCCCAATTCAAGTATACTTCCTACTCGATGTTTGAATAGGCTTTGGAATATGTTCCTTTGCCTCAAAGTATCCAAATCTGAGTGAAATTTCTCTCTCCCGC
Source organism: Gossypium rotundifolium (assembly GCA_025506655.1). Classification (NCBI taxonomy): domain Eukaryota; kingdom Viridiplantae; phylum Streptophyta; class Magnoliopsida; order Malvales; family Malvaceae; genus Gossypium; species Gossypium rotundifolium. Next base: position 14,287,218 of record CP106729.1, on the reverse strand, counting down.
GGCAGGGGCACGACCATGGTACATGCCCGTGTAAATCATCTTTAGGTCGTGTCTCGGTTCTGTCAATTGGGGCACGACCGTGTAAATCGTGGCATGGTCGTGTCTTAGTTAATTATCGAGGCACGATCGTGTGGGTTGAAGTCCAGGCCGTGTCGATTTCCACTTTGGCCAAAATTGGCCCGTTTCTCGTTCTTTTCGTCCTCGAGTGCTTTCCTGAATATAAAACATGAAAAGAAAGGATTAAGAGAACCTTTTTACATAAATCAACGTCTAAAACATCCAAAAGCATGCTAAATATGGGGTTAAAATGTGTTACTTTTACGGTTTATCAAATACCCCCACACTTAAGCTTTTGCTTGTCCTCAAGCAAAATTCTCAACTTACAATTAAAGTGAACTTTCTATAATTCATAATTCCTATCAATAATGCCTCACAATAATTCATAGATAATTTATACATGGATAATTTAACTCAAAGATTCTTAAAGATTCAAACAATAGAAGTTATATATTTGTAGCACGAAAACATAGGTGTCTCCCTTATCTAAATAATTACCTTTAAGTCAAAACCGATAAGGATTGACATCCTCACTAAAGATTCACTCAAAGCACTCGAAGTGTTTAAGGTTCAAGATTAAGCACTCATAAGTCGAACCTGAAAAGTTAATCCCAAAGGCTTGCCTGAAAATCAAATTTCCACCACTGTAATATGAGATGATACACAAATCAAAAGTTAATTTATGAAGGTAGGCTTTTTAGTGGAGTGAATGGGTTAAAACCTAGGTGCCTTTATCATCTCAAGATATCAAATCAATAATGTGGTCTCGACATGTATAATCAAGGCAAGTTCTAGAATAACAATTCAAGGTTGACACTTAATTAATAAAGTGATCTATAAGGCTCAAAATCTCACAAAAATTATGGGTATGTTCCCGGTGTAAACCTTTTCAAATTCTTTTTCTTACTTAGGAAAAACTTGTGTGATTTGGAAGAAAGATCGTTTTGGGTTGGGCTTGAGATGAAAACAAGTTTATTTCATTATTAGAATCCTTTACTTTAAGTGACAAAACGTTTGGGCTTTGTTTTAAAAATAGATTTACTTAATCTTTTAATAAGTAAAAGTTTGTAAGCTTAATAAATAAAAATGAATAAAATAATTCTACTAAGGCCTTATTACATCAAATAATTCCCAAAATTTAAATTCAAAATACTTAAAGTAAAATAGTCCAAATAAAAGAAATAAGAACTTCACATGGCCTCCACTAAGCATCTGCCGGCCCAGTCCATCACTGGTCGTCACCTGAAAAGTAATCCCACAACGGGATGAGTCAATAGACTCAATGTGTAACCAACACTAAAATTTAATATTTCAGGCATACAATATCATTCATGTTCATAAAGCATTTAAACAATATGATGCAACCCGAACCCAAACCTATATGCCATCCGCTACACACCACCCGTACCATCCTGCACACCGTGGGGACTACTAAGTCAACCCTCCATCCGCTACACACCATCGAAGGCGGTCGCTGCAGTCGACGTGTTCATCCCCCTTATAAAAATTCGTGGTCTTAGGTCACCACATTTAGAATTCGTGGTCTTAGGTCACCACATTTAGTTTCGTGGTCTTAGGTCACAACATTCGCTTTTACGTGGTCTTAGGTCACCACATTCAGTTTTCATGGTCTTAGGTCACCACATTAACTTCCCTTTTCATATAACCCATATGCCCCCATATTTCATACACAATATGCAAAATCATGCCTTAATTCACATTCTTATCACTTTTCACATGTTAAAATAACATATATTCATATTCCTAGTAGGAGTAGGAAATGTACCTTAGTACTTTGTACCATAGTATGGTACCTTAGCCATATTCACATTCTTATAAACATGCACATTTAATTTAAAACATAGCCATGAACATATTAAAACTTAGAGTAGGGTACACACCTGATTCGCTTAACGATTTCACTTGAAATCCCGAATTCTGATCTTAGATCTTTAACTCCCTACATTCGGCCCATATTAAATATTTAATGAAAAACTCATTCGGCCATAAAACCAAATCTTAGTAGGATTTGTGTACTAAAACTTACCTTGATGCCGATTTGCTTATCACTCAAATCCTGAAAACTTTGCTATACTCCTCCTTGTATTCGGCCAAACACTGGATCTCTACATAGGTTAGTTTCGGCTTTTTAACATGTAAGAAATATATCTTAGTATCAATACAGGCCTTGGCTGAATGCTATAGATACTTACCTTGTGGATTTTAAATCTCAAAACTCACCGAATAACTAGGGATCACATGGCCTATGGTATACCTTCGGGAAAAGAATTTCTTCTTCCTTGTAGTCGATCGATCCTTAGATTTATTAACTTGAGTTTAATTTTGAATATTTAAAGAATAGATCTAAATACTAATCTAGGCTTTAGCCGAATATACATAGGTACTTACCTTCCAAATCTTAAATCCCGAATTGGATCCTTTCTTCCTTAATGCTATCGAAATTCCTTAGATCCTTGAAATCCCGAAAGATACCTTCTTGTAGTTGACAATTCTTAAATCCCGAATACACCCCTTTTAAGAAATCGGCAGCACCCTTGTTAAAAGCCCCTTAAAGAATCGGCCTTGATGACTAGATGATAAGGTTTCGCTTTTAGGATTTAATGGAGAAGTCGGCTAGGGGTTCTCTTGGGGTATTCGGTTTCCACAAAAATAAAGAAAAGAAGACTTGAGAATTTTGGCAATGGTGGACTATAGATTCGGCTTAACAAATGAAAGAGAAGAGAAGAAAGGAGAGCACTAAGAAATTCGGCAGAGAGAAGAGGAGGAAGAAAGATTGATGAGTAGCCCTATTCTTTCCCTTTTATAGCCAAAATTACTACTCAGAATCCCTTACTTGGCCACCACTCTTCTATTTTGATTACTTTATCCTTTGAATTATCACTTTATTAAAAGAATTAATCCAACAATTATCTCCTAAAAATAATGATAAATAAATCTATTATTTATCTCCTATTTAGACTAAATTTAAAGAGAATAAAACTCTTCCCTTGGGTTCCTTAGTGCTGTCCACTTCCCTACTCTTTGTAGCAAAATAAAACTCCTTTATTTGCTCCCCAAGTGACTCGAACCTAGGCCCAATACCCTTGTATGTGGCGTCACCTACACTGCCTCAAGTGATATCTTCAGCCACTTTTCCAAGCCTGTTTGTGTGTCAAATTCCTCCTATTGATTTTCTTAAGGCCACCTTGCCTTAGTTTCCTCTTTTACTTAACATTTCTAAATCATTTCCTTACATTTCCATTTACAAGTTTCCAAAATGTTCACTTTCCAAAATGTTCACTTTCCTATTTTAACTTGACATTTCCAAGTTTCCAAAATGTTCACTTTCCTATTTTAACTTGACATTTCCAAGTTTCCAAAATGTTCACTTTCATATTTTAACTTGACATTTCCATACATTCCCAGGTTTCCAAGAAATTCAAAATACATTCATAACACATAAGACATGTCATTTCGTACAATTAAACCGAAAATGCATAGGCCCTTTTCAGGATGTTATAGTTCTACCCCCCTTAAAAATAATTTCGTCCTCGAAATTACTCACTAACGAACAATCGTACAATCTAACTCACCACACTACGCTATTGCTGCACACTCTGATCTTAATAAAACTAACACATTTCTTATGCACAATTCCAAAGTTCACATCCAAGGTTTCGTACCATTCACTAGCAATACAGGAACGACCTAGCTCTATAATAAACAAGGCAATAAAGGCATTCCAGAAATAAGAAACTTACCCGTTGTCACATCTGGCACATCACTCTCCTCGCGACGACCGACTGCATACACCAACCTTGGCTGCCTTGCATCTAAACCTTCAGCACCTCCGCTTGGTGCTCCACGACCACGGCCGGAACCATTTCCTCCATGGTTCGGACCACGACCTCGGCCGAGGTCATTGTCCACCTCTACCACTGATTAACATTCTGAGTTACCGGTCGATTCTCATCCGATCTCATCGGACAATCCTTAATCATATGGTCCTTTGACCCACACTTAAAGCATCCTCCGTCTTTTTCCAACATTCACCTAAGTGCTTCTTCCCACACTGATCACAAGGACAATCATCGCCTCCCTGCACCAACTTGTCGACCCATGCCCCATCACTCGGGCCTTTTCTGAACATTTCCTGTCGATCCTGACGACTCATAATCCCTCTTAGGTCTATTCCTATCAGAGCTCTGCTTAACCAAGTCCTTGATTCCCTCGGCTACCTTAGCCTTCTCTACTAAAGCAGAAAACTCCCGCTCTTGATGTGGAGCTATCAATAACCTTAGGTCATCTCTTAGTCCGTCTTCAAACCGAACACACCGCTCATGCTCAGTAGACACTATGCCTTGAGCATAATGGCTCAGCCTTAAGAATTCAGCTTCATACTTAGCTACGGACTTGTTTCCTTGAACCAATCCTAGAAAAGCCTTTCTCTGGGCATCAATATAATGAGTGCCAACATACTTCTTCTGGTATGCTGCTTTAGCATACTCCCACGTGAGTTCCTCAGCTGTAGCACCATCCCGCACCGTGAGCCACCATTGATATGACTCATCGCGGAGAAGCGACATCAACCTTTTCAGCTTTTCCTCGTTAGTTAAGTCTAGCTCATCCATAATCCGCTCAGTCGCCTCCAACCAATACTCAGCGGTATTGGGTGCTACACCTGCTATACCACGGAACACTTCAGCTCCGTTGGCATGGAGTCGCTCAGGTACCGACTTTCAAGCTCTTATGCCTCCACCTGCTCCTTCTACCCTTTCCAAGACCCGCAGCATCGCTTGTGACACTGCGTCATCCCCCGTCTGGTCCTGATATTCCACATCAGCGGTTGGGGGTGGTGGTGGTGGCATTACATTCTCAGATCCTTGACCCGATCTAACGGGTTCAGACACAGTCATTCGGCCTCTTCCACGGCCACGTACGTTACGACCACGTCCCCTTGAATTCATACTTCCGCTTGAGTTTATCCATTTAAAGAATTTTATACATTAGTTTGGTTCCACTTGATTAACCACGAACAGTTTTATGTTTAATAGTTTTAAGGAGTAGTTCTTTCATTTTCATACATGCACATAGTCTTTACATTCATACATCCATCAATCAATTATGAACTCTCGTTCATTCAGAGAAATGTTGTAGTTTTCATTGTTGTTGTTTTTCCACTACCCAGGGGTATTTTTGTAATTTGCCTTATAGGGGTATTTTCATAATTTGTCAGAATAAAGTTCCTTGGTGATTTTGTCAATAAGGGTGTTCTGGTAATTTTTCATTCTCGGGGGTATTTTGGGAAATTTTGAAATTTGAGGGTATTTCGATAATTAACTCGGGTAAATTTGTAAATCTTAATAAATCGAGGGTACTTTAAAATTTTATAAAACTTGAAGGTTGTTTCTGAGAATTTGTTTTCCAAATCAATGTTGTTGCAGAAATTTTTGAAGATCAGAGTCATTTTGGTAATTTTACAGGTTAGGGACAATTTCGTAATTTTCCAAAATCAAGGTATTTTGATATTTTTCAAATTAGGGTTTTTGAACATTTTTATAAAGTAATGAAATTTTGATAAGAGTTGTGGGTATTTGGAAATTTTATAAACCAAGGGCATTTTTGTAATTTTACCACTAGGGGTATTTTAGTAAATTTGTAAATTAGAAACATTTCAAGAAAATTTTATAAAAATAATCTTTTTCAAATCAAGAGGATAATTTAGAAATTTTAAAACTAGGGTTTCCATAAAATATGGCTAGTCCCTTTCGGGTTTTAGTTAGGGGTTTAGCCCGTGATTTAGTCCTCTTGGTTAGGGTGAACCGAGGCTACGCACCAGGCAGGATTCGAGTGGAGAGGAGGTGAGTCATGCGACCGCTTAAATACCAAGCTCCCACTGAAACCAATCCTAGACATGCGTACCATGGTTGCCACACCCTAACTCGGTGACTTAGACACAAGTTTGTTTAATTAGATATTTAAGTCTTATGTATTTGTTAGGGTACACTAGTCCTAGGGTTCAAATACTTATTAGACTAATCTACGTTGCCATAAAAGCCCATACATTTCACATATTCAAATCACTTCAGAAGTCAGAAGAACTTACCTAGTGGACTGCGGGTCGGAGACTTAGTGGGCCATGCCAGAAAAACCTGAAAATTTTTCGAAAAATTCCTTTTGGGCTTACATTGGAAAACATTTTGGGCCTTAAACCCAAGGCCAAGAGTTTAAAACTAGGCTCTGATACCAAATTGAAACACCCCAAACCCGACCCACGAGCCTTGACCGGATTTGGTATGTTCCCGGTGTAAACCGTTTCAAATTCTTTTCTTACTTAGGAAAAACTTGTGTGATTTGGAAGAAAGATCGTTTTGGGTTGGGCTTGAGATGAAAACAAGTTTATTTCATTATTAAAAATCCTTTACTTTAAGTGACAAAATGTTTGGGCTTTGTTTTAAAAATAGATTTACTTAATCTTTTAATAAGTAAAAGTTTGTAAGCTTAATAAATAAAAATGAATAAAATAATTCTACTAAGGCCTTATTACATCAAATAATTCCCAAAATTTAAATTCAAAATACTTAAAGTAAAATAGTTCAAATTAAAGAAATAAGAACTTCACATGGCCTCCACTAAGCATCTGCCGGCCCGGTCCATCACCGGTCGTCACCGAAAAGTAATCCCACAACGGGTGAGTCAATGACTCAATGTGTAACCAACACTAAAATTTAATATTTCGGGCATACAATATCATTCATGTTCATAAAGCATTTAAACAATATGATGCAACCCAACCCAAACCTATATGCCATCCACTACACACCACCGTACCATCCTCGCACATCGTGGGGACTACTAAGTCAACCCTCCATCCACTACACACCATCAAAGGCGATCATTGCAATGACGTGCTCATCGCCTTTAAAAATTTGTGGTCTTAGGTCACCACATTTAGAATTTGTGGTCTTAGGTCACCATATTCAATTTTACGTGGTCTTAGGTCACCACATTCAATTTTACGTGGTCTTAGGTCACCACATTCAGTTTTCATGGTCTTAGGTCACTACATTAACTTCCTCTTTTCATATAACCCATATGCCCTCATATTTCATACACAATATGCAAAATCATGCCTTAATTCACATTCTTATCACTTTTCACATGTTAAAAATAACATATATTCATATTCCTAGTAGGAGTAGGAAACGTGCCTTAGTACTTTGTACCATAGTATGGTACCTTAGCCATATATTCACATTCTTATAAACATGCACATTTAATTTAAAACATAGCCATGAACATATTAAAACTTAGAGTAGGGTACACACCTGATTCACTTAATGATTTCACTTGAAATCCCGAATTTCGATCTTAGATCTTTAACTCCCTACATTCAGTCCATATTAAATATTTAATGAAAAACTCATTCAATGAAAAACTCATTCGACCATAAAACCAAATCCTAGTAGGATTTGTGTACTAAAACTTACCTTGATGCCGATTTGCTTATCACTCAAATCCTGAAAACTTTATTATACTCCTCCTTGTATTCAGCCAAACATTGGATCTCTACATAGGTTAGTTTTGGCTTTTTAACATGTAAGAAATAGATCTTAGTATCAATACAGGCCTTGGCCGAATGCTATAGATACTTACCTTGTGGATTTTAAATCCCAAAACTCACCGAATAACTAGGGAACACGTGGCCTATAGTATACCTTCGGGAAAAGAATTTCTTCTTCCTTGTAGTCAACTGATCCTTAGATTTATTAACTTGTTAGTTTCGGCTATTTTGAATATTTAAAGAACAGATCTAAATACTAATCTAGGCTTTAGTCGAATATACATAGGTGCTTACCTTCCAAATCTTAAATCCCGAATTGGATCCTTGCTTCCTTAATGCTATCGAAATTCCTTAGATCCTTGAAATCACAAAAGATACTTTCTTGTAGTTGACAATTCTTAAATCCCAAATACACCCCTTTTAAGAAATCGGCAGCACCCTTGTTAAAAGCCCCTTAAAGAATCGGCCTTGATGACTAGATGATAAGGTTTCGGCTTTTAGAATTTAATGGAAAAGTCAGCTAGGGGTTTTCTTGGGGTATTTAGTTTCCACAAAAATAAAGAAAAGAAGACTTGAGAATTTTGGCAATGGTGGACTATAGATTCGACTTAACAAATGAAAGAGAAGAGAAGAGAGGAGAGCACTAAGAAATTTGGCAGAGAGAAGAGGAGGAAGAAAGATTGATGAGTAGCCCTATTCTTTCCCTTTTATAGCCGAAATTACTACTCAGAATCCCTTACTTGGCCACCACTCTTCTATTTTGATTACTTTATCCTTTGAATTATCACTTTATTAAAAGAATTAATCCAACAATTATCTCCTAAAAATAATGATAAATAAATCTATTATTTATCTCCTATTTAGACGAAATTTAAAGAGAATAAAACTCTTCCCTTGGGTTCCTTAGTGCCGTCCACTTCCCTGCTCTTTGTAGCAAAAATAAAACTCCTTTATTTGCTCCCCAAGTGACTCGAACCTAGGCCCAATACCCTTGTATGTGGTGTCACCTACCTGGGCCTCAAGTGATATCTTTAGGCCACTTTTCCAAGCCTGTTTGTGTGTCAAATTCCTCCTATTGATTTTCTTAAGGCCACCTTGCCTTAGTTTCCTCTTTTACTTAACATTTCTAAATCATTTCCTTACATTTCCAGGTTTCCAAAATGTTCACTTTCCTATTTTAACTTGACATTTCCAAGTTTCCAAAATGTTCACTTTCCTATTTTAACTTGACATTTCCAAGTTTCCAAAATGTTCACTTTCCTATTTTAACTTGACATTTCCAAGTTTCCAAAATGTTCACTTTCATATTTTAACTTGACATTTCATACATTCCCAGGTTTCCAAAAAATTCAAAATACATTCATAACACATAAGACATGTCATTTCGTATAATTAAATCAAAATGCATAGGCCCTTTTCAGGATGTTACAATTCTACCCCCCTTAAAAATAATTTCGTCCTCGAAATTACTCACTAACGAACAATCGTACAATCTAACTCACCACACTACGCTATTGCTGTGCACTCTGATCTTAAAAAAACTAACACATTTCTTATGCACAATTCCAAAGTTCACATCCAAGGTTTCGTACCATTCACTAGCAATACAGGAACGACCTAGCTCTATAATAAACAAGGCAATAAAGGCATTCTAGAAATAAGAAACTTACCCGTTGTCATATCTGGCACATCACTCTCCTCATGACGGTAATCATACACCAACCTTGGTCGCCTTGCATCCGAACCTTTAGCACCTCGCTTGGTGCTCCACGACCACTGCGGAACCATTTCCTCCATGGTTCGGACCACGACCTCGCTGAGGCTCACTGTCCACCTCTACCAGCCTGATTAACATTCTGAGTTACCGATTGATTCTCATCCGATCTCATCGGGTAATCCTTAATCATATGGTCCTTTGACCCACACTTAAAACATCCTCCCGTCTTTTTCTAACATTTACCTAAGTGCTTCTTCCCACACTGATCACAAGGACGATACTGCCCTCTTGTACCAACTTGCTAACCCCGCGGCCCATCAGCTCTGGGCCTTTTCTGTACATTTCCTATCGATCCTGACGACTCATAATCCCTCTTGGGTCTATTCCTATCAGAGCTCTGCTTAACCGAGTCCTTGATTCCCTCGGCTACCTTAGCCTTCTCTACTAAAGCAGAAAACTCCCGCTCTTGATGTGGAGCTATCAATAACCTTAGGTCATCTCTTAGTCCGTCTTCAAACCGAACACACCGCTCATGCTCAGTAGATACTATGCCTTGAGCATAACGGCTCAGCCTTAAGAATTCAGCCTCATACTCAGCTATGGACTTGTTTCCTTGAACCAATCCTAAAAAAGCCTTTCTCTGGGCATCAATATAATGAGTGCCAACATACTTTTTCTGGTATGCTGCTTTAGCATACTCCCACGTGAGTTCCTCAGCTGTAGCACCATCCCGCACCGTAAGCCACCATTGATATGACTCATCGCGGAGAAGCGACACTAACCCTTTTAGCTTTTCCTCGTCAGTTAAGTCTAGCTCATCCATAATCCGCTCAGTCGCCTCCAACCAATACTCAGCGGTATTGGGTGCTACACCTGCTATACCACGGAACACTTCAGCTCCATTGCACGGAGTCGCTCAGGTATCGACTTCGAGCTCTTATGCCTCCACCTGCTCCTGCTACCCTTTCCAAGACCCGCAGCATCACTTGTGACACTGCGTCATCCCCCGTCTGGTCCGGATATTCCACATCAGCGGCTGGGGGTGGTGGTGGTAGCATTACATTCTCAGATCCTTGACCCGATCTAACGGGTTTAAACACGGTCATTTGGCCTCTTCCACGGCCACGTACGTTACGACCACGTCCCCTTGAGTTCATACTTCCGCTTGCGTTTATCCGTTTAAAGAATTTTATACATTAGTTTGGTTCCACTTGATTAACCACGAACATTTTTATGTTTAATAGTTTTAAGGAGTAGTTCTTTCATTTTCATACATGCACACAATCTTTACATTCATACATCCATCAATCAATTATGAACTCTCGTTCATTCAGAGAAATGTTGTAGTTTTCATTGTTGTTGTTTTTCCACTACCTAGGGGTATTTTCATAATTTGCCCTACAGGGGTATTTTCGTAATTTATCAGAATGAAGTTCCTTGGTGATTTTGTCAATAAGGGTGTTCTGGTAATTTTTCATTCCCGGGGGTATTTTGGAAAATTTTGAAATTTGAGGGTATTTCGATAATTAACCCGGGTAAATTTGTAAATCTTAATAAATCGAGGGTACTTTAAAATTTTACAAAACTTGAAGGTTGTTTCTGAGAATTTGTTTTCCAAATCAGTGTTGTTGCAGAAATTTTTGAAGATCAGAGTCATTTCGATAATTTTGCATGTTAGGGGCAATTTCGTAATTTTCCAAAATCAAGGTATTTTGATATTTTGCAAATTAGGGTTTTTGAACATTTTTATAAAGTAATGAAATTTTGATAAGAGTTGTGGGTATTTGGAAATTTCATAAACCAAGGGCATTTTTGTAATTTTACCACTAGGGGTATTTTAGTAAATTTGTAAATCAGAAATATTTCAAGAAAATTTTATAAAAATAATCTTTTTCAAATCAAGAGGATAATTTAGAAATTTTAAAACTAGGGTTTCCATAAAATACGGCTAGTCCCTTTCGGGTTTTAGTTAGGGGTTTAGCCCGTGATTTAGTCCTCTTGGTTAGGGTGAACCGAGGCTACGCACCAGGCAGGATTCGAGTGGAGAGGAGGTGAGTCACGCGGACTGCTTAAATACCAAGCTCCCACTGAAACCAATCCTAGACATGCGTACCATGGTTGCCACACCCTAACTCGGCGACTTAGACACAGGTTTGTTTAATTAGATATTTAAGTCTTATGTATTTGTTGGGGTACACTAGTCCTAGGGTTCAAATACTTATCAGACTAATCTATGTTGCCATAAAAGCCCATACATTTCACATATTCAAATCACTTTAGAAGTTAGAAGTACTTACCTGGTGGACTGCGGGTCGGAGACTTAGTGGGCCATGCCAGAAAAACATGAAAATTTTTCAAAAAATTCCTTTTGGGCTTACTTTGGAAAACATTTTGGGCCTTAAACCCAAGGTCAAGAGTTTAAAACTGGGCTCTGATACCAAATTAAAACACCCCAAACCCGGCCCACGAGCCTTGATCGGATCTGGTATGTTCCCCGGTGTAAACCGTTTCAAATTCTTTTCTTACTTAGGAAAAACTTGTGTGATTTGGAAGAAAGATCGTTTTGGGTTGGGCTTGAGATGAAAACAAGTTTATTTCATTATTAAAAATCCTTTACTTTAAGTGACAAAACGTTTGGGCTTTGTTTTAAAAATAGATTTACTTAATCTTTTAATAAGTAAAAGTTTGTAAGCTTAATAAATAAAAACAGAATAAAATAATTCTACTAAGGCCTTATTACATCAAATAATTCCAAAATTTAAATTCAAAATACTTAAAGTAAAATAGTTCAAATAAAAGAAATAAGAACTTCACATGGCCTCCACTAAGCATCTGCCGGCCCGGTCCATCACTGGTCGTCACCTGAAAAGTAATCCCACAACGGGGTGAGTCAACAGACTCAATGTGTAACCAACACTAAAATTTAATATTTCAGGCATACAATATCATTCATGTTCATAAAGCATGTAAACAATATGATGCAACCTGAACCCAAACCTATATGCCATCCACTACACACCACCGTATCATCCTCACACACCGTGGGACTACTAAGTCAACCCTCCATCCGCTACACACCATCAAAGGCGGTCATTGCGCATCGACGTGCTCATCGCCTTATAAAAATTCGTGGTCTTAGGTCACCATATTTAGAATTCATGGTCTTAGGTCACCACATTCAGTTTTACGTGGTCTTAGGTCACCACATTCAGTTTTACATGGTCTTAGGTCACCACATTCAGTTTTCGTGGTCTTAGGTCACTACATTAACTTCCTCTTTTCATATAACCCATATGCCCCCATATTTCATACACAATATGCAAAATCATGCCTTAATTCACATTCTTATCACTTTTCACATGTTAAAAATATCATATATTCATATTCCTAGTAGGAGTAGGAAATGTACCTTAGTACTTTGTACCATAGTATGGTACCTTAGCCATATTCACATTCTTATAAACATGCACATTTAATTTAAAACATAGCCATGAACATATTAAAACTTAGAGTAGGGTACACACCTGATTCGCTTAACGATTTCACTTGAAATCCCGAATTTCGATCTTAGATCTTTAACTCCCTACATTCGGTCCATATTAAATATTTAATGAAAAACTCATTCGAAAAACTCATAAAACCAAATCCTAGTAGGATTTGTGTACTAAAACTTACCTTGATGCCGATTTGCTTATCATTCAAATCCTGAAAACTTTGCTATACTCCTCCTTGTATTCGGCCAAACACTGGATCTCTACATAGGTTAGTTTTGACTTTTTTAACATGTAAGAAATAGATCTTAGTATCAATACAGGCCTTGGCCGAATGCTATAGATACTTACCTTGTGGATTTTAAATCCCAAAACTCACCGAATAACTAGGGAACACGTGGCCTATAGTATACCTTCGGGAAAATAATTTCTTCTTCCTTGTAGTCGACTGATCCTTAGATTTATTAACTTGTTAGTTTTGGCTATTTTGAATATTTAAAGAACAGATCTAAATACTAATCTAGGCTTTAGCCGAATATACATAGGTGCTTACCTTCCAAATCTTAAATCCCGAATTGGATCCTTGCTTCCTTAATGCTATCAAAATTCCTTAGATCCTTGAAATCCTGAAAGATACCTTCTTGTAGTTGACGATTCTTAAATCCCGAATACACCCCTTTTAAGAAATCGGCAGCACCCTTATTAAAAGCCCCTTAAAGAATCGGCCTTGATGACTAGATGATAAGGTTTCGCTTTTAGGATTTAATGGAGAAGTCATTAGGGGTTCTCTTGGGGTATTCGGTTTCCACAAAATAAAGAAAAGAAGACTTGAGAATTTTGGCAATGGTGGACTATAGATTCGACTTAACAAATGAAAGAGAAGAGAAGAGAGGAGAGCACTAAAAATTTTGGCGAGAGAAGAGGAGGAAGAAAGGTTGATGAGTAGCCCTATTCTTTCCCTTTTATAGCCGAAATTACTACTCAGAATCCCTTACTTGGCCACCACTCTTCTATTTTGATTACTTTATCCTTTGAATTATCACTTTATTAAAAGAATTAATCCAACAATTATCTCCTAAAAATAATGATAAATAAATCTATTATTTATCTCCTATTTAGATGAAATTTAAAGAGAATAAAACTCTTCCCTTGGGTTCCTTAGTGCCGTCCACTTCCCTGCTCTTTGTAGCAAAAATAAAACTCCTTTATTTGCTCCCCAAGTGACTCGAACCTAGGCCCAATACCCTTGTATGTGGCGTCACCTACCTGGGCCTCAAGTGATATCTTCAGGCCACTTTTCCAAGCATGTTTGTGTGTCAAATTCCTCCTATTGATTTTCTTAAGGCCACATTGCCTTAGTTTCCTCTTTTTACTTAACATTTCTAAATCATTTCCTTACATTTCCAGGTTTCCAAAAATGTTCACTTTCCTATTTTAACTTGACATTTCCAAGTTTCCAAAATGTTCACTTTCCTATTTTAACTTGACATTTCCAAGTTTCCAAAATGTTCACTTTCATATTTTAACTTGACATTTCCATACATTCCCAGGTTTCCAAAATATTCAAAATACATTCATAACACATAAGACATGTCATTTCATACAATTAAACCGAAAATGCATAGGCCCTTTTCAGATGTTACAGATGGTTCGTACCACGACTTCACCGAGGTCGTCATCCACCTCTACCACCGGTTAACATTCTCGAGTTACTGGTCGATTCTCATCCGATCTCATCGGATAATCATTAATCATATGGTCCTTTGACCCACACTTAAAACATATTCCCGTCTTTTTCTAACATTCACCTAAGTGCTTCTTCCCACACTGATCACAAGAGCAATATCGCCTCCTGCACTAACTTGTCGACCCCATGCCCATCGCCTTTGGGCCTTTTCGCACATTTCCGTCCGATCCCGACGAATAATAATCCCTGTTGAGCCTATTCCTATCAAAGCTCTACTTAACTGAGTCCTTGATTCCCTCGGCAACCTTAGCCTTCTCTACTAAAGCAAAAACTCCCGCTCTTGATGTGGAGCTATCAATAACTTTAGGTCATCTCTTAGTCCGCCTTCAAACCGGACACACCGCTCATGCTCGTGAGACACTATGCCTCGAGCATAACGACTCAAATTTTAAGAATTCAAATATACTCACCACGGACTTGTTTCCTTGAACTAGTCCTAGAAAAGCCTTTCTTTGGGCATCAATATAATGAGTGCCCACATACTTCTTCGGTATGTCGCCTTAGCATACTCCCCGCTGAGTTCCTCACCAGTAGCACCATCTCGCACGTGAGCCACTATTGATATGACTCATCGCGAGAAGCGACGGAATTCTTTCAACTTTTCCTCGTCGGCTAAGTCGAGCTCATCCATAATTCGCCACGCGCCTCCAACCAATACTCAGCAGATTGGGTGCTACACCGATACACCGCTGAACACTTCAACTCTGTTGGCTGAGTCGCCAGTACCGACTTCCGAGCTTCCATGCCTCCACCGCCCTCGCTACCCTTTCCAAGACCCGCAAGATCGCTTGACATCACGCCATCCCCGTCTGGTCCTCGATTTTCAACATTAGCTACCGAGGGTGGTGGTGGCGGTGGTAACTCATTGTCGCACTTTGACCCGATATAACGGGTTCGACACGACTATTCTTCCTCTACTGCGTCCATGACGCATCGCGGCCCTCTAGAACTCATATCTAACGATGCGCTTTAACTGATTTAAAAAGTTTTACGATAGCCCTTATTCCACCGATTATCCACGAAGAAGTTTTATGAACAGAGTTTTAGGAGTGGTTCTTTCGTATTTCATACATGCACACGCCTTTACGCTCATACATCCATCAATCAATTATGAACTTTCGCTCACTCGTAGAAATGTTGTAGTTTTTATTGTTATTATTTTTCCACTACCCAGGGGTATTTTCATAATTTGTCAAAATAAGGTTCCTTAGTGATTTTGTCAATAAGGGTACTTTGGTAATTTTTGAAATCCCGGGGGTATTTTGGAAATTTTAAAATTACAGGGAATTTTGGTAATTAACCCGAGTAAATTTGTAAATCTTAATAAATCAAGGGTACTTTAAAATTTTACAAAACTTGAAGGTTATTTCGAGAATTTGTTTTCCAAATCGGTGTTGTTGCGTAAATTTTTTTTTTGAAGATCAGGGTCATTTTGATAATTTTGCAGGTTAGGGGCAATTTCGTAATTTTCCAAAATCAAGGTATTTTGATATTTTGCAAATTAGGGTTTTTGGACATTTTATAAAATATTGAAATTTTGATAAGAGTTGTGGGTATTTTGAAAATTTCATAAACCAAGGGCATTTTTGTAATTTTACCACTAGGGGTATTTTAGTAATTTTGCAAGTAGGAAATATTTTGGAAGAATTTTTGCAAAAATTTTTTGCTACTCCTAAAAGGGTAATATAGGGATTTTAAAGCTAGGGTTTCCATAAAAATACGGCTAGTCCCTTTCGGGTTTTAGTTAGGGGTTTAGCCTGTGAATAAGTCCTCTTAATTAGCGTGAACCGAGGCTACGCACCAGGTAGGATTCGAGTGGAGAGGAGGTGAGTCACACGGACTGCTTAAATACCAAGCTCCTAGTGAAACCAATCCTAGACATGCGTACCATGGTTGCCACACCCTAACTCGGCGACTCAACCACGTGTTTGTTTAATTAGATATTTAAGTCTTATGTATTTGTTGGGGTATACTAGTCCTGTGGTTTAAATACTTATCGACTAATCTAAATTGCCATAAAAGCCCATACATTTCACATATTCAAATCACTTCAAGTCGATACTTACCCGTGGATCATGGGTTGGAGACTTAGTGGGCCATGCCGTAAAATCTCGCTTAATTCACAAAAATTCTTTTTGGGCTTAACTTTGAAAACGTTTGGGCCTCAAACCAAAGGCCGAGAGTTTAAAACTGGCTCGATACTAAATCAAGCACCCCAAACCCGCCCACGAGCTTTGACCGGATCTGGTATGTTCCCAAAAAAAAGCTTCAAATTCTTTTGTTACTTTAGAAAAACTTGTGTGTTTTAAAGAAAGATTGTTTTGGGTTGGGCTTGAGTTGAAAACAAGTTTATTTCATTTTTTAGAATCCTTTACTTTAGGTGTCAAAACGTTTGGGCTTGCTTTTTAAAAAAAATGATTACTTAATCTTTTAATAAATAAGGGTTTGTAAGCTTAACAAATAAAAAAGAATAAAACAATTCTACTAAGGCCTTATTACATCAAATAATTCCCACATTTAAATTCAAAATGCTTAAAATAAAATAGTCCAAATAAAAGAAATTTGAACTTCACATGGCCTCCACTAATTATCTGCTTTGCCCGGTCCATCACTGGTCGTCACCGAAAAGTAATCCCACAATGGGGTGAGTCAACAAACTCAATGTGTAACCAACACTAAAATTTAATATTCGAGCATACAATATCATTCATGTTCATAAAGCATTTAAACAATATGATGCAACCCAACCCAAACCTATATGCCATCCGCTACACACCACCGTACCATCCTCACACACCGTGGGGACTACTAAGTCAACCTCCATCCGCTACACACCATCGAAGATAGTCGCTGCGTCGACGTGCTCATCGCCTTTATAAAAATTGTGGTCTTAGATCATCACATTTAGAATTCATGGTCTTAGGTCACCACATTCGGTTTACGTGGTCTTAGGTCACCACATTCGGTTTTACGTGGTCTTAGGTCACCACATTCGCTTTGGTCTTAGGTCACCACATTAACTTCCCTTTTCATATAACCCATATGCCCCATATTTCATACACAATATGCAAAATCATGCCTTAATTCACATTCTTATCACTTTGCACATGTTAAAATTAACATATATTCATATTCCTAATAGGAGTAGGAAACGTACCTTAGTACTTTGTACCATAGTATGGTACCTTAGCCATATTCACATTCTTATAAACATGCACATTTAATTTAAAACATAGCCATGAACATATTAAAACTTAGAGTAGGGTACACACCTGATTCGCTTAACGATTTCACTTGAAATCCCGAATTTCGATCTTAGATCTTTAACTCCCTACATTCGGCCCATATCAAATATTTAATGAAAAACTCATTCGGCCATAAAACCAAATCCTAGTAGGATTTGTGTACTAAAACTTACCTTAATATCGATTTGCTTATTACTCAATTCCCGAAAACTTTGTTATTCTTCTCCTTGTATTCGACCAAACATTGAATCTCTACATAGGTTAGTTTCAGCTTTTTAACAATTATGAAATAGATCTAGATATCCAAAATAGGCCTTGGCCGAACATACCTATGTGCTTGCCTTCCAAATCTTAAATCCCGAATTGGATCCTTGCTTCCTTAATGCTGTTGAAATTCCTATAACCCTATGTTAGATTTAATCTAACATTAAAACATAAAACATGGCCTTTGGCCGAATGTACATATGTCTTACCTTAGATCCTTGAAATCCCGAAAGATACCTTCTTCTAGTTGACAATTCTTAAATCCCGAATACACCCTTCCATAATTCGACCAAAATCAATAATAGAGATTAGTCCCTAAATTTTCGATAGGTCTAAAATATAAAAGAATTGAAACTAATTTTGGATCTTACCCTTTTAAGAAATCGACAGCACCCTTGTTAAAATCCCCTTAAAGAATCGGCCTTGATGACTAGATGATAAGGTTTCGGCTTTTGGGATTTAATGGAGAAGTCGGCTAGGGGTTCTCTTGGGGTATTCGATTTCCACAAAAAAAATAAAGAAAAGAAGACTTGAGAATTTTGGCAATGGTGGACTATAGATTCGGTTAACAAATGAAAGAGAAGAGAAGAGAGAGAGCACTAAGAAATTGACCGAGAGAAGAGGAGGAAGAAAAATTGATGAGTAGCCTTATTCTTTCCCTCTTGTAGCCAAATTACTACTCGTAATCCCTTACTTGGCCACCACTCTTCTATTTTGATTACTTTATCCTTTGAATTATCACTTTATTAAAAGAATTAATCCAACAATTATCTCCTAAAAATAATGATAAATAAATCTATTATTTATCTCCTATTTAGATGAAATTTAAAGAGAATAAAACTCTTCCCTTGGGTTCCTTAGTGTCGTTCACTTCCCTGCTCTTTGTAGCAAAAATAAAACTCCTAGGAAATTTTTTATTCTTGACAAATAGACTTTTCATGCTTGATTCTCTAGTATTCTTTAAATTTAATCATCAATGCACAATTATCAATAACTTACTCAAAAACATATCATTAAAAATTATAAATCATCAGAAATTTCACCCTAATTGATAATATGAGAAAATTACTTAAGAACAAGACTAAAATTCAAGATTTTGGAATAATGCAAAAAGTTAGGTACTTTTACCCCTCCCCACACTTAAGATGTACATTGTCATCAATGTACAAAGATAGATAAATAACCATGTGATAATAAATTAAAAGAGAATGAGAGAAGTAACACTTCCTAAATTTTGGATGACTCTGGGAGTTAGCGGTGGTCGTGGTAGAAGATGGGGCTTAGAGGAGCGGTGGTGGAGTGTTCTATGGGCCTGGTAGGGTGGCTATCGACAATCTCTATACTAGATGAAGAAATTGGGGAGCCTGCAAAGATGTAGCCAGGAAATCTAAAGAAACATTAAAAATATACTAATAATATAATTAAAAATAAAGAAAATAAAGAGAAGGAAACTAAGAAAAAAACTGAAATTAAAAGAAAAGACTAATGGACTGAAGGGTCCTTATTGACAGATGGTTCGCAAGGTGGGAATGATTTCTAAGGATGCGGAGGTGTTGGTGGTGGCGGAAGTGGCATGATTCCTAAGCAGCCTTTAGAACCAAAAACCAAGAAACTAAAATAAAATAAACTAAATTAAGCATAAGATAGTCAAAGGGAAGGAAAATAAAGGAGAGGAGAAAAATAAAATAAAAACTAAATAGTCGCTAAGACCCCTGGCTTATTGAGTCGTTGAAGCTGCTGGCATGAACTCATGTGAATCGGTCTCCTTTGAAGAGACTATGGTTGGCCTCTTACGCTTCTTCGACATAGCTTTGGTGTGGCTCAAGGGTTGGAGAGACTTGTGATGAAAAAGAAATCTAAGAAGAATGAGTAAGAGAAGAGGTGGAAAGTAGAAAAATGGGGAGGGGGAGGTTGGTGTTTAAATAGAGGCTTGATTTCTGGTGCTTGCCCACGCCCGTGGACCGTGGGTGTGTTGATTCACATGGCTGATTTTCAGCCAGCCACACACATGTCTGATGAGTCAGTATGTTGACACGGTTGGGTAGTATGGGCATGTCTTTCCCGTGTCTAATTAGTCAGTAGCTTTACACGGTCGTAGAGCACGGCCATACCACTTTACCAGTGCCCGTGGGAGAGTGGTTGGATCCATGAACTTGAGAATTAGGTGGGATTTGATTTGTACTGCCTCTGCTATGTCAGTATGGGGATTTTGGTGGTCCACACAGCGACGGCCACGGCCGTGTGCAAAGCCGTATGGCTTTGAAATATGCACTTTTGTGTTAATTTAAAACTAAATTATCAGAAAGAAAAATAAATTGAAAGCAAAATGTAAAGATATATTATGTTAGTGCTCGGGTTGCCTCCCGAGAAGCGCTCGTTTATAGTCTTAAGTTAGACTTTCCTTGGATTTGAAAAATCAGAGAGGTTTAAAGGTTTGAATATCTTCCCTCATGCTTACAGTTCCATTTTCTTGATAAAGTTTAAGTCGAGAAGCGTTTACCTTAAGAGTGTTGAATGTTGGATTGCTTACCTCGACTGTTTCGTATAGGAAGATATTTCGTACCTCAAGAGGGATTCCTTTGGTTGTTTGTAGATCTACTTTGTTCGTTGATCATTCAAACAATCGAGTTTTAATATTTATAAAAAGAATGATCGAACATGTAGACTAACTATGACAACTATAGAGGCAAGTGCACCTATCGAACAGTAGTATAGTTTAGGCAAGAATATCTTATCGAACCTAAGGGAACCTAAAAGTACTACTACTCACTTTCTTTCTATTATTTAGCCTGAAATATGGAGTGATTGGTTTATGAAACTAATGAAAACAACTAAACTAGATGCAAAGACAAAAGAATGAATTGGAGAAAGACTTTAGGAAAACTCAGTTGATGACAACGATACCCTCAGGAAGAATCCACATATGACTTCACTTATTATTTATTCCCCAAACTATATGATTTCTTTACTTAGCTTGATCCGTGAGACTCCCTAACCTATATTAAAGCCTCTCTCGAGGCGAATAACATCTAACCTAGGCTAATTAGTGGAACTCTCGTTCTCTTATAATAACCCCCTAAGAAAGTAGTAAATCGATCAATGGATTCCCATATTAGGTTTCACCCTAATCCGGCAAAATCTCGTAACCCTATCTCTAGGTGCCCGATCAAGTTCGCTCAATTACGCTAGATCTACTCTTAGGTAGGGTCTATTCCTTCTCCACCTAAGCACATCAGATTAAATTAAGCAACAGAATTAAGAACAAACTAAGAACTTTTCATATAATTTAGAAATCAAATAACAAAATCCATCATAGGTTTCATCCCCTTCAGGTATCTGAAGGGTTTAGTTCATAACTAAATAAGAAAACATCTCAAGAGAAAAGATAAAACAAAACATAAGAAATCCCTAAAACTCCCTGAAGGAATTAAAGAGGAGATCCTCCATCTTGAGTTGAACTCTGGCTTCTTGAGATGGATCAACTGGCTATCTTCAAGTGACTCCCTAAAAGATGAAAGCTTCGGCAAAAGCCTCTACAAAAAGCCATCCTCTTAATGTCTACCTTGGGTTATTTATATAGGCTTTGAGATGTTATACTTGGCTCCTAAGTACCTCTTTCAAGTAGAATTACTATTAGGGTGTCTAAGTAGACTTAGGAGTATGTTTCTTTGGCTTCAAGCATCCAATTTTGAGTGAAATTGCTCTCTCCCGCGACAAGGGTACGCCCATGGTACACGCCCGTGTAATTCATGGTTGGGTCATGTAACATCCTTAAAATGGGGTCTCTGCATTTTGCATGTGTTTGTATGTGACAATATGCTTACTATGCTAGTTTAGCATGTTTTGGGGGTCTAGACATGACCTCGGGTTAGGCCTGAGTCATGGCTAAAATTTTTGTTTTGGCACTTAGGAATAGGGAGCTAGGAGAGGTAGGGGTTAAAAGGTATTCTTGGTGTGTTGTGACATAAAGAATCTAGTGGCAAAATGGCAAAAGAGGCACCACTAGGGTACCAGGAAGGTGATGTCATATGCAGGGAAGGAGTGCTCAGGTTCGAGCAGCAGAAATCTCATTTTTTGCTTATTATTTTGACGCCAAGCTGAGGAAGTGGAGTGCTCAGGATGGACTCTGGAGGATAAGGATAGAAGGAGTCAAATAGATGAAGGTGAGGAAAGTTAGGAGCTTGAATCTTATCAAACTCATTTGAAGGTTGGCTGAAAGTTGGACTGTGGGGAGGAGGAGTGCAATCGATTTTGGGTTCTTTGGTTGGTGGTCGAATGTGCTTTGGGGATTAGCTATATCGGCTAGCTTTGGGGAGGCTTCCTCTTTTCTTTGTTGTGTTGGCCGAACCATTCTTGTTGTCTCAGTAAAAAGCCGAAAGTAACTCTTTTCACTTCATCTTTTTTTCTTTCAAACCTCCTTGTGCCGAAAGTTCTTTCTTTCTTTTTTCTGAATCCTTGCTTTTCTATTTTCATTTTCTTCCTCCATCTTTACTATCTTCAAAAGTCAAATACTTTGTCCCTCAGTTTCTCTCCTCTTGCATTTTCTCCTCTTTGCCTAATCTATCACTTTCTTTTGGGTTATAGCCGAATCTCTTGGTAAGTATAACTTCTTATTCTTCTTTTCTCGATTGATTTGGTTAATGCTGGATCTCACTTGCCATTCTCTTTTTCTATTTTGCCAATTCATTATTGATCGGGATCTTAAACTCTTTCTTGTTCTATATTAATGAGGTAGCCGAAATCCCTAAATGTCATTAGGGTATGCCGAACTTTGGTGATTAGTGGCCAAATCTGTCAGTAAGGTAAGGGGGTAAGTGTTTTGTGGTTTCAACATCTCCTGTTGTGATTAATACCGAAGGCTTTAATCCAAAGATAATGGTCCTTGGCCGATTGTAGGAAGGGTTGACGCCAACGTGTAGGTTCTCGGGTTTCGTTTGGATTATGGTTTGGATCAAGATCTTCTAGATCTTCTGATTTGTCAACTAAGGTAAGGAATGATAATCTCTTTTGATTTTCGGATTCATGCTAAAGCCGAATGGCTTTGGATTCCTAATGATATGTCTAACCGATTGTAGGAAGGAGGTGGATCTCCGGATTTGTTGGTTTACATTTAAGCCTAAAGGCTCAGGTGTAATCGATCTTGGTAAGGGTTTTATGGTGCGTTATTTCATCCTTCGGGATTGCTTGATGAGCCGAATGGGCTCTCGGTTACTAACAAGGTTTTGGCCGAATACAGGAAGAGAGGAAGTAAACGTTTCGAGATTTTCGGGTTCTACTGGTTTGAGAATAGATCGTAGTTTTGGGATTTCGCTAGATTCTCAAATAGTCAGGCGTGTAACGCTTACACACTTCGTTAGTATGATATGTTATTGTGTTAACTGTTGTAGCCATTAAAATCGGTAGTCATGGCTTGTGAGCATGAGCATGGACTCCGGGTAAGTCCCCTGATTATGGATCTCGTTATATGCTATCATGTCTTTGTTCAATGTTATGCCATGTGTTATTTGCATCATCATGTGTTACTATGTCACGATTGTTATGGACATGATGGTGGGATTGTTGAGAGGGGGAAGAATTATTTGACCGTCACCATGGTTTTGACCACACGACGGGTTGGCCCCTGCTTTTGATATTATAATTTGTGATTAAGTCCCAAAGAGTTTTGACCACCAAAGGTTTTGACCACATATGAATATTGTAACTCGTCCAGTGGTTTGGTACCACGTTGGGTTGGCCCCACATGTTGATTACGGATTGTCATCGATGGTTTTGACCACACGGTGGGTTGGCCCCACCATATGATTTGTGACTACGGTCACCAATGGTTTTGACCACACTTATATGATTTGTGACTACGGTCACCAGTGGTTTTGACCACCAGTGGTTTTGACCACACGGGGTAGATAAATGAGATCGGATGGTTAGGTTATGGGTTGCATGATTTGCATGTTATATTGATGATTTGTGTAAGTACTTGTACTATCGGGTTGGGGATTTATACACTGAGTCTCAGTGACTCACCCCTTCCCTTATATTTTGCAGATGAGGCGTAAATTGCGGATATGGAGTTGGTGAGGACTCGTGGCAGCCATGCATGCTAGATTTGGGTTTTGACTTTAAATTACTATTTCAATTTTATTTATCTACTTCAGTTCGGTTTTGGTTTTGTAATAAGGCAGCTAAGTATTAATTTGGGTTTTTATTTTTAGATTATATTTTAATTATTTTATGCATCTGTTTTATAACTTGAATTGCTTTATTAACCGGAATCAAATCGAAGTTTACAAAATTATACTCTATATCGGGTTTTTTTTCTAACGTTACCATCGGGTGACATTATTCACAAGGTAATGAAAAAGTTAATAAAGAGGATTTCAAACCTGAATTTTCAAACCATCTAGTAACAACAAATGAATTTTCAAGCATGAATTCTCTGGATTTTTTTAAGCAACACAAAAACGTTTTTAACATCACCATGTGTAAAGCTTCTCTAAAAGAACGATAAAAGAGTTTTCAATAAAATTTTACCGGAACTGGTTTATTCAATCATTTTCACCCCATAACATGCCAGATTCGATCGTGGTGTATTGATCGGGTTTGGGGTGTTATAATTTTGGTATCAGAGCCAAGTTCAAAAGCTTGGCTGTGGGCCCGAGGCCCAAAATGTTTAAAAGTGGGGTCTTGAAAAGTTTTGTGGGAAATATACATGGATTGAACAGCATGGCATCGAGTCTCCAACACTAATCCGCCCAGGTAAGTATCCCTAACCCTTGTGTGATTTGAATATGGAAGAAATGGGTATTTTGGGATCGTAGATTAGTAGATTAGGAATTATTGAATCCTAGGAATAGCCTACTCCAACGCCAAATTTACATAAGACTTAAAGATCAACTAAACAAACCTGTGAGTACGTCGCTAAGATTAAGGGTGTGGCAACCGTTGTGCGCATGTCTAGGAATGGATTCAGGGGGAGCTTGGTATTTAAGCAGTCCTAGTGGCTCACCTCCTCTTCACTCGAATCCTATCGGTGCGTAGTGACGGTTCACCCTAACTGAGACAACTTATTCACAGGCTAAATTCAATAATTAAAACCCGAAAGGGACCAGCCACCTTGTTTGGTACAACCCTAAAATTAAACCATGGTTTCAAAATTACCAAAGTACCCTTGATTTGGAAAATAACCAAAATACCCCTAATTTGTAAATTGACCAAATTACCCCTGATTTGTAAAAATTACCGAAATACCCTTGGTATGAAAAATTGCATAAGTACCCCCAAAATGAAAATTTCTAAAATACCCTTATTTCGTAAAATCACTTGGAACCATATTTTGGAAAATAACGAAAATACCCCTAGTTTATGAAATTATCAAAATACATTTTTGGAAATTAAAATACCTATGATTTGTAAAAGATTTCCAAATTAACCTCGATTTATCTTGAAATACCCCGATAGGTTAAATTATGAAAATACCGGTAGTGAAATGACAAGAATACCCCTACAAGTGGAGTATGGGTGGAGGATATTATTGATGAGTGAATGTGATTCACCAATAAGGGTAGAAGACTTGAAACGAAAACTTTGTAATGATCAAAACTTAAACTTCTTTACATAAAACTTATTCGGGTAATCGATTGGAATGTGGCTAATTCATAAAACTTCTTAAAGCGATTAAATCGCAAGCATAGTCATGAGTTCTAGGGACGTGGTCGTAATGTGCGAGGCGTGGTAGAGGCGTAATGGCCGTGACGTAACCCATTAGGTCCGGTCAAGGGTCAAGAACGAGATACCACCACCACCAATCTTTGAGTTGAGTACCAAGATCGACGGGGATGATGCACCGTCGCAGTGATGCTGCGAGTGCTTGAGAGAGTGGCTAGAGCAGGTGGAGGTGCGGAGCTCGTAAATCAGATCTGAGCGACTCAACCAATGGAGCCGAGGTATTCCGAGGAGTATTCGTGTGGCACCCAATACTACCGAGTATTGGTTGGAGGTGACGGAACGAATCATGGATGATTTAGATCTGACGGCGGAGGAGAAACTGAAAGGGGTAGTGTCGCTTCTCCGAGATGAGTCATACCAGTGGTGGCTCACGATTTAGGATGGTGCTGCAGCGGATGATCTCACTTGGGATTATTTCAAGGCGGCTTATCAAAAGAAGTATGTTGGGACCAGCTTATATTGATGCACGAGAGAAGGCGTTTACGAGGCTAGTTTAGGAAATAAGTCCGTATCGGTACGAGGCGATTTTTTAAGGTTGAGTCGGTATGCACGAGGCATCGTGGCTACGAGCATGAGCATATGTCGTTTCGAGGACGGATTGAGGATGATCTGAGATTACCGATTACTCCACGCCAGAGAGAGAGAGTTTGCGGTCTTAGTAGAAAAGGCCAAAGTTGCGAGAGAAAATGAAATAGTCGGAAGACGTAATCGGATGGGGATGGAATAAAAGGAATTTTGGATCATCTGGGTCTATGAGAAATCAATGTAAGTGGGGTAGATATAGTGGGCGAATCAAGTCGCTAGGCTCATCACCGCTAATACTTAGTGGCGCCACGATGTGCTCGGTGTGAGAAGTCTCACACGGAGAATGTTGGATTGGAAACAAAGGATATTTTGAGTGTGGATCGATGGAGCACCGAGTGAGGGATTGTCCACGAGGTCACCTAGGTTGTAGTCCTGGGATCAAAATCGCACTCGAATCAGAGGGATGGTCAACACCACAGAGGGGCCATAGTGCGCCTAGGGGAGGTAATGGCTCGTAGAGGCCAGGAGCACCAAGAGGTGCAGAGCTACAGAGGCGAGACACTGGATTGGTCTCTGCATGAGGCATCGAGAGGAGGGCGACGACTGGACATCATAACCGCTACGTTCTTAATCTTTGGACTACCTTATAATACTTTAATAGATGTGGGTTTGACGCACTCATACGTGGCCAGTAGCATAGCAAAAATTATGAACCTAAACTCTGAGATTACTTCTAGGAAGATGACAGTGATAAGCCCTCTAGGTCACTCTGTAGAAGTAAGTAAACTATATAGGGATGTACCCCTAGAACTTCAAGGGGTCATGTTTTTGGCCGATTTGATGGAACTACCATTTGGGGAGTTCGATCTGATTCTCGGGATGGATTGGCTGGTGAAGTACTGTGCCGCTTTGGATTGCTGCTGCTAAGCGCCTGGTGTTGAGGACAATGGAAGGTGAGGAGGTGGTGATGATAGGTAATAGGAGAGATTACTTATCCAATGTGGTCTCTGCACTGAAAGCGGAGAAAATGGTAAGGAAGGGTTGTGAGGCATTCATGGTGCATGTTTGTGCTTTGGGAGCCAAGGATGCAGCTGTTGAGAGTGTCCGAACTGTAGGGGAATTTGCTGATGTATTCCCAGAGGAACTTTTGGGTCTGCCTCCGGATCGTGAAGTTGAATTCAGAATAGACCTGTTACCCAGAACTGAGCTAGTGTCTATTGCCCCGTATAGAATGGCACCAAAGGAATTGGTGGAGCTGAAGGCTCAAATTTAGGAATTGTTGGACCGAGGTTTCATCTGACCGAGTATATCTCCTTGAGGAGCGCCAGTGCTCTTTGTTAAGAAGAAAGATGGTATAATGCGGATGTGTATAGACTACCGCCAACTGAACAAGTTGACGATCAAAAACAAGTATCCATTGCCCAAGATTGTCGACTTGTTTGATTAGCTAAAAGGGGTATCGATTTTCTCAAGAGGCTAATGTCTACAAGGTGAAAGTTTCGATGTCCACAAGATTCGTTATGGACACTATGGAGTTTACGTAATGTCGTTTGGGTTGACTAACGCACCGGCGGCATTCATGGACTTGATGAATCGGGTGTTCCAGCAGTACTTGGACCAATTTGTCGTGGTATTTATAGACGACATATTGGTGTACTCAAAGATCGAGGAGGATCACGATGCGCACTTGCGGGTAGTTTTGCAAATTCTAAGGGAAAAGCAGTTATTTGCCAAGTTCAGTAAGTGCGAGTTCTGGCTTAGGGAGGTGACTTTCTTAGGTCACGAGTGTCACCAAGGATTAAGTGGACCTCGCAAGATTGAGGCGGTGTTGATTGAAACCGCCTAGGTCGGCTATGAAAATTTAGAGTTTTCTAGGACCGGTGGTATTACCGAGATTTTTGGAAGGGTTTTCTCTAATCGCGGTGCCATTGACCAAGTTGTTGAGGAAGGGAGTTCCATTTGTGTGGTCGAAGAAACAACAGGAAAGTTTCGATAAGTTGAGGAAGATTACGATAAGCTCCGCTTCGTTCACCGAGGCGTGAAAGGTATTCACGGTCTACTGTGATGCATCACATACTGGCTTGGGATGTGTCCTGATGCAGGAAGAGAAAGTAATGGCATATGCGTCTCGACAGCTGAGACCGAATGAGGGTAACTACACGACGCATGACTTGGAGTTGGCTGCAGTGGTTTTTGCCTTGAAGATATAGAGGCACTATTTGTATGGGGAAAACTCGATAGTTTACACGGATCACAAGAGTCCAAGTACCTCTTGACTCGTAAGGATTTAAATTTGAGGCGTGAAGGTGGATCGAGTTGTTGAAGGACTACAACCGCCGATTGAGTACCATCCGGTAAGGCTAACGAAGTGGTCGATCGCGTGAGCCGTAAGGTGGTAGCGGACTTACGAAGTGATGTTTGCTCGTCTTAGCTTTGTATGACGACGGAGTCTATTAGCGTAATTACATGTTAAGCCGACTTGGGTAGAGCAGATTAAAGAGAAACAGCTTAGTGGATGAGGTTTGAATGCTCGGAGGTTACAAGTATAGAGTAGTGGGTTGAAGGTTACAACTTGACCAACGATGGAGTGTTGTGTTTTTAAGGGAGAGCTTGTATGCCAAAGGACATCAATTTGAGGCAAAGGATTCTTCAGGATGCACATAGCATCCCATACGCTATGCATCCTAGAGGTAGCAAGATGTACCAAGATTTGCGAGAGCGCCTCCGTGGCAGTGTCCAAGCGAAGTGACCGAGTTTGTAGGTAAGTGTCCGACGTGTCGCCAAGTCAAAGCTAAACATCATTTGTCGTCGTTTACTTCATCGGTAAAGATTCCTCGATGGAAGTGGAAAGGATCACTATGGACTTTGTCGTTGGGCTACCCTTACGCCTAGCGTGAAGGACTCGGTCTGGGTGATTGTGGACCGCTTGACTAAATCGGCTCATTTCATACCGGTGAGGGTTGATTATTCGCCCGGTTAGCCAAGTTGTATGTGGTCGAGATAGTAAGGTTGCATGGAGTGCTAGTGTCAATTATCTCGGATAGGGATCCTGTGTTCACGCCGAGGTTCTGAGAGCTTTGCATCGAGCTTTGTGTACAAGGTTGATTTCAAAGATGCTTTTCATCCGTAATCGATGGACAATCCGGAGGGTGATTCAAATTTTAGAAGACATGCTAAAGGGTCGTGTTTTGGATTTCATGGTAGTTGGGAGGAGTATCTACCATTGGCAGAGTTCACTTATAACAATAGTTATCAAGTGAGTATCCAGATGGCACCATATGAGGCACTATATGGACGAAAATGTTATACTCCTACGTGTTGGACAGAATTGGCTAGACGACAAATATTGAGTCCGGACTTGATGGCAAAACTAAGGATAAGGTTAAGGTGATTAGGGCTCATCTTAAAGAAGCGTCGGACAGTAGAAGTCTTATGCCGATCTTAAGCGCATGGATATAGAGTATGTAGTGGGTGATAAGGTTTTTTGAAGGTATCGCCATGGAAGAAAGTGTTGAGATTTGGGCGAAAAGGGAAGCTAAGCCCTAGGTTTATCGGGCCGTATACGGTACTGAAGTGAGTGGGGTCGATAGCTTATCAGCTCGAGCTACCGGTAGAGTTAAGACAAATTCACGACGTCTTCCATGTTTCGATGCTTAGGCGCTATCGATCAGATCCGTCACACGTTGTGCCAGTTGCAGAGATTGAGGTGAGCTTAGACTTGTCTTTCGAGGAGGAACCGTGCATGCATTTTGGATCGGGATGTCAAGGTCTTACGTAGAAAGTCGGTTCCTCGGTGAAAGTGTTATGGTGGAACCATGGTACGGAGGAGGCCACGTGGGAACGGAGGATGTGATGCGACACAATACCCCCAACTCTTGACCGACTGTAATTTCGAGGCCAAAATTATTTTTAAGGGGTAGAATCAGAACATCCTTAAAATGGCATCTCTCAGATTTTACATGTGTTTGTATGTGACAATATGCTTACTATGCTAGTTTAGCATGTTTTGGGGCCTAGGCATGACCTCGAGTTAGGCTCGAGTCATGGCTAAAATTTTTGTTTTAGCACTTAGGAATAGGGAGCTAGGAGAGGTAGGGGTTAAAAGGTATTCTTGGTGTGTTGTAACGCAAAGAATCTAGTGGTAAAATGGCAAAAGAGGCGCCACTAGGGTACCAGGAAGGTGACGTCATATGCAGGGAAGGAGTGCTCAGGTTCGAGCAGCAGAAATCTCATTTTCTGCTTATTATTTTGACGCCAAGCTAAGGAAGTAGAGTGTTCAGGATGGACTCTAGAGGATAAGGATAGAAGGAGTCAAATAGATGAAGGTGAGGAAAGTTAAGAGCTTGAATCTTATCAAACTCATTTAAAGGTGTTGGCTAAAAGTTGGACTGTGGGGAGGAGGAGTGCAATCGGTTTTGGGTTCTTTGGTTGGTGGCCGAATGTGCTTTGGGGATTAGCTATATCGGCTAGCTTTGGGGAGGCTTCCTCTTTTCTTTGTTGTGTTGGCCGAACCACTCTTGTTGTCTCAGTAAAAAGTTGAAAGTAACTCTTTTCACTTCATCTTTTCTTTCTTTCAAACCTTCTTGTTCCGAAAGTTCTTTCTTTCTTTTTGTCGAATCCTTGCTTTTCTATTTTCATTTTTTTCCTCCATCTTTACTCTCTTCAAAAGCCGAATACTTTGTCCATCGCTTTCTCTCTCTTGCTTTCTCCTCTTTGCCGAATCTATCACTTTCATTTGGGTCATAGCCAAATCTCCTGATAAGTATAACTTCTTATTCTTCTTTTCTCGATTGATTTGGTTAATGCCGGATCTCACTTGCCATTCTCTTTTTCTATTTCTCCAATTTGTTATTGATCGGGATCTTAAACTCTTTTTTGTTCTATATTAATGAGGTAGCTGAAATCCCCAAATGTCATTAGGGTGTGCCGAACTTTGGTGATTGGTGGCCGAATCTGTCAGTAAGGTAAGGAGGTAAGTGTTTTTGGTTTCAACATCCCCTTTTGTCATTAATACCAAAGGCTTTAATCCAAAGATAATGGTACTTGGCCGATTGTAGGAAGGGGTGACGCCAACGTGTAGGTTCTCAGGTTTCGTTTGGATCGTGGTTTGGATCTAGATCTTCTAGATCTTCGGGATTTGTCAACTAAGGTAAGGGAATGATAATCTCTTTTAATTTTTGGGATTCATGCTAAAGCCGAATGGCTTTGGATTCCTAATGATATGTCTAACCGATTGTAGGAAGGAGGTGGATCTCCGGGATTTGTTGGCTTGCGATTTAAACCTAAAGGCTCGGTGTAATCGATCTTGGTAAGGGTTTTATGGTGCGTTATTTCATCCTTCGGGATTGCTTGATGAGCCGAATGGGCTCTCGATTACTAATAAGGTTTTGGCCGAATACAGGAAGAGAGGAAGTAAATATTTTGGGATTTTCGGGTTCTATTGGTTTGAGAATAGATCGTAGTTTTGGGATTTTGCTAGATTCGTAAATAGTCAGGTGTGTAACGCTTACACACTTCGTTAGTATGATATGTTATTGTGTTAACTGTTGTAGCCATTAAAATTGGTAGTCATGCCTTGTGAGCATGAGCATGGACTCCGGGTAAGTCCCCTGATTATGGAACTCGTTATATGCTATTATGTCATTGTTCAATGTTATGCCATGTGTTATTTGCATCATCAAATGTTACTATGTCACGATTGTTATGGACATGATGGTGGGATTGTTGAGAGGAGGGGGAAGAATTATTTGGACTGTCACCAGTGGTTTTGACCACACGACGGGTTGGCCCCGTCTTTGATATTATAATTTGTGACTAAGTCCCAGTGGTTTTGACCACCAGTGGTTTTGACCACATATGAATATTGTGACTCGTCCCAGTGGTTTGGTACCACAGTGGGTTGGCCCCACATGTTGATTACGGGATTGTCATCAGTGGTTTTGACCACACGGTGGGTTGGCCCCACCATATGATTTGTGACTACGGTCACCAGTGGTTTTGACCACACTTATATGATTTGTGACTACGGTCACCAGTGGTTTTGACCACACTTATATGATTTGTGACTACGGTCACCAGTGGTTTTGACCACCAGTAATTTTGACCACACGGGGTAGATAAAGGAGATCGGATGGTTAGGTTATGGGTTGCATGATTTGCATGTTATGTTGATGATTTGTGTAAGTGCTTGTACTGTCGGGTTGGGGATTTATACACTGAGTCTCGGTGACTCACCCCTTCTCTTATATTTTGCAGATGAGGCATAGATTGCGGATATGGAGCAGGGGAGGACTCGAGGCGGCCATGCATGCTAGATTTGGGTTTTGACTTTAAATTACTATTTCAGCTTTTATTTATCTACTTCAGTTCGGTTTTGGTTTTGTAATAAGGCCGCTAAGTATTAATTTGGGTTTTTATTTCTAGATTATATTTTAATTATTTTATGCATATGTTTTACATTTTGTGTTCTTTTTCTCCTCGGGTGCTTTCCTGAGTATATGACATGAAAAGAAAGGATTACAAGCACCTTTTATATAAATCAAGGGCCAAATCATCAAAAAGCATACTAAATGTGAAATTAAAATATGTTACTTTTATGGTTTATCAAATACCCCCACATTTAAGCTTTTGCTTGTCCTCAAGCAAAATTCTCAACTTATAATTAGAACGAACTTTCCATAATTCATAATTTCTATCGACAATGTCTCATCATAATTCATAGATGATTTATACATGGATAATTCAATTCAAAGAACCCTAAAGATTCAATTACGATAAGTCATACCTTTATAGCACGAAAACATAAGTGTCTCTCCTTATCTAAGTAATTACCTTTAATTCAAAACTGAAAAGGACTGACATCCTCACTAAAGATTCACTCAAATCACTCGAAGTGTTTAAGGTTCAAGAATAAGCACTCTATGTCGAACCTGAAAAGTTAATCCCATAGGCTTGCCTAAAATCAAATCTCTACCACTGTATATGAGATGATACACAAATCAAAAGGTCTTAAATCGGGGTTGTAATGGGGCTAGGGTTAAAAGGTGTGGAGAAAGGCTGAATTAGAGGTTATAATCGAGATTGAATTGACTAATTACCTAATCTAAAAACAATGAACTAAATATGAGTATTTACTCCAAGTGAAAACTAATAATACTACTATTGATAATTACTCTATAAAGAGTTTTTTCATCACTTGAAATTTAGATAATACTTTAATACGAGCTTTTTCTTCAATAATTAGAGTTTAAATGCTCTAAGCTCTTTTATATACTACTAATATTGAATAAACTTGGATTTTTTTTATATTTTATTTTAAGACAAACTAAGAAAAACTTAATAGAAGGAACTTTGATAATTGAAATAACCTAATTCGGCAACTGATCAAATCAATTCTCGATAGAGGGGTAGTCAAAGGAATGTTGATAATAAATACAAAGGGATTTTCGGTTAATATTAGTGGGTGAGTCAATAAAAAGGTTGTTAGGATTCAACGGGGTTCACTAGGGGTTAATTTGTATGGGTAGGCTTTTTAGTGGAATGAACGAGTTAAAACCTAGGTGCCTTTATCATCTCAGTATATCAAATCATTAATGTGGTCTCGAAATGTATAAACGAGGCAAGTTCTAGAATAACAGTTCAAAGTTGACACACTCATAATTAATAAAGTGAGCACGAAAAAGAATATATGCTCTATAAGGCTCAAAATATCACAAAATTTATGGGTGTTTTTGACCTCAATCCCTGTAAATTTCAAACTTCAAAGTAATACCCAAATTCAGTTCAACGACCTATTAATTTTAATTTTTATAAAGTAGATTTATCATGCTCGATTCTCTGGTATCCTTCAGATTTAATCATCAATGCACAATTAATTATGACTTACTCTAAAACATATCAATAAAAATCATACATCATTAGAAATTTCATCCTAATTAGTAATATAAGAAAAATACTTTCAACAAGACTAAATTCGAGATTTTGAGAATAATGCAAAAGTCGTACTTTTACCCCCCCACACTTAAGATGTACATTGCCCTCAATGTACAAAGATAGATAAACAATTATGTAATAATAAAATCAAAAGAGAAGGGGAGAAGTAACACTTCCTAAATTTTGGATGAAGTCTATGAAAAGAAACAGATAAGATTGGAGGTGAACGGGAAGCATCTCGAACCATTTGAAATTGAATCCTCGAAGTAGCCGGCTTGGTTTTATTGTATCCTAAGCTAAATCTAAATACCATAAAGAATAAGAAGAAGAAAATAAAGTAAAAAATAATGATGAAATAAAATAAAAACAAAAATAAATAATGGAAAATGAAAGACAACTACAAAAATGGGGAATGAGGTTTAAATAAAGATGTAGCGCGTGTTTTGGGATTTTGAATTTTGAACTCATCCAGGGTGTTTGGGCATGGCCGAGGGTGTCGTGGCATGCCCGTGTCTTTCTTTACAAAGTCATTCAATACAATCATGCTCATCCCGTGTTTGATAAGTCAGAATGTTGGCACGGTTGAAAGGCACGACCGTGTTTAGCCCGTGCTTGACAAGTCAGTAGCCTTGCACGGGGCGTCGGCACGGGCGTGGACTATTATCGCCACCCGTGTTGGGAAAAGAAATTTTTCTATGTCGTGCACGACTACTAGCACGCCCATGGTTCATCCCCTATCTTTCACACGGCCACGGGCACACCCATGTGTAGGGCCGTGTGGCCTAGAAATCTGCTCTTTGGTTAGTTTATGGTTAGGTGCTAAAAAGAAAAAGAAAAGAAAAAATAAAAATAAAAAATGTAAAAATGGGGTTAGTGCTCGGGTTGCCTCCCTAGAAGCACTCATTTATAGTCTTAGCTAGACTTTACCTCTCATTTGTATGGTCATGGTGGTTTGAGGAGGTGAAAATCCTTTCTCATGCGATCACTTTGGTTATGGATATATAGTTTAAGTCAAGTAATGTTTACCTCAAAAGTGTCGAATTTAGGATTGCTGACCTTGACTGTGCCGTATAGGAAAACATTTAGTACCTCAAAAGTGATTTCTTCGTTTGTCTTGAGGTTTGAATTGGTGATTCGAGGGTCTTCCTTATTCAACAATACCTAATCTCCTAATTTGAAGTGATTCATTGTTCCTATCAGCTTGTCTGGGGGCTCCTTTGGTTTCACTTCGTGAGGTCCCTGTTCCTCTTTGATTTGTGTTTCCTGCTCTTTTAGTTTGTCAACCCTAAGGCTTTTTTTCTTATGCATTTCTTCTTTGTTGGCACGAGGTCTAGGATCTAGCTCAGCTAAGTGATTTCGTGATGCTTCCTGTAAAGAAGGTTGAACCAAATGATTATCAATAGAATTAATGTTCGTACCTTTATTACTTGATGTCCTAGCTGAGTTAAGAGCTTGAAGAGTGATTGTTTCGTCGTCTACACAAAGTGTGAGTTCACCGAATTCTTCCTCTGTGTGGTCTTTCTTTATTGCATCAGGATATGGCACTGGAGGTTGGTACTCTGTAATTGCCAATTTTGATAAATCATGGCACACCTCAACCTTATCTTTTCTTACCACAGGTTCTTCCCTTGGGTTTGGTTCCACTAACTATTCACTGTTATGAGCTTGTACAGCTTGGAGCCCATGATTCGGCTCAAGTTTGTATCCTTGTGGTGTTTCATGTGGTGAAAGTTGAGCAATTTGATTATAAACTGAATTTACTTTCTCACCTTCATCACTTGATGTCCTGGCTGAGTCAAAAGCTTGTAGACTGATTGATTTGTCACCTACACGAAGAATGAGTTCTCTTGTACCAACATTAATTTTACTCCTGGCAGTTGCTAGAAAGGGTTTTCCTAAAATTAAAGGGATCGTGTTGTCTTCATCCATGTCTAAAACGACAAAGTCTACTGGGAATACAAATTTATCAATTTTGATTAGAACATTTTCTATTATACCCCTAGGAATTCTTATAGTTTTATTAGATAATTGAATGCTCATCCTAGTTTGTCTGGGTTTCCCTAGACCTAGTTGTTTAAACATCTTGTAGGGCATAACATTAATGCTTGCCCCTAAATCCGCTAACACATTATCAATAGATAAACTACCAATTAAATATGGAATTGTAAAACTCCCTGGATCTTTTAATTTCCGTGGTAGTTTATTTTGTAGAATTGCTGAGCACATTGCGTTTAGCTCCACGTGGTGCTCTTTGTCTAATTTGCGTTTGTTGGTCAAGAGCTGTCTTAAAAATTTCCTCTCGTCTGGCATCTGAAAAAGAGCTTCAAGGAGAGGAAAGTTAATATGTACTTTCTTTAAGAGTTTAAGAAACTTACCGAATCTGTTCTTCTAAATCGCCTCTTTTCATTACTTGAGGATAAGGTATGCGAGGTTGGTACTCCTTGATTACTTGGTTTGACTTTTCTTGTGTTACCTCTACCTTACCTTCGCTCACCTTGTTTTCTTGTATTGAGTTTGGTTCATCTAACCCCTTACTATCTTGAGCTGAGATGGCTTGAATTTGCTCCTTTGGGTTAACCTCGGTGTTATTTGGTAGACGTCCTAGTGGTCGTATTAGCTTTGTGAGATGTCCCACTAATCTAGTAAGTTCTCCAACTTGATTCTCGATCCCTTTGATCAATTTTTGTTATTCATCAAGTGCTGCTTCAGTCTTTTGGAGATGAGAATATGTGGCTGCCATGAAATTCGTCAGCATCTCTTCAAGATTTGGCTCCTCTTCTTGTTGGTGAGGTGGTTGTTGAAAATCTGGAGGAAGTTCCGAT
The DNA here is from genome assembly GCA_025506655.1 of Gossypium rotundifolium. NCBI lineage: Eukaryota > Viridiplantae > Streptophyta > Magnoliopsida > Malvales > Malvaceae > Gossypium > Gossypium rotundifolium. The sequence continues at coordinate 14,250,132 of CP106729.1, read as the reverse complement.
CTTTGGCTATTTTGATAATCCCACGAGAAATTGGGATGGTACTTCCAACCTGCATTATAAGTGTCACTATAAAAATTATTTTGATATCTAGAATAGTTACCTGGATAGTGAGCTTGCTCATTTTCCATGCCATATCCGTAAGGTGGGTACTCAGGATTCGCCACGCCTCCTAGATTCAAATCATATTGTATTTCTGGATGTACCTGCGAGGGACTATACCAATCATCAAATATTTTATTCATCATCTCTAATCGATTAGATAACCCGGTGACCACGCCGAGGTTGAAGACATTGGTCGCTTTTAGTAGGAATTACTCTCATGCCTTGATCGATAATTATTCAAAGGCCATCTTATCCATAGACTAAAATTTTCTACCAAAAGCAAAATAGAGGAAAAATTAGCAAAGTAAAAATAATAATAATAATAATAAATAGTAATAATAAATTGTAATAAAAAAATTTGGCTAAGGTAATAGAAATTGAGCTTTCTTAATATTTTAGTGTTCCCCGGCAACGGCGCCAAAAACTTGATCGTGTCAAATAGTCGAGTTTTAATATTTATAAAAAGAATGATCGACCCTGTAGACTAACTATGACAACGATAGAGGCAAGTGCACCTATCGAACAAAAGTATAGTTTAGGCAAGAATATCTTATCGAATCCAAGGCAACCTAAAAGTACTACTACTTACTTTCTTTCTATTATTTAGCTTGAAATATGGATCGATTGGTTTATGAAACTAATGAAAACAACTAAACTAGATGCAAAGACAAAAGAATGAATTGGAGAAAGACTTTAGGAAAACTCAGTTGATGATGATGATACCTTCAAGAAGAATCCACCTATGACTTCGCTTATTATTTATTCCCCAAACCATATGATTTCTTTACTTAGCTTGACCCGTGAGACTCCCTAACCTATATTAAACCCTCTCTCGAGGCGAATAACATCTAACCTTAGGTTAATTAGTGGAACTCTCGTTCTCTTATAAAAACCCTTAAGGAAGCAAGAATCGATCAATGGATTCCCATATTAGGTTTCACCTAATCCGCAAAATCGCATAACCCTATCTCTAGGCACCGATCAACTCCGCTCAATTATGCTAGATTTACTCTTAGGTAGGTCTATTCCTCCTCCACCTAAGCACATCGATTAAATTAAGCAACATAATTAAGAACAAACTAAGTACTTCTCATATAATTTAGAAATCAAATAACAAAATCCATCATAGGTTTCATCCCTTGGTATCTCAAGGGTTTAGTTCATAACTAAATAAGAAAACATCTCAAGAGAAAACATAAAACAAAACATAAGAAATCCCTAAAACTCCCTGAAGGAATTGAAGAGGAGATCATCCGTCTTGAGTAGAACTCCGTCTTCTTGAGATGGATCAACTGGCTATCTTCAAGTGACTCCTTAAAAGATGAAAGCTTCGACAAAAGCCTCTACAAAAAGCCATCCCCTTAATGTCTGCCTTGGGTTATTTATATAGGCTTTGAGATGTTATACTTGGCTCTTGAGTACCTCTTTCAAGTAGAATTATTATTAGGGTGTCTAAGTAGACTTAGGAGTATGTTTCTTTGGCTTTAAGCATCCAAATCCGAGTGATATTGCTCTTTTTGCGGCAGGGGCACGCCCATAGGACACGCCCGTGTAATTTGAGGTTGGGTCGTACCTTGATTCTATCATTTTGGGCACGGCCGTGTAAGTTGGGATTTAGGTTGTGCTTCAGGTATGTCGATTGGGACACGACCATATAGATCGATTGACACGCCCGTGTGTGGTAATGAGATGATGCGCAACCGTGCAACTCGTGAGTTAGGCCATGCTTTAGGTAGTCAACGAGACACGGCCGTACAGGCTTTGTGCCAGGCCATGTTGATTTCTTACTAAGGCCCAATTACTCCATTTTAAGCCCATTTTGTGTTCTTTTTCTCCTCGGGTGCTTTCCTGAGTATATGACATGAAAAGAAAGGATTACAAGCACCTTTTATATAAATCAAGGGCCAAATCATCAAAAAGCATACTAAATGTGGGATTAAAATATGTTACTTTTATGGTTTATCATTCGTCCATACCTTATCTCCTATTTTGAAGTGGTTTGATGTTTCTATGAGCTCTTCTAGGGGTTCCTTAGGTTTTACTTCGTGTGGTTCTTGTTCCTCTTTGAATTGTGTCTTCCATTCTTTTAGTTTTCCACCCCTAGTGCTTCGTTCCTCATATAATTCTTCTTTGTTGGCACTAGGTCCGTGCTTCGGCTCAGATTTGTATCCTTGTGGTGTTTCCTGTAATAAAGGTTGCTCAAATTGATCATCAACTGAATTAACTTTCTTACCTTCATTGATTGTAGTCCTGGTCGAGTCAAGAGCTTGACGACTGATTGATTCATCACCTACACGAAGAATGAGTTCTCCTATGGCAACATTAATTTTAGTTCTAGCAGTTGCTAGGAAAGGTCTTCCTAAAATTAAGGGGATTGAATTATCCTTATCCATGTCTAAGACAACAAAATCTACTGGGAAAATGAATTTGTCAATTTTTACAAGAACATCTTCGATAATACCCCTAAGAATTCTAGCAGTTTTATGAACTAATTGAATACTCATCCTAGTTTGTTTGGGTTTCCCTAAACTTAGTTGTTTAAACAATGTATAAGGCATGACATTAATGCTTGCCCCTAAATCAGCTAACGCGTTATCAATACTTAAACTACCAATTAAACAAGGGATAGTAAAACTCCTTGGATCTTTTTGTTTCCGTGGTAGTCTATTTTATAGAATTACTGAGCACATTGCATTTAATTCCACATGTGGCTCCTCGTCTAACTTACGCTTGTTCGTCAAGAGTTGTTTTGAAAATTTTCTCGAATCTGGCATCTAAAAAAGATCTTCAAGAAGCGGTAAGTTAATATGTAATTTCTTTAAGAGTTTAAGAAACTTACCGAACTGTTCCTCCATATCGTCTCTATTTATTGCTTCAGGGTAAGGTATGCGGGGTTGGTACTTTTTGATTATCGGTTTTGGCTTTTCTTGTGTTACCTCAATTTTGCCTTCTTCGTCCTTGTTTTCGCTTGTTGAGATGGGTTCATCTAACCTTATATTTTCTTGAGCTGTTATAGCTTGGATTTGCTCCTTTGGGTTGATCTCGGTGTTGCTTGGTAGACGCCCTTGCGGTCGTTCGGACATTAATTTTGCAAGTTGTCCGACTGCTTTAGTGACTTCCCCTACTGACTTAGTAAGTTCCCCTAATCTGTTCTTGGTCTCTTCAGCCGATGTTTGTTGACTTCTAAGTGCTTTCTCAGTATCTTGTAGACGATTTTCTATGGTTGCCATGAATTTTGTCAACATCTCTTCGAGGTTTGGCTTTTTCTCTTGCGAATATAGCTGATTTTGGAAATTTTGGGGAGGTTGTTTTTCATTTCCTTGACCTCCCCATGAAAAATTTTGGTGGTTTCTCCAACCTGGATTGTAAGTATTACTATAAGGATTATTATTGGATCAGAAATTATTACCTATATAGTTCATTTGTTCACTTTTTGTGCTTGGTTGGTACGGTGGGTACTCAGGATTCGCCAAAGTTCCACTTGTGTCGTACTGCATTACTGGATGTACCTGAGAAGAACACAAACTATCAAGTTTTTTATTCATCATCTCTACTTGATTCGATAGCATGGTTACTGCATCAATGCTGAAAACTCCGGCCGATCTTGTCAGTTTTGTCCTTGTAACTTGCCACTGATAATTATTCAGCGACATCTCTTCAATAAATTCGTAGGCTGCTTCAGGAGTTTTGTTGTTCAGAGTTCCACCGGCGGCTGAATCAATTAGTTGCCTCGTTGAGAGATTCACACCGTTATAAAAAGTTTGGACTTGTAGCCACAAGGGTAAACCATGGTGTGACACCTTCTTAAGAGATCCTTGTATCTCTCCCATGCGTCGTATAATGTCTCTAAATCCATCTGCACAAAAGAAGAGATATCATTCCGTAATTTGGCCGTTTTGGCCGGTGGGAAATATTTTAATAAAAAATTTTCGGTCATTTGGTCCCATGTAGTGATTGACCCTCATGGTAACAAGTTTAACCACTATTTGGCTTTATTCCTTAATGAAAAAGGAAATAACCGAAGACGAATGGCATCATCAGAAACGCCATTTATTTTAAAAGTATCACAGAACTCTAAAAAATTAGCTATATGAGTGTTTGGGTCTTTGTCCTGCAAACCATCAAATTGAACAAATTGTTGAATCATTTGTATAGTATTAGGTTTTAATTCAAAATTATTAGCAACTATAGCAGGCCTAACAATACTAGATTCTGCTACTGTTAAACTAGGTTTAGCATAATCATACATAGTACGCGGAACATTGTTTTCTTCCACATCTCGTGGTGGATTATTCTCGTCCATCCCTTCAGTAGGATTGGATTCGCCTTGTTGTTCTTCTTCTTGGTAATTTAAGGCTCGCCTGATTTCTTTGCAATTCCTACGTGTGGTCGTTTCGATATCACTATCATATGCTAGAGGTCCTGTTGAGTTCCTTCTAGTCATAAACTAGAGGTACCTGCTAGGAAAAAAAATTTAGCAAGACTAAAATAATAAAATAAATTGCAAAAATAAAAATAAAAATAATGGCTAAAGTAATAAAAATAGAGTTTTCTTAATATTTTAGTTCCCTGGCAACGGCGCCAAAAACTTGATCGTTGTTTTATCGAGTTTTAAAATTTATAAAGAGAATGATTGAACTTGGAAACTAACTCTGACAATGATTTTAAGGCAAGTGTACCTATCGAACAGTAGTATAGTTTAGGCAAGACCGGATTATCGAACGCAAAGGAACTAAGAGTACTAATACTTACTTTCTTTCTATTATTTAGCCTAAATATTAAATGATTTGGTTGATTAACTAACTAATTACTAAACTAAGATGCAAAGACAAAAAGAATGAATTGGGAAATAACTTGAAGAGAAACTCAGTTGATCACGATGATACCATCAGGAAGAATCCACCTAGACTTCACTTATTATCTAACACTGAACCATATGATTTATTCACTTGACTTGATCCGTAAGACTCCTTAACGTATATTAAACCCTCTCTCGAGGTGAATAATGTCTAACCCTAGGTTAATTAACGAAAATCTCTTTCTCACTTAATAATCCCCTAGAATAGTAGTAAATAAAACTATGGACTCCCATATTAGGTTTCACCCTAATCCAAAAAAATCACATTACCCTATCTCTAGGCACGTGAACGACTCCGCTTAATTATACTAGAACTATTCTTAGGCAGGGTTTATTCCTCCTCCACCTAAGAACATCCGACTTGAATTAATATCCCGGAAACATTAACACAAGAATTAAGCACACATAGTTAAGAACAAATCAAGTATTTATCATATAATTCAGAAAACAATAATAAGATTCATCTAGGTTTCATCCCCTTCAGGTATCTGAAGGGTTTAGTTCATAACAAATAAAGAAAACATCTCAAGAGAAAAGATAAAACAAAATATAAGAAATCCCTAAAACCCCATGAAGGAATTGAAGGAGAGATCTGCCGTCTTGAGTAGAATTCCAGCTTCTTAAGATGGATCAACTGGCTATCTTCGAGTGATTCCCATAACAGTTCCAGCTCCTGCCAAATTCTGAATGTCTCGGCCTCCGCTCCACCCCCTTTTCATGTTACACTTAGGGTGTTTATATAGACGTTTGGAATGCTTTACTTGTCCTCTAAATGTCCCAATTCAAGTATACTTCCTACTCGGTGTTTGAATAGGCTTTGGAATGTGTTCTTTTACCTCAAAGTATCCAAATCTGAGTGAAATTTCTCTCTCTCGCGGCAGGGGCACGACCATGGTACACGCTCGTGTAAATCGTCTTCAGCCGTGTCTCGGTTCTATCGATTGGGGCACGGCCATGTAAATCATGGCATGGCCGTGTCTTAGTTAATTGTCGAGGCACGGTCGTGTGGATTGAAGTCCAGGCCATGTCGATTTCCACTTTGGCCCAAATTGGCCCGTTTTAAGCTCGTTTCTTGTTCTTCATCCTCGGGTGCTTTCCTGAGTATAAAACATGAAAAGAAAGGATTAAGAGCACCTTTTTACATAAATCAAGGACTAAATCATCCAAAATCATTCTAAATATGGGGTTAAAATATGTTACTTTTACAATTTATCAGTGATTGATCCTCGTGGAAGAAAATGTAACCACTGTTTGGCTTTATTTATCAAGGAAAAGAAAATAACCGAAGGTGAATGGCATCATCAGAAACACCATTTATTTTGAAGGTATCACAGAATTCTAGGAAATTAGCTAAATGAGTATTTGGGTCTTCGTCCTGCAAACCATTAAAATTGAACAAACTGTTGAATCATTTGTATAGTATTAGGTTTTAGTTCAAAATTATTAGCGGCTATAGCAGGCTTAACAATACTCGATTCAGCTCCTATTAAATTAGGTTTAGCATAATCATACATAGTTCAAGGAGCATGATGGTCGACCATATCTTGATGTGGCGGATTATTCTCAACCATCCTTTCTGTATTATCAGCTTCGTCCACTTGCTCTTCTTGTATGTAATTTAAGCTTCGCCTTGCTTCTCTACGATTTCTGTGTACGGTTCCTTCAATATCACTATCGTAAAGTAGTGGTCCTGTCGGGTTCCTTATAGTCTTAAACTAGAGGTACCTGCTAGGAAAGAGAAAAAGAAAGAATTTTAGAAAAATAAAAATAAAATTTAATTGCAAAAATAATAAAATATAATACGGCTAAAGTAATAAAAATTGAGCGTTCTTAATATTTTAGTTCCCAACAACGGCATTAAAAACTTGATTGTGTCTGCATCGAGTTTTAAAATTTATAAAAGAATGATCGAACACTAAACTAGCTAAGACAACGATGGAGACAAGTGCACCTATCGAACAGTAGTATAGCTAGCGGCAAGACCGGATTGTCAAACCCAAAGGAACCAAAAGTACTAATATTAACTCTCTTTCTATTATTTAGCCTGCGAATTAAGTAGATTTTTATCTAACCTAAAATTAACTATTCAACTAAACTAAAGATGCGAAGACGAAGAAGAAATTGGGGAAAAGACTTGTGAGAAAACCGATTGACTTGGACAATACCTGAGGAAGAATCCACCTAGACTTCACTTGTTATCTAACTCTAAACCGGACAATTTATTCATTTGACCTGATCCGTAGGATTCCATAAATTATATTAATCCCTCTCTTCAAGGTTACTAACGTCTAATCCTAGGTTGATTAATTGAAATCTCTTTCTAATTAAAACCCCTAGAATTGCATTAATTCAATCTATGGACTCCCATATTAGGTTTGACCCTAATCCAGTAGATTTTTGTCACCCTATCTCTAGACGCGCGAGCAAATCTGCTTAACTATGCTAGATCTACTCTTAGATAGGGTCTCTTCCTCCTTTGCCTAAGCACATCACACTTGATTTAATATCCTAGAAATACCAAAATAAGGATTAAGAACACATAGTTAACAACAAATCAAATATTTATAATTCAGTTCAGATAACAATAACTAGATTCATCTTAGGTTTCTTCCCCCTCAAGTATTTAAGGGTTTAGTTCATAATTGTAAAAGAAAACATCTCAGAAGAAAAGATAAAACAAAACATAAGAAATCCCTAAAACCCCTTAAAGGAATTGAAGGAGAGATCCTCCGTCTTGAGTATAATTCTGGCTTCTTGAGATGAATCAACTGGCTTTCTTGAAGTAAATCCCTGAATTTAACTGCTCTGGCTGGGCTCTTTGGCCTAGCTGAATGCCGCCTAAAGGTTGGCCTCTAGGGTCTTTGTATAGGCTTTTGGAATATGTTTCTTTACCTCTAAGTACCCTAATCCGAATAGAATTCTTATTTCCTACGACAGAGACACGTCCATGGCACACGCCCGTGTAAATCGTGGCCAGGTCGTGGTCAATCCTGTTGATGAGACACAGCCATGTATTTCGGGGTCCAAGCCGTGGTCAACTTTTCTTGCGAGGCACGGCCATGTGGTCTTGGGCCTAGGCCGTGTAGATTTCATGCTTTCGCCCATTTTCTCTGTTTTTGGCCTGTTATTCACACTTTTCATCCTCCGGTGCTATACTGAGTATAAAACATGAAAACAAAGGATTAGGAATACCTATTTCCATAATTAAAAGGAAGAATCATCCAAAAGTATGCTAATTGTGGTATTAAAATATGTTACTATTTTGGTTTATCATGACCTGTTTGAATTCTATTCGAAATAGGGTACTTGAGGCAAAGAAAGCCATTCCAAAAGCCTATATAAACACCCTAGAGGCCAACCTTCAAGAGGGCATTCAGCTAGGCATTCAGCTAAGCGTTCAGCTAGGCCAAGAAGCCAAGCCAGAGGGCCAGAATTGTGGGATTCACTCGAAGAAAGCCAGTTGATTCATCTTAAAAAGTCGAAATCATACTCAAGACTGAGGATCTCTCCTTTAATTCCTTCAGGGGGTTTTAAGGTTTTCTTATGTTTTGTTTATATTTTCTTATGAGATGTTTTCTTTTATAATTATGAACTAAACCCTCAAATACCTGAGGGGGATGAAACCTAAGATGAATTTTGTTATTGTTTTCTGAGCTGTATGATAAATACTTGATTTGTTCTTAGTTATGTGTTCTTAATTCTTGTTTTGATATTTTAGGATATTGATTCAAGTATTGATGTGCTTAGGCAGTGGAGCAAAAGTCCCTGTTTAAGAGTAGATCTAGCATAGTTAAGCGAAGTTGATCGCAACCCTAGAAATAGGATGACGAAAATCTGCTAATTAGGGTCAAACCTAATATGGGAGTCCATAGATCGAGTTAATGCAATCCTAGGGGTTTTAATTAGAAAGAGATTTCAATTAATCAACCTAGGTTTAAACGTTAGTAGCCTCGGAAGAGGTATTAATATAAATTAGGGAATCCTACGGATCAAGTTAAGTGAATAAATTATCTGGTTCAGAATTAAATAACAAGTGAAGTCTAGGTAGATTCTTCCTCGGATATTGTTTCAATCAATTGGTTTTTCCCCCAAGTATTTCCCCAATTCATTCTTTTTGTCTTAGCATCTTTAGCTTGGTAGTTAGTTAATTTTAGATTAAACAACAACTCCTTTAATTTTTAGGTTAAATAATAAAAAGAGAGTTAGTATTAGTACTTTTGGTTCCTTTGGGTTCGACAATCCGATCTTGCCATTAAACTATACTATTGTTCGATAGGTGTGTTTGCCTCAAGTCGTTGTCACAGTTAGTTTTTAGGCTAGATCATTCATATTATAAATTTTTAAGACTCTGACACACGATCAATAGTAATATGAGAAAATTACTTAAGAATAAAACATAATTCAGAGATTTTCTAATAATGATATGATTACCCTCCCCACACTTAAGATGTATATTTTCCTCAATGTACCAAAATAGATAATAACAATATAATGAGAATATCATAAGAGAGGGAGAGAAGTGAAACTACCCTAAATTTTGGATGAAATCCATGGAATAGTGAAAGTGAAATTGTGGATATAGCTAAGTGAAGTGAATGATTCTGAGCAACTATTAAGAAAATAAACAGAACTGTGGAAGAATATTAAGAGATTACTCGATTAAGAACAATCATAAAAACTAAAATAGAGTTCAAAATATAAAAGACAAGTCTTGGAAAAGATGACAGAAACATAAAAGGAAAATAAAATAAAAATAAAAAAAAAATAAAATAAAAAGAAAAATAAAATAAAATAGATGGACTCAAAGGTCCTCATCGTCAGACGCATCTTGAGTTATTGGCACTGAAGATGAAATATGGAGATGGTGGCAGATCTGCTATAATATAGCCTCAAGACTGTAAAATCGTTGAAAGCACTGCTGCTCGAAGTGAGTGAGGCGCTCGGATAGTCCGTCAAAGTGGTAGCAGGAGGAGGAGGTCAGTGACTCAGAGGTGGAGGATGAGGTTGGTCCTTGTGAGAGAAAGGAACATCATCATGGAAGTCCTCGGGTTCATCCTGAGGATCAGAATGAAACAATCTGTATTGAGGAGGATCAAATTGATCGCTGCAAAACAGTCTAGTTTTAAAATTTATAAAGAATGATCGAACCTGTAGACTAACTATGACAACGATAGAGGCAAGTGCACCTATCGAACAGTAGTATAGTTAAGGCAAGAATATCTTATCGAACCCAAGGAACCTAAAAGTCTACTACTCACTTTCTTTCTATTATTTACCCTGAAATATGGAGTGATTGGCTGATTTATCTAAAACTAATTAAATACTTTAAACTAAAATGCAAAGATAAACGAATAAATTGGGAAAAGACTTTGGAAAACTCAGTTGATAAAGACGATACCCTCAGGAAGAATCCACCTATGACTTCACTCATTATTTATCCCTAAATCATACGATTTCTTTACTTAGCTTGATCCGTGAGACTCCCTAACCTATATTAAACCTTCTCTCGAAGCGAATAACATCTAATTAATTAGTGGAACTCTCATTCTCTTATAATAACCCCCTAAGGAAGTCGTAAATCGATCAATGGATTCTCATATTAGGTTTCACCCTAATCCGGCAAAATCTCGTAACCCTATCTCTAGGCACCTGATCAACTCCGCTTAATTATGCTATATCTACTCTCAAGCAGGGTCTATTCCTCCTCCACCTAAGCACATCAGATTAAATTAAGCAACATAATTAAGAACAAACTAAGTATTTATCATATAAATTCAGAAAACAATAACAAAATCCATCATAGGTTTCATCCCCTTCAGGTATCTAAAGGGTTTAGTTCATAACTAAATAAGAAAACATCTCAAGAGAAAAGATAAAACAAAACATTAGAAATCCCTAAAACCCCCTGAAGGAATTGAAGGAGAGATCCTCCGTCTTGAGTAGAATTTCAGCTCTTCAAGATGGACCAACTGGCTATCTTCAAGTAATTCCCCAAATGAGTAAAGCTCTGCCAGAAAACTGTGCTAAAACTTGACGCCCTTGAATAGCCACCTTGGGGTGTTTATATATACTTTTGGGATGCTTTACTTGGCTCCTAAATACTCATAATTCAAGCATAATTCGTTCCTAGGTGTTTAAGTAGACTTAGGATTGCGTTTCTTGGGCTCCAAGCATCCTAATCCGAGTGAAATTGCTCTTTCTCGCAAGCAGGGGCACGGCCATGGCACGCCAGTGTAAGTCATCTTCTAGCCCGTGTCTCTATTCTATTGAATTAGGCATGGTTGTGGCACGACTGTGCACGTCGAGGTACAGGCCGTGCTTCGAGTCTGTCAATTGGGGCATGGCCATGTAAATCGTGGCATGGCCATATAAAGTGAATGGCAAGGCACGGCTGTGTAGCTTGAAGTTCAAGCCGTGTTGATTTCTTGGGTAGGCCCAATTTGGTCTGTTTTAAGCCCGTTTTACGTTCTTTTTATCCTTAGGTGCTTTCCTGAGCATAAGACATGAAAAGAAAGGATTAAGAGCACCTTTTTACATAAATCGAGGATAAATTCATCCAAAAGCATACTAAATGTGAGATTAAAATATGTTACTTTTACGGTTTATCAAATACCCCCACACTCAAGCAAAGTTCTCAACTTATAATTAAAACGAACTTCCCACAATTCATAATTCCTATTGATAATGTCTCACCATAATTCATAGATAATTTATACATGGATAATTCAACTCAAAGAGTCCTAAAGATTCAATTACGATAAGTCATACCTTTGTAGTACGAAAACATAGGTGTCTCCCCTTATCTAAGTAATTACCTTTAATTTAAAATCGACAAGGACTGACATCCTCACTAAAGATTCACTCAAGTCACTCAAAGGTGTTTAAGGTTCAAGAATAAGCACTCTAAATCGAACCTGAAAAGTTAATCCCATAGGCTTGCCTGAAAATCAAATCTCCACCACTGTATATGAGATGATACACAAATCAAAAGGCCTTTAATCAGGGTTGGAACGGGGCTTGGGTTAAAAGGTGTGGATAAAGGCTAAATTAAAAGGTTAGAATCGAGACTGACTTGACAAATTGTCTAACTAGAAACACTGAACTAAATATGAATATTGACTTCAAATGAAAACTAATAATATCACTATTGATAATTACTCTATAATAAGGAGTATTTTGATAATACTTTAATAAGAGCTTTTTCAACAATTGGAGTTTAAATGCTCTAAGCTCTTTTGTATACTACTAATATTGAATAAACTTGGATTTTTTTATTTTTTATTTTAAGAACAAACTAAAACAAACATAATAGAAGGAACTTTGATAATTGAAATAACCTAATTCGGTAATTGATCAAATCAATTCTCGATAAAGGGGTAGTCAAAGGAATGTTGATAATAAATACAAAGGGATTTGGGGTTAATATTAGTGGGTGAGTCAATAAAAAGGTTGTTAGGATTCAACGAGGTTCACTAGGGGTTAATTTGTATGGGTAGGCTTTTTAGCGGAGTGAATCGGGTTAAAACCTAGGTGCCTTTATCATCTCAGTATATCAAATCATTAATATGGTCTCAACATGTATAAACGAGGCAAGTTCTTAGAATAACAGTTCAAAGTTGACACACTCATAATCAATAAAGTGAGCACGAAAAAGAATATATATGCTCTACAAGGCTCAAAATCTCACAAAAATTATGGGTGTTTTGACATCAATCCTTATAAATTTTGAACTTCAAGGTGATACTCAAATTCAGTTCAACGACCCATCAATTTTTTTAATTTTAGAAAGTAGACTTATCATGCTCGATCCTCTAGTATCCTTCAAATTTAATCATCAATGCACAATTAACTATGACTTACTCTAAAACATATCAATAAAAATCATAAATCATTAGAAATTTCACCTAATTAATAATATGAGAAAAATACTTAAGATTAAGACTAAATTCGTGGTTTTAAGAATTATGCAAAAAGTTAGGCACTATTACCCCACACTTAAGATGTACATTGCCCTCAATGTACAAAGATAGATAATGAAATTTATGTGCCAAATCAAAAGAGAAGTGGGAAAGTAATACACCACGAAATCTGGATGATCCTCGGCATCTTTGGTGGCGATGATGGTGTTTTCTATGGGCACAGTAGAGTGGCTACCGAGAAACAATTTGCTAGATGAAGAAATTGGGTAGCCTGTGAAGATATAGCCAAGAGATCTAGAGAAATAATAATATACTAATAATAAATTTAAAGATTAAGGAAATAAAAAGAAGGAGACTAAGAAGAAAACTGAAATTGAAAGAAAAGACTAATAGACTAAGGAGTCCTTATTGTTGGATGGTTTTCGAAGTGGGTGTGACCTCGAAGGCTGTGGTGTGTGATTCCCTAGCAGCCTTTAGAACCTAAAACCAAGAAACTAATATGAAATAAATTAAATTAAGCAGAAAAGAAGTATAGATAAGGAAAATAAAGGAGACGAGAAAAGAAAAATAGAACCGAAAAGGTTTTCGAGACCCTTGGCGTGTCAATTAAGTGAAGTTGCCGGCATGAACTCATGTTGAGGTCTCCTCTAAGGAGATGATGCTTACGTTTCTTCGGCATGATCTTTGTGTTGCTCAAGTGTCTTGGATCTTTTCTATGAATATGAAGAAAAATTTGAAAGAAAAGAGAAAGAAGGAATAAGAAAGAAGATGGGACAAATAGGATGGGCTGTAGGGATTTAAATAGGATGTCAAATCTGGCACATTCCCACGCCCGTGTACAGAGGGTGTGTCGATTCACACGGTCGTATCGCACGGCCATGTTGTGGGGTGTGTTGTCCTTCCACGCCCGTTTTGTTGGTTTACACGCCCGTTCCTAAAAAGCCAGTATAGAGCACGGTTGGAATGCACGGGCATGGTCTGCCCATGCTAAATAAGTCAGTATCTTAGCACGGCTGTGAGGCACGGCTGTACTATTTTTTCGGTGCCCGTGCTATGGGTGGTTGGATCCGTAACGTTGGGGGGTGGTTGGACTGACTTGCACGGCTCTGCTCTGTTAGTGTGGTAGTTTTAGTGGTCCACACGGCCACGGGCACGACCGTGTGTAAGGCCGTGTGGCTTGGAAACCTACATCTTTGCTTTAATTGTGGAGAGAGAAGAGAGAAAAGAAAAGACAAATAATTTTGAGAAAAAATAAAAAGTGTTAGCGCTCGGGTTGCCTCCCGAGAAGCGCTTGTTTATAGTCTTAAGCTAGACTGTCTTAGGCTTTGAAAATTTAGGGAGGTTTAAAGGTTTGAATATTTTCCCTCTTACTGACAGTTTTATTTTCGTGACAAAGTTTAGGTCGAGAAGTGTTTACCTTGAAATTGCTGAACATTGGATTGCTTACCTCGACTATTTCGTGTGGGAAAACATCGCGTACCTGAATGAGTATTTCTTCCTGTTTCTTCAGTTCTGTTGAACTAATGTAAGGATCGGCTTTATCTAACAACACTTGATCTTCTATTTTAAAGTGATTTGATGTCCCTATGAGCTCTTCTGGTGGTTCCTTAGGTTTTATTTCTTGTGGATCCAGTTTTTCTTTGGTGTGTATCTTCTGCTCTTCTAAATTGTTGATCGTACGATTTTGTGTTGGCTCAATTTTGATGCTTTGTGATGTTTCCTGCGATGAAGGTTGAATAATTTGATTATCTATTGAAACGACTCTCTTACCTTCATCTTCTGTGGTTCTGGCTGAGTCGAGAGCTTGAAGATTGACTGATTCATCTCCTACACAAAGTATGAGTTCTCCTGTGGCAACATCAATTTTAGTCTTGGCAGTTGCAAGAAAAGGTCTTCCTAAAATTAAAGGGATTGAATTTTCCTCATCCATGTCTAAAACAACAAAATCTACTGGGAAGACAAATTTATCGATTTTTACTAAAACGTCTTCAATAATGCCCCTAAGAATTCTAATAGTTTTATCAACTAGTTAGATACTCATCCTAGTTTGTTTAGGCTTCCCTAGACCTAGTCGTTTAAACAGTGTATAAGACATGACATTTATACTTGCCCCTAAATCAGCTAACGTATTATCAATAGTTAAACTACCAATTAAACATGGAATCGTAAAACTCCCCGGATCTTTTAATTTCTCGGTGATCGATTTTGTAGCATTCTTTGAGCATGTTGCGTTAAGTTCCACATGTTGCTCTTCATCCATTTTGCTTTGTTTGTTAAGAGCTATCTTAAAATCTCCTTGAGTCGGGCATCTAAAAAGAGCTTCAAGAAGAGGTAAGTTAATGTGTAATTTCTTTAAAAGTTTTAGAAACTTACCAAATTGTTCCTCTGAATCATCTCTTTTCAATGCTTCGGGATAAGGTATTCGAGGGTGGTACTTTTTAATTTCTGATTTTTCTTGTGCTACCTCAATTTTACCTGTTTCTTCCTTGGTTTCTTGTACTGAGGTGGGCTTGTCTACCTTTGTATCCTCTTGAGATGTGATGGCTTGTATCTGTTCTTTTGGGTTTATTTCTGTGTTGCTTGGTAGACGTCCTTATTGACATTCTGAAACAAGCTTTGTGAGTTGTCCCACTGACCTAGTGATTTCCCCGACTTGTTCCTTGATTTCTTTGATCGATATTCCTTGGTAATCAAGTGTTGTATCAGTTCTTTGGAGACGGGCATCTGTGTCTGCCATGAACTTTTTCAGCATCTCTTCAAGACTCGGCTTCTTTTCCGGTGGATAAGGTTGATTTTGGTAATTTGGAAGAGGTTGCTGCCTTTGATTTCCTTGACCTCCCCACGAAAAATTTGGGTGGTTTCTCCAACCTGGATTGTAAGTGTTACTATAAGGATTATTATTAAATCTAAAATTGTTACCTATATAGTTTGTCTGCTCATTTTCTGCTTCTGGTTGGTAAGGTGGGTACTCAAAATTCGCCACATTCCCATTTGCTTCGCATTGCATGACTGGATGTACCTGTGAAGAACATAAATTATCAAGCTTTTTATTCATTAACTCCATTTGTGTTGACAACATTGTCACTGCGTCTATGTTAAAAACTCCGGATGATTTTGTCGGTTTAGCCATTGTAATTTGCCATTGATAGGTGTTCAACGACATCTCTTCAATAAAATTGAAAGCCGCTTCAGGAGTTTTATTATTCAGAGTTCCACCGGCTGATGAATCAATCATTTTCCTAATTAGAGAATTCACACCATTGTAGAAAGTTTAGACTTGAAGGCACAAAGGTAATCCGTGGTGTGGGCATCTCTTTAGGAGATCCTTATATCTTTCCCATGCATCATATAATGTTTCTGCATCATTCTGTACAAAAGAAGATATATCATTCCTAAATTTAGTCGTTTTAGCTGGTGGAAAATATTTTAAAAGAAACTTTTCGGTCATTTGATCCCATGTGGTGATTGACCCTCGTGGTAACGAGTTCAACCACTATTTTGCTTTGTTTCTTAATGAAAAAGGAAATAACCGAAGACGTATGGCATCAAAAATGCCATTTATTTTGAAGGTATCACAGAATTCTAAAAAATTAGATATATGATTGTTTGGATACTTATCCTGCAAACCATCAAATTGAACGAATTGTTGAATCATTTGTATTGTGTTAGGCTTTAATTCAAAATTATTAGCGGTATAGCGGGCTAACAATACTAGATTCGCTCTGTCAAATTAGGTTTAACATAATCATACATGGTACGGACTTGATACATTCTTCTTGTCATCGTGGATTATTTTCGCCATCCCTTGATGAGGATTGGATCTTTCTTTGTTCTTTTCTTTGATAGTCTAGAGCTCGTCTAGTTTCTCTGTGATTTCCGTGAGCGGTAGCTTCAATGTCACTTTCGTATTCTAATGGTCCTTTCGATTTCTTCTAGTCATAAACTAGAGGTACCTTGCAAGTTTAAAAATGAAAGAAAGAGAGTTAGTAAAAAATAAAAATTTAATCTAAAATAAAAATAATGGCTAAAGTAATAGAAATAGAGCTTTCTTAATATTTAGAGTTTCAAAAGCGGTGCCAAAAACTTGATCATTACAAAAGCAGTCTAGTTTTAAAATTTATAAAGAATGATCGAACACAGAGACTAACTATGACAACGATAGAGGCAAGTGCACCTATTGAACAAAGAGTATAGTTAAGGCAAGAATATCTTATCGAACCCAAGGAACCTAAAAGTACTACTACTCACTTTCTTTCTATTATTTAGCCTGAAATATGGAGTGATTGGTTGATTTATCTAAAACTAATTAAATACTTTGAACTAAAATGCAAAGATAAACGAATAAATTGGGAAAAGACTTTGGAAATCTCAGTTGATAAAGATGATACCCTCAAGAAGAATCCACCTATAACTTCACTCATTATTTATCCCTAAACCATATGATTTCTTTACTTAGCTTGATCCGTGAGACTCCCTAACCTATATTAAACCTTCTCTCGAAGAGAATAACGTCTAACCTTAGGTTAATTAGTGGAACTCTCACTCTCTTATAATAACCCCCTAAGGAAGCAGTAAATCGATCAATGGATTCTCATATTAGGTTTCACCCTAATCCGGTAAAATCTCATAACCCTATCTCTAAGCGCCCGATCAACTCCTGTTAATTATACTAGATCTACTCTCAAGCAGCGTCTATTCCTCCTCCACCTAAGTACATCAAATTAAATTAAGCAACATAATTAAGAACAAACTAAGTATTTATCATATAAATTCAGAAAACAATAACAAAATCCATCATAGGTTTCATCCCTTGGTATCTCAAGGGTTTAGTTCATAACTAAATAAGAAAACATCTCAAGAGAAAAGATAAAACAAAACATTAGAAATCCCTAAAACCCCCTGAAGGAATTGAAGGAGAGATCCTCCGTCTTGAGTAGAATTCCTGCTCTTCGAGATGGATCAACTGGCTATCTTCGAGTAATTCCCTAAATAAGTAAAGCTCTGGCAAAAAACTCTGCTAAAACTTGACGCCCTTGAATAGCCACCTTGGGGTGTTTATATATACTTTTGGGATGCTTTACTTGGCTCCTAAACACTCATAATTCAAACATAATTCATTCCTAGGTGTTTAAGTAGACTTAGGATTGCGTTTCTTGGGCTCCAAGCATCCTAATCTGGGTGAAATTGCTCTTTCTCGCGGTAGGGGCACGGTCATGGCACGCCCATGTAAGTCGTCTTCTAGCCCGTGCCTCTATTCTATTGAATTAGGCATGGCTGTGGCACGACCATGCACGTCGAGGTATAGGCCGTGCTTCGAGTCTGTCAATTGGGGCATGGTCGTGTAAATCGTGGCATGGCCGTGTGAAGTGAATGGCAAGGCACGGTCGTGTAGCTTGAAGTCCAGGCCGTGTCGATTTTTTAGGTTGGCCCAATTTGTTCTGTTTTAAGCCCGTTTTACGTTCTTTTTATCCATAAGTGCTTTCCTGAGCATAAGACACGAAAAAAAAGGATTAAGAGCACCTTTTTACATAAATCGAGGATAAATTCATCCAAAAGCATACTAAATGTGGGATTAAAATATGTTACTTTTACAGTTTATCACAAATCCACGACGCCGCTTGATCATCCTCATGTGTAGCATGCTCGAGATGCCTTGAGGGGACATCTGGCCGATAAGTGTAAGTGTGGAGGACTACTCTGGTGTGTTGAGGAGACCAAAGTGTCGAGCTAATATGCTAGATGTCGAAAGGATAAAGTGATAAAATATGCCAGATAAAACATATGGCCATGTACCATGCTCTATAGATAATAGGCGTCATGAGTGCTAACGACTCCGGTACTCTTTCGTCGTCTTGTTAAGGTGTGAGCGAGGAGTGCGTGAATATACCATAAGGCTGGAGAGAGAGAAGTCGACTTCGAACGACTAGCATCATATGGTGTCAGGTCACCCGTGAGATCAGTCTAACAACGCGAAGGCTAGTGATGAATATGCCGATGAAGCTAAAGGAAGTCCTCGGTGTACATGAACTCCTCTGTGTAGAGTCCCAAAGCAACACCGAATTCTAGGACGTTCATGTGTTGCACCAACCCGCCAAAGCGAAAAGTGATGGTGCATGGCTCATCATGGACCGACATGATGCTCTGAAGGTAAAATGTTGAGCAAAACTCCAAAGTGAGCTCCATTTATGTGGGCTCGACGATACTAAAGAAACAGTCCCATGGGGCTGTGATGATGAAAGCGCGAACCTCATCAGCAAGGTGGACTTGCTCCAACGCGGCCCAGTCAATGCATCGGCCCAAACCTAGTGGTCGTACGCGAAAGAGCTGAAATAAGTCCTCCGGTGGGTCCGCGAAAATTCTGAGGTAAGGATGGCGAACTTCAGCGGAGGCACTTGAGGAGGTCGCGCCAAGAACTTTCCTTTTTTCAAAGCAGGAACGGCGACCGTAGTCTTGCCACGAGTATTTGTCATGGTGCACCTAAGAAACAATAACATATTTTAAAATTTAGTAAAATAATAGAAAAAATATCACTAATACATGTTCCTATAAGCACTAATACCTAAACCTGCAAGAATTAATAGTTTATTAATTTAAACTAACAGCCTACTAAACTAATCAACCAAAATAGAAAAAAGAAATAATAGACTAAACGATTAGGGATACACTAATGCACAAAAAATTGAAAAGAAGTAAATAACGAAAATCCTAATATAACTAATAATAACTAATTAGAAATCTAAACTATCAAAATAGTAATATTAAGGATGTAGTAATAACATTAATAATAAAAACAATGATAGCAAAAAATAACAACTAAATAATAATAACAAATAAAGAAAGAATTAAACAAATAAAATAAGAATAAGAATAACCAATAATCAAATAAATAAAAATATAATTATAACTAAAGAGAACAAAGAAAAATCGGTCGGAGGAGGAGGCGGCCAGAATGAACAGTGGTACGTGGGCGTGGTGGATGCAGCGGGACAAGGGAGTTTCGGGTGGGAGAGAAAAAAAGGGAGGGAGAACGAGAAGATGGCCGACAGTAGAGGTGGGGGTGGGGGTGAAAGGCACGGGCCGGGCTGGTGGTGGTTGGGGCGGTAGATTTGAAGAAGAAATGAAGAAAAGAGGAAAGAGGAAAGGAGAAAAGGGGAAGAAAAGAGAAGGGCAGAGGATTGTCAGGCTAGGGAAGAAGGGAAAAAGAGAAGCAAAGGGAGAGTACGGTCGACGGTGCTGCAAAACTGGAGTGGGAAGGCGATGGCTAGGGTTTGGGGGATTTTGGATGAAGAAGAAAGAAGAAAGAAAAAAAAGATTGGGGGTTTAATAGGTGACACGGTCATGTAACGGCCTATGTTGGGCCACACAGCCATGTCACACGCCCGTGTGATCTATCCCTAGCCTGTGTTCGTCGTAAGAGTTTTAAGTCTATTTGTTACACGACCGTGTGTGATTTCCTTCGCTTCTTCCACATCCGCGTGGAATTCCACACGCTCGTATGACCTCACACATGGCCATGTATATTGCCCGTGCAGCCCCCAAACTTCTTTTAAAGTTTAAAATTTGAAAAATTAGACTCCAATTTTCACACAGCCTAAGACATGCCCGTGTGTCCAGGCCATGTGGTCCACACGGCCACATTGCACGCCCGTGTGGAATATATTTAGGCATGTCTCTATCGATTTTTAGGGATTTTAAACTCCAGGATCCACACGACCAAGGTCACGCCCGTGTGTCCAGGCCGTGTGGGTGACACGGCCATGTCGCCACGCCGTGTAACTCTTTGTCGATTTTTTAAAATTTAAAAACTAAGTCCCAGGATCCACACGACCAAGGACACGCCCGTGTTCCCAGGCCGTGTGGGTTTTAAAACACCATTTTTTTATTTTAAATTAATTTTGAAAATATCATAAAATATAATTAGTAAATTAGGCATGTTAATGCTCGGGTTGCCTCTGAAAAGTGCTTGTTTAAAGTTTAAGCTCGACTTACCTTGTTTTCGTTTGGTTACGGTGGTTCAGAGTTGAGACTCCTCTTTCTCGCTATCAATTCTATTATCAACATATGGTTTGAGTCAAGTAGTATTTACCTTAAAAGTGCCAAAATTAGAATGAGTTACCTCGACTGTTCCATATGGGAAGACATTGAGTATCGTAAAAGGAGTCATTCCATTTGCGTTAAGCTCTGAAGTGGTTATTCGAGCATCAGTTTCATCTAATAGTACCTGGTCTCCAACCTTGAAGTGGTTCATTCCATCTTTAAGCTTGTCATAGAGTCGCTTCGGTTTTGCTTCGCGTATTCTCAGTTTCTCCTTAAAATGTGTCCTCCATTTGTCTAGTTCATCGATCTAAAGCCTTCGCTCATCATGAGTCGTTCTGTGTTTATCACATACGATAGAATGTGGCTCCATCACTTTCTTCCTAGGGATTTCTTACAAAGAAGTTTGAGCCACAAGGTTACTCACATTAACAGAACTCGTAATATCATCTCGGTCACTAGATATCCTAAAAGAATCACGAGCTTGGAGTTTAATCGTGTCATCACCTACACGAAGTATCAATCCACCTATGCAAACATCAATGATAGTTCTAGCAGTTGCTAAAAAGAGGCGTCCTAAGATTAAAGGGACATCACTATCGTCATCCATGTCTAGGACAACAAAGTCTACTGGGAATATAAATTTATCAATTTTTACAAGCACATCCTCAATAATACCCCTAGGAAACCTAATAGTTTTATCTACCAATTGAATGCTCATCCTAGTTTATTTGGGTTTCCCAAGACCTAGTTGTTTAAACATTTTATAGGGCATGACATTAATATTTTCCCTTAAATCAGCTAAAGCATTATTTACATTTAAACTACCAATTAAACAAGGAATAGTAAAACTCCTTAAATCTTTTAATTTGTTGGGTAGTTTATTCTGTAAAATAGCTGAGCAGACTGCATTTAGCTCCACGTGTGACGCATCATCTAACTTCCGTTTGTTTGCTAGAAGCTCCATTAAAAATTTTACTAAGTTGGGCATCTATGAAAGAGCTTCAATAAACGGTAAGTTAATATGTAACTTTTTTAGGAGGTTAAGAAATTTACCAAATTGCTCATTGGTATGGTCTTTCTTTGTCGCGTTGAGGTATGGCACATGAGGTTTATATTCTTTACTTACCGATTTTTGTACATTGTGGCTCACCTCAACCTTACCTTTACTTACCAAAATTTCTTGCCTCGGTTCAGATTTCAATTCTACTAACCCTTCTTCGTCGCGCACAATAATGGCATGGAGTTGCTTCCTTGGGTTAGGTTCGGTGTTACTCGGTAAGCTACCTTATGGTCATTCTGAGATTGGCTTAGCAAGCTGACCTATTTGGTTTTCGAGCCCTTGAATCGATGCTTGCTAATTTTTGAGCGCTATTTCGGTGTTTTGAAAATGAGTTTCTGACACTCGAGATGAATTTTGTTAGCATATTCTCAAGTTTCGGCTTCTTTTCCTGTTGGTAGGGTTGTTGTTGAAAGCCTGGAGGGGGTTATGGTCTCTGATTTCCTTGACCACCCCATGAGAAATTAGGATGGTTCCTCGAACCTGTATTGTAAGTGTTACTATAAGGATTATTTTGAGGTCTAGAATTGTTACCCATATAGTGAATTTGTTTATTCTCTATGCTCGGGTTGTAAGATGGATATTCTATTGTGTTCATCCCTCCTCCATTTGTGTCGTATTATATAACCGGATGTACCTGCGTAAAAACACATAAACCATCAATCTTTTTATTTAAGAGCTATACCTGGTTTGATAACATAGTGACCGCTTCGAGGTTGAAAACACCAGCGATTTTTGTCGGCTTTTTCCTCATGACTTGCCACTGATAATTATTCAATGACATCTCCTCCATAAACTCACAAGCCTCTTCAAGTGTTTTGTTATTTAAGGTATCACCAGTGGCTGCATCAATCAGTTGCCTAGTTGAGGGATTCAAACCGTTGTAGAAGGTTTGAACTTGTAACCATAGAGGTAACCCATGGTGAGGGCACATTCTAAATAAGTCCTTATACCTCTCCCATGCATCGTAAAGAGTTTTAAATCCATCTGCACAAAAGAAGAGATATCATTCCTCAACTTTGTCGTTTCAGCTGGCGAAAAATTTTTCAATAGAATTTTCTCGGTCATCTGTTCCCATGTAGTGATTGAACCTCGTGGTAATGAGTTCAACCACTGTTTAGCTTTATTCCTCAATGAAAAAGGGAATAACCAAAGGCGAATGGCAGCATCAGAAACACCATTAATTTTGAAAGAGTTGCAAAATTATAGGAAGTTGGCTACATGAGTATTCGAGTCCTCATCCTGTAAACCATCAAATTAAACACATTGTTGGATCATCTTAATAGTGTTCAGCTTCAGCTCAAAGTTATTTGCAGCAATAGTAGGCCTCATAATACTCGATTCAGCCCCAGTCAAATTAGGCTTGGCATAATTGTACATAATACGAAAAGCAGGATTTTGATTCATAGGATTTGTGGCAACCATAGGAGGTAGCGGATTATTATCAGCCATCTCCTAGGTAATATTGGTATCATCCTCTTGCTCTTTCTCTATATACTGTAGACTTCACCTTATTTCTCTACGATTTCTCTGAGCAGAACTTTCAATCTCACTGTCCACAAGCAATGGTCTTGACGGGTTCCTTCTAGTCATAAACTAAAAATATCTGCCAGAAGCAAATAAAAGAAAAGTTAGTAAATTAAAATAAAAACACAAATAAATTGCAATAAAAAAAGAATGATTAATAAAAATTAAGCATTCCTAATATCTTAGTCCCCGGAAACGGTGCCAAAAACTTGGTGACGTCACGAAACTAACTAATAATTCGACAAAGGCAAGCTCACCTATCGAACAATAGTATAGCTATGGTGAGTCTGGAATATCGTATCCACAAGGACAAAAAATACTAGTAATAATTGTCTTTCTATTATTTAGGCCAACAATTAAGAAGATTTGTTTTTAATTTAAAACTAACTAATTAACTATGAACGCGACAGAGAGTGAAGAAAGTAATCCAATAAACCAATGAATAAAGACAATACCCAAGGAAGAATCCACCTAGACTTCACTTATTATTCTAACTCAGAATAAAATGATTTATTCACTATTATTGATTCTTAGAAATCCGTAAATTATGTGAATATCTCTTTCGAGACTAAAAACAACTGACTCTAGGTTGATTAATTGAAATCTCTTTCTAATTAAAACCCCTATCGTCGCATTAACTCGATCTATGGATTCCCTTATTAGATTTGACTCTACCCCGGAAGATTTATGCCATCCTATTTCTAAGGTTGCAACGCTTAATTATGCTAGATCTACTCTTAAACAGGGACTTTTGCTCCACTGAATAAGCACATTAAACTTGAATTAATATCCTAAAAATATTAAAGCAAGGGTTAAGGACACATAATTAAGTACAAGAACAAGTATTTATCATGTAATTCAGATAATTAAATAATAAGATTCATCATAGGTTTCATCCTCCCTAGGTATTTAGGGAGTTTAGTTCATAACATAAAAGGAAAACATCTCAGAATAAAGAAAACAACAAGACATAAAGAACCCAAAAACTTCTTAAGGAAATTAATGGAGATCTTCAATCTTGAATGAGATTCTACTTCTGAATTGATTCTGACGGCTTCCTTCGAGTAATTTCTTCGTTCTACTCTGCGTGTCCCCTAGGTTTTCTTCTAGTATGTATTTGTAGGCTTTATAATGCTCAAAATACCTAAAAATTGGCTTTTTTCTCGTGAAAACAAAATAGGGTGCGACAGGGACACGGGCGTGTGATCAGCCCGTGTAAGAATACCCAGGTCGTGTGCAAATTTGACATGGTTTGCGATTGACACGGGCTGGCACAGGGGCATCTGTCCAGCCCGTGTGGTTCACACGGGCATGTGTTTAGCTCGTGTGGTACTGGCTTAGCCGTGTTGATCCTTAAGGTAGCCCGTTTTGCCCTATTTTGGCCTGTTTTTCGCTCCTTTTACTCTCCTA
Source organism: Gossypium rotundifolium (assembly GCA_025506655.1). Lineage (NCBI taxonomy): Eukaryota > Viridiplantae > Streptophyta > Magnoliopsida > Malvales > Malvaceae > Gossypium > Gossypium rotundifolium. The sequence continues at coordinate 14,225,222 of CP106729.1, read as the reverse complement.
TGCTCACCTAAGTATAGAAACATGAATTTAAAGGATTAGGAGCATCAAGTTCACTAAATTATATAATAAATCATCCAAAAACATGCTAAGCATGGGATTAAAATCTGTTACTTTTATGGTTTATCAGGTACACGGGCTAGACACAGAAGGCGTGTGGTCGGCCGTGTGACCCAAGTCAATATGTATGCCTTGTTTCCACAAGCCTGTGACCCCTGAATGAATGAAAAATTTCTAAGTTTTCCAAAAATTTTATATGTTATCGGTTTAGTCCCGAACCACTTCTAAAGCATGTTGAAGGCTTCATAGGCCCTTATAAGGAACAATATGATTGTGTTGAATGGTATTGAGTATGAATGTGTAAATGTATAAGTATTGTATGTTAGATGATGTGTATTGATTGGTAATACCTCGTAACCCTATTTTGACGGTGAATACGGGTTAGGGGTGTTACAGTCGGAATCAAAGAGGCTAGGGCAGTGGGTCTACTACTGGTAGTGGCAATGAGCCATGAAATCAAGAAGCCAATACTTCAGTGGAAACCCCGTTCTTTAGATGTACAACTCCCAAGAAGAGATGACCAGACACCTGGCCGCCAGGGGAATTCGTCAACCCAACTTCGCTTATGATTTCGAAGTTGTATAAGGGGAGTGTTGTTTGAGCTGTTGTAGTAATGGCTTCATTCTCCCTCTCTATGTATTAGAGGCAGGTTTCCACATTTCACTAAACCCTTTTTTTTATGTTGTACTGAACGAATATGGAATTGCACCCGACCATCTCGTGGGTCTATCCTGGTGGACACTGGTGGCCTACTTCATCAACATGTTGGATAATGACAAAAATATCATTCTTTTACAAAGCAAATTATATAATTTTTGAGATTGTTTTTATCTTTTTTATATTTTTTATATAAAAATAGGAAAATATGCACACATAATGAGATGTGAACTTAAAATATATTTGTTACTTAAATTTATTTTTATCCACATCATGCGTGTATTATAATATAATATAATTAACTTCGCTTTAGAAAGAAGGTGGCCATTTGATATAATTAAGTGTTTTTTTTTTTTTTTTGAATTAGTCAAATTGACAAGTCTCATTTTATCAATTAAAATAAATTTAAAATCTTACCAGATTGGGACAAACATAAAAATTTTAAGTTAAAATATATATTCAATTATATTTAAATATTATAAAGCAATTTTACAAAAGTCCATATTACTTAAGAGTCTACTTGAAAATCACAAATAACTAATAACATCAACTCTACTATTTTTAAGAAATTTTTTTATATAAAATGGAATGATTATTGTAAAATTTGACCATTGAACTTGTATCATGTATTTTTTTTCAAGTCACGGCATCAAATATTAATAAAATCTAAATTTAATGATTAAAATTAAACATGTTTATGAGTTAGGCTATTCATTCAGATTTGAAGGTCCGTTTGAAAAACTGGAGAGTTTAAACAAAAATATGAGGCCCAAAAATAGACTTGGATAAAATTTAAGGCTTGTTTTTTATATGAATCGAGTCTTGACAAGATTTTTTTGCTTGAGTCCGTCCCAAATCAAACGTATCATGTTATAAAAATATTATATTAATTATATAAATTAAATAATAATTAAATCATATATATATTTATATTTATATTAAATCACCAACTCAATGACAATTAAATCTATTATCCAAAACTTTAAAAGAAAAAATTTAACTAAATAACTCAACCCAAAATATAAAATTTTAAAAATTAGATTTAATACAAGAAAATACATTTATTTTTGTTTTATTAATATAAATATTTTTTATGTGTTAGAAAACTTTTATTTTAGTATTTTTAGTGCATTTAGTGTATTATATATTTTTTAAAGTTAAATAAAAATTAATCTAAAAAAAATATGGGAGAACCGGTTTAGGCCCGAGCTTACCTTTCTTAAATTGAATTGGATTTGGGTAAAAAAGTAAACACATTTTTCGAGCTGATTTGAACTTAAAAAGTTTATCTAAATACATTACATGGGCACGATTCAAACCTAACTTGACCCGATCCATGAATATCTCTAATCAAAATAGGTATAATTATCAAGTTTAACTACCAAACTCGATCAAACTAAGGTAATCTTCTGACAATTAACTTCATTATTGTATACAAGAGAGTAAGGTTGAATCATATTTAAATATTTGAATTATTTAAGATATTTGAATAATTACATTGTACATTTTAAAAGTGAATTAAATTATTTAATTTAATATTATTTATTCGAGTTGGTTAAAAACTCGACCAAAAATAATCCAAACTATTTAAATTGAGATTTTCTTCTCAAATACCCCTTCTTTGTTACAAATGTTAACTAATGTTTAATAACACTTATTAGATTTGCTTAAAAACCGATTATTAATTTTTTAATGATAAAATATTCTTTATATTAGATTCATAAAAATAATTATTTTTAAATTTGAGGCTATCCTCCTAATAATTTTGTATTCAAAATTTGAATCTAAGTTATGTAATTACGTCTATTGATCACTCAATTTTAAAAAGTTATAAAATAGTCATTGAATTATTCAAAAGTTTTTAGTTAAGTTACTGAACTGTTAAGTTTTTTTTTTTTTTAAACTTGGCTAGTAAGCTCCAAATGAAGATTCAACAATCAGTACAATAAATCAGTACCCATTGATAGGAATGAGAAAAACTCGATTTAATTTGAAGAAATCGAAAAAAAATCGAATTTTAAGTTAATCGAATCGAGTTATTCAAGTCAATTTGAATATGTAATTCAAGTTTCGAGTTTGAATCAAGTTGAATTTTTCAATTCAAATAATTCGAATAACAGAATGGTGTAAATACTCCTTTGGTCCATACCAATTTTGAAAATAGCAAATTGGTCTCTCTCTCAACAAAAATTACAAAAAAATTCAAAATAATTTTAAAATTCAAAATATTTATAAAAATTTCAAAATTTATATATATTTTAAAATTTATAAAAATTCTAAAGAATATATAAAGAAAGTTAAAATTTTAAAACTTTCTAAAATAATAATTTTGGGGACCTAAATAAGTTAATTAATGGGTCAATTTACTAAAATATACCAATTTTAAAAAAAATTTACTGAAAACGGCTGAAAAATTAATTATTTACCGGAAAGAGCCATTTCCCCCGAAAACGCGTCCACATCAACGCGTTTCTAGGGGATGAATCAGAAAAATGGGTCCACGAGGGCGTTTTGTGCCACATCAACCAAAAATGCGTCCTTGAGGGCTCGCTTTGCTGATGTGGAAAAAGCGCTCCCTCGTGGACGTGCTTTTTCCGTTCACCCCGATGGGCTTTTTAGTTGTTTTTAGTGTTAGGGTATGAGTTTTTAAGGTTTTAGGGCTAGGTTTAGGGATTTTTATGGTCTTAGGGTTTAGGGTTTTTAAGAGAAAATTAATGGACTAGATTTTAGGGTTAATTAATTAGAATAATTTTAAGTTTAGGGTTTTGAGAAAAATATATCAACAAAATAAAAATTATTTGAATTTTTTTATAGTAGTATCTGGCAAGATAATTTTGAGAAGACATTTCTGAACAAATAGTGACCAAAATGCTTCAAGCAGGATGTACTGTCAGCAAGAGTACTGAAAAAAAACTCCCACATGGACGCTCTTTTGCTACAGTTGTCTCTAGCAAAATAATTTTGAGAAGATATTTCTGAACAAATAGTGACCAAAATGCTTCAAGCAGGATGCACTGTCAGCAAGAGTAGTGAAAAAAGCTCCCATGTGGACGTTCTTTTGCTACAGTAGTCTCTGGCAAAATAATTTTTGAGAAGATGTTTCTAAACAATTAGTGACCAAAACGCTTCAAGTAGGATGCACTTTCAGTAAGAGTACTGAAAAAAGCTCCTACGTGGACGCTCTGTTGCTACAGTAGTCTCTGACAAAATAATTTTTGAGAAGACGTTTCTGAACAAATAGTGACCAAAACGCTTCAAGCAGGATGCACTGTCAGCAAGAGTATTGAAAAAAGCTCTCGCGTGGACGCTTTTTTGCTACAGTAGTCTCTGGCAATCCTTAGACTATAAATCAGCCAAATTTTATTCTCAGGTTGCATAACAGAAGTTGAGGCAAAAGTAAAATAGAAACTGAAGATGAGTGAACGTATTAATGATGTTATTTACTATGATGGCGAGGTTTGTGACACCGAAAATGGTGTTGTTTTTTTATCAAAGAACACAACGCAACTGGGTTTTAACCGGAACATAGATTTGATAGAACTTCACAAAAGAATTAGGCGTAAAATCTTCGGAACAACACCAATGAAAGTTCAGTCTATTAAGTATAGATTTTGCGCTTCGGTTGATCCATTGAGATATGACTCATTCAACATCAAAGGTCCTCGGAGCTTGGAGGCAATGGTGGAGACTCATCTTGTAACATCCCAAAATTGGGCCTAGGAGAATTGAGCCCAATGGGCCTTAGGCGTAGTAGCGTTAAAATTTTGGAGAATAAGAGATCGGCTTAAATGCAAAGTTAGACCTATTGGATAAGTGATTTTGGAAGGTTAGAGGCTTCTATGAAGTCCCGGATCAAATATTGGCTTTGGGGAAATTTTGGTTTTAGGTGAAAAACCACGGAAGTTGGCGATAGGCCTTAAGAATAAAATATGGAGGAAAATGACACAAGTAGAGTGTGTGGTGTAGTGGCAAAGTGACGCCACATAGAGACAAGGAGTGACGCCACAAGGAAGGAAGGAGGTCTAAGGTTCAAGTCTTGGCTTTTGCATTTTGGTTTCTTTTTGCTTGGACCTTAGAATTTGGCCCATAGTTTATATTTAGTTGCGCATGGTTTAAGACACAAGAGGAGCTTGTGGACAAGTGGTTAGCAACGTGGATTATGTTCGAGGGAGCCTAGGTTGAATCTCATGAGAAGCAAGGAGTATTTATTTTACGGATTGACGGCAAGAGTTTCAGCTTGAATTTAAACTCTCTCGAGGAAGGATCCCACATCGGAAAGACACAAAGAATGAAGGTGAAGAGCTAGCTATATAAGGAGCATCCTAGGAGGAGAGTAAACACATCTTGGAGGGCATTTGGGCACAAGAGTGATCGGAGCGCGGATTAGCCCCAGAGTCCTATCGTGTGTAACTCTCTACTCTAGTTGTAGAGTCAAGAATGCCAAAATGTCTGTTACCACGACATTAGTAGCCACACGAGCGCATGAGCGCATGTGTGGGGCTTCTGCGATAGTTGAGGCCATCGAGAGTGTTCTCGTGGGTTGGGGTCGCTTGGGCCTCGATGGGCCAAAGTGGGCCCAATGGGCCTGTGGGCCCATATGAGTAAATTGTATGTTTGGTTAGTATATGTTGAACTAGACTAGGTGGAACTTATATACGTGGCTAGATTTGTGCTAGGTGGGCCACACGAGCATAGGGGCGGATGGGCCAAAATCGGGTTTTAGGTTCAATCGTCTCAATACAACCTGAATGGTAGCCGAGTCGCTAGTGGCGACATTAGGCCTTCTAAAGGCTATTACAGATTGTGAATTTACTGAAAATACCCTTGGTGGGTAAATTACTGAAAATGCCCTTAGTAGGTAAAATTACGGTTATACCACGAGAGGTTGATTAGCATGATTATGTTGTTTAGTTTTGGCCAATTGTAGGAAGGCGTAACCTTTTTAGAGGCGATAGTCGGATTTGCGTGAGTGATCTCACCGAGATTTGGAGACTTGAGACTTTTAGGAGCCACATGTGATTTCGGTTTAGTCAATCTGTGCTAATCAAAGCGTAATTATCGTCTTGTTTCTCGGTTAATTGTTTATTAATGTGTATACTTGAGTATGATGTGTGTGATAGCCAAAATAAAGGCTAAAGTGATGGATACCCATGTGGGGTAATCGGTTAATGAGTTAGTAAATTGTGATATTAAATTATTTATGGTGCACGTGTGATATAATAATGAGCATGTGAGGTATACTCATTCGATATGATGATTTGACATGATACATTTGCATATTTGCATGGGGATTAGTTTTGGTCAAGGAAGGACGGGTGTACATATTATGTACGTGGTCTAATGTTAGCCTCGTGCTACATTAGCGCTTGATGATTAGTGTGTGCTTCATCAAGGAGATGTTAGCTAGGTGCCCATCTTAGCGGTTGATAGTGGGTGCATCACCGTAGACGGATTAATGTTGGGATCACTTATGTGATCGGTGGCTCTGCCACGGCCTTGAGCAACAAGTCCGCCAAGGTAGGATTTGAAGATCACGATGTGATCGGTGGCTCACCACTGACCTTGTCAGCACAGTGTCCGCCGAGGTAGGATATGTGGGATCACTCGGTTGTGATCGGTGGATTAGCCACGCCTCTTGGTGAGAGTCTGCTAAGGTTGGTGTAATGGATGGACTTAGGTTGGTGGGATACATTTGGCATGACCGGTTGCATGGATTTGTGTGGATATGGGTCAAGCCCATACGTGTGGAAACATGTGTAATGATTATGCATCGAGTCGTGGACTCACCCAATTTTCTTAACCATTTCGGTGATTCATGAGCTTGGACCGGGTTGGAGTGGATACGAGGTGGCCATGCAAAAAGAGATTTTGATTATTTTACGCATTTTTGAAATTAAGTATTTTGTTTAAATATTGGGTTGTAATAAGGGCCTTGTTATTATTTTTGGTATTATTTTATTATGGGCTTAATTTAATTAAATTACTATGTGAAGATGATTTTATTTTAGCCACCTATTTATTCAAAGTATATACATAAAAGTTTTAATTTGGACATTTTATAATAACAAAGTTTTACTTATAATTTTAAATGGACATGGTTTTCAAAAGTTAACAAATTTACATGTTTTATTCTAAAGTCAAAAGATTTTCACTGTTCTTCCGGTGACATACCGGATCCTACGGGGCTTGTGGTAGGGTTTGGGGTGTTACAATTGGTATCGAGCCAAGTTCAAAACTCGGCTTTGGGGGTTTTGGGCCCAAAAATGTTTTTCTGTTGGGCTTTTCAAGAATTTGGGCTTTCATAAAATTTTTCAGGTTATTCTGGCATGGCACCTGTACCTCCGGCCCGAAGTCCACCAGGTAAGTACTTCGAACTTTTGAAGTGATTTGTTTATGTGAATTATATGTGAATATTATGGACTTTTATAGGAACGTAGATTAGTGAACTAGGATCTGTTGAACCCTAGGACTAGTCTACTCAAACACATGCATAAGACTTAAGGATTATTAAACAAACCTGTGAAGTTAATCACCGAGTTAAGGTGTGGCAACCACTGTACGCATGTCGAGGATTGGTATTCAGAAGAGCTTGGTACTTAAGCAGTCCTAGTGACTCACCTTCTTTACTCGAATCCTACAGTGCGTAGCTACTGGTTCACCTTAACCAAGAGGACTTATTCATAAAGCTAAACCAATTATTAAAACCGAAAGGGATTTGCCTTCTTGTTTTAAAACCCTTATTTTTTTAAAATTTTCAAATTTACCCTTTGGTTTGTAAACCCAAAATCGATTTTAAAAGATGTTTTCTCGATTTACAAAATTACCAAAATGCCCTAGTGGTAAAATTACAAAATGCCCTCAGATTGTAAAATTACCGTACTACCCTCAACTTTTGTTAAAATGGTTTTACTTTACAAAAATACCAAAATCCCGAGTTTTACATATTATGATACTACGGTTTGGGAAATTTACGAAAATACCCACGTTGATAAAATTTCCAATATGCCCTTGGTTTCTAAATTTTCATATGATCCTCGACTTTTACTAAAATATTCCTATTTTACAAAATATCGAAAAATCCTATTTTGCAAAATATTGAGATATCCAGATTGAAGTTTACAAGAATACCCCGACTTACGTAATTACCAAAATAACCCCAATTTACAAATTTCAATGACATCTTTAATTTGGAAATTTTCAAAATACCTTTAAGTTCTAACAATTTTGAAATGCCTCGATTTGTAAATATTTTTCCAATTGACCGGTTTATTACAAAAATACCTCGTAGGACAAATGACTAAATACACTAGGGTAGAAACCAGGCGAGTAAATGTCCTAATAGTGAATGTGTGTGGTAGATACCACCGAATGGATGTGTTTTAGTGAAGAATGTGAATGTTTGAATTAGAATAGAGAACTTGAGATGAAACTTTGTGTGATCGAAAGAACCACTTCGAACTTCTATTCATAAAATTTGCTCGTGGATAAATAGAGGAACAAAATTTCTAATGCATAAAACTTTCTAAATGATTAAGTCGTGACGCTAGATATGAGTTCTATGGGCGTGGTCGCAATACTCGTGGACGTGGTAGAGGCGGGATGATGATTCTAGAACCTTGAATGTGGACTTAGAAACCGTGCTCAGAGAATGTGGTTAGTTTTATTAAAATCAGTCTTGTGAAGAGCGTAATGTGGTAGGTTAGGATGTGCAATCAGAGTTAGTTGGAAATTTCGAGGACTAAATTTCTTTAAGGAGGGTAGATTTGTAACATCCCAAAATTGGGCCTAGGAGAATTGAGCCCAATGGGCCTTAGGCGTAGTAGCGTTTAAATTTTTGGAGAATAAGAGATCACTTAAATGCAAGTTAGACCTATTGGATAAGTGATTTTGAAGGTTAGAGGCTTCATGAAGTCCCGGATCAAATATTGGCTTTGGGGAAATTTTGGTTTTAGGTGAAAAAACCTCGGAAGTTGGCGATAGGCCTTAAGAATAAAATATGGAGGAAAATGACACAAGTAGAGTGTGTGGTGTAGTGGCAAAGTGGCGCCACATAGAGACAAGGGAGTGACGCCACAAGGAAGGAAGGAGGTCTAAGGTTCAAGTCTTGGCTTTTGCATTTTGGTTTCTTTTTGCTTGGACCTTAAAATTTGGCCTATAGTTTATATTTAGTTGCATGGTTTAAGACACAAGAGGAGCTTGTGGACAAGTGGTTAACAACGTGGATTATGTTCCGAGGAGCCTAGGTTCGAATCTCATGAGAAGCAAGGAGTATTTATTTTACTGATTGACGGCAAGAGTTTCATTGAATTTAAACTCTCTTCGAGGAAGGATCCCACATCGGAAAGACACAAAGAATGAAGGTGAAGAGCTAGCTATATAAGGAGCATCCTAGGAGGAGAGTAAACACATCTTGGAGGCATTTGGGCACAAGAGTGATCGGAGCGGATTAGCCCCAGAGTCCTATCAGTGTGTAACTCTCTCTACTCTAGTTGTAGAGTCAAAATGCCAAAATGTCTGCTTACGACATTAGTAGCTACACGAGCATGCGAGCGCATGTGTGGGGCTTCACGCGATAGTTGAGGCCATCAAGAGTGTTCTCGTGGGTTGAAACAATGTGGGCCTCGATGGGCCAAAATGGGCCCAATGGGCCTGGGCCCATATGAGTAAATTGTATGTTTGGTTAGTATATGTTGAACTAGACTAGGTGGAACTTATATACGTGGCTAGATTTGTGCTAGGTGGGCCACACGAGCATAGGGGCAGGATGGGCCAAAATCGGGTTTTAGGTCCAATCGTCCTGCATTTAATTTGAATGGTAGTGAGTCGCTATGGCGACATTAGGCCTTCGGAAGGCCATTACAGATTGTGAATTTACTGAAAATACCCTTGGTGGGTAAATTACGAAAATGCCCTTAGTAGGTAAAATTACGGTTATACCTCTTGAGGTTGATTAGCATGATTATGTTGTTTAGTTTTGGCCAATTGTAGGAAGGCGAAACCTTTTAGAGGCGTATAGTCGATTTGCGAGAGTGATCTCCGAGATTTGGAGACTTGAGACTTTTAAAGCCACATGTGATTTCGGGTTTAGTCAATCGTGCTAATCAAAGCGTAATTATCGCATCTTGTTTCTCCGGTTAATTGTTTATTAATGTGTATACTTGAGTATGATGTGTGATAGCCGACAATAAAGGCTAAAGTGATGGATACCCATGTGGGGTAATCGGTTAATGTGTTAGTAAATTGTGATATTAAATTATTTATGGTGCACTGTGTGATATAATAATGAGCATGTGAGGTATACTCATTCGATATGATGATTTGACATGATACATTTGCATATTTGCATGGGGATTAGTTTTGGTCAAGGAAGGACGGGGTGTACATATTATGTACGTGGTCTAATGTTAGCCTCGTGCTACATTAGCGCTTGATGATTAGCTGTGTGCTTCATCAAGGGAGATGTTGGCTAGGTGCCCATCTTGGCGGTTGATAGCTGAGTGCATCACCGTAGACGGATTAATGTTGGGATCACTTATGTGATCGGTGGCTCTGCCACTGACCTTGGCAACAAGTCCGCCAAGGTAGGATTTGAGGATCACGATGTGATCGGTGGCTCGACCACGACCTTGTGCAGCAGTCCGCCGAGGTAGGATATGTGGGATCACTTTGCCAGATCGGTGGATTAGCCACGCCTTGGGTGGAGTCTGCTAAGGTTGGTGTAATGGATGGACTTAGGTTGAAATGGGATACATTTGGCATGACTGGTTGCATGGACTGTGTGGATATGGGTCAAGCCCATACGTGTGGAAACATGTGTAATGATTATGCACTGAGTCTGTGGACTCACCCAATTTTTCTTAACCATTTCAGGTGATTCATGAGCTTGGACCGGGTTGGAGTGGATACGAGGTGGCCATCTGAGAAAAGAGATTTTGATTATTTTACGATTTTGAAATTAAGTATTTTGTTTAAATATTGGGTTGTAATAAGGGCCTTGTTATTATTTTGGTATTATTTTATTATGGGCTTAATTTAATTAAATTACTATGTGAAGATGATTTTATTTTTAGCCACCTATTTATTCAAAGTATATACATAAAAGTTTTAATTTGGACATTTTATAATAACAAAGTTTTACTTATAATTTTAAATGGACATGGTTTTCAAAAGTTAACAAATTTACATGTTTTATTCTAAAGTCAAAAGATTTTCACCGTTCTTCGCAAAGACATACCAGATCCGGTCAGGGCTTGTGGGCCGGGTTTGGGGTGTTACACATCTTGCCAGTGAATCACCCTATCTTGAGGTATATGTACAATTTTCATCGCTAAGTGATCTTCCTTCGACTTCAACATCTACTGCTATTCGAGGGGAATACACGACCCCAAGCCGACACTCTGTTAGTGTGAGGCAGAATACAGAAGTGCCCGTGTTTGGTGGTAGTATGAAAAATACAACCCTTGCATGACACTTGGTTGGTGGACGGGACATGCATATATTTCCTTTGACGTTCGATGCGAGAAATATGTATTGGGGAACGTTATTAACTTCTAGTGGTTGGCAATCTACATATGATTGGGAATGTTACGAAAGTTGTTTAAGAAGGGATAATGTACTCCCCACGACATCCACCCGCGAGGGGCCCTCATTCATTGCAGATGATGGTGGGTCAGATGATGAGTCCGATGTTGATCCACCTCGAGAGCCCGACCCCGATGGTGCAAAAGTTGCATTATTTTTTGAACCGGAGCCTGCTCCAACCGTACCTGAAGATGTTGAAGGCGGTTCAAATGAAAAATAAAAAGATTCGCGATTCAGGTGTACTCGCCTCTATCTCAAGATGATGCATTAGAGTTTCCTGAACTACCACACAGAATGCGTGACCGTACAAGTTCGCCGTTGGATTCGGGCGAATTAGAAGTTGGTAAAGAGTTTTCCAACAAGGATACTTTTCTTGGTGCATTGAAACAATATAGCATCAAGAATGGGGTTAACTACAACATGGTTAAATCCAAACTCGATAAGTATAAGGCCAAATGTGCAGTGCAAGACGGTACATGTTCATGGAAAATCATGGCCTCGTTGAGGAAAAGGACAGGCTTGTGGAAGATTAAAAAGTACAAAGGTCCACATACATGTCTTGCCGGTACAGTATCACTAGGTGTTCAAGGTTTTTGAATAATACTTATATTACGTAATGTTGTATTATTTAATGTACTTCATTGACAGGTGTTTCATAAGATCACCCGAAGATGGATTCAGAGATATTAGCTGACTTAATAATACCGAAGGTGAAGGTGGATCCCAAAACTACAGTGTCGACCTTAATTGACAATATTCGTAGCCAATTGGGGTACACGCCTTCTTACCAGAAGACTTGGATAGCTAAGTAAAAGGAGTTGGAAAAGTTGCATGGTCGGTGGAACGCTTCATATAATGAAGTGTGGCAGTGGTGTCAGGTGCTGGAGAGATATGTCTCAGGCAGTGTAATAGACCTTAAAATGGAACCGGCATACTACAACGATCGATTGCTCTGTGGATGCCAAGTGTTCAAGCGTCTGTTCTGGACATTTAAGCAATACCGAGACAAATTTCTATACTGCAACCATTGGTACAAATTGACGGTACCTTTATGTATGGTAGATATACGCATCGGCTATTGCTAGCTGTGGCACAGGATGGCAGTAGGAGAATCCTTCCAATTGCATTTGCAATAACATCAGAGGAATCAGCTGATGACTGGGATTTCTTTCTATCTAGGTTAAGGAGGCATGTTTGCCTCCAACCTGATATATACGTTATATCGAATCGAGGCCCTGGAATACTAACCGCAATAGAGTGATAGGGAAGCCTGTGGCATCGCACACACCATCGATATTGCCTAAGGCATGTTGCGTCCAACTACCACGGGCAACACCGATCTACAAGTGAACGACGGCAAGTGACCAACATGGGTATGTAATATCTATTAATGTAATTTCGTTTGTAATATTCAATTTATTCTTAATTGAACAGTGGTATGTAATATTAGTTATCAACTTATATTGGCAGGGTACAAGATCAATAAAGACCATTTTCACGAGATGTTGGTGACTTTGCGCTCAGTTAACAAAGAAGGCGCAAACTACCTACGCAATATACCTTTCGAACAGTGGACACAAGCATACGATGGCGGCCTACGATATGGTCATATGACCTCAAACCTAGCCGAATGCATAAATTCTGTTCTAAAAGGAACGCGTCATTTGCCAATAACATCGGTTGTGCTAGAGACATATTTTCGTTTAGCAGCACTATTTCCAAAGCGAGCAGCGAGTTATAAAGGCCAAATGCAAGGAGGCCATGTATGGTGCGCGAAGGTATTGCGATAAATTAACAAGGGGAAGGCACGGGCCAACACCATGCACACAGTGTGTCACGATCGCGACAACATATGGTTTCGTGTGACGGAGTTTAACAGACAGAACCAAGGTATTGTTGGCGGGCAATATCGTGTACACTTGAGAAATAGGACCTGCGACTGTGGGATATTTGATGCACTTCGTTACCCATGCGCTCATGTACTTACGGCTTGTCAAAATCTTCGTCTAGATTCCATAAGCTATGTCGACGAAGTGTATAAAATAGAAAACATGTACAACGTGTGGAGACATGTATTCCCACCAGTTCCAGATGAATGTAAGTGGCCGTCTGTATCGCTTGCTCCGTATAAGCTATTACTGGATAGAGAACTGCGGCGCAAACCAAAAGGCCGACCTTGCTCGACTAGAATACGCAACAATATAGATATCCGAGAAACGGACAACCAACGGAAGTTATGCGGATGGTGTAGGAACCCAGGCCATACATCTCGCTCGTGTCTAAATCGGAATAGTTGATAGTTTTCTTAGCATTTTTGTCTCTTGATGAAAATTCTTTTAATTTCTTGATGAAAATGGTGAACTTTTGTAGAATGATTAAGTTGCTAAACAAAAAAAATACAAAAAAAACTTTTATTTTATTAAATATATAAAAATAAAATACAATAAAAAATAAACAACTTTTAATTTATTAAAGATATAAAAATTAAATTACAATAAAAAATAAACAACAACTTTTATTGTATTAAAGATATAAAAATAAATTACAATAAAAAATAAAAAACAACTTTTATTTTATTAAAGATATAAAATTAAATTACAATAAAAAATAAACAACAACTTTTATTTTATTAAAGATATAAAAACAAATTATAATAAAAATAAACAACTTTTATTTTATTAAAGATATAAAAATAAAATTACAATAAAAATAAACAACAAATTTTATTTTATTAAAGATATAAAAATAAATTACAATAAAAAATAAAAAACTTTTATTTTATTAAAGATATAAAAATAAATTACAATAAAAACAACTTTTATTTTATTAAAGATATAAAAATTAAATTACAATAAAAAATAAACAACTTTTATTTTATTAAAGATATAAAATTAAATTACAATAAAAATAAACAACAACTTTTATTTTATTAAAGAAATAAAATTAAATTACAATAAAAATAAACAAAAATTTTATTTTATTAAAAATATAAAAATAAATTACAATAAAAACTTTTATTTTATTAAAGATATAAAATTAAATTACAATAAAAAATAAAAACAAATTTTATTTTATTAAAGATATAAAATTAAATTATAATAAAAATAAACAATTTTATTTTTTTAAAGATATAAAATTAAATTACAATAAAAATAAAAATAACTTTTATTTTATTAAAGATATAAAAATAAATTACAATAAAAATAAAAATAACTTTTATTTTATTAAATATATAAAAATAAATTACAATTAAAAATAAAAAAAGCTGGTTAATCAATGTTGGTGTAGGTCTAATCGGTGCCACATGGGGTGGTCGACTACACGTACTGGATTCCTCCTTCTTCCGCTTCCCATGAGGTTGTGGAACCTCGGTAGGAATTTCAGTTCTCCCAGTGGGGTGCAGTTGTGGGTGTTGGGAGGATGACCTACCTTGATAAATTAATGACTGTGGAGGTGTTTGCATAAACCATGGCGGGGTGTCTGAATCCCATAAGGCGAAGGAGACTGGTAAAAAGAAGAGCTCTCCGACGGCGCCTCGTGTGATCCCTCATGCGACGGCGACCTCAAGCTCGGCCGACCAGTCAAAGTAGTCGGGAACAGGCTCGAACCGAGCCATGCATTCCAACCTGCCGTGAGACTGGGAAAAGGAAACATATAAGGGTTAAGATACATATAAGGGCTAGAGTACGCACCTGGCATAATCTGAAAAGATTGTGATGTGGGTGTCGTCGGCTGAAGTGTTGGGCCCGGTGACTGTGTGGGCGCTATTGATGGGCCTGGTGGTTCTGTCGGCGCTGTTGATGGTCCCGTCTCATCACCCCTTCTCCTTGGATTTAAAGGGCCCCGTCGTTCCCTTTGTTCACGAAGTTGCCTTCGCCTCTCTTCTTCCGACAATAAATACAGCTTGCCATGGATTCTAAACCATGGCATGTATTCCAGCACGCACGCTAACTCAGGAACGATGATCAGTTCCCGAGTAGGTATATAATCATATCGGTTCTCCCATAATTTGATATATGCTGACCAAAATCTTGGCCAATCCGTATGTAACTGCCGTAAGTCGACTTTGTGCTCATCATCGAGCACCTCAGGTGCCATAGGAATCGGTTGTCAAAATCCAAATTGACGTAGAACCCGATCTGACTGGTGCATCTCCATGGTGGCATAGTTGATCAATGGGACATTCACATGCCAAAGGTTCGGATTTTGAAAGAACTCCTCCAGAATTACTGCTCGAATTGTCGGATCCTCGTATGGTGTCCATTGAAACTATATTAACATGACATAAAAATATTAGTTATATACATAATACTAAATACTAAATACTAAATTCTAAATACGAAATACGAAACGATTATTTTACTACGAAAATATATTTTATTTAATACTTGTGATTCCGATCGTTGCTCTAATAGAAGTCGTATATCTTCAAGCGAGGTAGGTATTCCAACATAACTCGCCGAATGGTTCCACCTAGTTAAATAAATTTTTAGCATACAATTATATTTTAAATCTATGTAATAATTGTAAAATCTATTATTAAATTTACCTCGTTATAAGTGAGAATGTATATAGGTGGTCGAGTCGAGGACGTAAAAATGGAAATCGAAACCGTACCCATGATTGCATTAGTGATAGACAACCTCCGATTTTCGCTTTATTCGGCTGCTTCGCCCCGCACATCTCCAGATACAATTTTACTAGCACGGCAGACCCCCAACTCAAATCACCGGTTGCTCTAAAATCAATGAGTTTCAGCAGCCACCTCAAATGTATGAGGTTTCGTGACAAGTCTGGCATCAGATAGCCTCCAATCATCTCAAGAATGTATGCCCGAGCATACCGTATTCTTTCTATTTTGATCGAATCATTATTCGACTCCGGGAATGTGTCTCGTAACCAGCCCATCTCGATCCGACCTCCGTAAATGTTATCCAAAATAGCACCCAAAATCTCGTAGCATACGGCTGCCCAATCACCAGAAGTTACGGACCCGGTGACTACGTACCCATCCACCGCAATCCCAATTGCAAATGCACGTCTTCCAAAGTGATAGTACACTCTCCGCATGGAAGATGGAAAGTGTGTCTTGGGTCTCCACCTCTCTATCAACGCACTGATTAACTTCGGGTCCAACTTGCACCCCCGGCCTATCGTGGCCACGTGCCAAAAATCCGCTTCCCGCAAGTAATTCTTGATCAACGGCGATGGCAAACCAGACATATTGCGAATTTAGCATTGCAACACCCGATCTACAAACTGTTTAAAAAATTATAAATTAAAATTTAATTAAAATTGCATAAACCTAAAAAATATTAAATAGTATTGAAAAATTAAAATTAAAATTAAAACTTACCATTGTCATTTGATCGACGGAGATGTGTTTATTTTTGAGATGAATTAATTCTCCAGCCATTGCTAATATAATCGAATATTTTAAAGTTCATCAAAAATATATATTTCAAAAAATTTAAAAAAGGACTTTTTTTGTAAATATTAAAGGACTATTGTGAAATTTGAGAGGAAGTTTAAAGGAATTTAAGAGAAATTTGAGAAGAATTTGAGAGAAAGTTGAGAGAAAAATGAGTAAGGACTTTGGTGTAAAAAAATAAAAGGGTGGGAGGTTTTATATATATATTTTTTTATTGTTGGAGGCTCAACGGTCAAAAAAATTTAACCGTTGCAGGGGCAAAGCGTGTCCACGAGGGAGCGCTTTTACCACATCAGCAAAGCGCGCCCTCAAGGACGCGTTTTTGGCTGATGTGGCACAAAGCGCGCCCTCGTGGACGCGCTTTTCTTATTCATCCCTTGAAAATGCGCTGACGTGAATGCATTTTCGGGGGAAAAGGCCCTTTCCGGTAAATAATTAATTTTTCGGCCCTTTTCCGTAAATTTTTTTTAAAATTGGTATATTTTAGTAAATTGGCCTAATTAATGATTCAAGTTTATCATACTATAGTATCTTGTATTTTTTATTATTTTAAATAAATTATTTTCAAATATATATGGTTTCAAATTCATAGTTATACTGTAACAAGATTTTAATTTGATAGATTTAATTTTTTAATTTAAATTAAAAAATTTCACTCTATTCAATTTGACTCGAATTTTATTTTACTCAACTCGATTCGAAAAAAATTCAAATCGAGTTAGGATGATAAAATAGGACTTGTCAACTCGATTAACTTGAAATTTTTTCACTCGATTCAATCGAATACTCACCTTTACCCATCGATGAGTAGAAAAACATACCTTAGATTTAAATTAATTTGACAATCGGTATCGAATATTAGAGAAAAAAACTATTTGGATTTTGGTCGACATATTCATGATGCTTAAAGTAGTTTAATGAGAAAAAGCTAAATTGTAGAAAAAAAAAGGAGAATGAGAGTTTTTGATTGGTGTAGGTGGTACAAATAGAGAAGATCATACAACAACAATTGTAACAATTCAGTGATTTAAAATGAAAAACTTTCGAATAGTCCAGTGACTATTTTATAACTTCTTAAAGTTAAGTGACCAAAACATAAGCTTACTAATAATTTAGTCACCTAGAATGAAATTTACCCAAAAAGAGTAGGGCCGTAGGACCCACATAAACAGTACCACAGGGCCGCCCCATTTTGTCGTGTCTATCGTCTTCCTCTCACCACCTTTTTGACTCTTCAAAAACAAAAAAACATTTTCATTGTCTCTCTCAATATTTTATTGTATTTTATCGGTTCAACGTTACATATATAAAAATACATATTTATTACTTATTAGGCTCTTAGGTTTCTATCTCTTTCTTTACATCTCTTTGAAGCAGCGTGCGAGGTCTTTTTCTCTTTTTTGTCTCTCTTTCTTTTCTTGTTATTTTAATCTCTGGTTCCTTGTTGCAGCAAGGAAGTGTCTCATCTTCAAAACGAAAAACAAACAAACAAACAAACGAGGAATCAATCAGAAAAAAAGAAAGGGTTAAAGGACTCAAGTACAAAGAAGAGAATTTTTCATTTTCCTTAGATGGGGTTTTAAAAATTTTTCATTTTGAGTCTGGGTTTTGTTGATTCATGGCTGGTAGAAATGATATCAACCTCAATGAATCAAGGGTATTTTTTTCTTTCATTTTCTCTTTTGGGTTCATTTGAAATTCTTCGATTTATATGTTGTGTTTTTTTTTTTTTTTTTTGTAGAGGGTTGTTCCATTGAATACATGGGTACTGATTTCCAATTTTAAAGTAGCATATAATCTTCAACGCCGACCCGATGGAACGTTCGACAGGGACCTATCGGAGTACCTTGACCGGGAAGTCCCCGCCAATATAAACCCTGTTGATGGGGTTTTTTCTTTCGACCATGTCGACGGAGCCACCGGCCTTCTCAACCGGCTTTATCAACCATCGTCTCGGATCGAGTCTCGATGGGGCATTGTGGACCTTGAAAAACCATTGAGCGCCACCGACGTTGTTCCGGTCATAGTCTTCTTCCACGGCGGAAGCTTCACTCATTCCTCCGCCAATAGTGCCATCTACGACACCTTTTGCCGCCGCCTTGTTAATGTTTGTAAAGCCGTCGTTGTGTCGGTGGATTACCGCCGCTCACCCGAGCATAGGTACCCTTCTGCTTACGACGATGGTTGGGCAGCTCTTAAGTGGGTTAAATCAAGAACTTGGCTTCAAAGTGGAAAAGACTTAAAAGTCCACGTATACTTAGCCGGAGACAGTTCCGGCGGTAACATAGCTCACAATGTGGCCGTCAGGGCCGCCGAGGCCGGCGTTGAAGTATTAGGCAACATCCTCCTTCACCCAATGTTTGGTGGACAAAGTAGAACAGAGTCAGAAAAAAGATTAAATGGGAAGTACTTCGTCACATTACAAGACCGTGATTGGTATTGGAGGGCTTACTTACCCGAAGGCGAAGATCGAGACCACCCCCCGTGTAATCCATTCGGCCCGAGAGGTTGAACCCTCGACGGACTCGAGTTCCCGAAGAGTCTCATCGTCGTCGCCGGCTTGGATTTGATTCAAGATTGGCAATTGGCCTATGTTAACGGACTTGAAAAATGTGGGCATACAAGTGAAGCTTCTTTACCTAGACAAGGCCACCATTGGGCTCTATTTCTTGCCTAATAATGACCATTTCTATTGCCTCATGAATGAGATAAAAGGGTTTATTAACTCGGACTTGAATTAATTTGGAGTTGTCTCAGAATTCCATCTTTGAATAACTGTAAATAATCTACTAAACTATATGGCCCACATATATACTTCAACAAAGCTTTCATAATTCACT
This sequence comes from Gossypium rotundifolium, assembly GCA_025506655.1. NCBI lineage: Eukaryota > Viridiplantae > Streptophyta > Magnoliopsida > Malvales > Malvaceae > Gossypium > Gossypium rotundifolium. The sequence goes on along the minus strand of CP106729.1, from coordinate 14,205,656 downwards.
TATGGTGTTTTAGTTACAAGTTGTGTAGTGCTAATTGTAACATGTAATGTTGAGTAGGGGTGAGTAAAATTCGATTCGACTCGAAAAAATCGAAAAAATTCAATTTCGAGTTAAACGAATCAATTATTTGAGTTAATCGAGTTATTCGAGTCAACTCAATTTTTTCAATTTCGAGTTCAATCGAGTTGAGTTTTAATTGAATAACTCGAATAATTCGAATAATTCGAATATTAAAATATAATATTTAACATTTTTACCCCAAACTCTCAAACCTTTTTACTTTTTGCTCAAAAGTTTTACTCCTTCCCACTTTCCCCCCAAAACTTTTACTCCCTTCCCATCCCAACCCTTCAATCTACCCAAAATTTATTTCCCACCAAAATTTTACTCTCCCAATTACTTTTTCTCAAAATTTTACTCCTAAAACCCTCAAAATTTTTATTTTCCCCCAAATTTTACTCCTCTCACTTTTCCTCTAAAACTTTTACTCCTTTCCCATCTCACCTCCCATCTACCCCAAACCTATCCCCCAATTTTTTTATATTTTCCTCCAAAATTTTACTCCCCTATTTACTTTCCTCAAACTTTTATTCACCAAAATTTTTATTTTCCCCTAAACTTTTACTTCTCACCATTTACTCTCAAATAAAAATCAAAATTATCCAAAGAAAAATCATTAAACATAAATAGTAATAATTTTATTTATATCTACTTTTATATTATTAAATTAAATTTCACATTTTATATTATTTATATTATTGAATTGTTTAGTCATATTGAATATTTATATTAAAATTGAATTATTAATTATGCCATAAAATATTTGTATTAAAATTTTATATTGGTATCAATTTCACATTCTATCTTTAAAATAACTTTTATTAAAAATCACATTTTACATTTAATATATATTTTAATTCCAAAATATATAGTGATGTTAATCAAGATAATTGAAACAACTAAGTAAGCAAAGAAGCTAACCCGTATATAAAAGATTAATAAATAAATTATGAGGTGATGAAAGTTAATAAAAATTTGATTAAGGTGGACAAATTTTATTACGATGGGTGACAAGTGGTTACAAGGACCCAAAATTATTTTTAAAATTTAACTCGAATAAATATATTCGATTCGATTCGATTCGAATTCCATCTCACTCGACTCGATTCGAGAAAATTTCAAATCAAATTAGGATGATAAAATATGATTCGTCAACTCGATTAACTCGAAATTTTTTCATTCGATTCGATTCGATTCGATCGAACGCTCACCCCTAAATTGTTGAGTTCTTAATATGTTTCAGTGGGTCTCTAAAGCAACTTTTAAGTAACTTTTATGTTTATACTTCATGTTCTAAGAAGATTTTGCTTGTGATGTTTTTTTTAGTTCGAGCAAATCCATCATCAATTTGATTCTTACGGCATTAATCATAATCTTGTTTATTGATGGTGCATAAAACATTGCAATGGTAGAAAACCTTTTCCGTACGAGATCATTGCCTTAGACATAGTCAAATTATTGTTCAAATGTTAAATTCATCCATTTACTTTAAAAAATATTCATATTATATCAATAAGATCATTTCGTCAATCTAATTAATAATTTAGGCGTTAAATAGTTTAGATCATTATGAAAGATATTTATAACATGTAGATTAAATTGTAAATATGTATACTTTTCGCATTGATAATTAAATTTGACGTGTTATAAAAAAGATAGCATTAATAAAATTTTAGAGTGCTATTTTTTTACATGTTAGATTCGAGTTATCAATATAATAAGTATACACATATTTGAAATATGTTCCATATCATATTTAAGGTGGTATTTAAAGCTGTAACTAGTGAAATGATTTGATTGATATAATATTGTATTCTTGAGAACTCAATTAAGGAGTGGGGAAGGGTTATCGTTAGTTTAACCAAAAAAATAAAGAAATCAATTAAAGCGTTAATTGCACTAAACATCCCAAACTATGACCCTCATTTTAAATTGGTCCCCAACTTCAAAACATTCTAACTACATCCTTAAACTATCGATATCATATCAACCATGTCCTTATATTATTGAAACCATTAATTTAACCATTAAATGACACGAAAAATCTTATGTGACATAATTTAAAATAAAAATTGTAAAAACCATAGTTTTGAAGTTTTTGAAACTTTTACAAAATTATCATTCACTCACTTTTTCAATTTTACTTTATTTTTAGTTTTTAATTTAAAAGTTATGCTGCAACAATTTATTTTTCTTTAAATTTTTTAATTTTAAATTATGTCACATAAAATGTAACAGCCCGATTTAGACCCTAGTCAGAACAGTGGTTTTGAGACCACAAATTCGAGGTCGGAATAACAATTTAATATTATTTTACGTGTGGATAGTATGTGACATGGTGCATGTGAAAATGATTTTAATCATTTTGGTGTCGAATTATGAAAAGGACTTAATCGCATAAAGAGTAAAAGCTATGTTTGATTTATAAGTACTTAAGTATTGTTGTCTTTTAAATGTAGAGGCCTTAAGAGGTAAATATGCAAATTTTAGTTAGTGGATGGTTAAATGACTCATAAACCATAATGTTAATTTGTCCTATATGATAATAAAAGGGTAGATATGTCATTCATGTGTTAAAATGTTATAATATGATAAAACATGAAAGAAAATGGTCATTTTTACTCATCTTTTGATCGAAAACAAGAGGAAGAAGAAAGGGTTTTATTCTTTTGATTTTCGGCACTTGCAAGTCAAATTCAAGGTATGTTATTAGTCAGTTTTCGATAATTTCTATGTTTTTGTAATCGTTGTTTTGTGCTCTACAAAACCCATGCTTAAATTTCGTAAAGTGATGATGTTTGTGTGATATTCCATTGATGACATGTTGAGCTTTGTGATCGTTTTAGGTGTTAAAAGAAAGATTTGAGCTAGATGAACATACTTTGTTCTTGATTTTTTGATGAATTTAGCTAATTAGGGCTAAATTGAGAAAATGAGAAATTGAAGGGTTAAATTGTGAAATAAATTAAATGTGTGGACTTATATGAGCTTAGTAAGAATTCAGCTAGGCTAGAGTACAATCAAATTTTGTGTATTTGATGATTTGATGAATTAAGGACTAAAGTGTCAAAATGTGAAAATGTGAGGGCTATTTTGTAAAATACCCTAAATATGTGTGTTTGGACTAAAATGAATGAATTGATGATTGAATGAATTGAATTTGAATGTGTATAGACCAAGAGAGAAGAGGTTCGGATCGAGATCGAGGCAAAGATAAAGTGCTCTATTAATCGACCGTATCGATAATTCGACGTCTGAGGTAAGTTCGGATATAATACTAGTTGTAAGCTATGTCTATGTGATATAAATTGAGTGGATGTATATGTATCTTTGAGTTTTGAAATGCTATATGCTGAATTGAGATAAACGGGCACTAAATGTGCGAAGTTGGAAACGAGAAAGAGATGATTAGCACTGTGTGTGCTAAAAGATAGAAGCTTCGGCTTATCGACTTGGCACTGTGTGTGTGATACCGATATAAGTTCGGTTTAATGTATTGGCACTAAGTGTGCGGTGATGATTATGTTTCAGTTGTAAAATTGGCACTAAGTGTGTGAATAAATCAAAGGATTAGCCAGGGTTGAACGAGAGGTAATATCGAACCAATGAATAGCATAAATGGTAAGCAACTATGTGTTGAACAAGGTACGTTTGAACCTATGTGGTTGATGATAGATTCAAGAGTGTAATGAATAGCTAATTGGGTATGTGGTTGAGATTGATAATGTGACTAGATGTGCCTTTATCTATGTGATGGTATTATATTTATACATATTGATGTTGTAGTATTGAGTAATATGTATTATATTACGAACTTACTAAGCTGTGGAAAGCTTACTGTGTGATTTGTTCCTTGTTTTGCAGTGTCAGTAAAGCTAGCTCGGATCAGGGATCGTCAGCTTCTCAATCACACTATCGGCATTCTATTTTGGTACTTTGGAAAGATGTATATAGCTAGAATATGGCATGTATAGGCTAGTAAACTGAATCAAGTTTGAGGTTTGTAATTATCCATGAGATGTGGCTAGATATGTGATAAGTTTGCTATGAATGAATGTGATATATGTGATGCATCTTTTGGTAACCTTGTGTTGATAAATGCTAGAAGGGGTAGTGAGATTGGAAAGGAATTATGCTTGTGAGAGAATGGGAATTGGCATTGAATTGGGTATGATTAGAGTTGGTATTGATTACATGTTTTAAAGTGCTAAATTGTTATGTTTTTAGATGCAAAATGTGCATGATATGTTTTGGTATGTGTTGCTTGTAGGTTTGACCCTAAGTGGGTGGCATGTTGGCCTTGCAAAAATGGCCTATAATGTCACACAGTTGGGGCACATGGGCGTGCCTCAGACCGTGGACAAATTGGCAGAATGTGGCTTAAACTGCACACGGCCATGGCACGAGCGTGCCTACAGGCCGTGCGAGAAATGACAGTATATGACCTTATAGGACACGGCCTTAGCACACGGGCGTGCTTGTTAGCCGTGTTGATTTTGGCAGTATGTAACCACGGAGGGGCACACGAGTGTGTCATGTAGCCGTGGGAGAGGCACGGCCTACCCCCACGGGCGTGTCTCCCCTGTATTTTAGAAAAGTCTCAAATTTTTCATGAAGTTTTATATGTGTTTCGGTTTAGTCCCGACTCGGTTTATAAGCATGCTTAGGGTCTTGATGACTCGGTTAAGGGACACTATAATTGTATATGAATGTGTTGGTGATGATTGACTTTGTGTCGTGAATGTGATGTGAAATGATTCTATTGTTCGGTAATGCCTCTAAACCCTATTCTGCGACAGTCTCGGATTAGGGATGTTACATAAAAGCTTAATAGTTAAATTAACGGTTTTAATAATGAAAAGATATGATTGATATAACATTGATAATTTGAAAAATGTAATTAGAATATTTTAAAATTTAAATATAGATATTTTTTAAAAAGATGTTTATTACAATTAATTCTAATTAAAATATTTTAAAGATTCAAAAAGAAATTAAAACCCGCATATAAATGCAATTAGCAAGTTTGAGGCTTTACTTGCAAGCCCCTGCAACGCCCATAAATTCATTGTTTACCAAGTCAAAGCTTAGTAGTCAACTTTTTCAGACCCTAGAAAATGAAATGAATTTTGGCATTACATGAGGGGCCATTTTTAATAATTTGTTCTATAATTATATGTCTCAATTGTACTACCATATGTGCCTTGAAAACATAAAATTCTATTTTAGCATTTCATATTATAATTTCACATAATTGATTTAGCATTTCTCATTTTACTCTTTCCCATTTTTTCCATTTTTAGCCCACGATTTCCATTCCAACAATACTATGGCAAAAACTTCTATCATTTTTATTATATGCGTAAACTATATTTAAAGTGATTAAATTCTTAATAAGTTTACATTGTTTTAAAAAGTTATAAATTAGTCACTAAATTGTTCGAAAGTTTTTATTTAAGTTACTAGTTTGTTGAGATTTTCTTTTTAAAAATCTGACTAGTAAGTTTCAAGCAACGATTCGACAACTAGTAGGGTGGATAAGTACCAATCGACAAGTAGAAGAATATACCTTAAATCTCAGTCGACCTAACGTTTAGTGACAAAGATCAAATAATAAAACTATTTTGATTTTGATTAATAAATTTGTGACATTAAAAGTTGTTTCATGAAAAAAACTTGAGTTGTAGAAGAGAAGATGAATAAGAGTTTTCGATTAGTGTAGACGTTGTGAACAAAGAATGGCATACATAAGCGGTTTTAACAGTCCATTAACTTAAATGAAAACATTTAAATAATTTAGTGATTATTTTGTAATTTTTTAAAATTAAGTGATCAAAACATAAATTTATTATTAATTTATTAATTTTGAATCTAGTTTACCCTTATTATATTTGTTATACCCTTACGTCAAAAATTCTAAAACAAAATTGACCTTAACCAACACCATTAAATTATTGTCTGAACAACAAATTTTGTTGTCTTAAAGTTTATGCAACGATTTTGTGAACGTTGTGTGTGCGACAGTCGCCTAAACTCAAAAGCAACACTAATTTCATTTTAAACAATGATTTATTTTAATGTTGTCATTAGTATTTTAGGTAACAGTTTTTTATTGTTAAATGCAATATTTATTTGAAAGAAAAAGACTATTTTTTATGGTTAATGCAACACTACGCGGTTGTTGCCTAAAGTAAAAAACAGCACTTCATATTTTTAAGTAATGATTTATTTTAATGTTGTTGTTAATATTTCGCGCAACGTCATTTTATAGTTGCATATAACGTTTACTTGAAAGAAAAATGCAACATCTTTTAACCATTATTGCAATGTTACGAGTGTGTTATCTAAAAACGAAAGCAACATTTTTTCGCTTTTAAATAACAATTATTTTAGTATTGTTATTGGTGTTTTAAGCAATGATTTTTATAATTAATGCAAATTCTATTTGATAGGATAGTCTATATTTTTTTTATATTTATTGCAATGCAATATGGTCATTACCTAAAAAGTAATATTTTTTTAATTAAAATCTCAATTAATTGGGCTCAGTAATACGAACTCCATCAAAGTGGTTACAAGGTCAACACTCTGAGTCCAAAACATATTTCTCAAGACAACAGTTCATGGGTTCATTTATACATGAATGGCACAGTTGCAAGAGATACGGGAAATGCTTTTGCTGGAGGTATGCTGCAATATCAACTTGAAAATTGGATTCTGGAATTTGATCGATACTTAGGTCAATGTTCACCTTTTGAGGCTGAAGTATGAGGTATCCTGGATGGGCTCCTTGTACTGCTTAATAAAGGATATAGACGGGCAACGATTGGACTAGAGGTGAGCATGGGTCGGGCAGGCGGGTTGGTCGGGCCCAACTAAAATTTAGGCCGTTCATTGGGCTCGGGCGGGCAGACCCAAAAATGGGCCTAAAATTTTGCCCAAGCCCGCCCATATAAAATACTAAAACCGGCCCAAATTTCCTACCATATTAATTTTTATATTATTTTATATAATTTTAAATATATATAATACATCAAAATATTAAAAAATTAAAATAAATATTTTTCAACAAATTGAAAATAAATTTTAAAAATATGTAGACTTAAATAATACTAAAATAGATGCAACTTAACAAGGAAATGCCTCTAAAATAATAACAAAATTAACAAATATCTTTAAAATAATAACAAAATTAACAATAAAATAAGTTTTATATAATATATAAACAATAACAACAAAATAATAGAAACATAATAGTAAAATGGTAGCAAAATAAAGAGAAAACAATAAGAAAATAATATTTAAAAAATTTTTTTTTTGCCTTTAATGATTTGGGCGGGGTAAAAGGCCCTGCCAAGAAATTCTTACGAGGCCTGCCCATTTTTTAAATCCGGCCTCATTTTCCATCAAGCCCATTTTTTGGCCTATATTTTACCCGAATCCTCCCATTTTTAAGGGCCTTGGTAGGCAGAGTGGCCCACCATGCTCACTCTAATTGATGATAATATTGATGTGATCAAGGCCTTAATTGATATTGGGTTAGAGGATTCAGGTATTACTCTGCTTAGAAGGCTTCGTTGAATCATGAGAACTAAAGGGTAATGGCAAATTAGGTATGTGTCTAGAGAACACAACACTGTTGCGGACTAGCTAGTCAAACCTAGCTTAGCGAGAAAGTCGAACTTACAAGTCTTTGATGTGGCCCCAATTGAGATCCTTGAAGTCTTACAATAATATAAAGCGAGTGGTGCTTTTAGACAATTGAGTTAATATAATCTGTAATTTCTTTTTTCAAAAAAAAAAAAAGCAACATTTTTTTCTTTCAAGTAACAATATATTTTTCATTATTTTCTTTTAAAATTATAAACAAATATAGATTTTTTTTTCCTTTAAGCAATGAGTAATTACTAATAATTCAAATATATCCAAACTTTCAAAAAGTACTCACCTAAAATATAATAATATTTAAAAATATTGTTTTAAATTCTAAAGCCACATAAAAGAAAAAGAAGTCTAAAATAGTTTTATATTTCTTCAAAACAAAGAAGACAAACAAATTCTATCAACTTCCAAGCTTTCTTATTCCCAACTATGTGTCAATGAGAAAAGAGTAATATAAAATTATAATTTCACGTTATTTTTATTATTTTCTAATAAAGAATAATAAATCAAATTTTTCTCTTAATTTTTAGCATTTTTAATTTAATTTAAATTTTTCAGAAAAAAGCTGAAAATTAGGAGAAAAATTTAATTATCATTATGATGTAAAATTACAGTTTCATACAAAATTTAATACTTTAAAAATTATAAAGATATAGAATATTAAAATAATAAAATTATATTATTAATGTCGTAAAAATTACAAATTATTTTCGACCCTATAATATTTTTCGTCCATGCTAGACAAAACAGAAAATCAGAAAACAATGGGTTTACTAACCATAGCTTGGTTTGAGAGACAAAAGAAGTTTTGTTTGCCCTCTCATTCGCCATTGTGGCCGAGTATAAATTGCAGAGAGCTTTGAAATAAAACTATATATATAAACCAAAGAACAAAGGATGGAAGAAATTAAGAATGTATCTCAGAAAACCCAATGTTTGAGTTGGGGGGTTGGAGACATGCCTAACAAATCCCACTCCCTCAATCAATGCATTCAAGTTTTGTGAAACAGAGATGCTAATAATCGGTTGTGGAAGTGCAGGGCGACAAAGTAAGGAAGCGGATGGATTGGATGCGATGGATAATATCACCTTCTATTCAGTTCCCTACGAAGTCTGGTCAAGATATGCTGGTAGCCGGTGTTCAAAATATTTCATTGGATTCGGGAACTGCTAATAACCAAAGCGGTTAAATGAGCCAAGGAGATGTTAGTGTCACAGTTGCAGTTTGAATCCCGTGACGAAAGCAAACAAATAGAACGCCACTTGAAAGGTTTATTTAACCCATTTAAGCTGATATGATTTGTGGAACACATGGAAGTTTTGATGGTAATCTATTGAAACACTTCAATAAAACTATAGTTAACATATTTGTGATCCTAACAGATAATATTGTATAAAGTCTAAATATTTTAGCATTCTTATCTTGTAAATAAGCTTTAATCTCGAGAGATGATTTAATTTAAATTGTACCATTGAATTTGAAGAGTTTAACTATAAATAGAAACTTACTTTAAGAACATTTACTCAAACACGTGGTGTTTTTAATTTTTTGTGATTTTTCTGTTTGTTTTTTTTTTTACTTAGTCCATAAACACCTTTAATACTAACTGGACCTATTTCAAAGTCGGGTTACTTGCTTAAGTCCATAATTAAACTTAAACTTTAGAGTTTGGACAAAAAATTAAGTTCAAAAATAAGTTTGACAACAAATTTAAATCCATTTAAAATATTACTTTTCATACTTTATACGGTATAAATTGATTTCGTAGCATTGATAAAATCTGCGTAACCTTAATATTATAATAATATTAAAATTTTAATTTTAATTATTATATTATATTTTGATTTAATTTAATTACTTTTATAATATCATTATTTTGTTCCAAGGCAGCATTAGTGACATCGAGGGCGTTGGTTTTCTAAAAATGGTAAATTCATTATATGGTTCTTTAAGATTTTAAGGTATATAATAGTAAAATTGTATTTGTCAAAACTATTTTTTTTTCGTGTTTGAAAAATGGGGATCGACTTTAAAAGAAAACATGGAGTCGCCACCGATCTTTTATTCAACGTGTGATCGGATCACCTTAAGATGGAATATTTTAATAAAACATTTGGATTTATTAAAACAATAATTTTTTGTCTACGAAATATAAGAAAGCAGGTTCGGGAGTCAGTTACGTGCAATGAAGGATTAGCACCCTCTCAACGCTCAAAATTGATACCAAATTGATTAGCTAGTGTCCTTGTGTTAAAAACTTAAAGATGTTTAAGGTGTGATAATTTTTAAAGAATGTTAATTAATTTTGAATTGAATCTCAAGATTCACTCGGTCCAAAGGAATAAAAATATCACATCCAGCACGTTAGGATATGACACGTTTATACCCCGACACCGAGATCATCTTTGATTTTCAAAATATGTGATTAGAAGGATGTTTGGTTATTTGGTCAAGCAGAAAACCGAAACCCAGCACGATAGGGCACGATTTATCGAATTTTCAAACACACAAACATTGCCTTATTTTGAAGAATTTTCAAATACGCAATTTTAAAATTGGCTCAAAACGCGTTTGTTTTGCTTATGCGGAATAACAATGGAGCTACTAATATCAATCAAGATGTTAAAGTTTGAATCACAATTTGATAATGCAAATAAACAAGATTACAAACATTGAATAATATACATGGATAAAATATAATACTAATGAATGATCGTAATATGAAATTTGAAGGGAATGAATTTGGGTACATACATGACCGTGTCAAACAGTCGAGTTTTAATATTTATAAAAAGAATGATCGAACCTGTAGACTAACTATGACAACGATAGAGGCAAGTGCACCTATCGAGCAAAGAGTATAGTTTAGGCAAGAGTATCTTATCGAACCCAAAGGAACCTAAAAGTACTACTACTCACTTTCTTTCTATTATTTAGCCTGAAATATGGAGTGATTGGTTTATTAATCTAAAAACTAATGAAAAAACTAAACTAGATGCAAAGACAAAAGAATGAAACTTTGGAAAAAGACTGTGGAAAAACTCAGTTGATTACGACGATACCTCAGGAAGAATCCACCTATGACTTCTCTTGTTATCTAACTTTTAATTCATACGACTTCTTTACTTAGCTTGATCCGTGAGACTCCCTAACCTATATTAAACCCTCTCTCGAGGCGAATAACATCTAACCTTAGGTTAATTAGTGAAACTCTCGTTCTCTTATAATAACCCCTAAGGAAGCGAAGAATCGATCAATGGACTCCCATATTAGGTTTCACCCTAATTCGCAAAATCTAGTAACCTTATCTCTAGGCGCTCGATCAACTCCGCTTAATTATGTTAGATCTACTCTTAGGCAAGGTCTATTCCTCCTCCACCTAAGCACATCGATTAAATTAAGCAATATAATTAAGAACAAACTAAGTACTTATCATATAATTTATAAATCAAATAACAAAATCGCCATAGGTTTCATCCCTTTAGGTATCTCAAGGGTTTAGTTCATAACAAAATAAGAAAACATCTCAAAAGATAAAACAAAACATAAGAAATCCTAAAACTCCTCAAGGAATTGAAGAGAGATCCTCATCTTGAGTAGAACACCAGCTTTTTAAGATGGATCAACACCTAAAAGTACTACTACTCACTTTCTTTCTATTATTTAGCCCGAAATATGGAGTGATTGGTTTATTAATCTAAAACTAATGAAAAACTAAACTAGATGCAAAGACAAAAGAATGAAACTTTGGGAAAAGACCGTGGAAAAACTCGGTTGATTACGACGATACCTCGTGAAGAATCCACCTATGACTTCTCTTGTTATCTAACTTTTAATTCATACGACTTCTTTACTTAGCTTGATCCGTGAGACTCCCTAACCTATATTAAACCTCTCGAGGCGAATAACGCCTAACCTTAGGTTAATTAGTAGAACTCTCGTTCTCTTATAATAACCCCTAAGGAAGCAAAAATCGATCAATGGACTCCCATATTAGGTTTCACCCTAATCCGCAAAATCTCGTAACCTTATCTCTAGTCGCTCGATCAACTCCGCTTAATTATGTTAGATCTACTCTTAGGCAAGGTCTATTCCTCCTCCACCTAAGCACATCAGATTAAATTAAGCAACATAATTAAGAACAAACTAAGTACTTGTCATATAATTTATAAATCAAATAACAAAATCTGTCATAGGTTTCATCCCCTTTAGGTATCTGAAGGGTTTAGTTCATAAAAAAATAAGAAAACATCTCAAGAGAAAAGATAAAACAAAACAAAAGAAATCCCTAAAACCCCCTGAAGGAATTGAAGAGGAGATCCTCTGTCTTGAGTAGAACACCAGCTTCTTGAGATGGATCAACTGGCTATCTTCGAGTAATTCCCTGAATAAAAGCTCTGGCAGAAAACTCTGCCTAAAAAACTCTCCTGTTTCGGCTTCTGCCAAACACCCTTTTTAGTTGCTACCTTGGGTGTTTATATAGGCTTTGAGATGCTTTACTCGGCTTCTAAGTATCCTAATTCAAGTAGAATTCCTCCTAGGATGTTTAAGTAGACTTAAGAATTTGTTTCTTTACCTCCAAGCATCCAAATCCGAGTGAAATTGCTCATTCCCGGCAAGGGGCACGCCCATGGCACACGCCTGTAAGTCGCCTTTAGGTCGTGGTCTCGATTACATGGACATTAAAGACGACTGTAAATCGTGGCATGGCCGTGAAGTTAATGGCAAGGCATGACCGTGTGGCTTGAAGTCCAGGCCGTGTCGATTTCCTCTTTGGCCCGAATTGGCCCGTTTTAAACTCGTTTCTCGTTCTTTTCATCCTCGGGTGCTTTCCTGAGTATAAACATGAAAAGAAAGGATTAAAAGCACCTTTTTACATAAATCAAGGGCTAAATCATCCAAAAGCATACTAAATGTGGGATTAAAATATGTTGCTTTTACGGTTTATCAATACAATGGCAAGCCAATTAATACAAATAACATATAGCAAGTTTTAAAACAAATAAACCAATGATATATATATAAAGTATGTGTTTAGTTAAATACTACATATGTAATAAAAACTTGATATGAAATAATGTATGTATATAATGATATATGAAAATGTTTGGAATAAATAATATATAATTTAAAATAGAGTCCTAAAAAACAAATTGTATACATAATAGATTCTAAAATAAAACATTGGGTAAGGAGAAAATCAAAGTAAAATATATAAAAAATAATATATGTTAATCCACATAAGTAATATACATAAAAGTAAAAACTTAAAGTTAATAATTTATACATGAAAATAATACATCAAGGTTATTAAAATAGACAAACTATATATGTATAAAATAATGTGAAAACAATGATATATACATAGTATAAAAATAGTTTTAATATAGAAATATTCAAATTAAATATCATACAAATTCTTGAAACCTAGAAATATATACAAAAGTGACCTTTAAGATAAATAAGTTATAAAATAAAACAACAAAAAATATGTATAAATGAAAGTCAAAACAATCAAATTAAAATGGTGTAAAATCAAGAAAAGAATTCAACATAATATATTAAAATAATCAAAATAATGAATGATTAAAATAACTCAATTGAAATAAGAAACAAAATCAAAAGTATAATTTTTAAACAAATAAAAACAGAATTAAGGACTTAAATAAAATGTGCATAAATGAACGAGGACTAAAAAAACAATATTTCCATTCGCGAAAACGCTGCGTACGGATTGGACGGAATTAGAATAGTGCGCGATTTACAAAGATCAATTTTAAAAAATTAAAGAAAATGCATAACGATCTAATCATATAGGGATGCAGAAAAGGAGGACTGATTGCGCAAATATCCCATCACCGCAAAAACATGCAGATCCCATGGGTGTTGGATCGGGTCCATTCAGGTCGATCCATGCGACACTATTTTAGACCCACTGAAACAGGTCTAAACGGTGTCGTTTCGTGCGTTTTAATAAAGCTAAAAAAAAAAACTAATTCTAAGTTACCCAGTCCCTTAAAACAGAAAGAAAAAAAAAAAAGAAACCTAAACACTCCTAATCCTCCCCTTAATTAGCCGACTCTTAAGAACTCTCCGATCGGGCACCCTTTCATTGCCACGAATGGTGACTGGCAAAACTCGAATGGTTCCTTTAGAGCTCGTCTGCGAGAGTTACTAACCCCGACCTCGAAATCCCTCTCTACTTCGATCGAAACAAAGAGAGTATGGTTCCGACGGTTCGCTTGGCAAAGGTAAGTCTCTTTTTTTATTCGATTATTCGCATGTGAAGGAAGAAGCAAATCGAAAGCCAGTCGAATAGAAAAATAAAGAAAGAAAAAAAATGAAATCGAAAAGGAACACCTTGTGATTCTGATTACTGTGTTGCTGAATTTTGTATTCTGTATTTCTTTGTATTAAAAAAAACCCTCTTTTATAATGGTTTGTTTCGGTTTTTATAACCGTATTCAAAAAACAAAATAAAAAAATCAAAATACAATCCTCTTTTTCTCTTTTTGCTGTGTTGTCTTTTTCGTTGTTTTCGCAGATACAAGGCACAGACGGAGACATGGACGTAGACGCACGAGGCTATGCACTTGGAGCTTGAAAATGATGCAAGCGCACATGGGGTCATTGCGACGATGATGGTTCTAAAAAACTCCCCTAGGGTTTTTTGTTTGCCGAAATAGTTTGGGCCATTCGGGCTCTCCTGATTAGGTCATTTGTAATTCTGGGCCACCAATTGGGTAGGGGTTAGGTTTAGTTTATTTGGGTTTGTATTTGGGCCACTAATTGGGTCTGTTGTAATTAGCATTTAGGCTTGTAAAAAAATGGACTATTATTGGACTATTATTATTATATTCTGTTTGTTGTATTTTTGGTTTAATCTGACGGGCTCGGGTGAATTTGGGCTCTTACAGCTGCCCCTCTTTGCTTATTGTCGTGTAACGAGAATAGAGAAAAGACTATCAAAGGGCCAAATTTGCCTGGTCTTGTAAAATCTTGGCTTCTTTCGGTGCTTTTCTTCTTTGAGTAGTTTCATTCCATCCCACTGTATCTTTAAGGGCGTACTAGCGCTTCGATCCAAATCAAAGATATTAGACTCGTAGCTTCGATCTACTCCAATGTAATTTTAGGGGGAAGAGATTTGTAGGTTCGATCTTCCTACGGAAACTTCTCGAAAATAAAGGTTGATCCTCAATAACCTCAGGGAGAAGGGATTTGTAGTCTCAACCTACTCCACTGGGACTTCGAGGTGATAAGAATTCAGAGAGAAGAGATTTGTAACTTTGATCTTCTTACTAAAACTTCTCAAAAATAAGGGTTGATCCTCAATATAATCTCTGGGAGAAGGGATTTGTAGCCTCTACCTACTCCATTGGGACTTCGAGGTGATAAGAATTTAGAGAGAAGAGATTTGTAGCTTCGATCTTCTTACTGAAACTTTTCGAAAATAAAAGTTGATCCTCAATAACCTCGAGAGAAGGGATTTGTAGCCTCAACCTACTATACTGGGACTTCGAGGAGATAGAAATTCGGAGAGAAGAGATTCGTATCCTCAATCTTCTCTGCTGATACTTCAAAGAAAATGAATTGATCCTCGTTGTAAACTCAGGGAGAAGGTATTTGTAGCCTCAACCTACTCCACTGGAACTTCGAGGAGATAAGAATTCAGGGAGAAGAGATTTGTATCATCAATCTTCTTTGCTGAAACTTCAAAGAAATACGGATTGATCCTCATTGTAAACTCAGGGAGAAGGGATTTGTAGCCTCAACCTACTCCACTAGAACTTCGAGGAAATAAGAATTCAGGGAGAAGATATTTGTATCTTCAATCTTCTCTGCTGAAAATTTAAAGAAATACGGATTGATCCTCATTGTAAACTTAGGAAGGAGGGATTTGTAGCCTCAACCTACTCCACTGGGATTTCGAAGTGATAAGAATTTGTATCTTCGATCCGCTTTGCTCAGGAAGGCAAGATATTCTATCTTCAATCTGTCCCGCTACAAACTCAGGGATGCTAGACTGGTATCTTTGATCCACTTTGCTCAGGAAGGCAAGATCTGCTATTTTCAATCTGCTCCACTGCAAACTCAGGGACGCCAGACTGGTATCTTCGATCCGCTTTCTAAGGAAGGCAAGATCTGCTATTTTCAATCACACCATCGCAAACTCGTGGACGCTTAGATCGGTATCTTCGATCCGCTTCGCTCAGGAAGGCAAGATCTGCTATTTCAACGATGTTGTGACACCGTCCTCTAGGGGACCTATCCTGTAACATTGGTTTTGTGTGTTTATGCTTATGCAAATGGTTAGGATGCAATGATCCGAATGAATCCAATTCTCCTAACTAAATGCATTATGAACGACATTTGGATGAATACAGAATGTCATGAGAATGGTCTTTTTACAATGATTAAGATGCAATAATTAGAATAAATCGAATGCTCCTAACTAAACGATTATGGATGACATTTGCATAAATGTAGAATGTCATGAGAATGATCATTTTTTAAAAGCTTAAGGTGTCATCGCTCATTGTTTATTAAGGCTTTATCACTGATGTATTATGCTGCCATCTTGTTCGGCTGGTATTCTTGCCAGAAAACCCTAGAAAATGATTATATCTTGCTCAACAGATTTGCCCCACTGTAATTTTAGGATTCATCTCATTGTGACTTAGGGGTATAAGATCTGAATCCATCCCACTGCAACTCTAAAATGTAAGGTTTGTTTCTTCTTCAATCCATTCTATTGCTATTCAAGGGTACAAGACTTGTATCATTTTCCATCCATACCACCACAACTCAGGGGTAGAGGACTGTAAATTGTTCAATCAACTGATCGCTCCCCAGGTGACCTAACCAAATGTGTATGCATGATATTTGCATGGATGCAGAATATCATTTTTTTCTTGAATGATTCCCCTTTTACACTTGGGTTAACATTGCCCATTTTTCGTCAAGATTGTATTACTGACGCAATATCTTATCAATTGTTCAACCACCATTTTTGACCAAAATTCAAAAGATAGTCTCAGTTTAGACTCTTCCTTAAACTTGGTGAGTTTTAAACAATAGTCCTATTTCAAGTTCTTGTATTATTCAGAAGCTGCCAAAGTAATATGCGAAACTCCTTTCGTGAAAATATTATTAGTCCACTAATCATTATTTTAATGCAAAATGCCTGAAAAAGATCATAACTATGGACAATAAGGAAATTAATTAGGAGCATAGCTCGAAACAAATGCAAAGAATATTTATTGGGAGCATTCTTTGAAAAGAATAAGATAATCCAAATAAAAAATTTGAAATGGATAAAATGGAAACTAGGTGCCCCAGATATCGTAGCCTGAGCTTCTCTGTTCAAACTTCTTGAGGACCATTTTAAGATCAATATGTGTTTAAGGGATCCGTAGTACTTTGTCGATGCCCCAAGACGTAGTATACTTCTTCATTGTTAATTCAAGTATAGCAAGACTACTGTATGCTTTACTTTCGATCAAAACTTGAGCTGCCTTTTTCGGGTTTTCAACTCAAATCCCCTTTGGTCTCAAGGTGCCCCTTTGCGGGTTTTCGCCTTGGCCTCTCCTTTTCTTTCTTCTTTTTGATTGATTTTTTTCTTTTGTTTTCTTTTTTTTTTTTTTTGGTCTCAAAGTGCCCCTTTGTGGGTTTTCACCTTGGCCTCTCCTTTTAGACATAAATTTGAATTCGCCAGCTTGGGCATGTCATTGCCATCCATCTTGGTCAAAGTTAATGATCTTACAAAACAAGCCTTCTTCACCACATAAGGTTTTTTCAAATTTGGCATTTACCTCTGAAGTACTTTTAGATGAGAAGAATCCTTCTTAATGCCAAGTCCCCATCCTGAAATTCTCTTGAGTGAACCTTTTTCTCATAAGCCCGTATCATCCATTTTTACTACATTCGACCATGATGAATACTTTCAATCAAACTTATTGGAGACATTCTGCTTCATCCAATTTAATTCAATCAAAGCTTGGAGAAAAGGTATCTTAACTTCCAACAATTGATTCCTTTCGTGAACCAATGATAAAGATGCCCCGGTGAAGGTCCTGGCCAATATTCAAGAAACATAGAGGGTAAATGGTAACTTCACTATGCCAACCTTTACAAGTCTCAGTCATTTTTCAAAAAAATTTGAATGGGTTTTTTTTGGCTGCCTTTGCTACACTGATATGGTGTCTGATCCTTGAACAGACTGCAAATTTTTGACATTATGCAATTATGTTTCTTTCTGACATTCTTTATTGCCACTTTTTTTAATTTGAATTTGAATTTGAATTTGAATTTGGATTTGGATTTGAATTTAGATTCAGATTTGAATTTGACTTTGACGACTGTTGACGTTACAACTTTGGCATATGAAGCGACCTTCACCCTCTTAGTGAAATAATTGACAACCACAAAGATGAATTGATGTCGGCTAGATACTTTTGACGAGATCGACCTCGTAATATCTATGCCCCACATATTGAAAAAAATGGAGGAGGCACATAAGTCATGTCTTCCTCAATTTGGCATTTAACCTCTTGATTTGTCTGGCCATTGTAGAACCATTAACATGGGTTCCAACCTTAGCAACATCCCCACGTTTCAGTAGTCTGGTGTGCCTTGATATGATCGTACGAAATCATCTTTAAATTCTTAAAAATTGTTCAATGATGTCTCACCTTATTTCTGTGGTGAGCTAGGCTTCGATCTTCAAGTTTTTCATAAGCTCGCAACGTCCACTAACCCTTTGTAAGGTAGAGTCTATTTTCATCTTGTTCTACCGTCCTTAACAAATCGAAAGATAGGCTACAATCCCTGTCATCTTCAAAGTCCTTAGCTCTCTTAGACCCATATCTCATTCAAAAAGGGAGTCAGTAACAACGTCGCTCACGTCATTGATATCTAGGTACCTAGATACGAAGGAAAAGAATCTAAAGAATAAATAATTCTAAGAATGATCATTTGTATGGTATGGTCATGAATAAAGAATGAAAGAATATTCTAAAAGAACGTATAATATGAAATGGAAAGAATGAAAAAATATTTGCTTAAAAAGATTCATTTTATAGAAATTCTGGACACAAGCCTATTTCACAAAAGAAATCTTATTGCTTCTAGGCTTAAAGTAGCAAGTGCATTTTGTACATTACTCTACGTAAGCTCTAAATAATATAGGAATTTTTTCGCAGTTCGATTGTCCAAAACGCACCCAGGTTCATATTTCTGCATTTGACGTGTCATCTAACTTCACAAAACCCGTGTTGATGAATTTTTCCACCAATTTCTTGAAAGCAAGGCAATTTTCTATCGAATGCCCTGTGATCCCTGCGTGGTACTCACATTGGGCATTTGGGTCATACCATTTTGGGTATGGAGGTTGCATCGGTTTCAGGTGGTGAGGGGACACAACGTGCGCATCAAATAAACTTTGGTACAACTCTTTATACGTCATTGGGATTAGCGTAAATTGAAGTTTTCAGTGTTTCGCCTTGTGCCAGATTCTTTTCTTGATGAACCTTGATACCCAGTAGTCACTATTTTTGGCTGATTTGAGTACCCCATGCTTGCGTTATTCACATCGCTTTCTTTCTTCCTTGTGTCCATTCTCTTATTACTTTCTCCTGCCTCGATCTTTCCACTTTTTATGGCATTCTCGATCATTTCTCCGGTCATTACAATGTCCGAGAAGCTCTTTGTGGAACTTCCTAGCATATGCGTGATAAATGGGGCCTTCAGTGTATTAATAAAGAGCATTGTGGTCTCTTTCTCTAGAAGTGGTGGCTGGACTTGGATGGCAACCTCCCTCCATCGCCGGGAATACTGCCTGAAGCTCTTGTTTATCCTCTTCTCTATGTTCTGAAGTGTAATCCTGTCGGGCGCTATGTCTGTCACGTGGCTGTACTATTTTTTGAAAGCTTGAGCCAAGTTTTTCCATGCACCAATTTGGGAATGACTTAACTGGTTATACCACTTGGCTGCTACTCCCACCAAGCTATCTTGGAAGTAATCGATCAACAGTTGGTCATTATTAATGTACCCGTCATTCTTCTACAAAACATAGTGATGAGAGCCTCGGGGCAACTTATCCCGTTATATTTCTCAAATTCAGGAATTTTTAATTTGTATGGGAGTACCAAGTCTAGGACTAAACTTAAATCCTTAGCATCGATATCGATTCCATAACAGCTATCTGCGCTTTCTATCGCTTTAAACTTTTCCTCCAACCATTTACATTTATCTTCTAGCTGCTTTGGCAATTCTGCTTTTGTCCTCTCTCCTTCAGCTATTTCATCCAAATCAGGGACATTAGTAATGATTGGATTATCTCCTAACTCGAGCCGCTTTGAGGTTCATCAAGCACCAAATTAGAATTGTTGAAGCTCGATCGTGATGATGGCCTTTGTACAGCATTTGGTCGTGTTTGCACATGTGGTGGAGTAAAATCGGGGGACATTGAAGATACTCAAGATTCTCCTCAACATTTATCATGGGGTTCTTTCTTTTATCCATAAGCCCCTTCAACAGCTGCGTCATCTGAGTCATCATATTTTCTTGAGATTCTATCATTTTGTCCATCATATCTTGCTGGATCTTAGCAAACTGCTCCTGCATCTGTTCCTGCATTTGTTCTTGCATATCCTTTTGCATTTGCTCCAATTTTTCTAGTCTTTTATCCATTGACTTGGTCTTTTTTTGTGTTGTAGGGATGCGTATTTGATAAAGTTTTGTCGGTTTTCAGGTTGCTGAAATAATTTTATCTAGTTAGAGACCTTAAGTGAAAATCTAATGCACAAAATGCAATGCGAATGATGTAATGCAAATGCATGAAATACAAATGCATGAAATGAATGCAAGAAGAAAGAGAGACGTTAATTTTGAATTCAATTCCATTAGAAGAACTTTTCTAGAAAACAAATATCTTTACATAAAATGGATTACATATGCGGCTTCGTCCTTATAGTCCAGGTGAAGACATTGATCTTCTCCTTCATATCCAGACACTGTGGTCGAATCCTTCAAATCCTCCCAAAAGATGTTTATCTTATTTCCACTCGGCTTGATCTGGGTCGTGGTTCGCTGCTCACTTATCCCCTACGATGTTAATTAGCTTCTTTAAGAAATTTGAGGCATGACGACTCTTGCACAATTTTTGTCAATTTGAATCCTTCGGGCAAGGTTTTGCATTCCTTCGCGGACTATCAACCTTCTTCTGTTGTGTTTACTTAGACATGTCCGGACAACCGTATTATAATCCACTTTATTAAGAAGTTTGTTTCCTTATGACAAACTCCTCTATTTAGCAATTGAATATTAATCAACATCTCCTTTCTATGATGATGCAATGCAATGCAATCAAAACAAAAGAAAACACGTTAGTGCAAGGGAATAAACAACACAGAACAACTGTCCGGGTGACCACTAGGGTTTGGCATGGCTCTATCTAGGGTAGGCTCCTAGGTCTCTCTATATGTGGTTTGGTTCTAAAATTGAGGTACCTGAACCAGCAGATTCCTCGATCCTCACCCATTATAGGCTCATACAGACCGAGTTCGGTTCAGGGGAATTCATTTCTCTATTGCTGCACGGAGATGAAAATCTCACGAAGACATAGGTATGGATGTATCCTGGAAACGATTCACTATCCTGCACGAAGGTGAAAACCTCACAAAGGAGTAACTTCTCACTCCCACTTAAAAGGGTGTGACCCGACGATCATGCAATATGACGCAAAAGTATTCTGCAAGACTTAACATTAATCATAGCACAAATGCATCCAAAGAAACATGATTTTTCAAAATAATTTTTCAAATTTTCAATCAAAAGGAAAAAATTAATCAATCTATGGCCTGACTCTCAGATTTTCACCAGTGGAGTCGCCAAGCTGTCAAAACCATTTTTAACGTTTTGAAAAAAAATGGGGATCGACTTTTAAAAAGAAAATATGGAGTCGCCACCGATCTTTTATTCAACGTGTGATTGGATCACCTTAAGATGGATTATTTTAATAAAACATTTGGATTTATTAAAACAATAATTTTTGGTCTATGAAATATAATAAAACAGGTTCGGGAGTCGGTTACGTGCAAGGAAGGATTAGTACCCTCGCAACGCCCAAAATTGGTACCAAATTGATTAGCTAGTGTCCTTGTGTTAAAAACTTGAAGATGTTTAAGGTGTGATAATTTTTAAAGAATGTTAATTAATTTTGAATTGAATCTCAAGATTCACTCGCTCCAAAGGAATAAAATATCACATCCAAAGACGTTAGGATATGACACGCTTATACCCCGACACCGAGATCATCTTTGATTTTTAAAATATGCGATTAGAAGGATGTTTGGTTATTTGGTCAAATAGAAAATCAAAACCCAGCACGATAGGGCACGATTTATCGAATTTCCAAACACACAAATATTGCCTTATTTTGAAGAATTTTCAAATACGTAATTTTAAAATTGGCTCAAAACGCGTTTGTTTTGCTTATTCGGAATAACAATGAAACTACTAATATCAATCAAGATGTTAAAGTTTGAATCACAATGTGATAATGTAAATAAACAAGATTACAAACATTGAATAATATACATGGATAAAATATTATACTAATGAATGATCGTAATATGAAATTTGAAGGGAATGAATTTGGGTACATACAATGGCAAGCCAATTAATACATGATAAACCGTAAAAGTAACATATTTTAACCCCATATTTAGTATGCTTTTGGATGATTTAGCCCTTGATTTATGTAAAAAGGTGCTTTTAATCCTTTCTTTTCATGTTTATACTCAAGAAAGCACCCGAGGACGAAAAGAACGAGAAATGGGCTTAAAACGGGCCAATTTGGGCCAAAGAGGAAATCGACACGGCCTAGACTTCAAGCCACACGACCGTGTGTCATCAAATTACTTCACACAGCCATGCCACGATTTACACGGCCGTGCCCCAATCGACAGAATCGAGACACCGCTCAAGACGACTTACACAAAGGCAGTGCCATGGGCGTGCCCTCGCCACGGGAATGAGCAATTTCACTCGGATTTGGATGCTTGAGGCAAAGAAACACATTCCTAAGTCTACTTAAACATCCTAGGAGGAATTCTACTTGAATTAGGATACTTAGGAGCCAAGTAAAGCATCTCAAAGCCTATATAAACACCCAAGGTAACAACTAAAAAGGGAGTTCGGCAGAAGCTGAAACAGAGAGTTTTTGGGTAGAGTTTTCTGCCAGAGCTTTTATTCAGGGAATTACTTGAAGATAGCCAGTTGATCCATCTCAAGAAGCCGGAGTTCTACTCAAGACAGAGGATCTCCTCTTCAATTCCTTCAGGGGATTTTAGGGATTTCTTATGTTTTGTTTTACCTTTTCTCTTAAGATGTTTTCTTATTTTTTTTATGAACTAAACCCTTCAAATACCTGAAGGGGATGAAACCTATGACGGATTTTGTTATTTGATTTATAAATTATATGATAAGTACTTAGTTTGTTCTTAATTATGTTGCTTAATCCAAATCTGATGTGCTTAGGTGGAGGAGGAATAGACCCTGCCTAAGAGTAGATCTAACATAATTAAGCGGAGTTGATCGAACGCCTAGAGATAGGGTTACGAGATTTTGCCGGATTAGGGTGAAACCTAATATGGGAGCCCATTGATCGATTTACTACTTCCTTAGGGGTTATTATAAGAGAACGAGAGTTCCACTAATTAACCTAAGGTTAGACGTTGTTCACCTCGAGAGTGGGTTTAATATAGGTTGTGGAGTCTCACTGATCAAGCTAAGTAAAGAAGTCGTATGAATTAAAAGTTAGATAACAAGAGAAGTCATAGGTGGATTCTTCCCGAGGTATCGTCGTAATCAACCGAGTTTTCCACGCCTTTTCCTAAAGTTTCGCTTCTTTTGTCTTTGCATTTAGTTTAAGTATTTCATTAGTTTTAGATTAATAAACCAATCACTCCATATTTCAAAGCTAAATAATAGAAAGAAAGTGAGTAGTAGTACTTTTAGGTTCCTTTGGGTTCGATAAGATACTCTTGCCTGAACTATACTACTGCTCGATAGGTGCACTTACCTTTATCGTTGTCATAGTTAGTCTACGTGTTCAATCATTCTTTTATAAATATTAAAACTCAACTGCTTGACACGATCAATACAAATAACATATAGCAAGTTTTACAACAAATAAACTAATGATATATATATATATATATATATATAAAAGTATGTGTTTATTTAAATACTACATATGTAATAAAAACTTGATATGAAATAATGTATATATATAATGATATATAAAAATGTTTGGAATAAATAAACATATAATTTAAAATAGAGCCCTAAAAAACAAATTGTATACATAATAGATTCTAAAATAAAACATTGGGTAAGGAGAAAATCAAAGTAAAATATATATAAAATAATATATGTTAATCCACATAAGTAATATACATAAAAGTAAAACTTAAAGTTAATAATTTATGCATGAAAATAATACATCAAGGTTATTAAAATAGACAAACTATATATGTATAAAATCATGTGAAAACAATGATATATACATAGTATAAAAATAGTTCTAATATAGAAATATTCAAATTAAATATCATACAAATTCTTGAAACCTAGAAATATATACAAAAGTGACCTTCATGATAAATAAGTTATAAAATAAAACAACAAAGAATATGTATAAATGAAAGTCAAAACAATCAAATTAAGATGGTGTAAAATTAGTAAAAGAATTTAACATAATATATTAAAATAATCAAAATAATTAATGATTAAAATAACTCAATTGAAATAAGAAACAAAATCAAAAGTATAATTTTTAAACAAATAAAAACAGAATTAAGGACTTAAATAAAATGAGCATAAATGAACGAGGACTAAAAAAACAATATTTCCATTCGCGAAAATGCTGCGTACGGATTGGACCGAATTAGAACAGTGCGCGATTTACAGAGATCAATTTTAAAAAATAAAGAAAATGCATAAAGGATCTAATCATATAGCGATGCAGAAAAGGAGGATTGATTGCGCAAATATCCCATCACCGCAAAAACATGCGGATCCCATGGGTGTTGGATCGGGTCCAGTCGGGTCGATCCATGCGACACCGTTTTAGAGCTATCAAACAGCCTAAACAAAGGTCGTTTAAATGCTTTAATAAAGCTAAAAAAAAACCTAATTCTAAGTTACCCAGTCCCTTACAACAGAAAGAAAAAAAAAAGAAACCTAAACACTCCTAATCCTGCCCTTAATCAGCGACTCCCAAGAACTCTCCGATCGGGCACCTTTTCATTACCACAAATGGTGACTGGCAAAACCCGAATGGTTCCTTTAGAGCTCGTCTGCGAGAGTTACTAACCCCAACCTCAAAATCCCTCTCTCCTTCGATCGAAATGAAAAGAGTATGGTTCTGACGGTTCGCTTGGTAAAGGTAAGTCTCTTTTTTTATTCGTTTATTCACATGCGAAGGAAAAAGCAAATCGAAAACCAGTCGAATCAAAAAAATGAAGAAAGAAAAAAAATGAAATCGAAAAGGAACACCTTTTGATTCTGATTACTGTATTGCTAAATTTTGTATTCTGTATTTCTTTGTATTAAAAAAAAAAAACCCTCCTTTACAATGGTTTGTTTCGGTTTTTATAACCGTATTCGAAAAACAAAATAAAAAAAAATCAAAATACAATCCTCTTTTTCTCTTTTTGTTGTGCTGTCTTTTTCGTTATTTTCGCAGGTACAAGGCCTCGTACGGAGGTGTGGACGTGGCACGATGGAGGTCAGGCACTGGAGCTTGTAACGCTGATGCTGCAGCGCGCGTGGGGTTGTTGTGGCGCTGGTGGTTCTAGAAAGCTCCCCTAGGGTTTTTTGTTTGTCGAAATCGTTTGGGTCATTCAAGCTCTTCTGATTGGGTCATTTGTAATTCTAGACCGCCAATTGGGTAGGGGTTAGGTTTAGTTTATTTGGGTTTGTATTTGGGCCACTAATTGGGTCGCTGTAATTAGCATTTGGGCTTGTAAAAAAAGGGACTATTATTGGACTATTATTATTATATTCTATTTGTTGTATTTTTGGTTTAATCGACAGTCTTGTTTAATTTAGGCTCTTACAAGATTCTAATTTCTTAAAATTTTATACTTTTTTTAGCTTCATCATTAGTTAGGACAAATAGTTAAATTCTAACTATTTTAGTTAAAATTTGTGGAATATGTATACTTGTTTTAACTCATCATGTTGGTAATTTTTTTATATAACTGAAGGATGTTTTATAAAAAAAAAGTTTATATCAATTTTATAATTAGGATAGATATCGACGTTAATGATTTGACAACTTATAAAAGTAAAATATATATTAATTTAAAAATCAAATTTTAAATTTAAATATAACAATGATATTAAAACCATAGTTTTATTTACAAAATTCAAAACCTACTTAGTTCAAAGTTTTAACTAATAACATTATAAAATAAAATATTAAATTATCTTATTAATCACGTCATGATTCAACGATGAACTTGTGTAAATTTCAAATTAATTGACATAAAATCTAAGGTTGGTTGAATGTATTTATAAACCCTTCATCCATTGTACTTGTATGAAAAGAATTAAATTTAAATATAAGAAATAGATGAAAACCATGATTTAAAAACTCAAATTTTGTTATTTCCTTAAACTTCAAATATTTGCTGCTGAAAAGAAATAGCTTTAAATGTAAGTATATAATTTTTGTTGGGTTGAATGGTAAAAGAATTCAATTTTTAAAAGTAAAGTCTTGAGTTGGAGTTTTCTGTATGAAAATACAACATTGAAAGAATTTTTCCTAATTAAGCTCGACACTAAATTTAGTTGGGATCCAAGGCTGCCACTGAATATTTAATAGATTGTAAAAAATGTAAATTAAATGTGTTTTTTATCAGTTAATTATAAAAAATTATAAAATTGTTACTGATATTTTTTAATTTGTTTTTTATTCCATTGTTAAATCACTAACTAAAATATGAGGTATAATTTTAAAATTAATAAGATAATTAATTTAACTCTCAATATTTAATTATAATAGTTGAATAAGCAGATATATTATTTTTATTAATTATTTAACAACGGATGATTAGAAAAATTAAAACTCAAATACTACTATTTATTTTCTATAGAAAATAACAGCATATAGCGAAACAGTAATCAGTTAAATCTTAACCCGACATCAACCGAGCTAGATCAGCTAATAGTAAACTTTTCATTGTATCCGAGGGATCATCGTATACTTGTAAATTTAAAATTTCGAGAGTATTACATTTAGCCGTACAATCAATAACTTCATTATGAATTTTTGGAATATGATGAATTTTTATTCTTCAACTCTTCTCAAAATTTGATGCAGCAAATATTTTTTAAATCTGCTTATTATATTATGCGGGGCAGACAGGAATGGGAATAGGGATAAGGGTGGAGTGGGGCGAGTACAAGGTCATACTCATGCCCGACCCATCACCCACAGTAGGTCTAATTTTTGCCCCTATTCCACCCAATTAGATACGGGCGGGACCTACCGAAACCCACCCCACTGACATCTTTACAATGGAGCTTTTAATTTTTTTTGCTTTTTTTTTATTTTGCTAAAAAAAATCATTTTAATTTAAAAATTGGTTTGCACATTTGACATGATAATAACTTCCCATTTTTTCAGGTGAAAAATTCTGACAGAGGCAGCAGGACCTAAAAAGAGAAATTGTAACATCCTAGATTAGGGGTTATGCTCGTGCATAATTCATGAGTTAGTAGGCTTTAAGAGTGGTTGGATGTGTTTTAGGGTTCTTAAAATTCTAGGATAAAAGGGAAGCTTTGAAAAATTTTTGGATTTAAGTGTAAAAGAGGAAATTAGGTGAGGAGGCCTTAAGAATAATTTGTATGGGCTTTGGGTCATAAAAGGGCTTGGTAAAGTGGCTTAAGGACGCCACTTAAGGGCTCTGGAATGACGCCTCATGCAGTCTTGGGTTCGAGTAGCGTGGAAAGCAAATGGGTGTTTTATTTTTGGCGTTAAGAGGGAGCAAGATAAAGAGGCTTTAAAATTAGTTGTATGAAGTTTATGTCATAAAAAAGGCCATGGCAGAGTGGCTTAGAGCGCTATATGTGGCTTACACAATGAGGGCCTGTGTTTGAGTTGAGAAGGAAGCAAGAAAGGGCATTTTATTTTTGTGCAAAGAAGAAGGCGCTTGGGCTAAGTAAGTCTTAAAAGAAATTGGTGCACTATGTCACAAAAGAACGCCTTGGCGAGTGGCTTGGGCGTTAAAGCTTGCGTTAAAGGGCTTGGTGCAAAGGTGTCCCGAGTTCAAGACGCAAGGGAAGCAAAATTTTGAGGCTCTTATTTTTGGCTTTTGACGTCAAGAGCAGGGTGAGTAATGGACGGCAATCGGACTTCGCTTGGGTAAGGATTGTCGGATTTTATGTTGAATTTCGCTAGATAAGTAGTAGATAATTGCTACTTTATTTTATTTAGTTTATTTTATGGAGATAAGAAATAAAGAGGAGATAAAGTATCTATTTTATTTTTATTACTTTGAATGGGTGTTAAAGAGATAAAGATTAAGCTAGTTTTGGTTTTAAATTCTTTGGGATAAATGTCGTTTTTTTATTTATTTATTTAGTTAAGATAAAAGATAAGGTGGCCTTATTTTAATTGGTTTTGAATAGGTGATATAGGAATAAAATAGGAGTTTTAATAGGATTAGATAAGTAGAAATATGGTGGCCGATGGTGGGACTCTTGAGGTGTGCATGTTCGCTTTGAAGCTTTTAAGGAGGGGGTGCAAATTTAGTTTTCTTTTTACCTTTTGTATGCCAAATTTTAATAGGAGGGAGTTCATCTTTTATTTCTTTCTTGATCTCTCCATTGTCAAATTTAAAGCCAAGAAAGTTCTCTTGTTCTCCTTTTTCCGTAAAGTCAATCTTCCTTGCTACCATTACCGAAATTTTGTAATCTCTCACTTTCCTTCTTTTTTCTTTCTTTCAATCCAATTCATTATCTTTTTCTTGAATAGCCGAATGTGCCTTTGTTAATTAGGATTTTAGCCAAGCTTGTAAGTACCATACTCCCATTTATATTTATATTTTATTAAAGAGCCATAGCCATTATTAAAAGTGCCTTATTCCTATTTTTTTGACGCAAGTCTCCAAAGCCGAATCAACAAGGAAGGTGTCGTCGACTACTTTCTTGTAGTCTCTCTTAACAAACGTTGGGAGCATTAAAAGGAGTCTTTTGGGAATTGCAGAGATTAAGGTAAGCAATTGGTCATATTCGGCCAAGGGCCATTATTCTTAAAATTATGTTTTAGCTGATTTTAACATATGGAATATAGGGTTTTCACTACTACATAGTTAAGTGGTGATTCGGGATTTTCGTAAGTAAGGTAAGGAGGTTTGTACTATTCTACCATAGGCCATATTTGGTGTTTAATGTTGACCGATTTGGATTATGGTCTTTAGGGGCGGAACGACTATAGGAAGCGAAGCTTCTGGGATTTGATTCGTTGGTAAAGGGAAAGTCCCTATCCCGAAGTTTAAGAAAAGATCTGTCTCAGCAGTTCAGGATTGGCCACCGAGGTGTGGGCCAGCCGCAGGAGAAAGCTATAGGCAGATAGCCGTAGTCTCGCTTAGCGAT
This sequence comes from Gossypium rotundifolium, assembly GCA_025506655.1. Lineage (NCBI taxonomy): Eukaryota > Viridiplantae > Streptophyta > Magnoliopsida > Malvales > Malvaceae > Gossypium > Gossypium rotundifolium. Next base: position 14,176,264 of record CP106729.1, on the reverse strand, counting down.
AGCGTTGGGATCGAGAGTTTAGAACTTCAAGTGATCAGGTGTGTGATTAACCCACCGTTTTCCGGGTTTTTGCTATATTTGCATGTGTGATTTATGTGCTAACTAGTGCAGTGGCAGTTATGTGGTGATTACCCTAAAAAGGGGTATATCGATAATCAGGTTAGTATTATCTGTTGATAAGAATGTGAAAGTGCCGATGTGAATGTGACTATGCTTATGAAAATGTGATTGTCTGCCTTAATAACATGTGCATGCATTTATTATTATGCCATTGTTACATGTGCATGTGCATGGGGTGGGATATGAAAGAAGATACGGGTGTACTTCGAGTACGTGGTTTGATGTTAGCCTTGAGCTACATCGTGGATTGACGTTGACTGAGGTCACGTTGTGGATTAATTGCGATTTAGTTCACGTGGCTTGATGAGTGGCTGTGTGCCTCATCGTGGTTGATATCAGCTATGTGCCATATCGTGGTTGATGAGTGACTATGTGTCCCATCGTGGTTTTGGTGTTAGCTACGGCTACATCGTGGATTGGCGCTGACCGAGGTCGCGTTGGATTTTTGTGCTTTATTGCACGTGGACGGCATTGATTGCCTTTTGGAGTGAAAAGGAGAGGGTGATTTATTAATCCCCTAGTGTGTGGTAGGCTGGATAAGGGGGTGTGTAGAGGATGGACCCTAGGTTTGGGTTGGGTACACTTTGCATAATTATATCTGATATGTGAATTTAATGTGAAAGTATGTGGAAATGGGCCAAGCCCAGTATGCGAATGTGGATTTGAATAAGAAATGGGCTAAGCCCAGTATGTGAAAAGTATGTGGTTAATTACCCTGTTACCTGATAAGTGTTATGAATATGGGCCAAGCCCAGAATATGGTAAATTGTGAATATGATATCTTGTTATCTGATATATGGGTTAATATGTGTTAACATGTGGGTGGAATTCAGTGGTTTAATTACACACCGAGTCTGTATGACTCACCCAATTTTTATCAACATCACGGTGATGCTTGGACCGGTTTGGAGTGGATACGAGGTGGCCCATGCGTAAGACATTTTATTTAATTAATTAAGTATTTATATTTTCAGATTTTGATTAAGTGTTTATTGTAATAAGGCCCATTAAAGTATTTAAGTATTTTTTTAAGTATCTTTATTGTTATGTTTTATTATGGATTGACAATTGAGATATCTTTCGCCAATGGTTTTATTTTCTTAAATCAGATATAATAAAGTTTTTATTTCGGATATTTTATCAAGCTTATATTATTTAAAATTTTAAATGGACATGGTTTTTGAATAAGAACAAAATTTTCAAGTTCCACCACAAGTCGATATTTTTAAACGCTTTTCCGCAGAGCATTTCAAATTCTATTAAACGAATGGGCCGGGTTTGGGGTGTTAGGCTTGGTATCGAGCCCGCTTTAAACTCTCTACCGTGGGCTAAGGCCCAAAACATTTTCAAATCGAGCCCAAATGAGTTTCTTTGAAGTTAAGGTGTTTTCCGGCATGGCACCTAAGTCTCCCAATTCGTAGTCCACCACGTAAGTACCCCTAACCATCCGTGTGATTATGTGAAGTATATAAGGGTAGAAAACGATGGAACGTAGAATAGTATTATAGGTACTTGAACCCTAGGACTAGTCTACTCCAACTATTACATAAGACTTAATTGACTAACTAACCAAACCTATGGCTAAGTCAACCGAGTTAGGGTGTGGTAACCCCAGACGCATGTTCAGGATTGGATCCCAAGAGCTCGGTATTTAAGCAAATCCTAGTGACTCACCTCCTCTTCGAAGAATCCTACCTAGTGCGTAGCTACTGGCTCACTCTAACCAAGAGGACTCACTCAGCAGCTAAACCCAAGAATTAAAACCCGAAAGGGACTATAGTCAGAATTTTTCTATAAAACCCTAGTTTTTTTAATCCTTAAATTACCCCTTCGATTTGTAACAAAATCTATTTTTAAAAAAAAATTCGAAAAAAATTTTCGAATTGCCAAATTACTAAAATACCCCTGGTGGAAGAATTACGAAAATGCCCTTGGTTTCTAAAAATACCATATTACCCTCGATTTTAATAAAATTTCTCCATTTTGCAAAAGTGTCCAAAAACTCTATTTTACAGAAAATTTAAGGTATTTTGATTTGGGAAAATTACTAAAATACCCTTAGTTTTTAAGATTTTCAAAAATACCCTCGACTTTTGCTAAAATGGTTCTACTTTTCAAAAATACCAGAAACTTCTATTTTACAAATATTAAGATATCCTGATTAGGAGAATTTACTAAATGCCCCTAACTTCCAAAATTACCAAATAACCTCGATTTCAAATTTTGCAACACCTCCGATTTGGAAAAACAAATTTTCAAGATTACCCGAGTTTTTGAAAACCTTTAGTTTATAAAGATTTTAAATAGACCTCGTTTATTACCAAAATACCTTTAATTCCAAAATTACCGAATACCTTCTGATTTCAAAATTTTCCAAAATACTCCTGAATTTAAAATTTCAAAATACTTTTGACAAAAGCACCAAGGAACTTTTTCTTTGAAAAATTAAGAAAATACCCTCAGAGGTCAAATTACGAAAATACCCTCAGTAGTGGAAAACGACAACAATGAAAACTACAACGCTTTCCCGAATGAACGAAAGTTCATAATTGACTGATGGATGAATGAATGAATGTGTCTCTATGGAGATAGATGAATGTGACAGTGAACGTGTGAATCTCTAAAGTGGAATAGTGAACTTGAACTGAAACCTTGATTGATTGAAAGAACCACTTCTAGAATTTCTTTTCATAAAATTGTTCGCGGTTAATCAGTGAAACAAAAGCACTAATGCATAAAATTTTTAATCAGATAAATCGCGACGTTAAACATGAGTTCTAGGGGACGTGGTCATCGTGGACGCAGTAGAGGTAGAATAGCGCGTGTCGAACCCGTTAGGTCGGGTCAAGGATCCGAGAATGGGCACCACCGCCACTACCACCGACTTTTGGTGTTGAGCAAAAGATCGACGGGATGATGCAAGATCGCGCTATGCAAGATCGCGCGCTATGTTGCGAGTACTAGAACGTGTAAGCGTGAGCTAGTGTGAAATGGAGCTCAAAATCAAGATTTGAAAGACTTAGGTCGAACGGAGCCAAGTTTTTAGAGGAGTATCGGAGTAGCTTCAATGTAGCGGAGTATTAGTTGGAGGCGCTTGAAAGAATCATGGACGATTTAGATCAGACTCGAGGAAAAGTCGAAAGGTGCTTGCCTCATTGCTCCGAGATGAAGCTTATCGATGGTGGCTCACCGTCGCAAGGTGTTCGCGATCGAGTGGATTGGGAATATTTTAAGCTTAAGTTCAAGGAAGTACGTTGGATCTAGCTACTTAGACTCGCAGAGGAAGGCGCTTCTAAACTTGGTTCAAGGAAGCAAGTTGGTAGCGAGTATGAAGTGAATTTGTGCGGTTAAGTCAAGACGCCAAAGGGATCGTGGCTACCGACACGAAAGGTGTGTCCTGCTCAAGATGGGCTACGAGATGAGTTGCGAGAGTTGATTGCTCCAAGATGAGAAAGAGACTTCGCCATTTTAGTGGAGAAAGCTCTGATCACGAGGAAGTTAAGAGGACTGTAAGAGAAAATCGAGAAAAGAATAGGAACTGGAATAAGAGAAGTTTTAGATCACAAGATCGCTTAGAGATGTTCGTAAAAGACCAAGGATCGAGAATTTCAGACGCACTGCGCGCTTCGAGAATCGAGTCGCCTATGTGCTCGGCAGGGAGAACTCACACAGGAGAGTGTTGGGGTAATAGTAAGGTATGTTTCCAATGTGGATCTAAGGCTCATTTGGTTAAGAATTGTCCTCAGGCAACGAAGGTTCGTGGTCCAAACCATGGAGGAAATGGTTCCGGCCAAGGTTGTGGAACACCCGGCAGAGAAGCTGAAGGTTCGGATGTGAAACAACCAAGGATGTGAAAGCGGGTAAGTTCCATGTTCTGGAATATTATTTATTGCTTTAGAGATAGTTCATTGTTGTATTGCTAGTGAAGTGTATGAAACCTTGGATGTGAACTTTAAGACTGTGCCTAGAAGGTAAGATAGTTTTATTAAGATCGGAGTGCGCAGCGTAAGCGTAGTGTGATGAGTAGGATTGTTTAGCCGATAGTTAGTAAGTAATTTCGAGGACGAAATTATTTTTAAGGAGGGTAGAACTGTAACATCCTAGATTAGGGGTTATGCGTTCGTGCATAATTCATGAGTTAGTAGGCTTTAAGAGTGGTTGGATGTGTTTAGGGGTTCTTAAAATTCTAGGATAAAAAGGGAAGCTTTGGAAAATTTTTGGATTTAAGTGTAAAAAGAGGAAATTAGGCTGAGGAGGCCTTAAGAATAATTTGTGGGCATTTTGGGTCATAAAAAGGGGCTTGGTAAAGTGGCTTAAGGACGCCACTTAAGGGCCTGGAATGACGCCTGGCGCAGGTCTTGGGTTCGAGTAGCGTGGAAAGCAAATGGGTGTTTTATTTTTTGGCGTTAAGAGGGGAGCAAGATAAAGAGGCTTTAAAATTAGTTGTGGCGAGTTTATGTCATAAAAAAGGCCATGACAGAGTGGCTTAGAGCGCTATATGTGGCTTATGCAATGAGGGCCTGTGTTCGAGTTGGGAAGGAAGCAAGAAAGGGCATTTTATTTTTGTGCAAGAAGAAGGCGCTTGGGCTAAGTAAGTCTTAAAAGAAATTCGGTGCACTATGTCACAAAAGAACGCCTTAGCAGAGTGGTTTGGGCGTTAAAGCTATGCTTAAAGGGCTTGGTGCAAAGGTGTCCCGAGTTCAAGACGCAAGGAAGCAAAATTTTGAGGCTCTTATTTTTGGCTTTTGACGTCAAGAGCAGGTGAGTAATGGACTGGCAATTGACTTCTGCTTGGGTAAGGATTGTCGGATTTTATGTTGAATTTCGCTAGATAAGTAGTAGATAATTGCTACTTTATTTTATTTAGTTTATTTTATGGAGATAAGAAATAAAGAGGAGATAAAGTATCTATTTTATTTTTATTACTTTGAATGGGTGTTAAAGAGATAAAGATTAAGCTAGTTTTTGGTTTTAAATTCGGTTGGGATAAATGTTGTTTTTTTTATTTATTTATTTAGTTAAGATAAAAGATAAGGGTGGCCTTATTTTAATTGGTTTTGAATAGGTGATATAAGAATAAAATAGGAGTTTTAATAGGATTAGATAAGTAGAAATATGGTGGCCGATGGTGGGACTCTTGAGGTGTGCATGTTCGACTTTGAAGCTTTTAAGGAGGGGGTGCCGAAATTTGGTTTTCTTTTACCTTTGTGTGCCAAATTTTAATAGGAGGGAGTTCATCTTTTATTTCTTTCTTGATCTCTCCATTGTCAAATTTAAAGCCAAGAAAGTTGTTTTTTTCTTCTTTTTTCTAGTAAAGCCGAATCTTCCTTGCTACCATTACCGAAATTCTTGTAACCTCTCACTTTCCTTCTTTTTCTTTCTTTCAATCCAATTCATTATCTTTTCTTGAATAGCCGAATGTGCCTTTGTTAATTAGGATTTTAGCCAACCTTGTAAGTACCATACTCCCATTTATATTTATATTTTATTAAAGAGCCATAGCCGATTATTAAAAGTGCCTTATTCCTATTCTTTTGACGCAAGTCTCAAAAGTCGAATCATCAAGGAAGGTGTCGTCGACTACTTTCTTGTAGTCTCTCTTAACAACGTTGGGAGCATTAAAAGGAGTCTTTTGGGAATTGCAGAGATTAAGGTAAGCAATTGGTAATATTCGCCAAGGGCCATTATTCTTAAAATTATGTTTTAGCTGATTTTAACATATGGAATATGGGTTTTCGACTACTACATAGTTAAGTGGTGATTCGGGATTTTGTAAGTAAGGTAAGGAGGTTTGTACTATTCGCCATAGGCCATATTTGGTGTTTAATGTTGACCGATTTGGATTATGGTCTTTAGGGGCGGAACGACTATAGTAAGCGAAGCTTTCGGGATTCGATTCGTTGGTAAAGGGAAAGTCCCTATCCCGAAGTTTAAGAAAAGATCTGTATCAGCAGTTCGGGATTGGCCACCGAGGTGTGGGCCAGCCGCAGGAGAAAGCTATAGGCAAATAGCCGTAGTCTCGCTTAGCGATAGCGTCGGGATCGAGAGTTTAGAACTTCAAGTGATCAGGTGTGTGATTAACCCACCGTTTTTCGGGTTTTTGCTATATTTGCATGTGTGATTTATGTGCTAACTAGTGCAGTGGCAGTTATGTGGTGATTACCCTAAAAAGGGGTATATCGATAATCAGGTTAGTATTATCTGCTGATAAGAATGTGAAAGTGTCGGCGTGAATGTGACTATGCTTATGAAAATGTGATTGTTCCGCTTTAATAACATGTGCATGCATTTATTATTATGCCATTGTTACATGTGCATGTGCATGGGTGGGATATGAAATAAGGTACGGTGTACTTGAGCACGTGGTTTGATTTTAGCCTTGAGCTACATCGTGGATTGACGTTGATCGAGGTCACGCCAGGATTAATTGCGATTTAGTTCGCGGGCTTGATGAGTGGTCGTGTGCCTCGTCGTGGTTGATATCGGCTATGTGCCATATCGTGGTTGATGAGTGACTATGTGTCCCATCGTGGTTTTGGTGTTAGCTACGGCTACATCGTGGATTGGCGCTGACTGAGTCGCGTTGTGGATTTGTGTGCTTTATTGCACGTGGACGGCATTGATTGCCTTTTGGAGTGAAAAGGAGAGGTGATTTATTAATCCTTGTGTGTGGTAGGTGGATAAGGGGTGTGTAGAGGATGGACCCTAGGTTTGGGTTGGGTACACTTTGCATAATTATATCCGATATGTGAATTTAATGTGAAAGTGGGCCAAGCCCAATTGATACGTGGACTATCGTGGAAATGGGCCAAGCCCAAGATGCTAATGTGGATTTGAATAAGAAATGGGCTAAGCCCAAGATGTGAAAAAAGTATGTGGTTAATTACCTCACATTCGATAAGTGTTATGAATATGGGCCAAGCCTGAATGTGGTAAATTGTGAATATGATATCTTGTTATCCGATATATGGGTTAATATGTGTTAACATGTGGGTGGAATTCGGTGGTTTAATTACACATCGAAGTCAGATGACTCACCCAATTTTTATCAACATCACAGTGATGCTTGGACCGGGTTTGGAGTGGATACGAGGTGGCCCATGCGTAAGACATTTTATTTAATTAATTAAGTATTTATATTTTCAGATTTTGATTAAGTGTTTATTGTAATAAGGCCCATTAAAGTATTTAAGTATTTTTTTAAGTATCTTTATTGTTATGTTTTATTATGGATTGACAATTGAGATATCTTTCGCCAATGGTTTTATTTTCTTTAATCAGATATAATAAAGTTTTTATTTCGATATTTTTATCAAGCTTATATTATTTAAAATTTTTAAATGGACATGGTTTTTGAATAAGAACAAAATTTTCAAGTTCCACCACAAGTCGATATTTTTAAACGCTTTCCGCAGAGCATTTCAAATTCGGTCAGAATTTAATGGGCCAGTTTGGGGTGTTACAAAATCATCCTTTAAATTTTTTCTATTAACAAAACCATCCAAAATTCAAAACAAATAATATTAATAATTAATTTTAATTAAATTATTTTAAATATTAAATTATTAACACGATCATATTTAAATATCAAAATATATAAATTTTGTTAAAATATAAATATCAAATTGGACCAAAAATAATACATGTACTATATTTAAAAAAATCTCAAATTCTACTACTAAATGATAAATGAAGGCAATCTTAAAAATTAAAATTAAGAAAATATCCCAAATATAATAGCAACTGGGTTAATGTACACTTTACTCCCTGAACTTAGTAATTTGTACCTACTTGGTACTTAAACTTTTTTTGAACTTAACTGACACATAAACTTAAAAATCGTAAACCAAAGTAGTACTTTTTTTAAGTACCTAAACTTTTTTTTTGACCTAATTGGTACTTGAACTTGAAAACCTAAATCAAAGTGGTACTTCTTTTTAGATTCAGTCAATCCTTGCACGTCATGAGTATTAAAAATGGGAAGAGAAAATATTTTTAATTTTATTTTAATATTTATTTATTAAATATATTAAAATTTTAAAAAATATTTTTTCTAATACCCCCAACTAGACTAAATCATAGGTCGGGTTGAGTTCAGTTCGAGCTAATGTAAAATTTTAGGCCTATTTTGTAGACCAAAACCCGACCCGAAAAATGAGTCTAAAATTCTGCTAAAGTCTAAATCATACTAAAAATACTAAATTCAAGCCTAATACAACCTGATCCGCCCGTATTAAATTTTTTATATAAAAATAAATTTTAAAAAATATATAATAGATGAAAATTTAGCAAAAGAATGAATAAAACTTGGTTTGCACTTTGCATCCTCCATCATTGACCGGGGTTCTTAGGTTTTTTTGTCTTACAAAAATATATTGATTTTATTGAAATGGAATTTATTGCCATTTGAAGTTAGTTTCCATGTGCTTCTTGTTTAGTTATTTTACAATACAAAGTCATGAATATCATTTTTATTTATTTTACTAACTCTATTTATTTCATTTTCTCTTCTATCCCATTCTCCAAATTTACTTCTCTTATAACCATAAGATAGAAACATGCAAATGTGTGTTTCAAAAACTAGACAATTAAGGGAAAAAAGAAAGAAAGTATAGGCATGTGTTTGGGCCGAGCCGAGTTCGGTCAAAAAGTCTTATTCAATGCCCAATCTGTTTAGAAAATGGGTTTTATTTTTATTTTTGTTAAATTAATTTTTTGGGATCTATATTTTTGTCTAAATTTTCACTTTTGAGTGAGCCTTCGAACCTGGACAAGTGACTCGGCCCATGATCATTTCTACCCCTACCCCTACCTCGACCCGTTTGCTCTCCTTTCTCCTTCTTCTTCCAATCCCTCACTTTTCTCTTTTTTTTTTTTTTTCTTTCGTCCCTGAACATTATGACTTCAATATGATTCTTTTAATACACATGTTATATTTTAATTAATTGATATTAAAATTTTAACAATGTTAATCAAGTATTTAAAAGACGTATCACTTTATTATACGTTTTCAAATTTAAATGTTAATTAAAAAATTAAATATTAAATAAATATAAATTGCTAAATCTAAAGACTAAAGTCTACGTTAATCCAACCCATATACATAGATTAGTGTCGGATCCATTAGCTTCATGGAGCAAAGAATGGCTGGTGGGCCTTACATCCCATGCAACTTTGCCAAATAAAACGGCTACGTTTGTAGTGACCAAACCGGTTTCAATGGGTTCAAGCATATAGGCCCATTTAAGTATGCTTATAATTTTAATATCTAATTCAATCGTTAAAGAATCGTTACTTAATTGAGTTAATATACGAGTTAATGAAAGATCAACTCAATTTAGTAATAACTAAAATATTGTTATTTGTATTAATTTGAAACTGTTTTTATCTCTCTTTTTATATAAAAATTTAGAAAATGCACATATATAAAATATTTAAACTCCAAACATTATATTTTCAACATTTTTATTTTGCCATTTCAATTAAAGCTCATTGTTGAACATTTGTTTTTTCACCAACATTGTGGGTGTAGTGTAATCTAGTTAAAAAGTTTAATTCAATTATGACCAACTTATATTTATTACACGAACTTTATATCTAACGTGTTGATAAAACAAATAATATTTATGACACATCACATTTTTAAGAGAAAAAGTAAATTCAAACTTTAAAATTATTGAAAGGAACAATATAATTTCAAATATAAAACGTAAAATAACTATAAAAAATAAAAAATATTTAAAAAATTCAATTAACATTAAACAAAGTGAGATAAGTGAAATATTACATATTATGAATTTATGATAATCAAGAACATAATAAACCACAAAAATAAAAAAGTAAAAATTACAACTTTCATTTTCCAATTTATCAACAAATTCTCTTTGAAAAGAAAAAAAATCAACAAATTTTCTTATAAAATAAATAAACGAATAAAAAAATCCAGTAAAATAAATGAATAAAAAAAATTTCTCATTATTTTATCTTACTAAAGTACCCGGCTTACGAAATTACCAATCTACCCTTTCCATTCGTTACAGAGGGAAGTAGGCCTAGTCTTCTGTGTTTCAGACTTCAAAGGGCAGGGCGTCTGTACGGGCGGCACCATGCAGTTATACTGTATACACAGCGAAGTGCTTTGAGGGATCTCAGCCGTTGGATTAATCCCGATCCCGGTCAAAAAATTATGCTGCAAAAAAAGTGTTTGTAAGCTGGCCGATAATAAACGGTCCACTAAGCTGTCCGGTACCTGACCCGTGAACCGGTTATGATTCAAGTAAAGATTCTGCACGGTCGAGAACATCGGTGAAATTCGACCCGAAAGCATGTTATGGCTCAGATCAACGGTCGAGATCTTCACTTGATCGCCTGGTTGGACTGGACCGTAAAACGAGTTTCTTTGCAAGTGAAGGTTTGTGAGAGGAAATGAGAAAACCCGGTCGGGAATTGGACCGGTGAAACGGTTAAAACTCAAGTCTAGGAAACTTAACTGGTCGAGCCGGGATAGGACACTGTCCGCCGGTCCAGTCAGTTGGTTCCATGAGAGAGAGAGGAACTGGAGGGAAGGAGAGAAGGAGTTGGGGAGTGAACCGGTGAGAGCGTTCCGTTTTAGGTCCAACCGGGTTAAGGCTTGGGAGAGAAACGGAGGGACCGAACCGGAGAGGTTATTGTGGCAGAGAAGAACATTGGTAAGCTCAGGTAAGGTCCCGATAGAACGAGGGATTTTACCGGTGAGTCGATTGTAACTGAGATCAAGCGTTTTAAGCCTACTCAATCGACCGAGACTCTCCGGTATATCCCCGGAGATAAAATTCCGAGTTATCGCAAGAACCCGAAGGTTCTCTAATCGCGAGATCGACATCGGCAACGACCCGAAGACCCGACCCGGAACCAGAGAGAACTCTGTAAGTGCTGAGAGTTTACCAATAGCCGTGTCTAACCTTCCGGTTAAACCCGGAAAACCAGCACGCGGGTCACCTAGATTAAGAGCTATTACCTTATCGGACTCACAATAAACTCCGGTGAAGTTACAAGGATCGGAGGTGAAGTCCCAGGAAGCAAAAAAACTAGACCCCGGTAAATCATTCATCGACTTCCTAATCAACTGTAAAGCTAAAAAATCAAGTGGGTCTAAAATTGCAAAAGCCAAGAATCTACATTGAAACAGAGCAGTTAAAAACAGAGCATAAGAAACCAATCTCTTTCTTCCTTGTTTCCCCATTGAAAGAGCCGATATGCTTCTTTGGATCCACGAAGGTTAGCTTTATTATTGACAGAATACTATCAACTCAAAGATGAAAGCTTTTGTAATGGCTTGAAAGAAGAAGACGAAGAAGACTGGAGATTGGGTTGTAAGAGGAAATGTAGAGTATTGATGGCTTATAGATACTGATTACTGAAAAGGAAGTGAATCAAACGTATATTTTTTGGTTTAGTTTATTATTATTATTTGGTTATTGATTTTGTTTCATTATTGGGATAGGTTCGGGAATAAACGGTTGTCCGAACCTACTCGTAATGTGGAAATTTAGGTTCGGAGAGTGCGGAAGCTGTATTAGTGCAATTATGTTCTCTTATAGAAAGTAGTGTATAGAAAGAAATGTTACGACAAAAGCAATTATATTTCTCCGGATCGAGGTTTAGGGTTGTGAATTCCATCGCTTCATGTTTTACATACAAGCTGTCCTAATTATTTTTTTAAAAATAAAAGTTAATTTTGGTTTTAAAAACGATTGTCGAAACTATTTTTTTGTTTGGAAAATGGGCCGACTTTAAGAGGAAAAACGAGTCGCCACCAATCTTTTTTTTTTGAAGTGTGATTGGGCCACTTTTGAAAACATTTTGTCTACAAATTTTAAGAAAATGGGCTCGAGTTCGATTACGCATTTAGGAAGGATTAGCACCCTCGCAACGCCCAAAATTGGTACCGCATTGATTGATTAATGTCCTTAATATCGAAAATTAAAAATATTTTAAAATATGAAAAAAGTTTGATGACTCAGATTGATATCGAAACTCTCTTGTTCAAAAGTCAAATACCATATCTAGCACGATAGGACACGATGCTTCAAACTCTCGATACCAAGATCATTTCATGATTTCCAAAATACATGTATCGCAAAAAGGGTATTTCACTATTTGGCTAAACTAAAACCAAACCCAAAGATGATTGGATACGATTCCTTGGATTTTCAATCATGAAATATTGCCTTTATTTAAGAAACGCGATAAAGAATCTTTGAAGGATATTTAGTTGTTTGACTAACAGAAAATCAAACCCAAAGACGATTGGGCACGAATTTCTAAGCCCAAACACGAAACATTGCCTTATTTTCAAAAACATTAAAGGACATCTAGTAATCCAGATGAACGAAAAATCGAAGCCCAGCACGATTGGGCACGATTTTCGGACTTCCAAACACGAAATATTACCTTTGTGAAAACCCCTTTATGAATTTTAAAACATACGATAAAAACATTGAAATGTAAACACGGTAATAATATTAACATTAACAAGAAATAGTAGTAAAAGAAATAAAGGTATACCGATAACAATAGGGATAGTAGATATAAAAACAATATATAATAATATACGATAAAATAATTAAAGTAAACCATAACATGTAAATATATAAAATAAAGAAAATATTAGTAATAAAATAATATAATGATAAATATAATAAGTGTAATAAAAGTAAAAATAATAGTAATAAAAAAAATAATAACAATAGATATAACAATAGTATGTAATAAAATATAAAATAATAAAAGTCATGAATGAAAAATTAGTAATAAAATGGTATAACAATAGTGAAAATAAAGGTAATATTAATAATAAATATAATAGTAATAGATAAAATAGTAGTATATATAATATGGTAAAAACTTAGGTAAACCATCGTATTAATAATACCCCAACAATAGTAATAATAATAAGTTAATGATGATAATATAAACAATAATGAATATAGTCATGATAATAAAGACGCCTATGTAAGGTGGAATAATGATAATATTAATAAAAGAAATAACAAGTAAATTAATGGATATAACAATAATTATAAAATCAATAAAAGGGTCAAAATGGGATTAAAATACAATTCACACCAAAGACTAGGGACTAAAACGCAATTATCTTGAGCTCCATAAACACCGCCGCTTCAATAATATTAAACCCCATTTTTCCCTTTTGCGATTCATTCTGCCAAAAACAAAAACCCAAAATGGAACCCCATCCTTTCTCTTGGCGATCCTCCTTGCAAAGAATCTCCCCACGCCAAGACACCGATAACTACGGCCGAGGAACCACTGAAGGTCTTTTCAATCTTTTAAAAACTTTATTTTGCTTTCAAAACAAGTGATAAACTGTGAAAATGGAAAGGGTTTTTAATACCCTCCTTTTATTTTTGCTCGCAATAGTAAAGTAAAGGAAAACGAAACGAGGTTTGAAAATAGAAAGGCAGAGCGTAAATCACCTTGATTTTTACCGATTTCCTATTTCAATCTTATGTGCAAGTCTTTTGTTCATCCGTGCTTGTATCTCGTAAAATTGTGTGTATATTTCGTGAAAAAACCCCTTTATAATGAATATCTATGGCTTTTATAGCCATATTTACAACTATTTATCGCTTCTATTTGCCGCAGTATGGTGAACGGGTAGCGTGATCCGTGGGCGCATGGTGGTGGAGAACGTGGGTAGTGGAGGCATGGTGGCAATGGGAGGCTATGGCTAAGCTAAAGTCTTGGTCAAGTTTTTGAAATCAGGGCTAGGGTTTCTTAGTTGGGTTAGGGGTTTTTTTATTGTGGGCTCGTTATTGGATTATTTATTGGGCTCTAGGCAAAAAATTGGGTCCTACAACGATAATAAAATAAAAGTCACTATTAATCTTTATTAAATATGATCGAATCATATTTATTTTAATAAAATGTTTGGTTTACTAAAACGGTATTTTTGGTCTACGAAATTCAAGAAATAAGTTCAAGAGTCGATTACGTGCGACGAAGGATTAGCACATTCGTCACGCTCAAAATTGGTACCTAATTGATTAATTAATGTCTTAATGTCAAAAATTTAAAAGATTTTAAAATACGAATTCTTTAGAAAATATTTGGATAGTTCGAATTAGATATCGAAATTATCTTGTTCCAAAAAGATGAAACACCACATCCAGCACGTTAGGACACGATGTTTCAACCCTCGATACCAAGATCATTTCCTAATTTTCAAAATTCATACATTGCGGTTTTAAAAGGATATTCCACTATTTGGCCAAACCAAAAAACCGAAACCCAGCACGATTGGGCACGATTTCTTAGATTTCCAAAAAGCAAAATATCGCCTTATTCTTTAGAAATCCTTACCCCGAGATTACTAAACGTCAAATCCAATGAGTTAGAACACAACGTTTTTTGAAATCCCGAGAATAGGTTTTTTTTATTCAAAACTTATTTATTTTAAAAGGATATTCCGCTATTTAGGTTAAACGAGAAAAATCGAAACCAAAGAAGTTAGGGCATGATTTTCTCAATTTCTAAATACTGAAACATCGATTTTTGTAACAACGCCTTTAATGTAACACTAATTGGTAATGAAAAATAAATTATGGCGTTAATATACATAATGTAAATGAATGCAATAATAAAATAAAAGTGATATAAGCAAAAATACAAAGACAAAATGAACAAAAAGAAACGAACTAAAAGAACTATAAGTAAACGATAAACGACATTTGAATAAAAATGAGTAAATAAATTAAACAATAGAGATATTAGACAATAATAATAATAATAATAATAATAATAATAATAATAATAATAATAATAATGATGATGATGATGATGATGATAATTAGTTAATAACAAAATAACAAGTAAATAGACACAAAACGAAAATGTAATTATAATAGAAATAATAATAAGAATAATGATAATAAATGTATAATAATAGCTTTAAAAAACTTAAAATAAATAATGATGATAATAATAACAATAGGGAAAATAGTAAAAGGAA
This sequence comes from Gossypium rotundifolium, assembly GCA_025506655.1. NCBI lineage: Eukaryota > Viridiplantae > Streptophyta > Magnoliopsida > Malvales > Malvaceae > Gossypium > Gossypium rotundifolium. The sequence continues at coordinate 14,161,134 of CP106729.1, read as the reverse complement.
ATAATAATAATAATAATAATAATAATAATAATAATAATAATAATAATAGTAGTAGTAGTAGTAGAAATATTAAATAATGATAATAATAGTGATAAAATAATATACTAACGAACTAATAACAATAAGCTAAATAAATAAGAGTAATACTAAAGATAAGTATAATAATAATAAAGATTAGTAATAAAACTAAAATAATAATAGTAGTAATAATAAAATAAAGAAATTCAAAATAATAGGAATTAAAAGTAAAAATAATAAGGAAACAAAAATAAGATTATCCATATATGAAATAAAATAAAATAAAATAAAAAATAATGAAATAATGAAATAATGAAAATAATAAATAGAGAATATATAAAATTTAATATTAAAGGAACGTGGTATTAAATTGAAGTTATTATAAAATTTAGAGTCTAAAACAAGCAGATAAACAACGTAAAGGACTAGATTGAAGTTAAAGTAAAGTAAAAGGGATAGATTTTAAAAATAAAAACTACTCGAAGGACTTATTTAAAATGCGCACAAAAGGGTAGGGACCATATGGGAAATTATTCCCATTCCCTTTGAGCGTCCATGGGTTAAGGACCCTATTGAAAACCCAAAGAAATTTAAGGGTAAAATTTGTAAAAAGGAAAAATAACAAAATGGGCCCGATTGAATGGCTCTGCAATGGGAAGGGATTTGTCGCGCAAATATCCCTTTGAAGGGATATGCGCAGTTTCCTCGACCAAAACGGTGCGGTTTCATTGAGGGCATATAAGGCCCACGTTTTCTGAAAAGAAACATTTTTAAAACCTAAAAAATTTGAAGCAGCAGCCACAAAATTTCCTCTCCCTCTCCTTCATCTTCCCCGGTCGATTGGGCTCCCCTTTCGCCTCCCGTGTCACCACCGCGCCACCACCGTATCGGTGGCCGATGATACCCAATGACAGGCTTTTTAGCCTTCATTCGAAATCTCTTTGAAGATCGAACCCTCGAAACCCCAAAAAATTCGAGAGAAGAACAAAACCCCTCTTTTTAGCATTTGGGCTCAGCTCCGACGACGGGGAAGGGATTTCGATGTCGCACCCCGAGGTTCAGGTAATCTTTCTTTCTCTTCTCTTTCGTTTTTTTTTTTGTAACTTGTAAAAGTTTTTCAATAATAAAATAAATAAATAAACAAAGGCAAAAAATAGTACTCGTGAAACAAAATCGGAATTAACCTTAACGCTCCTATTTTTTGTTTTGATTGCTGAATGTTCGTATTTTTTTATTCTGAAAAATCCCCCTTACATTGTTTTGTTTCTAGGCCTTTATAGCCGAAAAGAAATTGCATTTTTATGTCTCTATTTGCTTTTGTTGTTTCGCTACTGTTGTTGGCGTGCTTCTTTGCTTCTGTCTTGTTTGCAGTGTGCTAGAGCAAAGTGAGCAGTGTGAAGGAGCTGTGCCTCAAGGTGGTGCTACCGAGGCGCACATGGATGGGAAACAGCGCCTAGGGTTTCTTTTGGCCGAAAATGCTTTAGGTTTGTGGGCTAGAACTTTGGGTTAGGGTTAGACAAATTTGGGCTACGTTGTTGGGCTTCGGGTTTGGTTGTGTTTAATTTGGGTTTTTAATTTGGTTGGGGCCCCGGGCTAAATTGGGCCTGTACAGCTGCCCCTCTTTGCTTATTGTCGTGTAACGAGAATAGAGCAAAGACTTTAAAAGGGTCAATTTTGCCCGGTCTTGCTGAGTCTCAACGCTTCTCTTCTTCTTCAAGTCACCTCGCTCTAACCCACTGCAATTTCAAAGTTTAGGAATTCGTGCTTTGATTCACTCGAATGTAATTTCAGGGAGACGAGATTTGTAGCTTCGATCTACTCCGCTGGAACTTCAAAGAGATGAGAATTCAGAGAGAAGAGATTTGTAACCTAAATCTTCTCTGCTGAAATTTCAAAGAAATAATGATTGATCCTCATTTGTAAACTCAGGGAGAAGGGATTTGTAGCCTCAACCCACTCTACTGGAACTTCAAGGAGATAAGAATTCAGGGAGAAGAGATTTGTAGTTTCAATCTTATCTACCGAACCTTCAAGGAAATAAGGATTGATCCTCCATGTAAACTCAGGGAGAAGGGATTTGTAGCCTCAACCTACTCCACTTGAACTTCGAGGAGATAAGAATTCAGGGAGAAGAGATTCGTAGTTTCAATCTTTTCTGCTAAAACTTCAAAAAAAAAATAATGACTGATCCTCAATGTAAACTCAGGGAGAAGGGATTTGTAGCCTCAACCTACTCCACTGGAACTTCGAGGAGATGAAAATTTAGGGAGAAGAGATTCGTAACCTCAATCTTCTCTGCTGAAACTTCAAAGAAATAAGGATTGATCCTCAATGTAAACTCAAGGAGAAGGGATTTATAGCCTCAACCTACTCCACTGGAACTTCGAGGAGATAAAAATTCAGGGGGAAGAGATTTGTAACCTCAATCTTCTTTGCTGAAATTTCAAAGAAATAATGATTGATCCTCATTGTAAACTCAGGGAGAAGGGATTTGTAGCCTCAACCTACTCCACTGGAACTTCGAGGAGATGAAAATTTAGGGAGAAGAGATTTGTAACCTCAATATTCTCTGCTGAAACTTTAAAGAAATAAGGATTGATCCTCAATGTAAACTTAGAAAGAAGGGATTTGTAGCCTCAACCTACTCCACTGGTACTTCGAGGAGATAAGAATTGCAACTTCAACCTGCCCCACTGTAACTTCAAAGGGATGAGACTTGCATCTTCGATCCACTTCGCTCAGGAAGGCAAGATCTTCTATCTTCAATCTACTCCACTGCAAACTCAGGGATGCCAGACTGGTATCTTCGATCCGCTTCGCTCCGGAATGCAAGATCTTCTATCTTTAATCTGCTCCACTGTAAACTCAGGGATGCCAAACTAGTATCTTTGATCCGCTTTGCTTAGGAAGGCAAGATCTGTGAATTCACTGATGTTGTGACACCGTCCTCTGAGGGACTTGTCATGTAAAATCAGTTTTATGTGTTTATGCTTATGCAAAATTGTTAGGATGCAATGATCGGAATGAATCTAATGCTCCTAACTAAATGTATTATGGATGACATTCGCATGAATGCCGAATGTCATGAGAATGATTTTTTTTTTTTTACAATGATAGGATGCAATGATCAGAATGAATCGAATGCTCCTAACTAAATGTGTTTTGAATGATGATGTATGAACAAAAAATAAAATGATCCATTTTTTATGCTTAGGGTTGCCACTGCTCGTTGTCCATCAGAGTCTTATTGCTGACATATTACGCTACTATCTCGCTTGGCTGGTACCTTTGCCAAAAAACTCAAAGAAACAATCATATTTTGCTCAAATGACTTGCCCCAATGTAACTTCAAGGTCCATTCTATGGTACCTATGGGACTTTAAGGCTTATACCATCTTTAGACCCTCTCACTGCAATTCAAGGATAGGATCTAGGTTAACTTCAATCCATCCTACCGCGACTCAGGGGTAATCAATTTGGTCTGCTACATCTTCCATTCCCTAGGTGTTATGACCGGATGTATATGGATGTCGAATTTCTTTGAGAACAATCCCATTTTAATGCTTGGGTTACTCATTATTTGTCGAAGTTGTATCACCGACGCAATATCTTACCTTTTTATTCAACTGATACTTTTGACAAAAAAATCTTAACAGGTAGTCTCAAATTAGACCCCTTTCCAACCCTTAGTTCTGGTGAGTTCTGAGCAATAGACATGTGCCAGGTTCTCGTACCATTTAGAAACTTCCAAAGTAATATGTGAAACTCCTTTTATAAAAGTGTTATTAGTCCACTAATCATTATTTCAATGCGAAATGCTTGAAAAAGATCATAACTATATATAAGAATGAAATTAATTAGGAGTATAGTTCAAAATAAATAGGTTAAGCAAATATAGCAAATGCAATCAAGAAGGAAATTTATTGGTAATGTATTAAAGAGAGCAAATTCAGAATGGGTAAGATAGAAACTAGGTGCCTCAGATATCGCAGCCTGAGCTTCTATGTTCAAACTTCTTGAGGACTATTTTAAGCTCAATATGTGTTAGGGGGATCCGGAGTACTTTGTTGATGCCCAAGACGTAACATACTTCCTCAATGTTAATTCAAGTGTAGCAAGACTACTGTATGCCTCACTTTGATCAAAATTTGCGCCGCCCCTTTCGAGTTTTCAACTTAAATCCCCTTTGGTCTCAAGGTGCCCTTTGCGAGTTTTCGCATTGGCCTCTCATTTTTCTTCTTTTTCTTTCTTTTTTCTTTTTTTTGTATCGAGAGTGGGATTTGATGACTGTCGACGTTGTAAGATTGACATATGAAGCGACTTTCACCATCTTAGTGAAGTAACTGACATCTATGAATATGAATCGATGTTGGCCAAAAGCCTTTGATAAGATTGGCTTGATAACATCCATGCCCCACATATAGGAAGAATGGAGGAGGCACGTAAGTCATGTCTTCCTCAATTTGGCATTTACGGCGTAACTGATGCAATTTTCCTTTCTTGGTAAACCAGTAGCCCAAATCTCTTGATTAGCCTGGCCGTTGTAGAACCATTAACATGGGTTCTTTAAACACCAATCTTAACAACATATCCATGTTTTAGTAGCCTGGTGTGCTTTGATAATATTGTGCAAAAACATCTTTGAATTATGAAAACGGCTCAATAATTTTTGCCTTATTTCTGTGATGAATTAGGCTTCGATCTTTGCCCTTTTTCTAAGCTCGCAACGCCTACTGACCCTTTATAAGGTAGAGTTTATTCTCATCTCATTTTGCTATCCTTAACAAATCAAAAGATAAGCTACAATCTCTATCATCTTCAAAATCCTTAGATCCTTCTAGACCCATATCTCACTCAAAAGAGAGTCAGTAATAGCGTCGCTCATGTCTTGATATCTAAGTACGTATTGTAGGTACGAAGACAAATTTCAAAGAATAAATGACTATAAGGATGATTATTTATGTATGAGGAATGAAAGAATATTCCAAAGAACAAAAGAATATATAGTATGAATAAGAACGAAAAAATATTTGCTCAAAAAGATGCATTGTATTGAAATAATAATTCTAGACACAAGCCTATTCCACAAAAGAAATCTTATTGCTTCTAGGCTTAAAGCAATAAGTGCATTTTGTACATTACTCTAAGTAAGCTTTAAATACTACAGGAATTTTTTCATATTCCCATTGTCCAAAACATTCCCAGGTTCATATTTCTGCATTTGGCGCGTCATCTAACTTCACAATACCCATGTTGATGAATTTTTCCACCAATTTCTTGAAAGCAAGGCAATTTTCTATCGAATGCTCTGTAACCCCCGCGTGGTACTCACACTGGGCATTTAGGTTATACCATTTTGGGTATGGAGGTTGCATCGGTTTCGGTTAGTGGAGGGACATAACATGCGCATCAAATAAACTTTGATACAACTCTTTATACGTCATTGGGATCGGCGTAAATTGGAGTTTTTCAATGTTTTGCCTTGTGCCAAATTTTTTTCGTGATGAAATCTGATAACCAGTAGTCACCGTTTTTGGCTAATTAACGGTAACCGACCTTGAGTGCCCTATGCTTGTATTATTCACCTCGTCATCCTTTTTTCTAGGAGCAAACCTTCTAGTGGTTTCTCTGGTTTCAATCTTGCCGCATCTGATTGTATTTTCTTTCATTTCTTTGGACATCACGATATCTGAAAAACTTTTACATGTGATTAATGAAAGGAGCCTTCAAAGTATTGGTGAAAAGTATGGTTGTTTCTTTTTCCAAGAGAGGTGGCTGAACTTGTGTTGCTATCTCTCTCATCATCGGGCGTATTGTCTAAAGCTCTTGCTCTGCTTTTTCTCCATATTTTGCAGCATGATCCAATCAGGCGCTATGTTTGCCACGTGACCGTATTGTTTCACGAAGGTCTGTGCCAGGTCCTTCCATGTTTTAATCTGGGCAAGACTGAGCTGATTGTACCACATGGCCGCAGACCCGACCAGACTGTCCTGAAAGAAGTGAATTAGCAATTGGTCATTATTAACGTGTTCCGCCATTCTTCGACAGAACATCATGATGTGCACTTTGGGATAGCTAGTCCCATTGTACTTTTCAAACTTTGGAGTTTTAAATTTTGGCGGAAGTACCAAGTTCGGGACCAAACTTAAGTCCTTAGCGTCTACCCCGTAACGGTAGTCAGCAGTCTCTATTACTTTGAACTTCTCTTCTAACCACTTGCAATGGTCCTCGAGTTGCCTTGGTAGGTCCACTTTTTCCTTGTCCATTTCTACCATTTCGTCGAGATCGGAGACCACAGGGTTAGCTGAACTATGTCCTGGGTTGGAACCCGAGCCTGCTTGGAAGTTCATGGGCGATCTAGTATTAATTTGCCCCTGTTGAGGTCTAATCGTGAAAAATGGCCTTTGAGGATACTCTTCAGACTGTATTTGTGCATGTGGTGGGGTAAAACCTGGGGAATGCCTTCGCTATCTTCTCCAACCATAGCCGTGGGACCTTTTCTTTTGTCCGTCGCCTCGTTCAGCATCTGGGCCATTTAAGCCATCATGTTTCTTTGAGCTTCCAACATTTGGTCTCTCATTTCTTGTTGGAGCTTTGCCAATTGCTCTTGCATTTGGTCTTGTGTATCCTTCTGGAGTTGTTCAAGTCTTTGATCCATTTTCTTTGCTTTGGCACGTGTACCGTAACGGTGTTCAGCTTCCAAATTTTTTTTTTCTCTCTCTCTCTTTCTCTGTATTAATCTCAACTAATTAGGTTCTCTCTATGGACTTAAATGCATATAATGCGAATGCATGAAATGCAATGCAAATGCATGGAATGAATACAAAAAAAAGAGGGGTGTTGATTCTGAATTCAATTCCATTAGAAGAACTTTTCTAGAAAATAAATTCCTTTACATAAAACGGATTACATATGCGGTTTTGTCCTCATAGTCCAGGTGAAAACACCAATCCTTTTTTTCATATCCGGATGTTATGGTCGTGTCCCGTGAACTTTCCAAATAGATGCCTCTTCTAGCTCCTTGTTGTTTGATCCAGGCTGCGACTCATTGCTTACTCATCCTCGCAATACTCATTAACTCATTTTAAAAGAGTTGAGATGTGATGGCTCTCAAATAATCCTTATTGGCTTGAATCCTCGGGCAATAAAGCAAAGTCTTGTTTTCCTTCGCAGACTATCAGTCTTCTTTCATTGTGTTTCCGTGGACCCTATTCGGACGACCGTATTATAATCCACTTTATCAAGTAACCCATTTCCTTATGACAAACTCTTCTATTTAGCAATCGAATATGAATCAACACCTCATTTCTATGATGATGAAATGTAATGCAGTCAAAACAAAAAAAAAAAAACACGTTAGCACAAGAGAAATAAACAACAAAATAAAGTACCTAATCATGTGACCACTAGGGTTTGGCGTGGTTCTACCTAAGGTGGGCTATTAAGGCTCACTATATGGGGTTTCGTTCTAAAGAAGGGTACCTGAACCAGTAGATTCCTCAATCCTCACCCATTATAGGATCATACGGACCAAGTTCGGTTTAGGGGAATACATTTCCCTATGGCCATGTAGAGATGAAAATCTCACGAAGCACATAGGTATAGATGTATCTCGGAAGCAATCCACTAGCCCATGCGGAGGTGAAAACCTCACGAAGGCGTAGTTTCTTACTCCCACTTAAGGGTGCAACCACAACGGTCATGCAATGCAATGTGCGCAAGAAAATAACAATCATATGCAATGACACAAACGAATGCAACAAAAGGATCGTAATTTTCAAATCAAATTTTCAAACCGAATTTTCAACTTTTCGACAAAGGACAGAAAATAATCAATTTACGGCCTGGCTCTCTTCAAATCCCCAGTGGAGTCGCCAAGCTGTCGTAACCATTTTTTTGAAAACAGAGGTCGACTTTGGTTTTGAAAAGGAAAATAAAACGGGAGTCGCCATCGATCTTTATTAGGTGTGATCGAATCACCTTTGTTTTAATAAAACGTTTGGTTTGCTAAAACGGTGTTTTTGGTCTACGAAATTTGATAAATAGGTTTGGGAGTCGGTTACGTGCGAGGAAGGATTAGCACCCTCGTCACGCCCAAAATTGGTACCTAATTGATTAATTAATGTCTTAATGTCGAAAATTTGAAAAGATTTTAAAATATGAATCCTTTAGAAAATGTTTGGTTAGTTCGAATTGGATATCAAAATTCTCTTGTTCAAAAGATGAAACACCACATCCAGCACGTTAGGACACGATGTTTCAACCCTCGATACCAAGATCATTTCCTAATTTTCAAAATTCATACATTGCGATTTTAAAAGGATATTCCACTATTTGGCCAAACTAAAAAATCGAAACCCAGTACGATTGAGCACGATTTCTTAGATTTCCAAAACGCGAAATATCGCCTTATTCTTTAGAAATCCTTACCTCAAGATAACTAAACGTCACATCCAATGAGTTAGAACACAACATTTTTTGAAATCCCGAGAATAGGTTTTATATTCAAAACTTATTTATTTTAAAAGGATATTCCATTATTTAGGTTAAACGAGAAAATCGAAACCCAAGAAGTTATGACACTATTTTCTCGAATTTTCAAATACAAAACCTCGATTTTTGTAACAACGTCTTTAATGTAACACCTAATTGGTAATGAAAAATAAATTATGCTTAATATACATAACGAAATGAATGCAATAATAAAATAAAAGTGATATAAGCGAAAATACAAAGACAAAATGAAAAAAAGAAACGAACTAAAAAGAACTATAAGTAAACGACAAACGACATTTGAATAAAAATGAGCAAATAAATTAAACAATAGAGATATTAGACAATAATAATAATAATAATAGTAGTAATAATAATAATAATAATAATAATAGTAGTAGTAGTAGTAGTAGTAGAAATATTAAATAATGATAATAATAGTAATAAAATAATAATAAGCAATATACTAATGAACGAATAACAATAAGCTAAATAAATAAGAGTAATACTAAAGATAAGTATAATAATAACTGGTACTAGTAATAAAACTAAAATAATAATAGTAGTAATAATAAAATAAAGAAATTCAAAATAATAGGAATTAAAAGTAAAAATAATAAGGAAACAAAATAAGATTATCCATATATGAAATAAAATAAAAATAAAATAAAAAAAAATGAAATAATGAAAATAATACATAGAGAATATATAAAATTTAATATTAAAGGAACGCGGTATTAAATTGAAGTTATTATAAAATTTAGAGTCTAAAACAAGCAGATAAACAACGTAAAGGACTAGATTGAAGTTAAAATAAAGTAAAAGGGATAGATTTTAAAAATAAAAAACTACTCGAAGGGCTTATTTAAAATGTACGCAAAAGGGTAGGGACCATATGGGAAATTATTCCCATTCCCTTTGCGCGTCCATGGGTTAAGGACCCTATTGAAAACCTAAAGAAATTTGAGGGTAAAATCTGTAAAAAGAAAAAATAACAAAATGGGCCCGATTGAATGGCTCTGCAATGGGAAGGGATTTGTCGCGCAAATATCCCTTTGAAGGGATATGCGCAGTTTCCTCCACCAAAACGACGTCGTTTCATTGAGGGCATATAAGGCCCATGTTTTCTGAAAAGAAACATTTTTAAAACCTAAAAAATTTGAAGCAGCAGCCACAAAATTTCCTCTCTCTCTCCTTCATCTTCCCCGGTAGATTGGGCTCCCCTTTCGCCGCCCATGTCACCACTGCACCACCACTGTATCGGTGGCCGATGATAACCAAGGATAGGCTTTTTAGCCTTTATTCGAAATCTCTTTGAAGATCGAACCCTCGACGCCCCCAAAAAATCTGAGAGAAGAACAAAACCCCCTTTTTTAGCCTTTGGGCTTGGCTCCGACAACGGGAAGGGATTCTGACGTCGCACCCTGGGGTTCAGGTAATCTTTCTTTCTCTTCTCTTTCGTTTTTTTTGTAATTTGTAAAAGTTTTTCAATAATAAAATAAATAAATAAATAAATAAAGGCAGAAAATAGTACTCGTGAAACAAAATCGGAATCAACCTTAATGCTCTTATTTTTTATTTTGATTGCTGAATATTCGTATTTTTTTATTTCGAAAAATCCCTTTACATTATTTTGTTTCTAGGCTTTTATAGTCAAAAAGAAATTACATTATTTTTATGTCTCTGCTTGCTTTTGTTGTTTCGCTACTGTTGTTGGCGTGCTTCTTTGCATCTGTCTTGTTTGCAGGTGCTAGGAGCAGGCGGAGTAGGTGGAGGAGCCAGGCCTCGGGTGTGGTGCCCGCTGAGGCATACATGGATGGGAAATGGCACCTAGGGTTTCTTTTGGCCGAAAATGCTTTAGGTTTGTGGGCTAGAACTTTGGCTTAGGGTTAGACAAATTTGGGCTATGTTGTTGGGCTTCGGGTTTGGTTGTATTTAATTTGGGTTTTTAATTTGGTTGGGGCCTCGGGCTAAATTGGGCCTGTACACAAGCATCAAACAAGTCTAGGATTGCATTTCCATTTTTTATTAAAAAATAAGTAAATTAATTTTTATATATTTCACACTATGTAAATTAGAGTATTTTTTTAAAAAGTAAATTCATGAACCATACAATTTAGAGAAAAATAGCAAACACTCATCGTAGATGGTGAATGACAAGTTTTTTTAACACAACAAAGGCTTTAGCCTCAACATCAATAGAACATTATGACACGTTGACAATTTGCTTTGTCACAACTCAAGCACGACGTACCTGAAATGATTGCAAGCACTTAATATGATAATGAAATTAGCCTCGGATTGTCCAAAGCGGTGAGAAAAAATTTTCTTATTGAATCGAAGCATTCACCAAACTAGAAAGGATGTCAACAAAATCATCCTTAATATTACTTGTAAAACTAAGATTACATGCATAAACAAGACTAAAAAACGTGCTACAAGAGCAAACAATACTTATTAAATAATGGAAAACAAACAAAAAACATATCAAACTTAAAACAACATAGGTCTAAATCGACACGTGAAATTATTTATTATTTTAAAATACTCTCCAAACAAAAATAAATTAAGAAGTTGATGAAAAGCCACCCATTTTTCAAGAAAAACAACTGGTGGTCGATAGAGTTTTAGCGAACGACAAGCACCATCATCTATCCATCATAACTTGTGTATAGACAACAAATATACCTACAAAATAGATTTGCAAACTGAAAAAATAGAAGATATGTGTAGTGAATGAGAAGAAGAAAGAAATAAATGGTTGATGTGAGAATAAAAAGGCGAGTGATAGCTAGCCCAAAAGCTAACACCGCCAGTGAGCAAAACAAAAAATAAGAAACTAATGGCTTGGGGAGAAAATGATAAATTTTTTTAGGGTTTTTTAGTTATTAATCTATGCATTTAAGGAGGATTTTAAAATTATAGGAAAATCACTAAACCCATATAGAAACCCGACCCATCTTATGCCCGATTTTCCCAAGAAAACCCATTAATCGACTGACCTGACCCATCACTAATCTAAATAGACAATTAGTAAGGATATTTATCAAAATTTCTTAAGAATATTGACTAAACAAATACCCTACTTTTCACTACATTAATCATGCATTTATTATAAAATAAAAAAAAATCATATTTCCAATGTAAATGATTACTTTTGTTTCTGTCGAAACCATTTTTTTTGGAAAACGGGAATCGACTTGGGTTTTGAAAACGAAAAAATGAGAGTAGCCACCGATCTTTATTTGGTGTGATCGGATCACCTTTGTTTTAATAAAAACGTTTTGGTTTACTAAAACGGTGTTTTGGTCTATAAAATTTGAGATTGCGAGTTTGGGAGTCGGTTACGTGCGAGGAAGGGTTAGCACCCTTGTCACGCCCAAAATTGGTACCAAATCGATTAATTAGTGTCTTAATATCAAAATTGAAAACCGAGAACGAATTTAAAAATACGATCATTTTTTATTAATGTCGAATTTAATGCATTTGAATGAGTTAGGATAACCATTAAACACCGTCCCATCTCGAGGCGACGAGACACCACATCCAGTAAGTTAGGACACGGCACCCCGAATTCTTGAGAATAAGCCCGTCTTTTATTTCAAAACATGTTTGTTTTGATTAATTTTAAAAGAATACTTGGTTATTTAGATTAAACGAGGAAAATCGAAACCTAGTAAGTTAGGGCACGATCTCTCGAATTTCTAGATACAAAATATTGTCATTTTTATAAATTATTATCTCGAGGTAACGAGATGTCACACCCAATAAGTTAGGGCACAACACTTTGTACTTTCGAGAATAAGTCATTTATTTTAAAATTGTATTTTTGTGTTAAAAGGATATTCCATTATTTCGGCTAAACAAGACAAATCGAAACCCAGTAAGTTAGGGCACGATTTCTTGGAATTTCCAAAACGCGAAATATTACCTTATTTTTGAAAATTTTTATTTAAAACGGTAGTGGGTACAATATTCAAAAGCCATGTATGATTTGTTTAGATTTAAAAAACGACGATTTAGGTTGAAATAATATGTTAGGGTTTGATGCACAATGTGATGGAATAATATGAAAATAACAACAATCATGGAATAATTGTAACATCCTAAATTTTTGGGCCTATGCGTTTAATGGGTGAATATGTGGAATGAGTTAATTTAAGTGTTAGGGGTCCAAATTGGGCTCAAGCTTAGGCAGAGGCATTGATTAAAACTATCTGTTTGGGCATTATAGGGTTTAAAAGATAGTATTTATGTTTAAAATACCAAAGTGGGCTTGTGGCCCAATCTTAAGAGGTGACGCCACACACAAGGAGTAAGGGCCCAAATTTAAGTTTCATGGAGCCCAATTCTTTTAATTTAAGTTAGCTAAATTTTGGGCATTAGGATTAGGTGGAGTGGATGGCAACAAGGCTAAAATTTAGGGTTTTAATGTTTAAAATATGTGGATAATAAGCGGATAAAGGCTATTATTTAGGAATTTATTTTATGTGGATAATAAGCGAGATAAAGGCTAAGATCTAGGATTTTATGATTAAAATATGTGGATAATATCTTGATAAAGGAGGGAGGAGTTAGAGATAATTAAGTCTCTTTTAGATGAGCTAGTAGATTAAGATAAAGGAGAAAATTAGAATTTATCTACAAAGAGAGTGATGGCCAAGAATCCATCAATGAGAGGAGTAAAAAACAAAGCTACGACATGGCAAAGGGTTGTTGAATTTCCTATAAATAGGGGCTAGCTCCTTGTTTACGACATTAAATCCTCTCCCTTTGTGCCGAAATTCCTTAGCTTCTTTTCTCCAAATTTCTTTCTCTAATTTCTCTAAAAGTCGAAAACTCCATTATTCTCTTCTTTTTCCTAAAAGCAAAAACTCCATTATTCTTTTCTTTCTTCTAAAACCTAAAACTCCATTATTCTCTTCCTTCTCTAAAAGTCAAATCTCTATAGTTTTTATTTTATTCATCCTATTTGAGAAATTGTTCTATACCTCCCAAGATTTAAATCCTCCATTGACATTGTCCAATTCTCTCTCTAGTACTAGCCAATCTCCCAAGTTAAGGTAAGAGTAGATTTTTATTAGTTTTCATAATCTATTCTCGATTTTGAAAAAGGCAAAAGCCGAAAGCTAATAGTTTAATGGTTTATGTGGGCGCAAGTCGGGATTTGAAGGAAGCCTAGTCGACTAGATCTAAAAGCGAAATTCATAAGTCTCTAATTTGGGATTTTAAGGTAAGAAGATTTTCCTAGATTTCTATTAGATTTCATCATTATATACAAGATTTTAACTTTATAAGGAGGATTAACGATTAAATATTATTATAGTAACTACGATAAGGATTTATGATGGAATTAAATATGGATCGAGGCAAAGAAAGAATCCTAAGTTTAAGAAACGAAGCGATGTCTTGCTCAAGATTGGCCAATTGGTTATGGACCTTTCGAACAACACCTTAGGCAGATAGCGTTGTGTCGACTAAGGATAGCGTCGATATAGAAAGCCTCGTTTAATCGGTGTCGGTGTGTAGATTCTTGACACATAAGCTTTGTTATATTATATGTATGTTATGGGCTAAAAGTCAAAAAGGTGTGTAGATCTCTATCACACTAGTTAATCTGAATTATATGTACGTTATGGGCTAAAAGCAGAAAAATAAGGTCATATGAACAGTCGTATTACCCAGAAAAGGGTAGGCAAGGGATGCAGTGCGTAATCATAGAAACTTCTCTGTGTATCAAAGTATGTAAAATATGTGATCTGTTTAGATAGTTTAATGTTGATTCTTGCATGTATGCATGGGATGGGATTGATTGATTCTGGAAGGGGAGCGGTGGCGAGGCGATCGGTGGCTTTGCCACATAGGTCACATAGTGATCGGTCTTTATAATGACGAGACAAATTGTCGATATATTATTAAGGTCATACAATGATCGGTGGTTTCCGCCACATAGGTCACATAAGTGATCGGTCTTTATGATGAAAGACAATTGTCGATATGGTGTGTAGCGGATGGAGGGTTGATTGTAAAAATCCCCACGGTGTGATGGTTGGTATGGGGGTGTGTAGAGGATGGACTCATAGGTTTGGGATGGGCCATGTTGCATATTTTGTTACCCTTGTATACTCTGCCAAGGCTCATAATGTGTTTGTGGGCCTCAAGCCTTTTATGTGTTCTCGGGATTTGCACACCGAGTCTTGGTGACTCAACCTTTATTTTTCCCAACATTTTAGGTGAGCGTTAGATCGTGAACATGGGAGCCGAAGCGGACTCGAGGGCCATCAAGTTTTATTTCTACAAATTATTTGGGATTTCTTTAAGTTTATTTTATTTTTATTTGGGATTTTTTAAGGCCCTAGTTTTTATTCAACTAAGAAGTTTTTAATGTTATGCAACTTATAAATTTTATGTCAAGGTTTATTTATACTCAATAGTAAAAATACAAAGAGGTTTATTTTCAAAAGTCTCTCCTTTATTCAAGATTAATTAATTTAACTTGTGTTTTCAAAATGTGATAAAATGTTATGTGTTCGATAACATGCCAGATCCGGTCGAAACGCATGGGCCGGGTTTGGGGTGTTACAATAATAATACATGAATAAAATACTATACAAAAGAACAATAATAATATGAAAATACGAATAAGCCAATCATAACACATACAATAATAATGCTCATGTCACATACACTACTAAAATATTAACATCAATGACCACACAAATAAATTAAACAAAATATATCAATCTTTTAAAAGTATGAAACATGTTGAAACAAACAAACATAAAACACAATATTTGAAATGATAATAACTTAGTCTAATAGATAAGGTAAAAGATTTTAAAATCAATAATATATAAGATGATGATTTTTTTTTAAGGAACATGTAAAACGTTTCAAAGTAATTAAACAAATGAGATTATTTGAAATAAATAATGCGAAATAGTTTATTATACATAATATATACATGATTTTAAAACAAATAGTAGTCTAAAATAATTAATATATTCAAAGGATTTTAAAAATGAATAATATGTAATGCTATATAAAATGAATAATGTAACAAATTTATAATAAGTATGTAAAACAGTTTGCTATCATAAGGTTATGGATCAAATTGAAAAAGAGTTAAAAATATAAGCCAAATCTAAATAAAATAAAGGAGGCGCAAGACCTTAAATTGAAACCGCGCAAAGGAGAAAGGACTGAACGCGCAAATTTCCCTTTTAGAGCATAAACGCGCGGATCCTGGCCTGAGGTCGGGTCGGGTTTTCGAGTTGATACAAAACGGCATCGTTTTGGCTATGGAAGCTTTAGCTCAAAACTACGCCGTATTACCCCTGTATAAAAACACAAAATTAAAAAAAAAATCACATTCTTTCCCTTTATTTTTCAAAAAAACGAATACCCTCTCAAAAACCTCACCCCCCTTTTGATTTTCATTCGATCGTCACCCACCGCTTCCCGTCCGTGCCCAACGACCACAGAGATGGGGTTTGAGGTAAGTACTCTCCCTCCCTTCCTCATTCGCTCCTTTTGTTTTAAGATTTGAACATAAAAAAACAAAACAAAAATAAAAATGAAAAGGACGGTGAATATTGATGAAAAATAAACGAAAAAGAAGAATCAACCTTGATTTTTTACTTGTTATTGCTAGTTGTTTGCAGTTTTTTTTTAAAACCCGAAGAAGAATTACAGGGGATTTATCTCGATTTTTATAATCGATTCTACAGATCTGTTTTCATTTGTTTCTATTTTGTCCTCTGTCATTCTTTGTTTTTTTCCGTTTTGTTTTCTTTATTCTTTTGTCATTTTCTTCTTCATCTATTTTCGTTTGCGTGTTGTTGTTGCCTTCGTCTTTGTCTTTGCTATGTGTAGTCTTGTCCTTACAGTGTCGTCGGTAGCGTGGTAGAGGTGGAGGTCACGGTGGCCAATGGCAGAGGCGGCTGGGCCATTGAGGGGTCAGAAGCATATGACGGCTAGGCCACTTAGGGGCTAGGGTTTGATGCTATTTTCTTTTTTTCTGATAAGGGTTTAGTTAGGCTTCGGGTTTAGTTTTATTTAGGCCAACATTGGGTTGGTTTGCTTGTAAATGGACACTGTTGTTTTTATTTGGACTACTAAATTTTTGGGTTTGTTTTATTTCTGAACTAGGGCCAAAATTGGCTATTACAGCTGCCCCTCTTTGATTATTATCGTGTACCGAGAATGGAGCAAAGACTTCAAAAGAGCCAATTTTGCCTAGTTTCGCTAAGTCTTGACTTCTTTGGTGTTTCTTCCAATAGCCTCATTCCAGCCCACTATATCTTGTTGCTTTGATTCGCACCACCGCCACTTCAGAGAGATGGGACTTGTAGTTTCAATCTGCTCTACTGCAATCTCAAGGGAGATAAGATGTGATGTCTTCAATCTGCTTCCTACAACTTCAAGAATGTCAGATCTGTTATCTTCGATCTGCCCCTGCAACATCAAGAATGCCAGACCTGCTATCTTCGATCTGCTCCTGCAACATCAGGAATGCCAGACTTGCTAACTTTGATCTGCTCCTACAACATCAGGAATGTCAGACCTGCTATCTTCGATCTGCTCTTGTACTTCAGGAATTTCAGACCTGCTATCTTTGATCTACTTCTGCACTTCAAGAATGCCAGACCTGCTATCTTCGATCTGCTCATGCACTTCAAGAATGCCAGACCTGCTATCTTCGATCTGCTCCTGCACTTCAGGAATGCTAAACCTGCTATCTTCAATCTGCTCATTCACTTTAGGAATGCCAGACCTGCTATCTTCAATTTGCTCCTCCACTTCAAGAATGTCAGACCTGCTATCTTTGACCTATTCCACTGCTGGTCAGGGAGATAGGATTAGTATCTTTGATTCGCTTCACTTAGGAAAGCCAGATCTACTGTCTTCAACCTATTCTACTACTGATCAGGGAGATAGGACTGGTGAATCCACCGATGTTACTACACTGTCCTCTTTGAGGGACATATCCTATAGACTCGGTTTTATATGTTTATGTTTATGCTAAATAATTAGGACGCAATGATCAGAATGAATCTAATGCTCCTAACTAAATGTATTATGGATGACATTTGCATGAATGCGGAATGTTATGAGAATGATCCTTTTTATTTAAGGTGTCATTGCTCATTGCTCGTCTCTAATACTGATGTATTACACTGTCTTCTTGCTTGGATGGTACTTTGATAGAAGATGTGAGAAGATGGTCGCAATTTAGATAATTCTTTCTTAAATTGGTCCCAACCCCCGAACCTGATTAGTTCTGAATAGTGGTCTCTCTTCGATTTCTTGTAATATTTAGAAGTTTTCAGAGTAGTATGCAAAACTCCTTTTAAATATTAATAGTCCATTAATTGTTATTTCAACGAGAAATGATTGAAAAAATTCTCAAGATGAAATTTTAATGAGAGCCAAGCTCGAAGTGAATAAACTGATCGAGAGATCAAACTTTGTTGAAGTACGAAATGAGAACAAGTTAAGATAGCAAATTTGCTAAGAATACAACAATGAATAGGTTAAACAAGAATAGCAAATCTGCTAAAAATAAATAAGATGAAAATAGGTGCCCTAGATATCATAGCATGAACTTTTCTGAACAAAACTTCTCGAAGACCCCATTCGAACTTGATAGGTGTATGGCAGACTTAGAAAACTTCTTTGACGTCCCAAGGTGTAACGTCTCTCCTTTTTGTTAATTCGGGCATAGCAAGACTACTGCATGCCTCCCTCTCAATCTAAGAATTTGAATTTCCCATTCTTGGGTTTTCAATTCAAAACCCTTTTGGTCTCAAGGTGCCCTTTGCGGGTTTTCACCTTGGCCTCTCATCTTTCTTTTTTGAGCTTAAGGCGCCCTTTGTGGGTTTTCGCCTTGGCCCCTTTTTTTTTAGGCGAAGTATTTCTTGACAGAATCTGAGTTCACAGGATTAGGTAAGCCTTTTCCATCCATCTCTGTCAAAATCAACGCTCCTCCAGAGAAGGCCTTCTTGACCACATAAGGTCCCTCCCAATTCGGCGTCCATTTTCCTCTAAAGTCCTTCTATATGGGAAGGATCTTTTTCAAAATAAGGTCTCCCTCATGGAACTTTTTAGGGCAAACCTTTTTATTATAAGCCCACATCATTCGCTTTTGGTACATTTGTCCATAACGAATGGCTCTTAGCCTCTTTTCTTCGATTAGGTTCAGCTGATCATATTGGGATTGAATCCATTATGATTCATCCAACTTCAGTTCAAATAAGACCCACAGGGAAGGGATCTTAACTTCAATAGGAAGTACCGCCTCCATTCCATAAACCAAGGAGAAAGGTGTTGCCCCAGTAGAGGTTCTGACTGATGTTCGATAAGCATAAAG
This sequence comes from Gossypium rotundifolium, assembly GCA_025506655.1. NCBI lineage: Eukaryota > Viridiplantae > Streptophyta > Magnoliopsida > Malvales > Malvaceae > Gossypium > Gossypium rotundifolium. Next base: position 14,142,251 of record CP106729.1, on the reverse strand, counting down.
AGCAAATGGTAACTTTTCATGCCAATCTCTGTAAGTCTCAGTCATTTTTCCCACAATTTTTTTGATATTCTTATTAGCTGCCTCGATTGCACCATTCATTTTGGGCGGTATGGCGATGAGTTATAGTGTTTGATCTTAAACTGCCTATAGACCTCTGCTATGGTACTATTGTTCAAGTTCAGTGCATTGTCAGATATGATCCTTTAGGGCATTCCATATCATATGATCTCCTTTTTAAGAACTTACTGACTGCCAACTTTGTGACATTTGCATATGAAGTGGCTTCCACCTACTTGGTGAAGTAGTCGATAACTACAAAGATAAATCGATGTCCATTCGAAGTCTTTGATGAGATTGGCCTAATGACGTCCATGCTCCATATAGAGAATGGCCATGGAGAAGTCATGACGTGAAGAGGCGAAGGAGGCACGTGGATTTTATCTCCATAAATTTGACATTTGTGGCACTTCTTGGCATAGTTGATGCAATCTCCTTCCATAGTGGACCAATAATACTCGAATCTCATAATCTGTCTGGTTATTGTAAAACCATTAGCATGCATTCCACAGACACCTTCATGGACTTCTTCTAAGATTTTCTTAGTTTCAACAGCATCCACGCATCTTAAAAGCACCTGGTCTTTCCTTCTCTTATATAGGAATTCTCCATCTAAGACATAATCAACGGCTAGTCTTCTCAGCATTCTCTATCATTTTTGGCGGCTTGGTCGGGATACTCATGATTCTTCACTTATTACAGTATATCATGATACCAAGGGTGATCATCTTTTCCTTTTTCTTCGTCGATGTTGTAGCAATGTGCCGGAACCTCATAAATGCTCATATAGATAGACTTCACTTCTTCTTGCTTGTTTACTCTGATCATAGAAGCTAAGGTAGCCAAGGTGTCGGCCATCTGGTTTTCTTCTCGTGGGAGGTAAGAGAAAATGATGTCATCAAACTCCTTAATTAACTCCAAAACTAGCTTTCGATAACTGATCAGCTTAGGATCTCTTGTTTCCTATTTGCCCCTGAGCTGATAAATCACTAGTGCAGAATCGCCATACACCTCTAATACTTTAATTTTGCGTTCAATGGCTGCACGGATACCCATGATGCATGCTTCATATTCGGCCATGTTATTTGTGTAATCAAAATCCAATTTACTAGTAATAGGATAATGATCTCCACTTGGGGATACCAGGACTACCTCAATTCCATTTCCCACTACGCGTTTGAAACTCCATCAAAGTTTGGTTTCCAAGGATGTCCCTCATTTTAAGCACCTTTTTCAATGATTGCCACGTACATTAGGTCTTCATTCGAGAAATCAAAATTCAATGGCTCGTAATCTTCCAAAGCTCTGCTAGCTAGAAAGTCTGCTATTGCACTTTCTTTTACAGCCTTCTGATTTACATAGACTATATCGAACTAAGAAAATAGGATCTGCCACTGAACCATTCTTCCATTCAAAGCAGTCGACTCCATCATGTACTTGAGAAGATCTAGTTTTGAGATAAGCCAAGTAGTATGGTATAACATGTACTGTCTCAGTCTCCGGGTCATCCAAATTAAAGCACAACACAGCTTCTCAATTGGGGAATATCTTGTCTCACATTTAGTGAACTTCTTACTGAGATAGTATATCGCTCTTTCCTTCCTTTCCGACTTATCATGCAGGCCTATCACCCATCCCATAGAATTTTTGAATACCGCCAAATACAATATCAGTTGTCTATCTGGGCAAGGTGGCATCAGTACTGGGGCTTTGGACAAGTAATGCTTGACCTTATCAAAAGCTTCCTGGCACCCTTTATTCCATACACCTGGGTTGTGTTTCCTAAGAAGATGGAATATAGGGTCATACTTCTCCGTTAGTTGTGCAATGATCGGTGATGTAGTTTAGTCTTCCTAGGAAACCTCGAACTTCTTTTGAGTACGTGGTGGAGACAACTCCTATATAGCCCTTACTTTATATAGATCAATCTCAATTCTTTTTTCGCTGACTACAAATCCTACCAACTTTTTCGACCTAGCCCCGAAGGTACATTTTGCTGGATTGAGCTTCAGTTGAAATTTCCTCAACCTTAGGAACAGTTTTCTCATGCTCTTTCTCAGTCCTGGACTTTGCAATCATATTATCTACATAAACTTCGATCTTCTTGTGCATCATATTATGAAAAAGGGTCACCATAGCTATTTGATATGTTGCCCTTTCATTTTTCAGTCTAAATGGCATTACCTTAAACAGAATATTCCCCACATGGTTACGAACGTGGTCTTCTCCATATCTTCAGGGTTTCTAAAAAACCATCCATGAAAGAAAAAAATGAGTAACCAGCCGTGTTATCCACTAAGGTATCAATGTGAGGAGCGAAAAGTTATCTTTTGGGCTGGCTTTGTTCAAATCCCTATAGTCCATGCACATCCGTACCTTCCCATATTTCTTAGAAACGGGTACTATGTTCGCTACCCACTCTGAGTATTTAACTACTTGTAAGAAACCGGCATCAAACTGCTTCATGACCTCTTTTTTTATCTTCAACAAAACATCGAGCCTCATCCTTCGGAGCTTCTGATTGAATTGGTCTACATTCCTCCTTTATGGGGAGCCGGTGTACCACGAAATTTGTATTCAACCCCGGCATATCTTGATACGACCATACGAAGACATCCTTGAATTCTTGGAGTAACTCAATAAGGTCTCACTTCGTTTCTGCAGCAATGCTAGCTCCAATCTTCAACTCTTTTCCTTCTCCTAAGCTCACAATTTCCACTGACTCTTTGTGAGGCAAGATTTCTTTCTCATCTTGCTCTACCATCCTTAAAAAATCAAGAGATATGTCACGATCCTGGTCATCTTCGAAATCCTGAGAAATGATAACAGCGTTACTCATATCATTGATATCTGGGGACCTGTTAGAAGGGCAAAGAAATGTGCAAAAATAAAAGAATCTAAGAATGATTATTTGTATGATTGGTTATGAATGAAATGTAAAGAATATTTTGGTTATGAATGAAAAGAATAAAACAACATTTGCTCCGAATGATTCAAAATATGTATTTTATTGAAATAAAGATATTTGGACATATGCCTATTTAACCAAAAGATTCTTATTGCTCCTAGGCTTAGAGTAATAAGTGTGTTTTAAACATTACTCTGAATTAATCCTAAAGTTTACAGGAATCTCTTCCATGGTCCAATTGTTCAGAACACTTCCAAAAGGGTAAAGGCAAATCCCAAATAAATCTCTTTCTTCGGTTCCTTTCTTGGTTACAGCGTTTATGCTCAAACTTCCTAATATTTCCTCCACTACTTCTTTTCTTGCCATTCTTTGTTTAGGGTATAAGGTCCTTCTTGAAATAAATGTCTTGGATAAATGAGGAAAGGTCATTGGCTTTCTCGCCATTCAAACGTGCTCTTCTTCTCTCTTGCTTTTTCTCCACTTCTTTCCTCTTTTGCTTCACATCTGGCTTAAATCCCAAACCGAAGCAATCTCATTTTTCTTTCAGCATTGGCACCTCAATCTTTCCTTGAAGGCATTTTTGAGTCTTTTTCCTAGCAAGGCTCCTTTCCCGACTGTCATTTGCAGGCCCATCCTCGTGGATTTGGATATTTTGGGTATAAGGATCTTATTGCCTTCGACGATGAAGGTTGCGTTGACAAATTCAAGCGATCGAAAAGAATATTCTATCGCTTCATTGTCACCCCTATATATGGAGTGTCACTGGTAACAGATGCTATGACATCCTCCTCTGCGTTTATTGTGACTAATCTACCTTCAGTTACCAATTTTAACTTCTGGTGTAGTGAAGACGGCACTATCCCGGCCGAATGAATCCAAGGTCTTCCTAGCAGGTAGTTGTAGGAAGGCTTGATGTCCATTACTAAGAAGTCCACATCGTATGTACTTGGACCAATCTAAAGGTGTATTTCAATCCTCCCCATGACCTTTCTTTCGGTGCCATCAAAAGCACTCACAACATTTTGACATGTTTTCATGTGAGAGCTATCCACGGCAACTTGTTTAGGGTGGACAAGGGTAAGATATTCAGGGTCGATCTATCATCCACTAACACCCCTAGCAACGTATATTCTTTGCATCGTGTGGTTATATGTAGAGCCTTTGTAGATCCCATACCACCTGGAGGTATCTCATCATCATTGAATAAGATGAAATTATCGGCGCTTATGTTGTTGACCAAACGGTCCAGCTTGTTGACGGAGATATTGTCCATTACGTAAGTTTCATTCACAATTTTCATTAATGCACTAGGTGAGCCTCCAAACTCATGAGCAATGCCAGTATCGATATGTGAGCTGGTTGTTTGTGCAATTGCTCCACAACACTGTACTCGTTATGTTTTAGGAATTTTAAGAATTCCTTGGCCTCTTTTTCAGTCACTAGCTCGTTAATGGGTAGTTCCACTTTAACCGACTCTTCCTTTTATTGTTCCACCTCCAAGGCCTTTTCTTTTGCTGGTTCTACCCTTGCCTTTGGGTATAACACCTTCCGCTACGTGTAAAGAATCCTTTGTCTTGACCTTCTTCCGAGGTGTTAGTCGAGTTTTCCTCTTCCGGGTTGTTACGTTACAGTCGTAATTTTACGGAACCCTTTTACCGTCCTTATAAAGGAAAGCTATAGGCTTAGGATTATGACCTTCGACACGATTAGTACTCTAGCTTCACTAACCCTTGGTCGCGAGATAATTACTAAAGGGTGATTGACCCTGTAGATCTTCTTAGTTGATCCCTCCTCTAACGCGCAGACCTCTCCTTCTTCTTATCCTTCGATCTCATCATAAAATTTTATTTCTTTATTATCTATGAAATTTTGTACCGTGGCTCTGAACCCAATGCATTCTTGGATGTCGTGACCCTCCTCGATATGAAACTCATAGTATCTTTCCACACCTTCGGGTTTTTCTTTCGATTCTTGCGTGATTAAGCCTTTGTTTACCATTTGTTCCCAAACCCATCTCATTGGGGTTTTTACTTCAACCATGTCAGCCTTGACTCTCTTGCCTCCACTTTCTATTATCCCGTTTACCCATTTATCAGAATGGTTGGGTAATGGATTTCCTGCTATGTTAGGTCCTGTAGAGCTATTGAATTTTACTATGCCCATCTTTATAAACTTTTCAACTATCTTTTTGAAGGCGATGCAGTTCTCAATCGAATGCCCAGCAATTTTCGCATGGTATTCGCATTGAGCATTAGCATCATACCATTTTGGGAATGGAGATTGCAGAGGTTTCAGGTGGATAGGGTCTACCACGTGTGCATCGAACAAAGTTTGGTACAATTCCCCATATGTCATAGGAATCGGTGTGAATTGGGTTCTTTCCATAGTAGACCTTAGGTTGGAATCTTACCTTGGTGGGCCCTGATGGCTAGCGGTTACTGTTATCGGCTAACTTACAGTGACTGGCTTTGAATAACCCTTACTATACACGCTCGCATTGTTCACCTCATTATCTTTCTTTCTCGGGGCTGGTCTCCTTATGCTTTCCCCGCGTCTATCTTCCCATTCCTGATTACGTTTTTATATCTTCCTAGACATCACTATGTCTGAAAAGCTCTTAGTAGCACTTATCAACATGTGGTTGATGAATGGAGCCTTCAACGTGTTGATAAAAAGTGTGGTTGTTTTCTTTTCTAAAAGGGGGGTTAGACTTGTGTGGCTATCTACCTCCACCTCTGGCGTATTGTCTGAAGCTCTAACTCGACTTCTTTTCCATATTTTGTAATGTTATTCTGTCCGGTGATATGTTTGTTACGTGGCCATATTGCTTCATAAAAGTATGTGCCAAATCACTCCATGAATTAATTTGAGCACGGCTGAGCTGATTGTACCACTTGCCCACCGATCCGATCAAGCTGTCTTGAAAGCAGTGAATCAACAACTGATCATTATTGACATAACCTGTCATTTTTCGACAGAACATCGTAACATGAGCTTCAAGATAGCTGGTCCCATTATATTTTTCAAACTCCGGAGTCTTGAATTTTGGTGGGAGTATTAGGTCTGGGACTAAGCTCAAATCTTTAACACTAACCCCACCATGGTACTCTGCGTTCTCTGCCTTAAACTTCTCTTCTAACCATTTACACCAGTTTTCAAGTTTTTAGACACATCAACCCTCGCCTTCTCCGTTTCTGCCAGGTCATCGAGATCAAGAACAACAGGATTAGTTGGGTGATCTCCCAGATTAAAACCCGAGCTGGTTGGAAAATTTGTCGGTATCGAAGCATCAGCCTGATATTGGGGTCTAACGGTAACATGTACCCTTTGTGGGTTTACATCTAGTGGTGCTTGAGTGTTTGGCGGGGTAAAACTCGGAGGGTAAATAGGGTCATCATTATCATTTCCTGAACTAGTAGCAATGCCTTTTCCCTTTTCACATTCATTAGCCAGCAACTGCGCCAGTTGGCTGATCATATTATTCTGGGATTTTTGCATCCGCTCTACCATATCTTGCTACATTTTGTCTAATCTTTCTTGCATTTGATCCTGCATGTCTTTCTGCATCTGCTCTAACTTTTCCAGTCTCGATCCATGGCTTTTTTTTTCGTCAAGTAATGTAGCGATATGTAACTGGTGGATTTTCGTTGGTTTCTAGGGTAACTATTATAATTTTTAATCAATTAGGGTCTTTTATGGAACTTAATGCAAATGATGTGATGTAATGCGAATGAATGAGATGAATGCAAAAAGGCGTTGGTTTTGATTCAATTCCACTAGATAAACTTTACTATAAAACGAATTTCTTTACATAGAACGGACGATTACATATACGGCTTCGACCTAATACCTAAATCCTTGACTTTCCTAAGAAGCCAAGCTAAGTTTTGGCCTCGATCCGATCTTGACTCGTACATTATACTTAATATATCAGCCTAAATAGCCAAAGTCTATAAATGGTCGGCCACCTCTCAAACTTGAGCCACAACTTTGCCTATAACATAATCTCTATCTCTGATCTGATCTTGTGAGTGGTGGAGCTGCTCTTTCCAATATTCATTGTCTGCTTCTAGAAATTCAACTAGAATCTTACTATCTCGTAGTGCAGTCTCGAGCTCCTCCATACTTTTTTTCAGCTCCTCAACCTTATTTTGGCTAGCCCTTAATTCAATTACCAATTACGACTACGGTGCAAATGCGGTGACTTTTCCAATTCTGCTACTCGTGCTCGTAACTTCTCTCTTTACTTTGACTTTCCAGCAAGCATCCTCTCGTACTCGAGCATCTTGAAACTTTTTTCCCACTGATCGGCTCTAATATTTTCTTCATTAATTTCTTGGCGCCATTGTTCTGATGTCTTGCCTAAACCAGCGATTCTGATTGACATGCGCAACTACTTGTAGTCCGTCTTTAAGCTGTCCAAATCCTCTTCAGCCTTATTTTTACCTTTTCTCAATTTTTAGGCCTCGAGCTTGTGGATGTCGACGTCTAACCCTAACCGCATCTTTTTTTCCTCTAGCTGCTCTATTTCTTTCCTAATTCCCGACTCCTTTCCTCAAAGTCCTACTTGATGATTTCTAATTCAGATGGGACAACTCGTAAATGCTCTTCTATTGGCTGAGTATTCTTTTGACTTGTCATAGGGATGTTGTCATTGACTCTTTGCCTTTGCCACCTATCATATTCAAAAGTCACCATCGGGTTTGCGGTAAATATCTTTATTCTGCGAGTTTGGTTCCAAGCACTCGATATTTCACGAACTCTCTTTTTGTAATTATCATCTTTGTATGTAAACTCGCACTAAGCTAATCCTTGCATTGCATCGGTATGAACTGTCTTGATCGATACTGCCTTAGTACAAGTATTGGAGTGTATCCAACAGCTCCCCATATCCCAAGTAAAGGGACTCAGTCAAAATCGCCGCAATGGTACAAGATTTCGTCCGGGATCAACCATGGAGCCCTCCATTCAACATCTTCATCCTGTAGATTTTGGAGAATAGCCATCCATTTCTCTTCTGAGATGTCATCTCGTCTCGGTGTAGCCACTATTTCTCTCAACAGGAAGTAGTTCACAGAAAAAACTCAATAGGAGACCTTTTTCAATTTCCAAAAGTGGCTATGGAGCCAAGCTAACAAAAGCTGTGCGTACCCTATGAATCTGCCATCGCCCGCTCTCCGACATGCATTCAAGGATCTGAAAGTTTCTGCTAAGATCACCGAGATGGGTGTGACCCCTTTGTCGAGCCGGTCGAACAGATCTGAGACTGCTTCGTCTACATGCCCTAAAGCCTTGGGAAAGATCGTCAATCCATAGATACTAAGAGCGAAGACATCGACCCTCTTCTTTATATCAGGATGTGCTAAAATCAAATCTTTTAAGTTTTTCCAAGGAATGCACTTACTATCACCCTTCTGCTAACTTCAAGCTGCAACCCACTATTCGCTCATCCCCGTGATATTCATCAACTTTCTTACGAAAGTCAGGGTGTTAGGGAATTTGGAGTAAACTTTATTAGCGTGAATCTTCGGGCAACGGAGCAAGGCTGTGTATTCTTCTATAGTAGGCACCAAATCTACCTCTCCAAAAGTAAAACAACTATAAACAGGGTTCCAAAACTGGGCGAGGGCTCGGAACAAGTGCTTGTCCACTTTAATATCGAACAAGTAGGGCAAGTCACCGTAATTGCAGTAGAATAGTTGTTTGATCTTATCATCCCATCGATCCCATATTTCTTTCATCTCTTGAAGATCATTTTGGACCACGCTGATGCGAGTGAAATCTCATAAATCTGAAACGTACCTTTCTGCAAAACTATTACCCTTCTCTTGCTGCACTGTCTCAACCCATATCCGGACGGTCGCGTTATCCTCCACTCTATCAAGAAACCCCTTTTCATGTCAAGCTTTTCTATCTAGTAACCGAACGTGAATCAACACCTTTTATGATGAAATGCCATGCAATAACAGTAAAACATGACAAGTTAGTATCATATACAAAAAAAAAAGAACTCAAATCAAACAGGGAATAATCAAGCACCTATTCAGGTAACCACTAGGGTTTGGCGGCTCTACCTAATGTGGGCTCTTAAGGTTCACTATATGTGGTTTGGTTGTAAAGTAAGGGTACCTGAACCAGCGGATTCCTCGATCTTCACCCATTATAGGTTCATATAGACCGAGTTCAGTTCAGGGGGATACATTTCCCTATGGCCATGCGGAGATGAAAATCTCACGAAGACATAGGTACGGATGTATCCCAGAAGCGGTCCACTAGCCCATGCGGAGGTGAAAACCTCACGAAGGCATAGCTTCTCACTCTCACTTAAAAGGGTAAATTGGCGAATCGATGTGATGCAATATGCAAAGATACACCAAGATATTTAAACCACAGAATAGACATATTATCAGAGAAACCATGAAAGTAAAAAATGTGCAATGAAATGACCGTAATTTAAATCGGATTTTCAAACTTTGACAAAAAGATAAAAATTAATCGATTTCTGGCTCGACTCTTGTGTTCCCAGTTGAGTCGCCAAGCTGTCGAAACCATTTTTTTGGAAAACGAGAATCGACTTGGGTTTTGAAAACGAAAAAAAGAGAGTCGCCACCGATATTTATTTGGTGTGATCGGATCACCTTTGTTTTAATAAAAATGTTTTGGTTTACTAAAACAGTGTTTTGGTCTACAAAATTTGAGAAAGCGATTCGGGAGTCGGTTACGTGCGATGAAGGGTTAGCACCCTCGTCACGCCCAAAATTGGTACCAAATTGATTAATTAGTGTCTTAATGTCAAAAATTGAAAATCTAGAATGAATTTAAAAATACGATCATTTTTTATTAATGTCGATTTTAAAGAACTTGAATGAGTTAGGATAACCATTAAAGACCGCGAGACCTATCTCGAGAATAAGCCCGATTTAAAAACATGTTTGTTTTAATTAATTTTAAAAGAATACACCACATCCAAATTTCTAAGTTAGGACACGAGATGTCACACCAATAAGTTCTTGAGAATAAGTCTTTTATTTTAAAATTGTATTTTTGTGTTAAAAGAATATTACGTTATTTCTATTAAACAAGACAAATCTTTTATTTAAAAAATATTACATGTTTGTTTTAATTAATTTTAAAAGAATACTCAACAATCATGGAATTAAAAAAACCCGCGCAAAATGAATACCCTCTCAATATAACCTCACCGCCTTTTGATTTTCATCCGAATACCCTCTCAAAAACCTCACCCCCCTTTTGATTTTCATCCGATCGTCGTGCCACCGCCCCGTCCGGCGGCCAACGACCCACGGAGATGGAGATTGAGGTAAGTACTCTCCCATCCCTTCCTGTTACTGCTCCTTTTGTTTCAAGATTTGAACATAAAAAAAACAAAAATAAAAACAGAAAAGGACAGTGAATATTGACAGAAAAATAAACGAAAAAGAAGAATCAACCTTGATTTTTTACTTTTTATTGGTAGTTGTTTGCAGTTTTTTTTTAAAAAACCCGAAGAAGAATTACAGGGGATTTATCTCGGTTTTTATAACCGATTCTACAGATCCGTTTTTGTTTGTTTCTATTTTGTCCTCTGTCATTCTTTGTTTTTTCCGTTTTGTTTTCTTTATTCTTTTGTCGTTTTCTTCTTCGTCTGTTTTCGTTTGCGTGCTGTTGTTGCCTTTGTCTTTGTCTTTGTCTTTGTGTAGTCTCATCCTTGCAGGTGTCCGGCGCGCGTGGTGGAGGCGGACGTGCGGTGGCCAATGGCAGAGGCGGCTGGGGCGTTGAGGGGTCAGAAGCATGCGGCGGCTAGGCCATTTAGGGGCTAGGGTTTGATGCTATTTTCCTTTTTTTGATAAGGGTTTAGTTGGGCTTCGGGTTTAGTTTTATTTGGGCCAACATTGGGTTGGTTTGCTTGTAAATGGACACTGTTGTTTTTATTTGGACTACTAAATTTTTGGGTTTGTTTTATTTCTGAACTAGGGCCAAAATTGGCTATTACAGTTTCCTTATTAATATTTTCTCTAAACTAAAATAAATCATATAAAATGATCATGGGAATCTTTTTATTTAATTATATGATTATATATGTACCCATTATTCGAAAGGATAAACAACAGTAATGGTCACTTTTGCTTATCTTAGATTACATTTTAATTATTTATGTTTGAAATGTTAAGTTTTAGTTACTTATGTTATCGTATTATAACTTTTTAGCCACTAAACCGTTAATTGCCGCTAACGTGATATGCTAAACACTCATATTTTCATTTTGAACAATTTAAAATTTTTCTTTTATGTTATTTAAACTTTACTTTTTTTTCTTTTTTTTCTATTCTTTCTGATTCTCCTTCTATTTTCTTACATTCTCTATTTCTTTTAATATGTCAAAAAGTTAATTGACAGTGAAGAAGTAAAAAATCGAAAGCGATCATTGCCTATAACTAAAATCCAAAAACCCATGCTATGCTTCTTTAATAATTCTATTGAGATATTGCATCAATTTAAAACAATGAAAATACAAAAACATTGAATCCCGTGCATCGCATGAGTAAATACACTAATTTATTTTAAGAAAATTTTTATCGCACTAGATTTCTCTAAGGTGAGAGGTCTATCTTGTGCTCATTGACTTGTTTAGATCCGCTTCCTTTAATGCCCACTGATCCGCCTGAAGGAAGCCTTTTGAGGAAGTTGTTTAGCCTTATAGCTGCAGTTTTTTTTTAAATTAAAAGTTTTGTATTTGGTTAAATAGAATTTTTTTTATTTATCTAGATAGTTGAATTCTACTCGAAGTTGAGTTACATTTAAGTCTATTAATAAAAAAATAACCGATATTGATTTTAAATCAGATATGAAATTAGAGTTTATTAATTAAAATTTAATTGATTTATTCAATTTAAAAGAAAAACCAACTTAATTATTTTCAATTCTTAATAACCAAAATTTATTGTCTACTTACAATGAAATTTAAAAACTTATAATTGAATTCTCAAAATTTTAATATGTCTATTCCTCGATCTATTGTCAACTTAAACATTAAATACCAACTTGTACCAATATGTAAAACAAACAAATATCAAGTGGTCGGATACGATGTTGGTTTCAAAGTGTAGACTGAACCACGACAGAGAGGGCAAACCTCATCCTTAACCAACCATTTATCTATACAAAGTTGATGGTACATATGTTTGCAGTTAGGAAGAAACCTACAAGTATCCCCATCTTTGAACTCTTCCAAGCATATAACGCAATCAGCGTGATACGATTTGATTTCTCCCTCAATCTTGTACTTAACAACGGTCCCGACCGTAATCGGCCTCGGAACTTCATCGGGCAACGTTGATCGGCTTCGCATGGCGTGATCAACTGCCGCTACATATCTTGGCAACCTGTTTTCGATATCCTCGTCGGTATCCCGACAAAAACAATGGAGCAGCATCAAGATAAACACAACCGTGAAGTATAAACAAGACCAGACAAGAAATACCATGAAAATAAGGATTATGATGATAATGGGGATAGCAAGCATGATCCCTACGGGTATTGCAATTATCATGCTGATCGATGGTTCCATTATTTTGAGAGATTCAAAGAGATTTTGTTGGTATATTAATCAACTTAAAGGCAAATTCGATTAAGGGGCTATATAAAGATAAGAAAATAGACTTTAATTATAAGTAGGATTTAACTATAAAAATTAAAATATAATAATAAATCTATTCTAACACCTTAAATACTCAAAATTTAACATTTAAACTCTAAATCCTAAACATTATTTATAAATTAAAAAACCCTAAATTTCAAAAAAAATGATTGCTCTAAGCCCAATCGTAAAATCTTTTAATAACGAAGCTGAGTCTTGTTAGGATAATTACCATCATCAGCCTAAAACCCAAATGAATTTGAACCAGATTGCAATAAAGCTCACTTGATTTGGTTGCAGAATAGGCTCGCATAAGATCTTATGAACATGTGTTTAGTTTAGAAGATGATACATGTCTATATGCATGTATATATTGCATTCTAATTGAATCTTCAAAATATCACTATCGTATCAATCAGTTTAATCTATAATTAGTTTAGGCATTAAATAGTTATATATATATATATATATATATGCATGAAAGGAATGACTAGTTATCCTATATTTTAATGATATTATCTATTTTTTAATATGTCAAATCCAAGTTCTTTATATAGTAAACACACACGTATTTACTATTCTCGCTATAAAGATGCTACATATCTAATTTGTATTGTATTTAACAACTAAACTGATAGAAAAATATGATTAATGCAATGTTGATACTTTAATCATTTATTTAAAATATTTTAAGTTTTAAGGACTAATTTGCAATTTAGACGTAAAATAAATTTCAATATGCTCAATGCAAAATATTGTAATAAGATGGGTGGAATTTTTTAAATAATATTTCTAGTTTAAGTCTTATTAACATGGGATGGTAGCGTTTGTTACAGTTTATTTGATAGGTGGAGAGGTTTAAGCGATTAAAGATGATCGAAGTCCAAGTTTTTTGAGTAGAGAGAGTCATTTTTAATCAGTTTATAACTCTCCATCCATCGAGTGAATTGTCATAAACTGTTATAATCTTAATATTATTATATCGATAAATCTCGTGAATGAAAAAAATAATATAAGAACTGTTTCATAGAAATCTAATTCAATTTAACTTTGGATTTAATCAAAATGTCAATAGAGGGTAAAAGTAAAGCTCGTGTACTAAGAGTTGAAATGCATTTTTTTCGTTTTATTAAAAATGAATAAATTAGTCTATTTACATTAGTCAAAAGAGTAAATTAGTCATTTTATTAAAATTTATCTATTTTTATTGTTAAAACCGGTCTCTATACATTAGTATTAGATATAAATAATATATTATGTGTTACTGTTTAATTATTCTATTAATTGCGCTCAATTTTAACTCTATTTTAAACAAATTTTTTTATGATTTAATATATATAAGAATTAACTGTAATCTGAATCCTCCTTTTGCATCATCTATTACCAATAAAGAAGAACACTGCAATGTGTTTGGCTCCTAAGAAAAAAATGACACCATTTTGAAACCTGGGGAAAAGACAAGGTTTTTACGAACCCAAATTGGACCCGAAACGATGAAAAACGAAAAACCAATCACATCATCGATAAATAAAAGTAAAAACCACAAAACCAACCTTCCACGAATTTCCCAACTTCATTTCTCCGCCGCCATCTCCGCCGTCTCCGAATCTTTTTCACCCTTAACTGTCTCTAATCTTTCAAAAACATAAAACCCAGAGACGAAACTTAATTATTAATCCCATAATCACCACCACCAATGAATTATTATCTTCCATAATCAAATTTCCTCCCAAATGTCCTTTCATTATCTTCTCTTCTTGTTCTTCATCTTAAACCTTTTCCCATTTTGCTTTGCTGAAAACGACACCGTATCATGTCCCTTAAACTTCACCATCCTACGGCCGGCTCTTCCCAACAGACCCCAACACAACACCACCAGCGAGTGCCATTACCTCCTCCAAGGCCTCCGCCTTGTCCTCTCTGACTACCTTAAACGCACCGGTTTGTTCTTCCCTCCTTTAAACACCTCGGAGTCCTGTTGGGAATCTTATCAGTCCCTCCTCCCAAGCTTCAACATCCGTTCTTCATGTGGTCTCGAGACCGATTGGATCTCCCAAGGCTGCAAGAACTTAACCACGACGGCCGAATTCGAAGCTTCGACCCCAAACGCCACTTTAAACGACGTGGTTTTGAATTGTAACCAGTCGTTACATGGTTCAGCTTGTGCTTCATGTGTTCGAAGCTTGGCTAGTTTACAAGCTTTACACTCGGTGAACAGTTCGATAGCAAACGTGTCTGATTGTACGGATTACCCCTTTATTTACGCGGCAGCTGAAGCTAATTACTTGGGACCAACTGATGAAGATACAGCTTCTTGTTTGTTTTCAATTGATTTCAGTAATGGTGAAGGTAAGAAAAAAAATGTGAATTTGGGTCTAATAATTGGTGTTGCTATTGGTTTAGCTGTTTTCATTGTTGGGTTTTGGTTTGTTTATAGAAAACTTAAGGATTCAAAGAAGAAAAGAAGGGATCAAATTAGGAATCTTGAGAACAATTCTGGGTTGGATTCAATTAGTAAAAGTACTAATTTGGTTAAGTTTACATTCAATGAGATTAAGATGGCTACTAGGAATTTCTCAATAGATAACATTATAGGAAGAGGAGGGTATGGAAATGTGTACAAAGGGTACTTACTTGATGGTTCTGAGGTAGCTTTTAAGAGGTTCAAGAACTGTTCCGCTGCCGGCAATGCCAATTTCGTGCACGAAGTAGAGGTTATTGCTAGTGTTAGGCATGTGAATCTTGTTGCTTTGAGGGGATATTGTACAGCTACAACGCCATCGGAGGGTCACCAGAGGATCATTGTGTGTGATTTAATGAAGAATGGGAGTTTGCATGATCATCTCTTTGGTTCCACTGAAAGGAGACTTACTTGGCCTATACGTCAAAAGATTGCCTTAGGGACAGCAAAGGGATTAGCTTACTTGCATTACGGGGCACAATCGACAATCATTCATAGGGATATCAAAGCGAGTAATATACTTTTGGATGATATGTTCGAGGCCAAAGTAGCTGATTTCGGACTTGCTAAGTTTGCGCCAGAAGGGATGACGCATTTGAGCACTAGGGTAACCGGAACAATGGGGTATGTTGCCCCTGAATACGCTTTATATGGCCAATTGACCGATAGGAGCGATGTGTATAGTTTTGGAGTAGTGCTTCTTGAGTTGCTGAGCGGAAAGAAGGCGCTCAATATGGGTGATGAGAACCAACCTTTAGTGACTGATTGGGCATGATCATTGGTGAAGAACGAGAAAGCTTTAGACGTTATCGAAGATGGCATGCCGGATTTGGGGCCACCAGAAGTTATGGAGAAATACGTGTTGATAGCTGTTCTTTGTTCTCACCCGGAATTACAATGCAGACCATCTATGGATCAGGTTGTGAAAATGTTGGAAACGGACATTTCGGTTCCTTCGATCCCTGATAGGCCAATTCCTATCGTAGCTCGTATTGATGAGATTGAGAGATCTATAAGAAGTAATGGCTCAGGTCAGTTCATCAGTTCTGGTGGTTATCAGATGTTTGGTTATGAAAACAGTCATCATTCTGATTATAAGATGGGAGGGACAAGTTCAGGGTCTTCAATAGAAGTTCCTCATAAACACAACTCAACATAATAAAGGACCATTGAGCTCTCCAATGGTGTTATAAGGCTACAATAGATTTACAATCAAGTAACATTCATTTAAAGTCAATAGATATAGGGCATAAAGTGGTCATTTCAATTTGTAAGTACTTAAAAGGTGTACATGTAGCAATTTTTTTTTCTCTATCCAACATCAATTGATTTGTTCGAGAAATGGTGTATTATGTTGTTTTTTTTTGGAAATTCTTCTCTTCTTGGTCCGACTCTTCTATTGAGCTTCAAAGCTGACTTTCTTCATATAAAGGGGAAGGAAATTTGCATCTTCAAAATAAAATAAAATAAAAGTTAATATATATTTAGCTCTAAATTAAATAATTAATTATTCTAGTTGACATTGAACTTAAAAATTGTTAGTAAGTTGTTACCTGTCGTGGAAATTTTCAACTTTCTCAATAAATCTTCGAAATATTGATCATAGATGGCGGACAGATTCCTCTTAAAAGGTCTGTTATTGGACTTTGTCTTCCTCATCTGTCAAGATTTGTATCAGGTTCATAAACCTTTTACCTATTCAACTCTTATATACAATAAGAAATGAATTCAATTCCCATCAATTGCAAAATTGTGAATTTGCAGGGTGGATGGAAGGTGTTCTCCCTTAAGAACATGGCGCTATTCCCGAAGAAGGTAAGAGACAAAGTTCAAAATTTATTGAAGGGGTCTGTTGGCCCTCAACGAATGACACCTTTCTGTTAAAGAAATTTCTAATCACTTGAAAAAAAGGCTTTGAAGTATGGTTCAACAATGATTGATGGACTCCTCTTAACAGGTAAGGTGTTGAGCTTAGGTTCCATACTCAATATCAGCCTTGGATTTTGTATTTGGCCTTTACCAAGAGCTGCATCTGGTTCACGAAGGGAAATGCCTTCCATCCTGCAAACAAATTCACAAGTTACATTGGTGGAGTTTTAACCCATATTCTATGACATATAGGAGTAGAATAGGTAAAAATGGGGTTGAAAAATAAATCAGTAAATACTTTTTTAGTTTAGCAGCAATGTTATAATCATAAAAACTTAAACTCCATCCTAAACAATCCCATTTGTCTTTCCAAATATAAAAATCGAAACAAATTAATAAAATATTTTAAAAATATACGACACGTTATCTAATTGGTTTCTTTAATATACATGGAACGAGAAGCAGGTAAGTGAAAACAAATTTAGTATAAACTAAGTAGAAATTACAGCCTAAAATATGCATTAATTCTATACAAAAATGAAATAAAATAAAAGGAACCAACTTTGAAGGAAATTGCTCACTGTGTTTCTCCACCGTTTCTTGGTCTGCGCTCTCCGGCTATTGCACATCATCTCATCTTCAAAACTTTTTCTTTTTCCAGTTTCCTTTAAAACTCTCAACGAAACTTAAAAAAGTTAAAATCATAATTGCCTCTATGAATTGCTATCTCTCATAATCAAGGCTATTGCACATCATCTCATCTTCGAAACTTTTTCTTTTTCCAGTTTCCTTTAAAACTCTCAGCGAAACTTAAAAAAGTTAAAATCATAATTGCCTCTATGAATTGCTATCTCTCATAATCAAGTTCCACCACTATGTACTTTCACTTCTGTCTTCTCTTCTTGTTAAGGAATAGAAAACAGCTGGTTGTCAGTTATCTAGCTGTTAATTTGTTAATGGTTAGTTGGGTGTTAGTTGACTGACAAGTCAGGTTTGCATTCAATGCTTAGTATTATAAATACTAAAGGTTTAGTATATTGGCAGATAGGTGAAACAATAAAATACAATAATATTTTTCAGCTTCTATCTTTCTAGTTTGTTTTCTATTCTGCTTCTTTTTGCTTTTCATTATCTTTCCAGTTTGTTCTCTATTCTACTTCTTCTTGTTTTCCATTATGGTATCTGAGCCTTGGTTTTTTTTTTTAATGGCAGTAGACATAGGTTCTGGTAATGATCCGTCTGTTCATACTTCTTCTGATCTTGGGTATAATTTTTTGAAGAAAGTTCAGCAGCTTCCTAGGCATGATACAAGAAACTAGGAGAGAGTAATTTTTGTTATGGAAACAACAAATCTTGTTGATTCTTGAAGGGTATGGGCTACATGACTTCATTCTTGGCATCGTTGGTGTTCCTCCGCAATCTATTATTGATGGTGACGGTAATATTGTTGCTAATCCCGATTTCTTGATTCATCAACAAAAAGATAAACTGCTGGCTTCTTGGTTCTTGTCCACAATTGGTGATGATATTCTTGTGCATCTTATCGATGCCCGCTCAAGCCTTGATGTTTGGAGTATCGTTGTTCGCAGTTTGCTACTAAGTCTACCTTGTCTGTTTCCACTTTGCGCCATTCTTTGTATTCTCAAAAGAAAGGCGACTTTCTATGAAGAGTATTTGGCCAAGATAAAGTGTTTATGTGATAAGCTTGTCGCATTGGTCATCCTATTTCCGTCCAAGAACGAATGTATTATTCTTGTTGGATTGCCCATTGAATATGAGTCTATTAGTGTTGTTGCTTACGCCATGCCTGTTTCACTTGATCTTCTTGTGAAATGTTGGTAGATTGTGAAACTCGACAAGAAGACCTAGCGTTGAGCATACCTTACAAGTTAATGTGGCTCAACAAGGACCATCCAACGTTAAGCACATCGAAGCGGTATGAAGGAGGTTCTCGACCACCTTATAGAGGCGAGCTCTCGGCGCTTCGAGGAAGAAGTCGAAGAAGGCGTTTCACTCACAATCGGCCTCAATGTCGCCTATGTGGTCGCATTGGTCATGTAGTTCAAAAGTGTTACTATAGGTTTGATGAGTCTTTTGAAGGTGTATCCAACAACCTATGCAAGCCCACCGTCATCAATTTCGGGATGCTTACAACTCCTCGAATGGAAGTTCTCATTGTCGTTCTCAAAACCATTTGGTTCTCACCAACAAGCTAATACTATTCTACAAACAATCAGTGTTTTCAGGTCCACATAATACAAAGGTCTGGTATCCTGATTTTGGAGCTTCCAATCACGTTACAAGTGACCTGGACAATTTGCATGAGGCCATGTAATATACAGGTAACAACAGACTCTTCATGGGAAATGGTATGTCCGTGCATGCATGTAGCTCACATTGGTTCTTCTTCTTTGCTAGTTCAAATAAAGTTTTTCACCTAAAACGTGTCTTGCATGTTCTACAAATGCAAGAATTTATTATCGCTTGCTCGGTTTGCTAACGATAATCAAGTTTTCTTTGAGTTTCATCCCTTCCACTGTTTTGTGAAGGATATACAGACAGGGAACATACTGCTAGTGGGTCGCACTCGTAATGGCTTGTATCAGTTTGATTTGTCAGATTCTAAGATGTGTGTTGCTGATTCTAAGACGTGTGGTGCTATTTCACCTTCTTCTGCCACTGTTCATACCACTTCTCTGGAGCGTCTTGCGTCTACTAGTTCATCTTTTGACTTGTGGCACAAACGCCTTGGTCATCCTTGTAATAAGATTATTTTGACAGTTCTTAAACAATGTAATCTTGCTTCTAAGGTTTCAATAGTGAATTCGGTTTGTTCAGCATGCCAGCTAGGTAAATTTCATAAGTTGCCATTCTCTCCTTCTACAACTGTTTATACTACTCCTTTCCAACTTCTTGTGTCTGATTTATGGGGTCCTGCTTCTATGGCTTCTGAGGGTTGTCATTATTACATTTCCTTTGTTGATGCATACTCACGGTATACTTGGGTTTATCTTCTTCACCGTAAGTCTAAGGCTTTGAAGAAGTTTCTTTATTTGCAAAAGTTGATAGAAGTTCAATTTAGTTCAAAAATTAAAGCTTTTCAGACGGATTGGAGAGGAGAATTTTGATCATTTCCTAAAGTTCTTTCTCAACTTGGGATTCATCACAGACTGTCTTGACCTCATACGTCTGAGCAGAATGGCTTGGTTGAAAGGAAACATAGGCATTTGGTTGACACTGGCCTGACTTTGCTAGCTCAAGCTAACATGCCAATGAATTTTTGGGCTCATGCATTTATCAGTGCTGCTTTTCTTGTTAATAGGCTTCCTACACCTGTTCTAGATGGCAAGTCGCCTTTCAAAGTTTTACATAAGGTTGTCCCGAGCTACAAGCATCTAAGGGTGTTTGGGTGTAGGTGCTACCCTTATCTTCGGCCATTCAACTCTCATAAACTTCAGTATAGATCTAGGCCGTGTTTCTTTCTTGGTTACAGTCCTGTTCATAAAGGATATAAGTGTCTTGATGACAACAGAAGGGTGTTCATATCCAGACATGTTGTGTTTGATGAGGGCTGCTTTCCTTTTATCGCATCTATCAGCTCTACTGGTGGTCATACCTGCACTCTGCCTGGTTTCCAACATTAGCAATCGTCTATTCCGATTGTGCTGTCTAGTCCGAGTTGCTCTCGACCTGACCCACAAGATGTGTCTTCTTCTCTACCACCGCAGGATCCAAGGTGTGAGTCAAGATCTGCTTCTTCTCAAGGTTTACCTCTTTTAGACTTCACTCCTCCTCGTGTGCAACAAGATGCTATATCTTTACCAGAAGTATCTGGCTCGGTTCTTTCTTCTGTTTTGCCTGACTCTTATTCTCATGTTAAGACTGGTTTCAATACACACTCCATGACAACTAGATCGAAAAATAGTGTTTTCAAGCCTAAGGTTTTCTCAGCTCGGCTCAGTGAGTTAGAACCTACCACAATTGATGAAGCTCTTGCTAGCAAGGAATGGGCACTTGCTGCTCAGCAAGAATATGAAGCTCTCCTAAAGAATGATACTTGGGACTTGGTTCCCTTACCCGACAACCGACGGGCTGTGGGATGTAAATGGATTTTTAAGTTGAAAAGGCACTCAGATGGGTCAATTGCTCGTTACAAGGGGCGACTAGTGGTCAAAGGATATCTTCAGGGGGCTGGGATTGACTTTCAAGAGACTTTCAGTCCGGTTGTTAAGCCAACAACCATTAGAGTTGTCTTGGCGCTTAATGTCATTTGGATGGCAACTACGACGGTGGACATCAATAATGCTTTTCTTAATGGTGATTTAACTGAAGAAATTTACATACTTCAACCACCTGGTTTCGAGCAGAAGAATAGTGATAAACCAATGGTGTGCAAGCTAAAGAAGGCTCTGATGGTCTTAAACAGTTCGAGAGCATGGTTCTCTAAGCTTCGTAATTTTCTCTGTCTTCGCAATTCTCTTTGGCCAAGTCAGATAATTCTCTTTTTATTAAGAAAACTACCAGTGTGATTTTATATGTTTTGGTCTATGTTGATGATATAATAATTACTGGAAATCATTAAGCCAGTATTGATCAATTTGTTACTGACTTGAATACAAAGTTTTCTTTGAAGGACTTAGGCCCTCTTAGTTATTTCCTTGGGATTGAGGTGTCATCTACTTCATCTGGTCTGTTTCGAAGTCAACGAAAGTATGTGCTTGATCTTCTTCGAAAGGCAAAGATGGATCAGGCAAATAGCTCTCCTACACCTATGGTCACTTCTTCTGTTTTGTCTCAGCACACTGGTTGCGCAATTGAGAATGCATCTGATTACCGTAGCATCGTGGGAGCACTGCAGTATGTAGCCATCACCAGGTCAGATATCACCTTCTCGGTTAACAAAGTGTGTTAATTCATGCATCGTCCACTTGATCAACATTATAAGGCAGTCAAACGGATTCTTCGCTACTTGCAAGGTACTTTGGACTATGGTATTCATTTTACTCCTGCTGTTGGACGTAGTTGGTTTTTCCGATGCAAACTGGGGGACTGATATTGATGATCGAAGGTCGACCTCAGGTTTTTGTGTTTTTCTTGGTGGAAATCCTATGGCCTGGGGATCAAAGAAGCAACATGTGGTCCCTAGGTCAACGGCAGAAGCTGAGTATAGGGGGGCTTGCTCATGCAGTAACTGAGGTCGTATGGCTTGAGTCACTTCTGTCTGAGCTTCATGTTTCACCCTCAAAGAAAGCTACTGTATGATGTGATAATTTTGGAGCTATTGCGGTCTCTGCAAATTCGGTGATGCATTCAAAATTTAAACATGTTGAATTAGACTTATACTTTGTTCGTGAGAAAGTTGCTACTGGAAAGTTGAGCGTGGGTCATGTTCCAGCACAGGAACAAGTTGCGGATGTGTTTACAAAGCCCTTGACAGTCCTTTTTATGAAAACATGTCGTAACCATTTTTTTGAAAACAACAAGGGGTTTGACTTTGGTTTTGAAAATAGGGATAAAACGGGGTCGCCACCGACCTTTATTTGGTGTGATCGGATCACCTTTATTTTAATAAAACATTTTGTTTTATTAAAACAGTGTTTTTGGTCTGCGAGGTTTTGAAAATCGGGTTCGGGAGTCGGTTACGCACGAGGAAGGGTTAGCACCCTCGATACGCCCTAAATTGGTACCAAAGTGATTAATTAATGTCTTAATGTCGGAAGTTTGAGAGGATTTTAAATTCGGATCTAAAAAATGTATTAGGATATTTAAGATTTCTTTGTTTCGAGAGGATACAAACATCACATCCAGCACGTTAGGACACGATATTTGAAGCCTTCGTAATCAAAGTTATCTCGGAGTTCTTGAAATTTATTAAGAGGATGTTTAGTGTTTTAGTCAAACGGAAAATCGTAACTCAAAGACGTTAGGGCACTATTCTCAATTCCTAAATACAAAATATTGCCTTTATTTTAAAACCTTTAAATGGAGTATAGTAATTTTACAAAATGCGCCGTATCGGATTGAATTTAAGAAAGGGATTGAGTCAAAACTTGAGATTTCTTTTTCCGAAAAGATACAAACATCACATCCAAAGACGTTAGGACACGATGTTCTAATCTCTCGTAATCAAAGTTATCTCGTGATTCGCAGAACTTCAGAAAAGGATGTTAAATTATTTAGTCAAACGAAAATCGCAACCCAAAGACGTTAGGGCACTATTTCCGAGTTTCTAAATACCAAAACATTGTCGATTTTGAAATCTTTTAGATGAAATATGATGATTTTACTTAATGATGTTTTGTTCAATAATTTAATATAAAACGAAGATAACAAATGTGGATGTGAATGTGGTAAATAAAGAAATACAAATAATAATATTAATAGTAATAATAATATAATAATATGGTAATAAATAATAATAAAATGATAACGGTAAAAATGACATACTTAATTAGTGATGTAGTAATGATAATAATATAGTAATAATAATATAACAAAAGTGATAAAAAATAAAAAAAACATGAAAAAAGTAGTAGAACAATGATAATGATAATGGTGGAAATAAAATAGAATGGAGAATGATAATAAAAATAACATTAATAAAAATAATAAAATGATAAAATAAAATGATGATAATAATATTAAACATGGTAGTAATTAAGAGGTAAATAAAATGTATATACAAAGGAATAAACAAAATATACATGTGTAAAATGCTAATATAAATAATAGTAATAAAGATATTAACTAATAATAATAATAATAGTAATAATAATAATAATAATAATAATAATAATAATAGTAATATAATAATAATGAGATAATAATATGATAATAATAATAACATCGAATAATAGTAAAAAGAGCAAAAATCTCAAATTAGCTAAAGGGGATCGAATTGAAATTAAAACAAACTTTGGGGTCAATTAAAATGCAAAACTTAATTATAAATGAAAAAAACGGAGGGCTTGAAATGGAATTTTCCTGCTTTGCTAAACGCAAAGGTTTTGAGCAGGATCGAATTGGAACTTAGGAAAATGTATTGGGGCAAATTTTGAAATCGATGAACCGAATTAGAAAAGGAGGAAATGCGGAAGGTCGATGCTAAATAGACCCTTTCGCAAAAACACGCGATCCTCCGGTATCGGGTCGGATCGCCGTAATCTGCCGCTTTTGGCACGGATTCCTCCTCACGAAACGACGCCGCTTTTTTATCTTTATAAAACCCTTTTTTATTCTTTTTTTTTCATTTGTCATTGCTTTTCTAAAAAAAGGAAACTTCTCCTTTCTCCTCTCTTTCCTTCGACGATCGGCCTCCTCCTCACACCACTGCGTACCACCACCGTATCGGTGGCCGGTAATGCCCAGAACCAGGCCTTTTGGCCTTCCGTTGGAAACCCTTTTTGAAGCCTCAAAAAAACCCAGAGGAGAAACCCCCCGTTTCTTACCTCCGATCTGATTTCAACGGTGGAGACGAGGTTCACGACGCTACCGACGACTTCGTGTGCGGTTTCGTTCTTCTTTTCCTTAGATTTTCCGCTTTTTATTTTTATCTTTCTTTTAAAAGTATATATGAAGAAAATAAAGAAAGAAAAGTAACGATGAATCAATAAAAAAACTAAATCAACCTTTTTATTGATAATCGATAGTTCTTGCTTTTTATCCGAATCTCTTTGCTTTTTTTTTCAAATGAAAATTTTTTTCCCCTCTTTCCCCCCTGTTTACAATGGTTTTTATAGCCAACCAAAATAAAATGAAATACAATATGGCTTCGCTTTTTCTTCGCTTTTCCTATTTGCGTGTCATAGGCGGTGGCGGGGGGCGGTGGTAGCAGCAACGCAGAGGCGTGTGGATGTCGTGGGGCAAAAGTGGCGGTGGTAGAAGCAGGTGGGGTTAGGTGGTCGGTTCTTATTAGGTTTTCGTAAACCCTAGCAATCAAGAAAACTTTTAACTTTTGGGCCTTCGGCCGCTTTGTAAAATGGGTCTGCTTTGGGTTTTGTTGGGTTTGGGTTATTTTTATTGGGTTAAGGCTAATTTGGGCTTTGTGTTTTGTTGGGTTGTAATTTTATTTTGTAATTGGGTAGCAAAATGGGTTATTACAACTGTCCCTCTTTGCTTATTGTCGTGAAACGAGAATAGAGCAAAGACAATAAAAGAACCAATTTTGCCCGGGCCTAGCTAAGCCTTGACTTCTTGATCCGCTTGTCTCCAAATAGCCTCGTTCTAGTACATCTCCTCTCATGCTTTGATCTATTCCGTCGTCTCTTTAGAGAGACAGGATTTGCAGCTTCGATTCGCTTCATTGCTCCACTGTAACTTCAAGGTATGAGATTTATTTTTAACTTGCTCTACTGTGGCTTCAAGACAAGATTTGTATCTTCAGCTTGTCCTACTGCTAGCCGAGAAGATAGGATGAGCATGTTCCACCACTGTTTAAGGCAACAGGATCTACAATTTTTGACCTATTCCACTACTGGTCAATGGAAATAGGATCGTCTTCAACTTACTCCACTGCCGGTCAATGGCAATAAGGTAATCTTCAACCCGTTCCACTACTGGTTAATGGCAACAGGATAATCTTCAGTCTATTCCATTGCTGGTCAGTGAAAATAAGATGGTGGCTTAAATCATGTTTCCTACTGTTTAAGAAGACAAGATTTGCCTTCGACCTTGCCCCACTGCTGGTTAGTGCGACAAGATCTACAAT
Source organism: Gossypium rotundifolium (assembly GCA_025506655.1). Classification (NCBI taxonomy): domain Eukaryota; kingdom Viridiplantae; phylum Streptophyta; class Magnoliopsida; order Malvales; family Malvaceae; genus Gossypium; species Gossypium rotundifolium. Next base: position 14,116,612 of record CP106729.1, on the reverse strand, counting down.
CATTGACCTATTCTACTACTGGTCAAATGGCAATAGGATAGTCTTCAACTTATTCCACCGCTGGTCGATGGCAATAAGGTAATCTTCAACCCGTTCCGCTACTGGTTAATGGCAACAGGATGATCTTCAGCCTATTCCACTGCTGGTCAGTGGCAATAAGACGGTGGCTTAAATCGTGTTCCCTACTAGTTAGGGAGCCAAGATTTGCCTTCGACCTTGCCCCACTGCTGGTTAGTGCGACAAGATCTACAATCTTTGACCTATTCTACTGCTGGTCAAATGGCAATAGGATAGTCTTCAACTTATTCCACGCGGGTCGATGGCAATAAGGTAATCTTCAACCCGTTCCGCTACTGGTTAATGGCAACAGGATGATCTTCAGCCTATTCCACTGCTAGTCAGTGGCAATAAGACGTGGCTTAAATCGTGTTCCCTCATCGTTTGGGAGCCAAGATTTGCCTTCGATCTTGCCCCACTCACCGGTCGTATGCGACAAGATCTACAATTTTGACCTATTCCACCGCCGGTCAATGGCAATAGGACAATCTTCAACCTATTCCACCACCGTTGATGGAAATAGGACAATCTTCAACCTATTCCACCACTGGTTGATGGCAATAGGACAATCTTCAACCTATTCCACCACTGGTTGATGGCAATAGGACAATCTTCAACCTATTCCACCACTGGCCGATGGCAATAGGACAATTTTCAACCTATTCCACCACTGGTCGATGGCAATAGGATAATCTTCAACCTATTCCACCACTGGTTGATGGCAATAGGACAATCTTCAACCTATTCCACTGCTGGTCGGTGGCAATAGCATGGTTTCCAACCTATTCCACTATTGGTCAGTGGCAATAGCATGGTTTCCAACCTATTCCACCGTTGGTCAGTGGCGATAGGATGATGACTTCACCAATGTTGCTACACCGTCCTCTGGGGACATATCCTGTAGACTTGATTTTTTTTATGCCAAATGATGCGGATGCTATGGTCGGAATGACTCAAACGCTCCTAACTACGTGTGATATGAATGACATTTACATGAATACGTAATGTCATGAAATCGAACGCCCTAACTAAATGATATTATGGAGGACATTTGCATGAATGCGAGATGTCATGATAATGATTCTTTGTTAAAATGTACAAGGATCACGATGCGATGATTGCACGCCCTAATGATGATGAATGTAGAATGAAATGACCCTTTTTATGCTTAGGGTTGTCACCGCCGTCATTCACCGTAATCGCATAACCCGATATCTCGCTATTGCGTGTACCTTTGCCGTAAACGCAAAGAAACAATCATGTTTTGCTCAAACAATTTGCCCTAATGTGACTTCAAGGCGCACTCCACGGCACATACAGACTTTAAGGCCTATACTATCTTCGATCAACCCATTGTGTCTTAAGGGTATAAAATTGTGTCATCTTCAATCCATCCCATTACGATTGTGGGTGTAGAATCTATGTCATCTTCACTCAATCCCACTACGACTCAGGGGTATAGAATTTGTTGATTTGGTCAGTTGTACCTTTTCATTCCTGTGGATTGTGACCAGGTGTGCACACATGATAGTTGCGTGAATACAAAATCGTTCTTCGCGCGAATGATCCCCCATTTATACATCGCCCTTTTTTATCGAGACGATACTATTTACGTAATACCTCGCCATTTGTTCAATCACCGCTTTCAACCCAAGAGATAGCTTCAGCTCAATTTTTCTCCAACATTATTCTGCCCTTCAAACTTGAGGAGTTTTAAGCAATGGTTCTATTTCGTGTTCCGATACTACTTAAAAGTTTCCTAGAGTAATATGTGAAACTTCTTTTTGTGAAAGTGTCGTTTAATGCAAAATGTCCGAAAGAGATCATAACTATGGATAAGAACGGTTAGTTAGAGCATAGCTCAAACCAATGGGTTAAGCAAAAATAGCGAGTGTAATCGGAAAGAAATTTATTGGCGTGTATCTTGCAAGGTAAAAATAGAAATTAGGTGCCCCAGATATCGCAGCCTGAGCTTCTCTGTTCAAACTTCTTGAGGACTATTTTAGGCTCAATATGTATTTAGGGGATCCGGAGTACTTTGTCGATGCTCCAAGACACAACATACTTCTTCATTATTAACTCCAAGATGGTAAGACTACCGTGACGCCTTACTTTCAATCAAAATTTAAGTCGCCTTTCCGGTTTTCAACTTAAATCCCTTTGATCCCAAGACGCCTTTATGGGTTTTTGCCTCGGCCTTTATTTTCCTTTTTTCTTTTTTCATGTTTTTTCATTTTTCTTTTTGAATTTGAACTCGCCGGATTGGACAGGTCCTTGCCATCTATCTTGGTTAGGGTTAATGTTTCCTCAGAACAAGCCTTCTTTGTCGATAAGGCATTTACTTTTCCTTTCGAGTCCTCTTGAATAGGAAAACCCTTCTTAATGCCGTGTCTTTCTCTTGAAATTCTTTCGAGCGAACATTTTTGTCATAAGCCCATATCATACATTTTTGGTACGTTTGACTACGAGTACCTTCAATCAAGCTTACAACATAAACCAATGGGAAAGATGCCCTTAAAAGTCCCGCCAACTTTTAAAACCTAGAAGGTAAATGGTAACTTCTATGCCAACCTTTACAAGTCTCACCATTTTTCAAAAATTTTGAATGGTTTTGGCTATCTTGTCAAGATCGATGTGGTGTCGACCTTTGGATGACTATAAATTCGTACAACACGTTTTTTTCGCATTCTTTATCGCCATTCTCTTTATTCTTCTTCTTCTTCTTTTCTTTTTCTTTTTCTTTTTTTTGGTTTGGTTTTTTTGTTTTTTTTGTTTTTTTTGAATTTTTTGAATTTTAATTTAAATTTGAAGTCGATCGACCGACTTTGTAATTTTGACATGTGAAGCGACCTTTACCTCTTGTAAGGTAACCAAAGGCTATGAATGTGAATCAATGCCTACCAAAGCTCTTGAGAGACTGGTTTGATAGCGCCCATGCCTCACATATAGGAACTGCATTTCATGGCCTCAATGTGTCTAATCGTGATCATGCGATAATGCCTTGCCTTATTCTTACGCCGAGCTAAGCTTCCATCTTCATCTCCCTCGTTGGCTTGTAGCGTCAATGACATTTCGCGAGGTAGGATTTGTCATTTTTAACAAGTTAGGAAGTAAGTTGCAATCTCGCCATCTTCTAAGTCCTTAGATCCTTCTAGACACATATCTCACTAGAAAGGGAGTCCGTAATAGTGTCGCTCACGTCATTGATATGTGGGACCCATCACCGGTATGAAAGTAATTTCCAGAGAATGAATGAATGAAGAATAAAAGAATATTCAATAGAACATGTAGCATGGAAAATAAAAATATTGGTTCAAAAGATGCATTTTATTGAAGTAGTAATTCAGAACGCGAGCCCATTTCACAAAAGAGATCTTATTGCTTCTAGGCTTAAAGCAACAAGTATACTTCAGACATTACTCTAGGTACGCTTCTAAATACTATAGGAGTTACTTCCATGCCTCATTGCTTAAAATGCTCCCAGGTTCATGCTTCTGCTTTTGGTGCGTTGCCTATCTCCACAACACCCATTTTGACGAATTTTTCCACCAGCTTCTTGAAAGCTATGCAATTTTCTATCGAATGTCCTGCAACCCCCGCATGATACTCACACTGGACATTTAGGTTATACCATGCTGGGTATGGAGGTTGCAGTGGTTTTGAGTAATGAGGAGACACCACATGCGCATCAAATAAATTTTGATAGAGCTCCTTGTATGTCATCGGGATGGGCATGAACTGGAGCCTTCCGGTGTTAGGCTTTGTGTTAAAATCCCGCCTAGTGGGCTCTTGATGGCTAGTAGTCACCACCCTTAGTCGGCTTATCAGAATCGACTCGAATAGCCCTTTTCATACCTACTGCATTACACCGCTTCATTTTCCTTCTTCTTCGGGGCCTTCAAAGTCCGCTTCTCCTTCTCGTGTCTCCTCAATAATTGGTTTGGCACGATCATCCTCGTGGTTGAAACATGAGCCCATCGGAAGTTCAACAAGGTCAAGTATTAGTCGACATTGGGGTTCAATAATGGCATGTATCCTATGCGATCGCTGCCTAGTTGAGTCGAAATATTTATCGGGAGTAAACGATTTCTTCATCATCATCCACACCGCTGACCATTGAACCACCCTTATTTTCAAGTCCTCCAGCTTAGTATTTTGGTTAATCGCCTATCATATTCATTTGATCTCGCATATCTTGTTGAATTTTAGCCAATTGCTCTTGCATCTGTATTTGCCTTTGCTCTATCCTCGCCAACCTTTGTTCCATGTTTTCCAGGTTAACTGAAACATTTTGCTTAATTAGGGTCCTTTTGTAAAAGTCTAATGCAAATGAATACAATGTAATGCGCATGCAATGTAATGCGAATGCATGAATGCAAAGAGGTATCGATTCTGATCAACTTCATTTTAGAAAACTTTATTAGAAAACAAATTCTTTTACATAAAATAGACTACTATATGCTTTCGTCCTAAGTCCTAAAGGTTTTGATTTCCAAAACAATGGAGCTAGCTCTTGACTATGATCAGACTGTAGCCCATATTTTATGCTTAACATATCCACCTGTAATGCCAAAACCTGTAGATGACCAACTACCATTCCCCTCACGAGGTAATCTTGACTTTTTAACTTGATGATCATAAGAATGATGAAGTTCTTCTCTCCAACACTCCTCTTGTTTCAAGAAGATCGATCCAGCTCACAATTGTGTAATGTTAGATTTAATCAGATTTCATTTCCTCAATCTTGTTCGGACTTAACTTCGACTCGATTGCAGAGTTGCGACTTTGAAGGTAGTGAGGAGACTATCCCACTTAACATCGCTTTTTTCAAGATTGATCATTTATTCTAGCTAGCGTCAGACTCAAGGGATTCTTCACTTTCATGGCTCGTAAAGATTAGAGTTTTTCTAGACCAAGAAGGAATCATGAGCTCCGGACATTGATTGTATCCGCTCAATAGCTTTTCCAATTCCAACCACCGTGAAAGTCGCTCTATTCCGTTCGCTCTTTGAATCTATCTAACCGGTCAATACAAATTCTTTTCATTTCTTCACAAGAATCAAATCCCTTGTAATGTTGTTTGGATCACAACGATGAGCTCAGAAGTTCACAACAGCCTATCCTTCCATCCTAAATGGTTCTACCAATTCCATCGCCCATTCTTCAGGAAGATATTTTCATCATTGCCCCTGACAGAGCACGACCTTCGACTTGGGTAGAATTAGTGCCGAAAGAAACAAGAACGCAAAGATTGACTCGGACTATGGTTGCTCCTCGAAGCAATCGGATAAGGCTTTCATTCTTTCCCGAGACTTATCTTAACCAAAAAAGCTCTCTAGTTAGCGCTTTGTCAATTGCAAATACATCCGTGAATGTATGTAGGTTGTTTCGCCTCCAAAGATTAAAGAGAAGCATGATCGTATGTTGTGATGGTCGACAAAATGATTATAGATGAATCTCTAGATTCTCGCCACCATTAACTTATTTCACACTTTTCCCTTCAATAAAAACGATAGATCTTTGCACAACTACTCGCTCAATCCAGTGATCTTGTACTCGTGATTGGATGGGCTGACTTTTGTCCTTAGGTTCTTAAAGCTTTGCTTAGCCAGGGTCCAGTCCAGGATCCATGGCATTCTGATTGGCAAAAGATCCACAACCGGGCTAAGACGAATATCAATATTCAGGGAAAGGCCTCTTTGAGTGGCCATGAAATTTGAATGGAAGCCCCTATTGCCAAGGGCACCTCTTCCAATGTCTGTGAAGTTGTTCCGATTATCTTGAAAGATTGGCAAACCCGTAGGCATCCCTGCTTCACAGCATGCTACCTTAAAATGACAACCATCACCCTCAGTGTTTCTTGAGAGTTTTCAGATTTCCTATTCGCCCCGTTTGAGTCATCAGGCTTTGCACTATCATTGTTTCTGTTAGATGTAACATCCTCAAATACAATTGTAAACTTATGCTTGTTATTTGGAAGAGCATCAACAGTAAATAAACTTTTCTCCCCATCGTAAGCAAAGTCCTTTTCAGCCAATTCATTGTCATAGGTCTCTTACCCTCTGCCAATCATTTTGCTTCCAACACCCTTGTCGTCTACAGGGTTGCCATCTTCACATGAAAGAGAAACACTGTAATGGTAGAAGTGTCTATCCGTACCCTACCCGCTTACTTTGAAGTGATTGGTGAGTATAATTACTTCCCATCATGCATTGTCATGAAATGTCATACAATCTTTTTCACATCCGATTTAGTTTTGATCGGAACAACATTAGGAAGCGTAGCTGGCTGAGATTTTAGCACTACCCCATTTGCTCAAATGGATCCATACCCTTCTAACTGCCTAGGTACGGACAACTGCATTGTCTTCCACTTTATCAAGGAACCCGTTTTCCATAACCAGCTTTCTGACTTAGAAACCGACCATGAATCGATACCTCTAAAGAAATGAGATGATATGCACGAAAATAAAATACAACGAGTTAGTATCACAAAGTATAAAGCCAGTGAAAATGAACAAACACCTACCTGGGTGACCACTAATGTTTGACGTTGTTCTACTTAAAGTGGGCTCCTTGGGTTCACTACATGTGGTTTGGTTCTAAGGAGGGGTACCTGAACCAGCAGATTCCTCGATCTTCACCCATTATAGGCTCATATAGACCTAGTTTAGTTCGTGGAATACATTTCCTATGGTCGCACTGAGATGAAAATCTCACGAAGACATAGGTACGGATGTATCCCGAAAGCGATCCACTATCCTGCACGGAGGTGAAAACCTCACGAAGGAGTAGTTTCTCACTCTCACCTAAAGGTGTGACCACAACGGTCATGCAATGCAATGCCGCAATTAAAACAACATGCAATACAAATATAGTAATTTTCAAATCGAACTTTCAAACCTCCGACAAAAGACAGAAAATAATCAATTTAAGGCTCGACTCTCTAAATCGTCCCTAGTGGAGTCGCCAAGCTGTCGTAACCATTTTTTTGAAAACAACAAGGGGTTTGACTTTGGTTTTGAAAATAGGGATAAAACGGGGTCGCCACCGACTTTTATTTGGTGTGATCGGATCACCTTTATTTTAATAAAACATTTTGTTTTATTAAAACAGTGTTTTTGGTCTACGAGGTTTTGAAAATCAGGTTCGGGAGTCGGTTACGCACGAGGAAGGGTTAGCACCCTCGATACGCCCTAAATTGGTACCAAAGTGATTAATTAATGTCTTAATGTCGGAAGTTTGAGAGGATTTTTAAATTCGGATCTAAAAAAATGTATTAGGATATTTAAGATTTCTTTGTTTCGAGAGGATACAAACATCACATCCAGCACGTTAGGACACGATATTTGAAGCCTTCGTAATCAAAGTTATCTCGGAGTTCTTGAAATTTATTCAGAGGATGTTTAGTGTTTTAGTCAAACGGAAAATCGTAACCCAGCACGTTAGGGCACTATTCCCCGAATTCCTAAATACAAAATATTGCCTTTATTTTAAAACCTTTAAATGGAGTACAGTAATTTTACAAAATGCGTCAGACGGATTGAATTTAAGAAAGGATTGAGTCAAAACTTGAGATTTCTTTTTCCCGAAGATACAAACATCACATCCAAAGACGTTAGGACACGATGTTCTAATCTCTCGTAATCAAAGTCATCTCGTGATTCGCAGAACTTCGTAAAAAGGATGTTAAATTATTTAGTCAAACGAAAAATCGCAACCCAGCACGTTAGGGCACTATTTCCCAAGTTTCTAAATACCAAAACATTGCCTTATTTTGAAATCTTTTAGATGAAATATGATGATTTTATGAATGATGTTTTGTTCAATAATTTAATATAAAACGAAGATAACAAATGTGGATGTGAATGTGGTAAATAAAGAAATACAAATAATAATATTAATAGTAATAATAATATAATAATATGGTAATAAATAATAATAAAATGATAACGGTAAAAAATGACATACTAATTAGTGATGTAGTAATGATAATAATATAGTAATAATAATATAACAAAAGTGATAAAAATTAAAAAAAACATGAAAAAAGTAGTAGAACAATGATAATGATAATGGTGGAAATAAAAATAGAATGGAGAATGATAATAAAAATAACATTAATAAAAATAATAAAATGATAAAATAAAATGATGATAATAATATTAAACATGGTAGTAATTAAGAGGTAAATAAAATGTATATACAAAGGAATAAACAAAATATACATGTGTAAAAATGCTAATATAAATAATAGTAATAAAGATATTAACTAATAATAATAATAATAGTAATAATAATAATAATGATAATAATAATAATAGTAATATAATAATAATGAGATAATAATATGATAATAATAATAACACTAAATAATAGTAAAAAGAGCAAAAATCTCAAATTAGCTAAAGGGGGGATCGAATTGAAATTAAAATAAACTTTTGGGGTCAATTAAAAATGCAAAAACTTAATTATAAATGAAAAAAAACGGAGGGGCTTGAAATGGAATTTTCCCGCTTTGCTAAACGCAGTGTTTTGAGCAGGACTGAATTGGAACTTAGGAAAATGTATTGGGGCAAATTTTGAAATCGACAGAAACTGAATTAGAAAAGGAGGAAATGCGGAAGGGTCAGATGCGCAAATAGACCCTTTCGCAAAAAACACGCGGATCCCTCTGGGTATCGGGTCGGATCTCCAGAACGGTGTCGTTTTGGCACGGATTCCCTCCTCACGAAACGACGTCGTTTTCTTATCTTTATAAAACCCTTTTTTATTCTTTTTTTTTCATTTGCTGCTGCTTTCTAAAAAAAAAAAAGGGAAACTTCTCTCCTTTCTCCCTCTCTTTCCTTTCGACGATCGGCCTCCTCAGACTGCCAGTGCCACCACCGTGATGTCGGTGGCCGTGATGCTCGAACTGTGCCTTTGGCCTTGTTGAAACCCTTTTGAAGCCTCAAAAACCCGGAGGAGAAACCCCGCTTCTTACCTCCGATCCGATTAACGGTGGAGACGAGGTTCGACGACGCTACCGACGACTCGTGTACAGTTTGTTCTTCTTTTCCTTAGATTTTCCATTTTTTATTTTTATCTTTCTTTTTAAAAGTATATATGAAGAAAATAAAGAAAGAAAAAGTAAACGATGAATCAATAAAAAAAAAAAACTAAATCAACCTTTTTTATTGATACTGATAGTTCTTGCTTTTTTATCCGAATCTCTTTGCTTTTTTTTTCAAATGAAAATTTTTTCCCTCTTCCCCGCTTACAATGGTTTTATAATGAGCCAAAATAAAATGAAATACAATATGGCTTCGCTTATTTGTCGCTTTTCCTATTTGCGTGTCATAGCGGTGCGGAGGGCGGTGGTAGCAGTAAACGCAGAGGGTGTGGATGTCGAGGCAAAAGCGGTGGGTAGAGCGGTGGGGTTAGGTGGTGGTTCTAGCTAGGGTTTTCAGAAACCCTAGCAGTCTGAAGAAAACTTTTAACTTTTGGGCCTTCTGGGCCGTTTGTAAAAATGGGTCTGTTTGGGTTTTGGTTGGGTTTGGGTTATTTTTATTGGGTTAAGGCTAATTTGGGCTTTGTGTTTTGTTGGATTGTAATTTTATTTTTGTAATTGGGCCGGATAAAATGGGTTATTACACTTCTGTTTACAAAGTTTTGGGCGTGCCGTAATGGAAAAAGCTATTCAGCCAACAGGGAGCAAGACGATAGGAGCATGTTAAGGAATAGAAAACAGCTGGTTGTCAGTTATCTAGCTGTTAATTTGTTAATGGTTAGTTGGGTGTTAGTTGGCTGACAAGTCAGGTTTGCATTCAATGCTTAGTATTATAAATACTAAGGGTTTGGTATATTGGCAGATAGGTGAAACAATAAAATACAATAATATTTTTCAGCTTCTATCTTTCTAGTTTGTTTTCTATTCTGCTTCTTCTTGCTTTTCATTATCTTTCCAGTTTGTTCTCTATTCTACTTCTTCTTGTTTTTCATTACTTCTTCATAATCTCAACTTTCTTCCCAGTTGGCCTTGCTCAAAATGGTAGCTTACCATGTCCCTTGACCTTCGCCATCCTCCAACCCATACTTCCCACCACCTGGTCCCAACTCAACACCACTTTGGGCTGCATGACCGTCCACCAGGGTCTCCACTTCGTTCTCTCCGACTACCTAAGACGCACTGGTTCATTTGTCCCTTCCTTAAACTCCTCCGAATCATGTTGCCAATCTTACCAATCGCTCATCCAAAACTTCAACATCCGTTCCTCGTGTGGTTTTGAAACCGCTTGGATCTCTCAAGGCTGTATGAATTTAACCACGAAGGCTGATTTCGAAGCTTTAATCCCAAACACTACCTTAACCGACGTGGTTTCCAACTGTAACCAGTCTTTGCGTGGTACCGCTTGTGCTTCGTGTACTAGCAGCTTGGCCAATTTGCTAGCTTTGTACTTGACCAACAGTTCCATTGCAAGCATCTCTGACTGTGTGACATACCCGTCTATTTATGCAAGAGCTTCTGCTATTTACTTTGGAGCAACTGACACGGCCATTTGTTTATTTTCACTTGATATCCCTGTCCCTGATACCAGCAATGGTAAGGGTAAGAAACAAGGTGTTAATTGGGGTGTATTAATCAGTGTTGGTGTTGTTGGTCTAGCTGTTTTCATTGGTGGGCCTTAGTTTGTTTATAGAAAATATAGGGATTCAAGGAAGAAAAGGAGGGATCGAATTGGGAATCTTGAGACCGATTCTGGGTTGGATTCCATTAGTGAAACTATCGATTTTGTTAGGTTTACATTCGATGAGATTAAGAAAGCTACTGAGAATTTCTCTACAGATAACATTATAGGAAAAGGAGGCTATGGCAATGTGTACAAAGGGTACTTACCTGATGGTTTTGAGGTAGCTTTTAAGAGGTTCAAGAACTGTTCTGCTGTCGGCGATGCTGAATTTGCTCACGAAGTCAAGGTTATTGCTAGTATTAGGCATGTCAACCTTGTTGCTTTGAGGGGTATTGTACAGCCACGAAACCATTAGAGGGTCATCAGAGGATAATTGTACGTGATTTGATGAAGAATGGGAGTTTACATGATCATCTCTTTGGTTCCACTGAAGGGAGACTTACTTGGCCTGTACGTCAAAAGATTGCACTAGGGACAGCAAGGGGACTGGCTTACTTGCATTACAGGGCACAACCAGCAATAATTCATAGGGATATTAAAGCGAGTAATATACTTTTGGATGACATGTTTAAGGCTAAAGTAGCTGATTTCGGACTTGCCAAGTTTGCACTGGAAGGGATGACACATTTGAGCACTAGGGTTGCCGGAACAATGGGGTACATTGCCCTGAGTATGCATTGTATGGCCAATTGACTGATAGGAGTGATGTGTATAGCTTTGGGGTAGTGCTTCTCGAGTTGTTGAGCGGAAAGAAGGCATTCATTATGAATGATGAGAACCAACCTTCTGTATTGGCTGACTGGGTGTGGTCGTTGGTGAAAATGAGAAAGCTTTGGACATTATTGAAGGTGGCATGCTGGAGTTGGGGTCGCCAGAAGTTATGGAGAAATACGTGTTGATAGCGGTTCTTTGTTCTCACCCAGAGTTACAATGCAGGCCATCTATGGATCAGGTTGTGAAAATGTTGGAAACAGATATTTCGGTTCCCTCGATTCCTGATCAGTCAATTCCAGTTGTGGCCATTGATGAGATTGACAGATCTATAAGGAATCGTGATTCTGGTTGTGAGAAAAGAAGGACAAGTTCAGGCTCTAAATTAGAAGTTCCTCATAAGGTCAACTCAAAATAATAAGATCATTGAGCTCTCCAATGGTGTTCCCTGTTTGGTTTAGACTTTTGCTTCGTGAGCTCAGAGTTAAATCTGATGGCATAAAGATACAATAGATTTACAATCAAGTTAGATTCAGTTGAATTCAATGAATATATAGGGCAAACAGTAGTCACTTCAATTTGTAATAGCGTCTTGTTTTTTTCACTGCTGCATGAATTGATATCTTGAAGAAATGGTGTTTTTTTTCTTTTTGGAAATTTGCTATCAGCCTTGGCATAGGATCTAGTCACAGGTCAAGATGAGCAAGAATTCTTGCTTTGACCTATGGTTACTCAAAAGAGGCAGATTTTTGCTGTGAGCCTCGTGCGTGAGTAAAAGATATGGATATGTGTATAATGAGTGCATGCTCAATTATTTTTGCATATATTTAGAGAGTTCTTGAACGGGCATATCCCTATACCCATATCTGGGCATACATGGACACAATAACTTCAAGAGATATAAAGATCCAGATCAACATATCAATAAATAAATGGAACAAGAAGAGAAAGAAGACACAAATGAAGCAACTATCTTTCTGTTTAGATTATAAATATATGATAGTAGTTTTCATATAATTCCAGTTATAGCTTGTATGGCATTTCAATGCTCAAAAGTATTTAGGAACTGATAAAATAAGACAAATTCTGTTTCTCAAAGCACATTGATAAGTCCATTGAAGACCAACCTTCAATTATTCCTACAAGTATCAAAGGGCTGCAAGCCATTAAGTATATAGAAATTCTTAAGCTAAGCTTATATAGTCACAATAACATTTTCTTCCAAAACATCAACAATGCTAGGGTTTCTTATAATCTTAGGTGGCTTATATTGACTAGCTGGAGTTCCATTCTCTATTGCTAGTTTTGGTAGCCTATCAAAGCTACCACATTTCAAAACTGATAGTGATAAAGGGCTTATCTCACCTTTGTTCCTCTGCACCTTATAAATACTTCCTAAACTGTCTTCAAGAGCCGAACAACATTTTCTAAGGTTTGATTCCTGCAACTTGTCCTGCAAAATCATATCACAGTCTTTAACTTCAATAAAGACCTTCAGTCTCTTAGAACTTGAACCGAAGTCAACGGAACTCGTAAACTCCAGAATCTCTATTGCCATGCCCAAGGTATTTCTCAGTACAAGTTGAAAATTTTCCATGGCAGCCATCAGATCTCCCTCAGTCACTATCTCATATGAAGTTTTAGGAGCTCGCATCACAAACTCCAGCAAGGGAGATGAGTTGTAGAAACCAACAACTCTTACAATGTCACCTAGGCGATATCTATAAAACCCTCTATAAGTAGTCACAACTACTTCATACATCTTCCCTACTTCAACACCACAAACATCCACAGTTTCTTCACCAACAACATTGTTCTCAGCTAAATCAAATGGAAGGAACTCGAAATATGCAGCGGTTGGAAGCATAACAAATCTAGTCAAATCAGGTGGTTGCTTGATATCCAAGTTAATGGCCACGCAACACTCTGATGCAAAGTAATCCCCACCTACCAGAGGTACCTCCCCTGCATAATACTTAAGCTTGGAATAGTACTGCTTCATACTCCCGGTCGTGACACTTCTAATATATCGAACATTTGGCCATAATTTATTCAAAATCCCACCCCAATCCTTCTTTTCAAAAATCAATCTAATTCTATTTGACAAATCTGGTTGTGGTCCACCAAGAACCTCAACAACAGACTCCCTCATTCGAACATGGTTAATCACCGAACATGGGAACCCTTTTTCTATATCATCACATAGTTGCTTCCACTTGGATTCTAAGACCCTCATAGCTTTAATCAAACCTATGGCATATGGGACATGAATAGCATCTATAGAATCAGAATTTCTAAGACCACAGAGAAGGTGACAGTACATTTGGTGCTCAACATTTGATCCAAGAATCACTTCCATGGGGCTGCTGAGAGACATAAACAGAGAGCGGTTCGGATTACTGCTACTATGCAAAGGGAATGAAGAAGCTGCCATTACCTTGAAACCCCCTTTCGTTGTTGTAATGCTATCGGCATAAATAAATGCTAGCCTCTTATTCACTTCGGGCCTTGGAGGAAAAAACCTAAAAATTGAAAGAAAAAAAATCATCGAATTAACAAATGTCTTTATAATTGAAAAGAAGATCAAATCATAATTCACTTATTTAAATTTGAAAAAGAAAATTACTTCCGAAGAACAGCGGCGCTTCCTTGATGAGCTATATGCGACGCCCCTTTTGAAAGGGTTGAATCAAAGTAAGGTATCAATTTAGGCTTCATTGAACTCGTTCCAGAACTACTCAAAAACAAAGAAGATTAAAAAGTCAAACATATTGAAATTTTTGTTGACTTCTAAAAGAAATAAGTAGAGTAGAGTAGAGTAGATCAGCTACCTGAAAAAGAAGCAAACGAGAGGATCAACGGACAAGAGGTGGCAATAATCGTGATCATCATCACTGGTGCACTTGTCTCCGTCGGCTAATTGATTGATGTAATCAGCGTAGTCATCATAGCAAGATAACGGCACGGAGCGTCTAAAAGTGGAGGCGTCGATCAGGAGATTGTGATCTCCGGCATCGGGGAGGTGGCGTTGGAGATAACGCACGCCGCGCTGGTGTTGGAGGATGGATCGGAGAGTCTCGGCCTGCTGACGAGAGAAATCCTTCGTTGATTCCTCTAGTTGCTTCAACAACGCGTCGTCTGTCATCTTAAAGTGAGGCTAGTGGTACAGTTGATAACCGGGTTCACTTACTGGACAATTTGGTGGTGGCGATGGTAGCGGAAGACGGTGGCGGTAGAAACAGGCGGGTTGTTTAAGGATAAAAAAAGAGCAGGGATTTTGACACGTGTTATGACTTTTGAAATTTTGGTACGAAGAAAATGAAAGAAAGATGCATTTGGATTTTTTCAATTTTGGACAGCTAGTTTTTAACTTTAGTCAAAATGATTTCAGGTATTAAAATAATTTTAAAAATTTTTTTAGAGGAATAAAAAAATATTTTAAGATATTTAATTAATAAAATTAAAACATAATCAGATATTTTTAAAGTTTATCTAAATATTATTAAAAATAAATGATTTCTCAAATGAACTTTTTCCATACTTTTAATTTTTTAAAATAATAAAATAAATAAAATTTTTAAAATAATTAATTTATAATTTAAAGCTAATTTTAAATACTGTACTAGATTAATAGAATTAAAAAACAAATTAAACCTCTAAAATTTTAATTAGATATTAAAACAAAATATTTTAAATATATATATTACTATAGCAAGTTTTGAAGCAATTATAGAATTCAATCCTCAAAAATAAAAAACTATTTTTAATTATTTATTGTAAATACTGTTTACAAAATTGATTTTTCTAACATAATAAAAATATATTAGATAGATGGCTTTAAAAATATACTGTTTTAAATGAAAAAATATTTAATTTCTTTACCATATTATATTTATAATATAAATAAATATTAAAATAAAATAATTTAATATATTTTAATTAATACATACAATTAACATATATAGCATTTTAGCATTTTAGATTGTTATGATCAATATATTAGATCAGTTCAAAATTTACATACATAACAAATATAATTATATTAATAAATTTAACGTTAAATTATTAAAATATTAATCATACAAAAAATACAAAATATTATTGATAATGGTAAAAAAAATTATTATAATATTTAAGAGTAAAAATATTAATAATAAAATAATATTAATGACATTAATAAGAAGAAAAAAAATAATAAATGAAGGTAATTAACAAAAATAATATAACAATGGTAATAGTAATAATAAATACCAAAACAATATAATAATAATGTTAAAATGACATGATAAATAATGACGGATATGATAATATTTAAAGCAATAATATTAAATAAGAGTAATAAACATAATAATAGTAATCTGAGATTAAACCAAGAAAATAAATATAAATATAAGTAGTGATGATAATAATAGAAATATCAATAATGATGCTAGAGAAATAATAATGATATTAATAATAAAATAACTATCATGATAAATAATAATAATAATAATAATAATAATAGTAATAATAATAATGATAATAATAAAATAATAATAATAATGATAACAATATAGTGATAACATAATGTAGTGTCATTGATATTATAGTAATAGTAATAATAAAATAGTAGTAATAATAAATAATCAATAAAAATATTAAATAATAACAATAATGATGATTGAAGGGGGAGGGCCAAATCGAATTAAAAATAAAACTCTGGGGAAGATTTATAATAAAAGAAAAGGGAAGAGGGCCGTATTGTGATGCGCGCAAAAATATGGAGGATGAGAAGCGCAAATTTACCCAAAGCGTCTAAATGCAGCGTTTTAGAGGGACTAAATTTATAATCGCGTAAAGTTACGGGGCAAAATTGAAATAACAAAAGACCTAATTGTAAAAATTCAAAAATGCGGAAGGACCAATCGCAAAATAGCCCATCAATAAAAAAACACGCGATCTCTCGGAGCGGGTGGGTCACTATGGAGTCATGACAACGCAGCGTCGTTTTGGGGCCTTGTCGAGCCCTAAACGGCGTCGTTCTTTCTTATAAATCAAATTTTGCCCTTTTTTTTCATTTTAGTCGCTTTCAAAAAAAATTCATTTCTCTTTTTTTTCTCAGGGGTCCCCTAAGTGAATCTCTTCTCTTATTTTAAATATAATATTTTTTCCCCAATAATTAACTAACGTCACTTACCAAAAGTCGATTAACATCAAAGTCCATCAATTGATTTTTGAAAAAATTGGTTAATTAAAATAAAGGAAAAGTTAACCTAATCAAGCTTAAAAACTAATATCATGGAACCTCTGTATTGATAGTCGATTGCATTTTATTTATTTACTCAAAAAATGGACAAATTAGTCACTATACATTAGATTAAAGAGCAAATTCATCATTTCAATTAAAATTCCATCAATTTTGCCGTTAAAAAGCTCTTTCAGACGTTAGCTGAGGTACACATGACATGCCATGGATGACAGTCTAATTTTTTGTCAACCAAACCAATTTTTAATAATACAAATTGATAATATTTTAAAAGAAAGGACTAAATTGCTTTTAATATAATGTACAGTGATTAATTTGTTCATTTTCTAAATAGAATGGGCAAAATGCAATCTTACTCCTAGTATAAGAACCTACATGATAATTTTACCAATATAACCCTATAGTTTCTATTTCAAATTATTTAAAGCAAAGTATAAATTTCCTGTCATGTATGTGTTTTCCATATGCTTTTTGATGGAGAACTGTCTGCTGTAATCTTCACGACTTTCTGTTTCGGTTGTTGCCGTCGCTTCCTGCTGCTATTTTCTTTGACATTTTCATCTGTTTTTACTACGTCGACTTTCACTATGTGATGATCTGAAGTCCCTTTTGAAGACAATACCGAATACGAACCCGGAACGAATTTGTACAGCGAATTCGGAGATGCTAGTATGTAATCAACCCGAGTACCGTACTTGCATGTCCCTTGCACACCTGCAAGCATAGAAAAAAATAAAACCATGCTCGCATGACAGTCACTGAGAATTTTAATCAAACAGTTGGTGGGGTTATTTCTTACTTTGTCCTTTGGCAATCACGACGACGGGCTCACATTCCCCTGCGAAATCCTTGGCATCAGTGTACTGTTTATTCTTTAGGTATTTCATTACTTCAACCTTTGGTGTTGGTTTACCAATTTCTTCATAGTACTGTAAAATATAAAGTACATTTATGGATACGTTGCTTTCGGAATTGGGAATTAAAATAGGTAAACTACACTAGTAATCACTTAACTATGAAAAAATAACAATATCGTCGTCCAATTATGAAAAATTATAAAAAGTTTAACCAACTATTCAATTTTATCCTTTTTTTTTTATCATCAATTCACTAACACTGGTAGCTTTTAAATTTAATATAATAGCAACTTCAACCTCAACATCCATAAATTGTCAATTTAGTCATGAACCTAAAAATTTAATCCTCAACATTTACACATTGTGCAATTTGTTATTTTTGTTGCAATTTTGGTTTTCTTTGTGACATTAAAGTTTAATTTTAAAAGAATGAGAAAAAATGAAAAATAAAAATAAAAATTATTTAATTTTAAAGAATGAGAAAAATGAAAAATAAAAATAAAAATTATTATCTTGGATTTATGAGTGTTATCATTTTTTTTTTATATTTTCAATCAAATTTAGCTGATAAATTTATTTTTTTAACTTTATAGGTGAAATAGACACACAAAAAAAAAAAACTATAAAAAGACTAAATTATACATTGTGTAAATGTTAAGGGTTAGATTTTTTTTAAATTAAGACTAAATCGATACAATGTATAACATTGAGGGTTAAAATTGTTATTATATCAATTCTAAAACTACCATCAACCAATGATAAAAAAGACAAAATTGAATGGTGAGGTAACAAAGAAAAAATTTACTAATATTTAGGTGACTACTAGTATAGTGTACCGATTAAAATATAACGGGGCTCCATGGATATTTACCTTAACAATATCAGTCCATCTCTCTGTGGAGTAGTCTGTTTCCTCCAAGGAATTGAGGCCTCCAACTAAAATGTGTGGACCATCGTCGGATTGAATTATTTCGTTTATCTGTTTCATGCGCCAGTTCTCGTCGAGATGATCGAGCTGAGTGCAGTGGAAGTCGATTTCACCTGTTTGGGGCACATCAATGGTTGCTTTTAGGACATTCCTGTCGTCAATTATTCCAAGGGAATCATTATCACAAGTTTTTAGTTCTTAGATACATCAAAACTCAAACTCAGAAACTTGAATATGATTTAATCATATAAAAAAAAAAATAATTTGAATCTCTCCAACAAGAAATGATTCAAATCTAAAATATTTTTGCTTGAAATGACTCAAAACAATTTGAATTGAGTGTTAAACTTAAATAACCAAACCCAAAATAATCTGAGTGTCAAACTTGAATGATAAAACTAAAATTATTTAGACTCAAAAAATCCGACTGACAAACTTAAATTATCTAATAAAAAAATTAAACCCAAAATAACTAAACTAGAAAAATGATATGAACTCGAATTACTCAAAAATTTTAAAATCCAAAATGATTGATCCAAATTGACACGGCCTAAAACCATTCTATTTCGTTCAATTGACATGTCTAGTTTAATGTCATGGTTGGACATTTCTTCCCCAATAATTAGAAAAAGCTAGCCACCCGTTTAGGTAATAAATTAATATAATTTTTGGCCCTTAAAACTAACAAGTAAATCTATACATGGGTTAGGCTTGAATAAGATAGATTTGACTCAAATTGTTAAAAGTTAATTTTAGGTTAATTAAAATAAAGGAAAAGTTAACCTAATCAAACGAAAAAACGATTGCAATTAGATCTCGATCACAAGTTAGACCAGTCGATGTCAAATTTTAGGCTTTAGCTCAATTCAACTCGAAAAATAGATTTAAAATTTTGCCCAAGCTTGACATGAATAAAAAATACTAAATCCGAGCCTAACCCAACATGCATTAAAAATTTTATATTATTTTTATATAATATATCAAATACACTAAAAATATTAAAATAAATATTTCTCAATAAATTAAAAATATATTAAAAAAGTTTTATACTTAAATAACACTAAAATAGTTGCAACTTAACAAACAAATGCCTCTAAACTAATAGGAAAATTAACAATAAAATAAAAGTCATACAATATCTAAACATTAATAATAAAATATTAGTAATATAATAGTAAAATGATAGCAAAATAACAGAAAAATGGCAACAAACGGCAATAGAAATTTTTTTAGGCCAATTCAGGTTGGACCGAGCTCGGACCAAAAATATTGTCAAGGCCTGGCCCATTTAGAAAATGAGTCTTATTTTTTTGTCCAAACCCTCCCACTTTTTGAATGGGCCTTCAAGATTGAACAAGTGACTCAACCCATGAGCATGTCTAATTGCAATGACAATAAATATATATTATTAAAATTTAAATTGTTTTCCTTTCAATAACTATATACATTACGCATATAGATCCCAAACCAAATATAACCCGGTAAAAATATCATGGGAACCTCTGTATTGATAGTCAGATTGCATTTTATCCTATTTACTCAAAAAATGGACAAATTAGTCACTATACATTAGATTAAAGAGCAAATTCATCATTTCAATTAAAAATTCCATCAATTTTTACTGTTAAAAACTAGTCTTTGTACGTTAGCCTGAGGTACACATGACATGCCATGGACAACAGTCTAATTTTTTTTGTCAACCAAACCAATTTTTAATAATACAAATTGATGATTTTTTAAAAGAAAGGACTAAATTGCTTTTTAATATAATGTACAGTGATTAATTTGTTCATTTTCTAAATAGAATGGGCAAAATGCAATCTTACTCCTAGTATAAGAACCTACATGATAATTTTACCAATATAACCCTATAGTTTCTATTTCAAATTATTTAAAGCAAAGTATAAATTTCCTGTCATGTATGTGTTTTCCATATGCTTTTTGATGGAGAACTGTCTGCTGTAATCTTCACGACTTTCTGTTTCGGTTGTTGCCGTCGCTTCCTGCTGCTATTTTCTTTGACATTTTCATCTGTTTTACTACGTCGACTTTCACTATGTGATGATCTGAAGTCCCTTTGAAGACAATACCGAATACGAACCCGGAACGAATTTGTACAGCGAATTCGGAGATGCTAGTATGTAATCAACCCGAGTACCGTACTTGCATGTCCCTTGCACACCTGCAAGCATAGAAAAAAATAAAACCATGCTCGCATGACATTCACTGAAAATTTTAATCAAACAGTTGGTGGGGTTATTTCTTACTTTGTCCTTTAGCAATCACGACGACGGGCTCACATTCCCCTGCGAAGTCCTTGGCATCAGTGTACTGTTTATTCTTTAGGTATTTCATTACTTCAACCTTTGGTGTTGGTTTACCAATTTCTTCATAGTACTGTAAAATATAAAGTACATTTATGGATACGTTGCTTTCGAAATTGGGAATTAAAATAGATAAACTATACTAGTAATCACTTAACTATGAAAAATAACAATATCGTCATCCAATTATGAAAAATTATAAAAGTTTAACCAACTATTCAATTTTATCCTTTTTTTTATCATCAATTCACTAACACTGGTAGCTTTTAAATTTAATATAATAGCAACTTCAACCCTCAACATCCATAAATTGTCAATTTAGTCATGAATCTAAAAATTTAATCCTCAACATTTACACATTGTGCAATTTGTTATTTTTGTTGCAATTTTGGTTTTTCTTTGTGACATTAAAGTTTAATTTTAAAAGAATGAGAAAAATGAAAAATAAAAAAAAATTATTTAATTTTAAAAGAATGAGAAAAATGAAAAATAAAAATAAAAATTATTATCTTGGATTTATGAGTGTTATCATTTTTTTTTATATTTTCAATCAAATTTAGCTGATAAATTTATTTTTTAACTTTATAGGTGAAATAGACACACAAAAAAAAAAAACTATAAAAAGACTAAATTATACATTGTGTAAATGTTAAGGGTTAGATTTTTTTTAAATTAAGACTAAATCGATACAATGTATAACATTGAGGGTTAAAATTGTTATTATATCAATTCTAAAACTACCATCAACCAATGATAAAAAAGACAAAATTGAATGGTGAGGTAACAAAAAAAAATTTACTAATATTTAGGTGACTACTAGTATAGTGTACCGATTAAAATATAACGGGGCTCCATGGATATTTACCTTAACAATATCAGTCCATCTCTCTGTGGAGTAGTCTGTTTCCTCCAAGGAATTGAGGCCTCCAACTAAAATGTGTGGACCATCGTCGGATTGAATTATTTCGTTTATCTGTTTCATGCGCCAGTTCTCGTCGAGATGATCGAGCTGAGTGCAGTGGAAGTCGATTTCACCTGCTTGGGGCACATCAATGGTTGCTTTTAGGACATTCCTGTCGTCAATTATTCCAAGGAATCATTATCACAAGTTTTAGTTCTTAGATACATCAAAACTCAAACTCAGAAACTTGAATATGATTTAATCATAAAAAAAAAAATAATTTGAATCTCTCCAACGAGAAATGATTCAAATCTAAAATAATTTGTGCTTGAAATGACTCAAAACAATTTGAATTGAGTGTTAAACTTAAATAACCAAACCCAAAATAATCTGAGTGTCAAACTTGAATGATAAAACTAAAATTATTTAGACTCAAAAATTCGACTGACAAACTTAAATTATCTAATAAAAAAATTAAACCCAAAATAACTAAACTAGAAAAATGATATGAACTCAAATTACTCAAAATTTTAAAATCCAAAATGATTGATCCAAATTGACACGGCCTAAAACCATTCTATTTCGTTCAATTGACATGTCTAGTTTAATGTCATGGTTGGACATTTCTTCCCCAATAATTAGAAAAAGCTAGCCACCCGTTTAGGTAATAAATTAATATAATTTTTGGCCCTTAAAACTAACAAGTAAATCTATACATGGGTTAGGCTTGAATAAGATAGATTTGACTCAAATTGTTAAAAGTTAATTTTAATTATAAACATATACTTTTAAAATTTTTGAACAATGAAACGAGCTTTTTAGAATTTTTTTAAAATCGAGCCTTGATTTGCCAACCCGACCCATAGAAACCTCTACTAGCAACTAACTATACCTTTTTTTATCCACTTTTATACCTAAACTTGAAACAAAGTCAACTTTAATACTTAAACTTGAATACTTAAATGTGTGATAACGAGACAATTAAACATGCAATCTAACATGAAATACAAAGGCATTGCTTATAGCTATTAGTAAAGAAATTTCAAATAAAGTAAATTTTCCATTATCTTGTTTGCAAGCTTTTTGAAGAAACATGGATAAATTGTAGTGTTTCATTAATTCATCTAAATATAGATATGCCAGCAATACATTTTGCCTAACTTTTAATTTGATATACATTCAAATCATGATTTCGTTTTCCATTAAAACAAACAGAAAATAGAAGTTGGAAAAAGCTTGTAGCACTATCTTTTTCTCCAGTTTAAGTAATGTTAACAACTATCATTCACTATTCATCATTGTCACAATTCTATAATTTCCCACAAGAAAAGAAGAAAAGAAATAAAAAAGACACATAGCTAAAATCTATGTGTTTGGTTAAATGCTATTTTCTTTACTAACTTTACCCACTAAGTCCACATAACCATTGATGTTGAGTGTCTATTTAGTTTTTTTTTTTTTTTTTTAAATATCCATATTCGATATAGGTATGAGGATATGTCACTCAAAAAGAGGTGACAAAGGGTGGGGTGTGACTAGAGCGAAATTAGAAAATTTTTCTAGTTAAATTAAAATTTTATAAAACTTAAAAGGGTCAAAAATAAAATTTTACATTTTAAAGGGATATGATCCCCTCCCTTAGGGATTACATTTAGGTGTGACTGATTTTTATACCTACGCCCGATCGTTAAAAATGAATAATCCTTGACTCTTACTTTACTCACCTTGAAATATTAAATTAATATTTATAAAATTAAATAAAATCTTAGGTTATGACAAACAATATGAATGAAAAAACTTTGGTAAAAGATATATTTATAAAAAAAAAGTTTATATTAAAACTTTTGGTTAAAATAATTAAGTTAGAAGTTTTGAAGATGATGTATCTTTATGTTCAAATCCCATTACAGTAATATTTTATTAAAAATATTTTTATATTAAAATTTATTGCTTTCAATCGTAATACCAACTCATTAATATCTTAAATAATAAAAATATTATAAAATCTTATAATAAAAAATCTAATTAAAATATAAAATTGTCTTATAAAAGTTTAAAAAATTAAATAAAAAATATAAAATTAGTTATAAAGTAAATGAGGGGTATTTTGAGTAGGTCAAAATTCAATCTCAACTTAAACTCAAAAAATTTAATTAAAAACAACCCACTAAGTTCACTTTTTTCAAAAGGCTTCCAAATTCATATATGCATTCGACGCTCTCGAACCCAACTAACGTAGGGTTAACTATTACTTGCAGTGATAAGACTTCAATTATTGGAAGATAGGTAGGAAAGTTAGCCCAAATGAGAAGAAAAAGAAAAAAAGTAGAAAATTCTGGGAAAAGAATAGGAAAATAGGTTGGAACTGCAAAAAAAAATTAGTGTATAAAAGATGAAGGAAGTGGGTGCAAGTCCTTTTATTCTGTCAAAACAATATACAGCTGTTTACGAAAGATAATTGTTTGGAAGTACATGGTTATGCAATGACGATGAAGACGAATAAGACAGAGTTGAAGTTTTTACTTTAAAATTATTTGATACTTGATTTGGCAGAGTTCAAGGTACCATTCTTGACTAAAATGATTTGGATGTCGGTTAGTTTTGTATAAGTCTTTTAAATACAATTATTTTTTAATTTTAAAATTTTAGAGTTTAGGTTAATTTAGAATTTAAATTGTTTCGAGTTTTAATTATTTTTGGGTTAAAGTTAGGTAATATTGTTTATGATTAATTTAGGTTAAGTGAAATTTATATTTCAACTAATCAAATTAAAATTTCAAGTTTGAATAAGATTCTTAATAAAATTTCAAGTCTAAAGATTTTGAACTCAAAGTGTTATTATCCCCGAGAGCTTGTCTCCCTACTCGATCAAGAACTAGAGTGCTTGAAGAATCGACCTCTTTTAGCCCATGTGGTAGTATACTTGCCCAACAATGTCCTATAGATTATAAAGTATGGGTTCAAATCCAACCAATGGTAAGTAAAATATTCTTATTATGTGAACCCACCACAGTTGTTTCTTCAAGCACTCGAGTTTGGGATAAACTTTTAAGAATTTCTCACATAAAGACTAAATTTTTCAAAATCATCATATAATAACTCAACATTTACAAAAATAATCAAATAAAAGTTTTTCACGTAATTCAACTCAATTTATAGTAAAAATTAATTGAATGTTAGACTTAGTCCACTCAATCCGATAAGCTTGGGCCAAGTATTTTTCACCTCGAATTCATTTTAAATAATAAAAAATATTTTTAAATATTTAAATAGTAAAACGAGTTTTTTTAGCAAGTCGACCCGAAAGCAAAAGTTTGAACTCAAATTTTTTTTTTTTTTTTGAACCGAAGACTTTTAAAAAAAAATTGATACTCATTTTGAAATGTTTAACTGTTATGCGAAAATATCTAAAAAGTTGAACCAATTTAAAATACTATTCAAAGGGTGAATAAAAACATAAAAATAAAAATTGAAAACATTTAAAGACGGTGAAGTAAAAGAAAAATTACTGACCTGAAATCTGCGTCATCAAATATCTTCTGCACTTTCCACCGCTTAATCGGCCACTTCGAAAGCACGGCGTTGCCGTACTCCGGCGCCCAACTCTCGCCAAACACGTAGTTCATCCCCAAAGCAGCTGCTAAATCCGACAAAGGTCTCATCCCTTTCTCTTCCTCCGCTTTCACATCTTGCAAACCCAATATATCTGCGTCCAATTCTTTCAACACTTCCAACACCGTTTTCCTACTTCTATAACCTTCCCAATCATCGACCCAGTTCCCCAAATCCGTCGAAAAACTCACCGGAGCTTTGCAACGACGGCGACCACCACCCTCCTTTTCATTTTCCGAGAAGCTCAATTGCCGGTTCCTCAACAACGAAATCTCATTATCCGGTAAATTAATCGACACCCTCTGCTTAGATTTCACGAATTTTTGTTGTTTCGTGAGATTATCGTTTTCGTTCATGGAATTTGGGTGTAAGGGGGATTGTTTTAGTATACCCTTTGGCCGGTGATCGTTTGTAGACTTTGTAAAACCTTCATTATCGTAGTCAAAACTCGAAGATTTATCTGGTTTTGGCATTGCAGGTGCCATTGAAAACATGGCGGCATTGAAAGTCGCTATACGAATTGGCCTCGCCGACGCCGAGTTTAAAACACCCGATTCGCCATTTTGGTGAATTTGCGAACCCCCATTCACGATCGTATCATCGTGAGGTTTGGTGTAGACTTTAATGACGATTTTGGAATTTGAACGGCAACGAACCGGCCATCGGAGACGAGGGAAAAGGCCTTTGACTCTTTTGTTGAGGATTTTGAGCATAGTGGAGAAATGGGTTTTGAGCACAATGGGTTCTAAAGCTGTTGATGATTGCATGAGAAATTGAAAACAGGGAAAAATAATGATGATGAAATGAAATGGAAATTGAAAGCTATTTTTGTAGAGTTAGAACACTGGTTAGAGGTGTAAGAGAGGAAGGAATCTTGCTGGAAAGGGTTTGGTGACACTTTGGTAAACACAAAGAAAGGGTTGAATTTTTAAGATTCTAAATTCTAAATTTTATAACTCTGAGTTGAGTTGAGTTGAGTGATAAAGATGTTCTATGTTTGGATCTCAAAATCGAAATCTTGTGATTAATTGAATAGATCAATTCAACTTATTAAACTAAAAATTTATGGTCTAACTGATAGTATAAAATTGGAAATAGATAAGATTATTTGTGAATCAGTAAAAATCGATGATTAAACTATTTTATAATTTTTTATTGATTCAATTATCAATGATAATTGAATCAATAACTAAAAGTTAATTATTTTATTTATCCGAATTTTAGAACCGATTTAAAAATAAATAAATTTTAAAGAATATAAATTTGATGAAAGATTATGGAAAGGCAATCTTTTTTGAAAGGAAAATTTGTGGGAGATTAAGATAATGGGAAAAAGCTAACAACTCCAACTAATATGCATTTAATTATTGATACTAAGTCTTTAATTAAGATTCTTATCCTGCTTACAAAATTCCCATGCAGTTTCCTTAGTGGAGCCTACCATATTTGAACTCATAGATCAAGTCTTGGCAAAGGACTTGCTTTCATATCCAAACAAGATTGAGTTGGTGTGGGGTTAGTTTTGTTGATTTCCTCCCAAATTTAAATCTAAAAACAAACTTAAAATAAGTAATGTGTCGATTAAATTTTAATTTAATTAATATGAGTATTATTGTTAATATATGAGGATGTGGATTCGAGGGTTTTAAAATATAATTTCCTCTTATTTATGGATTAGAGAGCTATTAATAATTCTAAGCCTCTAACAATATTTTCCTTTTATATGATGTTTCATCTTATTTCATTACTCCATACAAAATAAAGATAGGGCAAATTAATGGTTTTTTCTATTTGCACTGCTTACATCAATCGAAAACTCTCATCCCCTCCTCTTTTACATATCATTTATTTTTATGAAACAATTTTAAATGTCATGAATCATGAATCAAAATTCAAATAACTTTTTTCTCCGATCTAGGTATGTTCTACTCATCGATGGATATTAAACTACAATACCGATTGTCGAATTGTCGCTTAGAGATTGCTAGCAGGACTTCAAAAAAAAAAATTTAATAGCCCAATAACTTAAATAAAAACTATCAAATAGTTCAATGTTTACTTTGTGACTTTTTTAAGTTGAATGATCAAAACGTAAACATATTAATGGTTTAATTACATTAAATGTAATTTACATAGAAATAAAAATAAAAAGAGAATAAGAAGTTTCCATTTTTGGGTCCAAAGAACAGCTTGTGAAGATCAAAGGAAAATTAAATTTGGCTTAATAAAGAATCTTGGTTTTTAGAGTTTTTTGGCTTAGAATTTCAGTGTGTTCATATTTACAAGCTTAAATTGCGTGTACCTTTAAATGATTTGTTTACAAAGGTAAAATTTTATTATTAGTCCCTATATTATATGCAAGTTTTGAATTTTGTTATTTTATTATAATTTGGTTAATTTTTTGTTTCGAACTTTTGAATTTTGAAATTTTAAAAATCTACTATTAATCTTGTACTATGCATAAGTTGTGGATTTAGTCCTTATTATTTAGTTTGATTATTTTTAGTCAATATTCAAACAATTGTCATTCATCTCATTTACTAAAATGACATGCTTTTTATGAGTATTAAGCGGAAACAAGATAACATGGTATTACACATGTGAGAATATGTTTATTGTACAAAATTTGGAAATAATAAATTTAATGCCCGTTAAATTCAGATTTAGTGCATGTACCACGCGTAAGTTGTTAATTCCGTCCCTGTATTTTAATTTGATCATTTTTAATCCCTATAATTTTTTAATTTTAAAAATTTTCATTTTTGCCCAAACCGTAGTTGTTACATTCATTATGTTATGCTATTCCCAAAACTTGACACAACAAGCATATTATTAAATACGTAATGTCATGCCAGCTTGTTGTTTCCATATATTACTCTCAAAAAAGCAAATTCATGGATTTAACAATTGTCATTTGCATCTAACACTAAAATATTGAAATAAAAAAGTATATGACTAAAAATGATCCAAATGGAGACCATGAACTAAATCTACGCTTTAGATACTTTAAAGGATTAATAGCAAGATTTATCTAGTTGAATTAAAAAGACTTAAAATTTCAAAATACTAAAAATGTAAATAAAAAATACATGAACTAAGTTTAAAATTGACCAAATTAACATAGACTAAATCAATTATTAACGCAAAATATAGACACCAAAAGTAAAATTTGACCATTTAACACTTACTAATTAAGTTATGGTTGAAATTTTAAATTTAAAAAAAATACATAAATTAAAAATAATGTGCGTAAATATCATGCATCATCGATAAATAATGACACGACACAATTTCATTAAATTAAACAAAAAAAAAATATAAAGAACTTATAAATACATACTAATAATTTTATTTAAATATATTTAAAAATTGATTTATTTATAATCAATTCAGCAAGCAAAAGTAGAATCATCGTAGGTCCCATGAAAGAGTCCTTGTATGGCCCGCATCACACAGATATAGACATAAAAGAAAATAACACAAGAGAATTGTGAGGCGAAGTGTGAAGAGGGGACAAAAGGGCATCCACTAAATGTATGGTTATAAAAAAGATTAAATAAATATAGGTTTACAAGGGTTAGGTGGAAAATGATTTGTATTTAAAACAGTATTAAATATGTGGGTCTACTTCACATTTGCATTTTCAAGGAAGATGCCACAACCTTCAGTTTTGTAATTTTTGTTTTCTTAGGACACAAATTAATATCTTACGAATATTGCCTTTCTTCTTTAATTTATAAATAATATAATTATAAATACACATTCAAACAATTATAAAATATATAATTATATCATTATAAATTACAGAGATAAAAATTATAACAACTGCACATGATAAAATATAATAAAATAGAAGTAAAAGACTTATACATGATAGTTGTATATAATACAACTTGGGTTTAGATACTCGAAGATCCAAGACTTCAGCCTTTATAATCGATAATACCAAGATTTCTTACAAATTTCATGGTTTTGGTGTGATATTGTGGTCATTAAAAATGAAACCCATTAGAGATGTAAATTTTTTTTTTTCCAAAAGTTGATTTCATAAAACGGAAATAAAAGTTTAACACATACAAATGCCAACAAAGCCATAAATCCAGTTACAATGAACAATTGTACTACACAAAGCCCCAAAAAGCAAATAAATTAAATCTTTCTGATATAAAAAAAAAAACCTTTGAAAAAGTCTTCCCACCTAAATTAAAAATAAAGAAGAGATCCCAACAAGTTACGACAATTTTCTCGATCATTAACACTTTCAGCGGTGAGTTTTTAAACAGTTCCTTACTCTCGTGACAATAAAAACATCTTTAACTTGAAACAACAGATGCAATAGAATCCCCAACATAATCAAATTCTTCTAAAAGACTCAATAAATCATAAATCACCCAACAGTTCAATAAGAAAACAAGTCACCACAAACATTCAATCACCCAAACATTATTCTCATATAGATTGTACACTACAATTTAATAAAAATAATATGAAACTTCCAATCACCTTCAAAAGAAAACAAGTCACCACAAACATTCAATCACCCAAACATTATTCTCATATAGATTGTACACTACAATTTAATAAAAATAATATGAAACTTCCAATCATCTTCAATTTACTTACTTTTTTTTTTTTTTTTTTGGTGGACAAAATATTAAACCTCAAAACTCTAAACGTTCACACATAGCATGTTCCACATGGGCCATCTTTTAGCTACTCACCCCTTATTGCAGTAGCACTTTGACAACAATTATTGAGATTTTTATAATTGGGTCAATTCATTATATATATGTGCCTCTTAGTCACTTCTTAGTAAGGTCAATTCATATATATATAGACATATAGACGTGGTTCAAAGGATTATTATAGATTCAAAAAATATAGTTTAAAGGAAAAAGGGAAAATGCTATTTGCCAAGGTATCCCCATTCTATCAAGTGGAAATATATATATATATATATATATCATCTATATGTATGAATAGATCATCCTTGTATCAAAAATAGGCAGATGTTACAAAAGAATATACTCCCTTTTAACATATATTTTTCTTTTGTTGTTTGATATGGTACAAATTATGTACACAATCCCTCCCAAGAAACCATTTCTACTCTTTAATATTAAGCAATGGTGCTTTTCTTTTAGACCAACCGTGAAGGACAAAGTTCAAATATAGTAAGAACCTGAATTGAAGGTCCATTTCATGGCTGTTTTGTTCATGTTTAGAGCAGTGTAGCATTTAGCATTTTCTCCAACATGGTAATCGAAGAGACTATGACCGCCATAAAGCTTCTTGGCCACCAAAGAAGCACAAACCAATTTTCGATTGATTCCGGTATGTCCGTATATTTTACTCAGCTTGTTTCATGAATACCTGTGAAAACTCTTGCAACCGAAAGTGCATCAGTGATGGTGACTAGTCAGGTTTAGTGTACTCAAGCAGCATGTGCGGTGATCTGTAAATCTTCACTAGGGTCCAGTAAAGGACCTCTTCGACTCCAAGCTCACCCTCTGCTCTCGCAGCATATATATCCTCACAAATGGCTATCAACCTACATCAAAACCGGATAAACGGGTGTAGGTGAAATAAGAAATGAATGTAAATGTTCTCCGTGCTTTCGTCCTCTAGCCTTTGGCATAAGGAATTCTACTATAAAATTTTCTTATAAGGATGCATATATATATGTACGTGTATATATATTACCTGTCACAAGAAGGCAGGTTTTCATACGGTATTCTCATTCTTAGGTCGGAGCATTGAAGCCTGATAAACCGGCCAACAGCGAGTACAAAAGTTATGTAGAGACCCCAAATGCTGAATTTGCTTAGTGTGTCTCCAAGAATACCCTCTGTTGCAGTATTGCAATATTAATCACGACGACAAAGAAAATCATAAAAAGCTACTATCGAAATAAATATACAACAAAAAATAGTTTTCGAGAACTGACGTGGTGGAGTTTCTTCGGATACTATAATGGCCATTGGTCCTGTGAAACCTCCACAGTGAACCATATCAGATGAATTGATAATATGGAAGGACCACCACTCGAAAGTTGCTCGATTGATAACAAGATCTGCACTCACTAAACTGACTGAATTTACCTGTAGAATTTGGTTTCAAGTCAATGATACATTATCAATGGCAATAATGGCAAACAGTAGTTAACAATGTATCATGAAAACAAAACCCAAATGAAAAGTGCTGTATACCTCTTGCTCAAAAGTTCTGACTTCACCAGAACCGGTAACACGGAAGTATCTTGAATAAAGATTGTATACCCTAAAGCCATTTGCAGAACCATTGAAAACCTTTTGAACATCTGATCGATCGGGAAGATCCTTAGGATCTAGAGTTTTTTCATATTTCACAACTTCCTTGCCTTTTGGCCGATCCCTTGAAAGCAGCCAAGTAGATGTGATACCCATGTCCATATCCCAGTCAAGGGACTGAATAAATCTTCTCTGAACCACATCGGGAACGAGCCACAAAGTACTCGCATCTGCTTGGCAGCATATCAATTGTATATCATTCTTATTGTAGGTGTCCAAATAATTTAGGGGATCTAGATTAGCATCGGTATTGAGCTTATCCCCTGGGATCTTTTCACAGAGGGTAGTATGATACAAGGTCAACCTTCCACCAATGGTACTGATGTCTATTTGAAAAGTTGCATCTTTGATGGGGTTTGCAATATTTGTCGGATTGCCACTGCTGTACATCTTGCAGAAGCAAAGCAAAACAAAGTTATTGATGGATCGAGTTATAGAATGCTTCTTCCACCTAATCACAAGTAACAATATACCTAGACATTCATAGGTGTACATGACTTATGGTAAAAACATTAACGATGCCTGCAGGCCCACAAGTAACGATATACATTTTCCTCATTTTCACAATAGCAATCTACAAATTACAAAACCCCATTTCCCGACAAAAATACATGCACACAAGATAATAGTGGCAAATACATCCAAGAACATGGAGTTGTTTTATAATGCTTCAAGCAGAAAGTTGCCAACTCAAGTGTTTGCTTTACATATTCAGTGGTCCTGGACACCTAGAATATGCATACACATGACTCACCATCCACATGGAAAATTACAAAGGAAACAGGTCCTAGCATACTAGGAATGAGAAAGAATAAGAAAATGCCAATAATCAAATGGAATCCTTTCTGAGAAAAGTTTCTCAAATGGTTTTTAGGTAATAAGTACTAGACATCGAAAAACATATCGCGCAAATAGTAGATCTGGTTAACGGTTATGGAGTCTCTTACCAGCATAGGAGCCCAGATAACACAAATTAAGATAAAGAACAGACATATCCCATTGCAGCACTTGGTCATTTTTGTTTGCTTTTCTCCTTGTTTGTGCTGAGCTCTATTCAACAAAGCATCACATTTGACGAGGTACAGGCTTGCATTTATGTCTTCCAGCTAAGGAAAAATGTGACATGTCAGTTCTAAAATCAACAAGAAACAATTCAATCAAAGAATCCCTGCTTACTGAAAATCAATACAACTATTCTTTATAAATAATAATAATAATAAAAGAAACTCTGGACTTACTTTGAGCCAGTCATACATGGTCAAAGATGTTGTTGTGCATGACCAGTCAAGTACACATCGTAATTCATAAAGAAATGGCAGAGCCCTATAAAGTCTATAGCTTAAGTAATTAATTCGTGAGACCTCACTGGTCAAAAACTGTCGAAACAAGGTGCTTTTATGAGGAATCCCATGTCGGATTTGTACAGCCTGAAGTGCTAGAGAAACTGCTTTAGCAAGAAATATAGCATGCAGTACTAGCCGTGCAGCATGCTGGTCGGAAGGTTCCATTCGCCAAGCATACTGTGTAATCGAATATGTGAAGAGAACAAAATTGAAAAGGTAGAAAACAACTTTTGCTGTTGCGAATGAACAGAGATAAAGTATTCGATCAACAACAATCAAGAAAAAAATGATCTGCAAAAAAGAATATGACCCAGTTAGGATTAGATCACAGCATATCTAGCCTATAGTAGCCCAAGTAAGAATGCAAAGAAATGACAACTAAGCCATTAGAAATAGTCGAGCAGAGTTAAGAAGAGAAATAAGAAATAAACTTACAATTAAGATAGTTACATATTCTATAGGAAATTGATCATCTAGCTGATAAACATCAAGAATTTCACTCTTGTTCTTTATGACAGACTGGTAGAACATTGCAACTAGGAAAAACACAGTCAGATCAGCAACAAATATGTAAGCATACAGATCAAATTCCCTTTTTCCACCACCAATTACAGAGAGTATTTGGTATGGGAATCCCGTTGCTTCAACAAGCCCAGCACGCTGTGCCTCAAGAATTTCTTTCGCCACATCAGCTGCTGGAGTTAGTGACTTGTACCAATCTGCTGAGGTACATCCTGTCAAGGGAGATGCATACACCACCTCAAAAACAATCAGAGCCACGTTTGGGCTTTCTCGACTTTCAATGCTTTGAACCTGGACCCTACTAGCAAATGGACAATTACTAGGGATTGTTTGAGTACATCTCTCATCATGAACTAGCCTGAGCAGTTGGTTCATTCCAGACTCAACCCTTTCTGGCTGAATACCATCCTCTGGCCACAAATGAACATCCACCAAAACTTGAATAAAGTAAGGAGGAGTTTCCGCTCCCTGTATCAATGATTTCCAGTACCAGAAGAAGCTTCTAATTACCAGTTTTGCCGTATTTATTACAAATTGGAACAACTCTGATACCCTTTCACTCCAGCTATAGTTCACAAGAACCTCTTTTCTATAAAGAGAACTCCTCCTATGGGAGTTATAGTCAGTAGAGGGCATCCATTCACCATCTTTTGCACTTATAGAGCTTTGTAAGAGGGTAAATAAGTACACAAGAAATAGAGGCAACGAACTCACAACAAATGACGATTTGATTTCACGAGCAGGAAATCCTATTTCACGGAGCAGGTCTGACATGATACTCAATCCACAATGCTGGATTACAATTTGATACAGATACTGAAGCAACATATAAACTTCCGTGTAAATCAGCATGACAATCCAGAATATATAAGTCGGACCTGTATTCACACATAGAGCATACAAGAAAAGAGCTGCAAGATACACCATAGATAGCAAACTGAAGTTCCATAGAAAGACGAGGACAAACAAACAGTAGCACACAACATCGATATTAGACCACATCTGGGACCATATATGCCAAAAGATCCGCCCCAGCTGCAAACTCGTAGCATCAGAACTTTTATCAGATTGCAGAGAAGATGAACGGTTCAAATGGATGTTCCGCATCTTTTGGCCCTCCATCTCATCAAAGGCCTCATCCTCAACAGATGAATGCTCATTCATATCGGAATCGTCAGGTGCAATGTTTAAGAAATTTACAAGGTTATTAACTGCCTGATTTCCAATAGACTGTACCTGGGAAACGCCATCACCGAGGAGGTGTACTGCAGAAATCAAAGGATGCTCCTTTGCTTGGTTTTTCATACTTCTCTCTGAATCTAAAAAAGCACTATCAGCATCAGATTCAATTTCAGTGATCTCACAAGGTGCATACTCCATTGAATTCTTTGGAGATTCCACAACTTCAGGATTTTCTTCTTTCATATAAGCAGCATATGTGTGTGTTTCAGGGGGGAACACTGAATCTTGTTTATTAACTTGTTCTTGCTTCAAAAGAGAGCTTTCCTCTTTGTCAAGAGGCCCAACATCCCTATTTGAAGTAAGAGAAGTCCTCCTCCTCCGTAGGCCTTCATCGTCAGGAGAGACATCACCAAAAGTTGCAACAGAATTCATGCTATGGAGCTTTATTTGCAAGTTAAGCATCTCAGATTTCATCTTCTCCACTTGCAAGTTGCGTTGATATTTCTTCTCCTCAGCTTCACGAATCTGTTGCAACTGTGCAGTTTTCCAAGCAGCTTTTTTCTCTTGCTCACGTACAATGGCACCAATTTGCTCCGCTTCAAGGTATCGTGACACATAATCAGACTCGTGGGAGGAAAACATATATGACTGAAGTGATACCAACATAAATATGACAATCTCAACAAGTGCAGATCTGGCAGTAATTCGAAACCCATAGTCATACTTGTAAAATCCAATGACTTCATATATGTAGCTCACAGTATTGCACTTTCCAGAACTAAACTCCCCCACGAAAGGTGATTGATAGGCAAGAGAAAGAACAATCACCACAAAGTTGTAGATACGCAAGAACTTGAATATTTTATTCTTTTTCTTGAGAATTTCAAGCCTCATCCGGAAAAAAACAAGAGCAAAAGCAAGATAACCCAGGTGCAGAATATCATACTCAAGAGTTCCAGTAACCAAAATCAATACAAGGACTAGGTCCAATAGATGGCAATAACAATAAAGCCTTACATAGTCAAGAAAGGTCCACATGCTTTTGGTTTCAAAAGAGAGATCTCGCCAAACAAATGAATTTTTACGTTGAGACAACAGTTGCCGATATGTTGATGAACCTGAGAAATCAGACAAGTGATCTGCACGAAGCTTAAAACAG
Source organism: Gossypium rotundifolium (assembly GCA_025506655.1). Classification (NCBI taxonomy): domain Eukaryota; kingdom Viridiplantae; phylum Streptophyta; class Magnoliopsida; order Malvales; family Malvaceae; genus Gossypium; species Gossypium rotundifolium. Next base: position 14,080,773 of record CP106729.1, on the reverse strand, counting down.
GCCAGCAGAAAGACCAAGAAATAGCTAATAAGCATTCGGGGATCATCAATGATCAGTCCTGCAGGAAAAGGAGAAATTAACAGCAGATTAATTTGAACCTCCATCATAGGCCAAAATTAAATAATGAATTGATAGCTAACTATGAACCACTGACAGGAATAGACAAACTCTTCCAAGCATAAGCTAAGTTAGAAAACAGTCTAAAATTGTTCAAATGCCCGTGTCAAATATACCAGACTTCTTGTAGAAAGAAAAAGGATAAAACATGGCAAAGTAACATAGACGATAATGCTAAAATAAGAATCATTAAGTCAATTTTCTTCTCCCAGTCAAAAGCAAAGTATAATAATTTGTGCAGTGCTTATCTGCCCTATTTAAGCAATAAGCAGATCCAGAGATTAATACCCAGCCAACAGCTCCTGCAATACTGAAAATATGAAGCCGAGCTTTTCCAGCAGTCATGGCAACGGATTTCAGACTGACTTGGCTTATTTTGATTCAGAGGGAACATACTCTTCCAGATGGCAAAATACTCGAGGATGAGAACAGAAGCAAACAAGAAGACAAGAACTGGCCATAATTTACGAATAATCTGCCGATTCAAAAGAATACAAACAGCAAGCACTGCAATATATAGCATAGAGATGGCATTCAACAAAGCAAAACTTGCGAGAAGCAAAGCAATCATGTTAATCTCCAGGCCATAAAGGCTAAACATGTTCTCTATCCAGAATTTCAAATATATTTTTAAGAGAGCCTTCTGTGTTTCAAATCTCTCTTTCCTTAATGCAAGGATTCGCTTCTTGTTCCACTTATGACTCTCCTTGGTGCTTCCCCAGAAATATCCAAATGAAAACTTTCTCACACCATTAACCTCAGAACCTCCTGCTGCTTTGGAGGACCCATGATGAGGTGCTTGAGAAAAAGCACTGCTCAAAGATGACCATGAATTGCTTGCTGCTCTGTCTTGTCTTATAGGTTCTGTCCCAACACTAGAAGATGGCTTATCTTCCCCATTAGACATGTAGCCATTGGTGTAGTTATCCTCTGCTGGTAAAAACAAAGGACAGGGCTCTTCCCATTTGCCTTTGTTTGAAATACCACTTGGCATATTATCCAACCAACGGAAGACATTGTACTGAAGGATGCATGCAGCAATTACCAGAACCTTTCCTCTCAAGCCCGATTCTATACCCCAAAATCCTGGCTCATATGCACGAATACCCAAAAAGAGCGACAAATCAGAATGCTTTTGCCCTGGAAACATTTCAGCTTGTTTACCCCACATCTGAAAAAGATACTCTGATGTAACCAGAAATCCTGTATAAACTAAGAATGATTTGGATGGGATTTGAGAAGCTTTAGGTAAAGTTGAACATATGACAAGGCCAAGTAGATACAAAAATCCAAAAGCACAAATTGGAGATAAAGATGCATAGAATAATGAGACAAACAGGACCTTCTGGCTGTGCCAAATCAGAAACCGCTTGGCAAAGCTAAGTATCCCAGAACCTAAAGGATTGGGATGGTAAGTTCTGTTGTACTTGCTCTGCCTCCTTTCATAGCTATAAAGTTGCATCACAATTAGAACAGCTAGAGATTGCCAAATATTATCCAACAATGAAGCTTCAGGATCATAACCCAAATAAAAATAGAGATTTATAAACCCAGAGAGCCAAATCTTAAAGCTGGTAAAACTGCTTAAGCTATAGATAATAATGAACACCATAATTGCATATATTTTTAATGGAAACCATAGGCGCCTTTTAGTTCTCTCAACAAGTTGTCTTCCAATAATCCAAACAAGGAGAAGGAAGATGTATCCAAATGATATATAGTTGGGTGTCACCATGTACACCGTGAGAAGAATAGTCAGCAAAGCAATGTAGGTTCCACATGATCGATATATTGATAAAAACTTCTGCCCAATTTCGCTAAGGAATGATGCTATCCTTCTCTCTGAATAACATTAAAACAAACAAGTAAAAAAATGCTGTCAATAGAAGTTTAGCGGTAGAAGCAGTAATGGAAATATTGATAGACAAATGAGTAACAGAAACAAAATATTATATTAAACAAAATGGCTTAGATACAGCTATCTTGAACATTCCTAGAAGTCCAAATTCATCAGAAAGCAGACATCTCATTGTGGCCTAAGGTCAAGCTAAGAACCAGCTATAAAATAATCAAAAAGTATTTACAATCATGTGTAGATCCATAAAGCCTGCACATCATAGCAGGATGATACCAACTTGTTCTAGGTTTAGTTTGCTATAATATTTGAACAAAATGTAAGGCATGAAATTTATTAAATGGTTCTCTACCTAGAATGCAAGTACAGATATAAAAACAGTCAATTTCACTACCAAGTTTCCCATACCTGATGAACATAACATTTCGACATTCATTTAAAATAAGCTAAAATATAGGACTACCTATCAAAATAATTTTAGCATTTGCAACTAATAGTGGAAAACCAAACTTTTTTTTATAGGTATTTTCTTTTTCAATTTTAACAGCCAAATTTGGACAGAAATTTTGACATGCATAGAGATTATACCATAAGAAGGATTATCATGGTAGTAGGAGGCGCTTGGAGATGCATAGACTGACAAGAGGACAGACTTGTTCAGACCAGCTCTCAAGATGCTAAATCCAACAGGAGGGCTAGGGGTGTGCTGCACAATTGCTGAGAATGAAAATAGCATCTCAAACCCATGGTTATGGACTGCACAGAAGCAAGCAAGCAAAGCTATTTCCAGAAAGTTCAATGAACTGTTATGTTTATTGAGACCTACATCAAATCAGAGAAGACTGTTTAGTTCCTTCCTCTTTCCAGGGCAAGGGTAGTTCATTAATAGCCATAATCATGACATATAAACGAAATTAGATAACCCAAAGCAAATACATACCCAACTGCGACATGATTTCCAAAACAATGGAGCCTTTTTGCTCCAAAGCATTAGAGATCAAATCGATCTGAAGAAGGTACAATAATGCAAAGTGAGCTTCACAAAGAAGAATCAGAGATTGGCGAATCTTTCTGCTGATGTTGTGGCTCAAAAGATAGATCAAAAAGAAAACCACTGAAGCAGAGGAGAAACACATCAAGCCAATTAGAAACTGCTATGGATAAACTCGCAGTAATAATACAAACTTGCACTTGCTTATGTGAATTGTACAAGAACATTGGACAAAAATCCTTATGCTAAAGGAAAATTTATAATACACTTAACTAAGAACTAAAGCCGACAAGGTTTAATAGAACATACAATAGACAGCATGGATTAATCCGGGTTTCATTGCTATGATAAATATCAGTGCAAGCATGATAGCTCGAGAACATTTGCGCAGTCCCCATGCAATTGTAGCCACAATGAACACCTTGGTCTCTCCATCAACTGCAAACAAAGGACACGAAGAAGCAATTATATAGATTAAAAAGTAAAATTACCACACTTTTGTACCCAATATCCGAAAATGATCTTAAAATAGATAAGAGAAGCAGTCTAAAGCAATGCCATGGTAGTAGATATACGAGAAAATAATGAGTTTTATGTGCTGTCAGAAGACAGAACAAAATTAAATCTTAAAGATATCTTAAAATAAAAAACTAACTCTTCAAGCTCACTGTTGTAAGATAGAAATCTAACTCGCTAAATGCACAATCCTAGAAATATATCCCTTCTCAGGATTTCTAAAGATATATTCCAAAGCCGACCTGATGACAGTCCTCAAAATGCAAATGCCAAGAAAGAAGTCTGTAGCACTCAGAATATATAATTCATACCTTCCACAGCAGAGTTGTTCGATGATAGAGCGTCCTCATCAGATAAATAGAGGAAAACAGAATTATTTACAAGATTCCCCAAAGCAACCAAAATTCCAAGACAAAATTGTGCAAGCAAAAAAAATCCAGGTATGGGATAATGCCAAAACCCAACCATCTCCCAAATTTCCATATCCTGCATGAGCCCATATGTTGATGAAAACATAAGAAAAAAAAAATCTGAACCATTTGAATTTATGAAATGATGAATTTGCAAAAGAGAGGAGTACCTTTCCAAAATTCCTATTCAAGAAAGCAAATGCCACATTGAATATATAGGTGCTTACAGCCCACAAAAGAATGAAGACAAGGAGAAGCCCATTTAACCGGTGCAAACGGAACAGGGAAGGAAAAGCATACACAATGTAGCCAACATATGCAAGTAGCCCAAAAGCACATATACTTGCAAAGTGGAAACTCCAAAAGGAAAGAGCAAACAAGGATACCTGTCAAAATTTCCACAGACAATTTACATATATATCTTAATATTGCTAAAATTAGAGAAAGACCCATAAGATTATAGCAACATTTAGTAAAAGGTAGCAATCATACTGGAAAACCGTAAGTGAAAAAGTTGATGGTAAAAGTCCGGAAAGCTGTCCCTCGTAGTAAAACATTGGTATGCCTTACACCAGATCTGGAGAATTAGAATAACTCATTACAGAACTCAAAATAACCTATCAGTTAAAGAATGGACCCTTTTGTTTTCTAAGAAATAAAAGCAGAAGCATAAATGATACATGAACATCTTATACAGTGTGCCAGATCCAAAACAAACATGATGGTGAAAAGAAAAAGTTAATTAAAATGAGTGCTCATAATTAAAATAATTCTGCAAAGGAGCAAATTGAATCAGTAATTTGATCATGTTCGGTATCCTCTCACTACTGCTTTCTTTCAGGATAGCTCTATTAAACAAAGAAAAGCATGACCAAAATAGTAAAGTGTAGATAAATACACTTAGGTTAAGAATAAGAGAAATTTCCAGGATATAGCAGTATAAATAGTTATTTGGATAAACTATTTCCATATTATAGGTGCAAGAAATGAATTAAATCCATGGATAAATCAAGTATCCTAGAGTTTGCAATTTATGGTGTGTATAATATTTTGCCTCATTAAAAGCATATAACAAGGGAAGAATCAGAAATAATATAAATAGGTATGTTACCTTGATTCACGAATGAAGAATGAATGCTTTGAAGGAAGAAGTTGCTCTGTCAAGCTACTTTCCCGCGAGGACATGATAAAATCCATTTCCTCCAAATCACATTTGACGTAGGATAACTGCAGTACAAGACAGAATATTTAAATAGAAGAAACAGACACTAAGACGAAAGCAGTACAGAAATATTTTAAAAACAAAAAGAACACAACACATAAATAAATAAGATATTTTCAAAATATTGTCATATTATGTCTTACAAGTAATCCAAAACTTCAGGTATTGCTAAACAAAACTTAATGACGACCATAAATAAATTCACAATACACATGTACTAAGCATATACAAAGAGCTGCTCTAATCTTGTTCTCAATTATATTATTTCTTTATAATTAATTTAACTTGTTCAAAACTATTAAGAACATATATTATATAAATATGTGGTTTCCAACTAGGAAGCTCCCAAATTTTCAACTGCAGTTTCACTGAGCAAATTGAATAAAAATTGCACCCAGAATGGCAAAAATGTCATCAATCTCCAAAGTCTAGTTTGCAACTAAATAGTTCATATCTGTCCGGGAAAATTTTCTTATAGAAAGAAAACACTTCAAACCATCTTAAATTAGTAATATGGGGAAAAGACTATTAGATGGACAAATGTCAGACACAGGAAAGACTCAAATGAAGTCAATTTCATAATATAAGATTCTAGGAAGAGGGAAGAGTGTCTTGCATTTCATTTAAAGGTTCAGCTAAAATCTTTAAACAGAATCAGACCTATAGTAATAAAACTAGTACATACCATGATGTAAAAAAGTACAAGAGAAACAGAAGAGCAAATTTCAGTCCACTCAGATGTTGAACATATTTTGAATAGACCAACAAAATCAGCTATCCACTGTAACATACTTGAGAACTCTATAGGGAGTTGATACACATAAAGCATGAAAATGCTGAAGCCTGCATAAAACTGGAGAGCCTTCCACAACCTTGACAAAAATGAAACAGAACATAAGCTACTAAAAACATTAACCAATGATAAAATCAAATCCATTGACAAAGAAAATGAAATAGAACAATGTACAAAGAGTCAAGAAGCAATCACCTGAAGAGTCCTAGAAAATTGCTAGTCAAAGACCAATCCACTAGCCCAATACAGCTTCCAATGAAAAATGGCAGAGAAATCCACGAGGGATGGCTGATTCCCACAACCAGCTGAATAGCAGGTAGAAGCAAACAGGAAGCAACTTTAAGATGGGAACCTTTCATGAAATAAACAATGGAAATAATTTTATATCAGTTTCAATTTAAACATGACTACCTGAGGTAACAAGTAAATTAAAAAACTCAATTAAAATTTTAAGTTCAGAAGCTGAAGCAGAATAAAGATTAAGAAAGAAATGTTTAAGATAGTTTTAACTTTTCTTTCTTTTTCTATAGTGTCCGAGGCCAACAAAAGTACCAACTTATTGTCAACGGCATAGACTTAATGGGAATTGAAATTTATATATAAAAGTTATAAAGCTGACTGCAACGCAGATAAGCAACGCGATCATTTCAGTTGGCTAACCAGCGAAATAGCAAACTACCAGGCATAAACATTATATGTTATTAATGCAGTCTGTGCATACATTGGATATTACTAAGTTGGCAAGGATACGACTCAATTACAGTAGAGCCATACTGCATGAAATACAAAGCATTTGTTCGCAGAGAAAACTCAACTGTGTGTTCTGTTACCACATGAAAACCCTTGACTAGATTGACAAGAACTCTAAATTGAATATGAGGCAAAATAATGCTTAGAAGTTCTAGTAGCTAACTTATAAGCTTTAAGTAGGCTACAGAGATCAATAATTTCACCTCCAATCCACAAGGCCCCAAAGATCACAAGAGAAATATTCCACTGGTAAAACATGTGCTATCATTGACACAAAATGAGAAGAGAATAATAAGGCTTCACTGCTGGTTTAGAAGAGGGACAATTGGGGGAAGAGTGTTGAACTTGATTTAATTCATTTAACAAAGTGAAAAAAATCAGCTCTAGTTCATATCCTCTATTTGCAATGAGTTAATCCTAAAACATGCATATAGAATTGCTAAATGGATCCTGTTTTGGGTGGGGAGAGTACATAGTGCAACAATATCACTACATAAAAAACAATCAGAAAAATAAGGAAATACTTACAAACCTAATTGTTCAACAACTGTTAAGAAATGACCCCAACAAGTATACCGCCACGGAACAAGACCGAATCTGTTCCCATGTATATCAAGCAATGCAACTACTAGCACTAGAAGTTGTGTAACCAAGAAATAGATTACAGTGGGAGATCTCCAAGACTGGATTCTGCAAAAGCATAGCCAAAGGGACAAACTGTCAAAGTATGCAGAGACTGAAGGAGCAGAAGAATTAAAGAAAACAAAATATATCCTTACATCGTAAAACCAATTAGCTTGAGCCACCAAGCATCTCCTACACTCTGTTTATAGCCTCCAACAGCCCATATAACAAGATATGCAACTTGTGAAAGAAAAACAAGTAGGGAAAAGATGATAACAGGCCACAGTAACAAATATTTCCTCCTGAAACGAAATCCTACAAGAAAGTAATCCCATGTTACTTTATAAGAAATGAAAACAACTTCAAATAAAACTATTAACATAACAATAATAGAAAAAGAAGTTAAACTTATAAAAAATGCAAGAAGTCAAGAAATATCATAAACCCCTCTTCTAATTTTCTTATAGACTCGGGGTTATGTAACATTAAAGACTGCTGAATTCTACAATAAGCACTTAGCAAAGTTCATTAGATACGTGCAGCAAAATCTAAAGCACAACGAGATAAAAGTAGTAAGAAAAAACAATGAACAACTGAAACCCTGCTGAATTATGGAAAATTAGAACTACAGAACTGCAAAGATAAAGCAAAACTTTACCAGAAAATCTTCATCACTTACCTATTTTAGGTGCAGTATACTGAATGAGAAGGAAAGCGATCAAATCAACAAGAGAGATCAAACTCCAATTGAGCAATGAAGCTTCAAGAAAGACAGAACAGGTAAAAACTATTAATTAATTGATGGCAGAGCATAGTATTTGTATATGCATACACACGTCAAAAAAATGCAGTTTCAAACAGTAACTCATAAAAGAAATAAATGATCTCAACATCAGTAGAGAATTTTTCTTGCTGGGAGTCTTCTATGTAGAGCATTCTGTAAGTTATCCATTTACAGGTGTCTCAACTTATAAAATTTAAAATTAACACTCTATGGCACTCTGCTAAAACCGTGCCTCGAAGCTCATTAACAAACCAACCTGTCCCTCACCAAAAAGAATACCAATGAAGTTTTCACTTTTCAAGTGACTTTTAACTGCAAAATCCCTTCTACCCTTCTCACCTTATCAGGTTCCAAAATAACAAAGACTGGATGATGTCCTGTGTCACAAGCTAACTTTAAACTAGGTTCAGGTACCCAGGAATTAGATTTTTACAGTCTCAAAAACTTGAAACTTTCAATTGATACTGGTCTAGTTCAAGAATGACCCCTTAAAGTGAATTTTCCAAACAATATATGAAAAGAACAGAAGGTTGCATATAAATGCAAAGACTAGTGTTCCTATCATGAACTCATGAGCAGTAAACAAAATCCTTACTCTTAAACAGCAGCTTGCATGATAAAAAAAAGGGGGTCATTTAGACTCTCCTCAACTTCCTTAGACACCCCCTTACGGAATTCGGACTTGGTTATTTCTCTATGGGACATAGCATAGCTCAAATTATACTAATAAACACGAGCACTCTAAGACATAGCTCAAACAATGCATAGATAAAGTAGATTCCAACAGACAACCAACACCACTAAATGAATTTCTAATTAAAAAAAAGGGGGGAAATGAAGCAAAAAGGAAAGAAACCCGGAGTCTTTATATAAATTTATAAGGGATGAAATTAAAAGTAAAGAGTATTAAGAAACAAAGCATACCTGTGAGAAGCAGCAAAGGCAAAGCAAACCCAGTTAGAAAACTCCCCATGGGATTAGCACTTGAATTCCACCAAAAAACTAGATCGATTCACAGCAAAAACACAGAATCTGTTCATGGGTTTTCGTTTTCCAGTAAAATCAACGAAAACCCATTTCACATCAAATCAAAAATTTCCTCCTAAGCAAACGAAAAGAGGAAATTTTTGACTTGGAAATCCCAAGAATGGAAGTTCGGGTCACGTGTTTTTCAGCAAAAGAGGGAATAAATTAATAAAAATAAAAACGAAATTAGCTATGGGTTTTACTAAGTACAAAACCAAATTCGTCAAAATCTGATGTCTTGAAATATGTACTAAGGAATTAAAATAACAGTAAGGTTGATTTTATATTATGAACATAAAAATGCTTTTTTTTTATAAAAGGAAAATATGGCTTTACCTGATATTCTAGAATATTATATAACTCAAGATTTTTCTTTTACCCGCGCAAAGTTGCGGAGGAAATATCTTTCTACCATTTTTATTGATTTATTTATTTATTTTGGTACATATAATTAGAGTCAAAATTTTAAAATTCCATGGGTGATCCAATCAATCATATCACCCATTTATTTAATTAAATTAAATAAATTATTAAAAATTTGATTTGTGTTTGAATCAATCCTGAATTGATTGATCCAATTATGATTCTCGATTCAATCGTTAATTTATCTAATTTAATTTAAATAATCTCAATAAGATTAAATGAATATAAAATTTAGAGGATAAATAAAATGATAAATATTGTATATGTATAAATGAAGGATTAAAAAATCAAGCAGTGAAATATAAAACAATTTTAATATTTTTTAAGAAATAAAAATCAAAATGCTGGTTTTGATAAAAGGTTATCAAAATAAAGATGGAAAGAAGTTTGAAAATTCATATTTTAGTCATTCTTTCATTAAATCATTAATAGAATATTAACGTGACCCTCCTTTTAATGAGATAAAAATAAGTTTAGCATTTATCATTTTGGTATTTAGTGAAATTATTATTTTTACGAAAAATTTTATTATACCATTAAGACTATTATGTTGACATTGTTAAAGTTTTAATAGTTCAATCAACTTTTTATCAACAAAGAAGAAGCAATTTGATAAATTTTGAAAGGTTGAATTAAATTGATTAAAAATTAAGACCTAAATGACAAAAGGGATAAACATATTGAGCTATTTGTCGTTATACCAAAATTTTATTCAAGGTTAACAAAATCCCATAAATAATTATTGAAAATTAAATAAAAGCTATAAAATTACACAAAAAAAGTTTACCAAATTCAAACAAATGTTATGGATATCATCATGCGAATTCTGCATAGTATTTCACAAATTGTTCTGGTTCAAACAACCTTAAGGAAGCCCGACAAATATTGATCATCTTCGGGCACCACATAACCTTTACGTAGTAGTTGATCTTGTAATTAAGTTTTGGGGTTCTAAGTAAAATTTTTAAATATTTAAGAGTTTAATAATATTTTTCAAAAAAAAAAATTGAGAGTTTAGGCTCCGTTTGTTTCACTGAAAATAATTTTCGGAAAATAATTTTTGGAAAATAATTTATTTTTCTGAAAAAGTTAATATTTTCAGTATTTGAAAAAATCATGTAAAATATTTTACATTGTTTGGTAGATTTCTTAAAAATTTCATAAAAGTTATTTTCAATTAAATAAACATAGATTTGAGATTTTTTATTTTTATTGTTTAATTGAATTTATTTTTATCGTAAATTTATATTTTACATTGTTTTTGCATATATTAAAAATATTATGTTAATTCGATTTATTACAATGTCATTTTTAATTACATGACTATTAAGTGAGTATTTTTATTTAAAATGTGACATCAACAAAATTGACAAAAAATTAACGATGTCAATAATTGGACTTGATTTTAAATTTGAAAAGTAAAGGGACTAAATTCTTAAAAATAAAAGTACAAATACTAAATTACAAATCTGTGAAGTGTATATAAACTTATGACATATTTTAACCTTTATACTACAAAATATTTATTAATATATTTATAATTATAATAAATATTTATTATTAAAATATTAATATTGAATATTTTCAATAATATGTGAATAATATTATTTAAAATTATAAAATTTATTATTAAAATAAAATTGAAATATTAAATAATTTATTAAAATAATAATTTATATTTATTATATTAATAATTTATTATATGACTAAATATAAATAATTAAATATGTATGTTTAATAATATTGAAAAATATAATATTTTAAATATTTTTAAAATAAAATAAAATTTATTATCTATATAATAATATTAAGCTTGATTTAAGTTAATTTTATATAAAAATAAAATTATCTATAGATGAGCTCTTTTCCGAAAAATGACTTATACTTTTCAAAATGGTAAGTCATTTTACAGGAAAAATAGCTTATTTTACCTTGACCTGTAAGTCATTTTCCGTTGACCAAACTATTTTCTGTGGAATAAACACAGAAAAATGCAAAAATATTTATCGTAAAATCTTTTACATGTAAACAAAAGGACCCTTAATTAAAATTTTGTAAGATTAATGAGAAACTCAAAAAAAAAAAAAATAGAAGAGCTTAATTAAAAATTTCAAATAAATTAAAATACATAACGAAAATTTTCAATACACAAATGAAAATAAAAAATATCAAAAAATTTGGAGGTCAAAACTCCCTTAGCCTCCATTACGGTCCGCCATCGCCTTTATGGTTCATCAGTTCACTATTTGGAAGAGTAAGATGTATAACGTGCTTATTAAGTTCATACTGAACACTTAATATTATAATCATTTATCAATGGTTACAAATATTGAAAATCAAGACCAATTAACCATATTGAACTAAGATTCTTCAGGCTTCATTAAGTTGACATTTTTGGTCATTCTTTCATTTGTTTTCTTGATATATATATCGGATATTTCATCGATATTCAACCCCAAAACTGTAAGATCTAGTCTCGAATCATCAGGTCGAACCAGTGTTGTCGGTTTCGCTGTGGCAAATCCATTGCCTGCCTCTCCACTGGCTACAGGGATGATGATCTTTGGGTGGCCTATACCATTTCGCAATGAATTCTCTTTCTTATCCGAGGGGTCAGGGACCGACAAACCGAACTTGTCAACGGTAGTTAGCTGATCATCCAACTCTTCTGTTTGCTTAAATAAAATCTTAACTGTAGGATCTAAACCATCATTCTTGGCTTGGCTTGCCAGTGGTTTTTGTACTTTATTGCTAGCAAATTCACCTAGTGACCCTTTACCAGTTGAGCCCTAAGCCATGGTGTGACCCAAGGTGAACCATTTCAAGCCTTTATGAATGAAGTTGAAGAGCCTATGGCAAATGCCAAATGGCTGATCATCCTTTCCCTTCTCCTTCATTGCCTTGGCTGAATATAAGTGGAAAAGAATCGCTATTTGAATGATTCTAAACTTGAAGTTCATTTTTAAAGAAAGAATGAGATTTTCCATGGAAGGGAGGGATGTAATTTAATGGATTCTTGGAATAAGGGGGAATTTGTACTTTCCTTGAAGTCAATTTTTATTCCAAAACAGCAACAAGAAACTTCGAGGGGAATTGGTGATTGTTGAATGTAATTGATGGAGAGATTAAGATACCATGTGAACTAAAAATAATAATTACGAAAGTTATCCCAAAAAACCAAAAACCCTCTGAAACCAAGAGTGCTGTCCACAGAGTCCTGGAGAGAGCAGTCTTCTATTGCGACTTGGGATGGAGGAGAGTGGTGGTGGAGAGGGGGTTTTCGACGAAAAAATCACTTTGCTTGCAGAAGAACTTGTCCAATTGTCCATCAAGAGATCTATGGTAATTCCAGTAGACAAACCCACTTTGATCTGTTCGATGTGGACCAAAAAGCAGTTTAATTTTGAAAGTTTCAAGGCGCAAACGAAGCATCTAGAAAACAAAAAAAAGTTTGAGATCAGATTTGAAGGGCAAAATTTATTTTCAGTCACTTTTGATTTAGAGGATGACTTGGAGCAGATTTGGAAGGACGTCCATGGTTATTTCCTAAGTGTCTTATTCTTTTTGATAGATCAGTCAGTCCAATTGATAGAGATTTAATCTGTCTTACGTCATCACCTTTTTGGATTAAAATTGGTCCTTGCTTACCTGATTTTGATAAAAAAGATCTGTTGCATGCAATTGGATGTACTTTCGGTTGGGTTATTAGATCTGAGATCAATGAAGATTTTTGTCGATTGAGAGTAAATTTAGACGTATAGAAACCTTTGAGGAGAGGAATTTTTGCTTCTAGTGGTTCTAGTATCAATTCATGGGTTCCATTTAAATATGAGAAACTACATGTTTTCTATTTTAGATGTGGACATTTGGGCCATGGTCTCCAGGACTGTGAGTTAATGAGCCTGGAAGAAAAAAATAAAATTAAAGATGATCCCCCTTTCTCTATTGGGATAAAAGCAGAGTCTAAGTTAGTTGGAAAAGAGAGCATGAAATTTGCAGCATTCTCAAAATTGAAAGGAGTTCAACATGTATATACAGGCCATTCGCAAGAGGGGTTTGAAGGTTACGATAGCAGGGCTGATTCTTTGGTAAATTTTGGGAGTTTAATTAGTGGTAGACAATTGTCAACATGGGAGGAAGGCCTTTTGAATAAGGCAGTTGTTAAAGAGATGGATTAGGGGTGGTTAACAAATCGATGGAGGCAGTTAAAGAAGGTCACATCAAGAAGAGCTGGAGAAGAATGGAAGCAAAGAATAAGGTCGAAAGTAGTATAAGTGATCATGAGGTAGGAAAGCGCAAATTTTTTGAAATTGAAAGAGATATTAATTTGGAGAGGTGAAAAAAGAAAAAAGTAGATGTGAACAAAGATATGGCTTGGAGTGAAATTGTTGAAATTCAGGTGGATTATACAAATTCAGTTTCTTTTAAATTGGTGGCTGCCAGTAGGCAAGCCGACCGAACACAATGAAAAGCTTATGTTGGAACGTTCGTAGATTGTGGAGTCCAAGGGCAGTTCGAAGGCCGCGCTTCTTAGTTAAGCAGTACAATCCCCAATTGGTCTTCTTAATGGAGACAAAGTTGAACAAGAAGAGGATGGAAAAAGTTCGGAGAAGATGTGATTTTGAATTTGGAATTGAAGTCGAAGCGGAAGGTTCTAAGGGAGGTCTCTGTATGGCATGGAAGAAGGAAATAGATGTTAATTTGAAGAGTTTCTCTAGATGGCACATTGATGTTCTAATCAATGAGGATAATGTGGAAGAGAAATGGAGATATATTGGTTTTTATGGCTCTCCCTATTTGAAAGATAAAAATTCAGTTTGGAAGTTATTAAAAAGACTAGCTCAAGAGATTGATTATCCTTGGCTTGTCGAAGGTGATTTTAATGAAATTCTATATTATTTTGAGAAATGTGGAGGAATTGCAAGGGACGGTAAGTGTATGGAAGATTTTAGGGAGATGCTAGTGGAATGTCAACTATTTGATATTGGTTTTTCAGGGGCTTGTTATACATGGGAAAGAGGAAACCTGCCAGAAACAAATATAAGGGAGAGGCTTCATAGGGGTTGCAAATGAGAAATTGCTCACGTTTTTTCCGTCGAATACACTTCACATCTACCATACTCCACTTCTGATCATTGTCCCCTCATTTTAGAAACAAAAAGAGGAAAATTTTTAATGGGAGTAGAAAATTCCATTTCAAGCTTGGTGGACCATGGAGGAATCTTTAGAAAATGTCATTCGTGAATCTTGGGAGGAAAATGAGGGAACATTGTTGGGGAAGCTAGGCAAATTGAAGCTGTGCTTGCAGGATTGGTCACGAACAATTAGTAGAAATAATGAGGGTCTTAAAAGAAAATTACTGAAGGAGTTGGAAGCCTTGGCGGGGGGAGGGGGAACGAGATGATGATGCAATGGCTAATCTTATTGATACTAAAATTCATTTGAATATGGAAATTAACAAAGATGAGATGTATTGGGAGCATCGGACAAGACAAAAAATTGACTAAAGCTAGGGGATAAAAATACAGCATTTTTTCACAGATGTGCTGTAACTCGAAGGCAAACAAACACTATCTCTAGGTTGGTTGCAGAGGAAGGTTTGGAAATCGAGGAAGAATTAGGAATTTTGAGTGCAGCCTCTTCATTTTTCCAGAATCTGTTCAAGTCAAAGGAGTGGCAGATCATAGTAAGGTTTTAGATGGCATTGAAAGAATAATAAGGCAGGAGGATAATGAGCTCTTATTAGCACCCTATTGAGAAGAAGAGATAGAGATAGCGTTGAAGGAATGGGTCCTATAAAGGCTCCAGGACCAGATGGATTTCCAGTTTTGTTCTATCAGAGGTATTAGCATATAGTAGGTCGCGATGTCATTGAATTCTGTTTGGGATTTTAAACGAAAATCTAGATTTTGGGGATTTTAACAGTACATACATTATTCTTATTCCAAAAGTCCCAAAACCAACACAATTGGTCAATTTCAGGCCCATCTCAGTTATTTATAAGGTAGTGGCCAAAACTATAGCCAATCGATTGCAGAAGATCATTGACAAATGTATTGATAAAGTTCAAAGCGCTTTTGTTCCTGGGAGACTCATCACAGATAATGTGCTTCTAGCTTATGAGATCTTACATATGATTAAGCAAAAACGATTAGGAAAGAAAGGTGTTATGGCAGTCAAATTAGATATGAGCAAGGCGTATGATAGAGTGGAATGGGGATTTATTGAGGAGGTGATGATAAAAATGGGTTTTGCTTATGAATGAGTGGAACTTCTACGTCGATGTGTTACTACAGTTAGTTATGCGGTCAACATAAACGAAGGAGGGGCGATTTGTTTCAGCCATCAAGAGGACTTAGGTAGGGGGATCCATTAAGCCCTTTTTTCTCTTTTTGATAAATTTACAGTGAGGGACTCTCTTTTCTTATGAGAATAGCTAAGAGGAACGGTTTGATCAAAGGCGTAAAAGCTAGTAGATAGGGGCCTGCAATTTCACATTTTTATTTGCTGATGACTGCATTCTTTTTGGGGAGGCTTCCCACATAGGAGCAAAAATCCTGAAGGATATTTTACAAGACTATGAGATTTGTTCAGGGCAGTGTGTGAATTTTTCTAAGTCAACAGTATTTTTTAGTCCGAATTCTACTGAAGAGGTCAAGGATGTGGTGTCTCGCCTATTAGGAGTTAGAGTTGCTACTAATCCAGAGAAATATTTAGGCCTTCCAAACATGATTGGTAGAAGGAATAAAGAATCATTTCAGAATCTCTTAGATAGAATCTCTAAACACATTGAGGGGTGGAGTAACAGAATGCTATCGCAAGGAGGAAAAGAGGTTTTCATAAAATCAGTTCTTCAGTTATACCCACTTTTGCAATGTCATGTTTCCTTCTCCATAATTCTTTATGCAAAAAGATGGAAGGCATTTTCGCTAATTTCTTGTGGCAAAAAGAAAAGGGCAGGAAGGGTATTTATTGGTGCCAATGGAGACACTTATGCAGGCCAAAGAATGAGGGGGGAATGGGCTTTCCAATATGGCCCAATTTAATACAGCTTTGTTGGCAAAACAGGGATGGAGGTTTTTAGAAAATCGAACTCTTTAGTTTCGCAGGTGTTCAAGGCAAAATATTTTCCAAAAAATGATTTTCTTAACTCGCAATTAGGAAATAGATCTTCGTATGCTTGGCGAAGTATTTAGGATGCAAGGGGTGTTTTGGAAAAAGAGATAATTTGAAAAGTTGGATCGGGTGAAAGGATCTCTATTGTTCACGATTCGTGGGTTCCAAATCTTTTTAATTCAAGATTTTTATCTTCTTATACAGGATCCAGTGATAATAAAGTCATTGAACTTATTAATTGTCAAGCAAGAGAATGGAAAAGGGAGGTGGTTGAAGATACCTTCGGAGCTGATGAGGCGGACAAAATCCTTTGCATCCCTTTAGCTAAGCATCCGTATGAGGACCTTAAGGTATGGAGGGCTAATCCTACTGGGGTTTTCTCGGTCAAGAGCACCTACAAACTATTACAGAGCATTGATACTAGCGCTTATGCGTTACAACTTATCTACTATGATTTTTACAAAAAGCTATGGGGCATTGATCTTCCTACAAAGATTAAAATTAACATGTGGAAAGCTTCCTGGAATTACATCCCCACACGGGTGAATTTATCACTAAAAAGTTAACTTCAGATGCTTCCTGTCCTCGGTGTAGTTTAGGGCCAGAATCGTTGCTTCACCTGTTCAGAGATTGTCCAACATCAGTAAGCATGTGGTCAGAGTTAACTGAAATACAATTGATTCAAGATTCAAATGTAGACTTTAAACAGTGGCTCACCTCGTCTGTTGCCCTTCTCTCCTTAGATTCAAGCCGACTTTTTTGTGTAGCTCTATAGGCCATTTGGAGAGAGAGGAATGCTCGGATTCATGAAAAGAGAAGCAAAACAGGGAAGGAAATCACAGATTTTGTGAGAAACTATGTAAAAGAAATTGACAGAGCAAAACCCAAAGTAGTAAAAAGTTCAAAAATTGAAAGAAGATGGAAACACCCACCTTATCAGACCGTGAAAATTAATTTTGATGGTGCTTTTGACGTTAAGGAGAATCTTTCAGCATCTAGAGTCGTGGTCAGAAATAATGAAGGATCTGTTCTTGCTTCGAAGTCCAGACTACACGAGAAGGTGGCTTCCGCCTTCGCGGTCGAAGCTTTGGCTTGCAGAGAGGCGGTTCAGTTAGGGGTCGACATGCAAAAGAATGATGTTATCATTGAGGGAGATTCGCTTACAGTTGTCAAAAAATGAAGGAATGTTTCGATAGACTGATCTTTAATAGGTTCATACATTTTTGACATTCAACAGATGCAGACAGTTTTTGAAACGATAAGATTCGAGTTCATTTCTAGATCTGGAAATAATCTAGCCCACATGATAGCAACTGAGTCTTTGAAGAACAGAGAAGAATTTTACCTGGACTGAGGAGTGCCGGTCTATGCTGAAGAAAGAGCGATGAACGACAGTCTAGGGGAGCCAGATTGATAGTCAGTGTGATAGGAAGGAAGAGGGAGCGACAGGTTTCTGAAGAATCTTTCTCGGCGCTCAGCACATGAAGGTTTTTTATCAGAGTTTGGGGTCTTTAGAAAGGAAGAAATGAGAAGGTGGGGGTAAGAGAAAGAGTCAAAAGCGTTTTTGATTTGCAGAACGTCATTATTTTTCTCTTGGGAACCTCCAACATTAATGGCTGGACGGTGAGATGTGACAGAAATGCAGACGTGGTGGAGGCCAACTGTTTGTTCGGATTTGACTGGATTTTAAATTTGATTTTGCATTGGTTTTTGCTTTTCTGTTTTCTAGCATTTCTGGACTTGTTTGGTTTTAAGTCGGATGGTGTTTTTCTCTTTATTTTGGGCTCATTCCGAGTTTGTTTATTTTGGATTAAAGCCCAATAGATATAGTTTTATTTTTATTTTATTAATCCAGTCATATTATTTAAAAAAAAAAAAAAAGATACCATGTGAACTGAACCTGCTTCTTTTTTTTTTTTTTTTTAGCAAATATGCTTTGTGAATTTACTAGGAGATAAGATATTCTTTCAAACACTTGGTGTAAACACATTTATGGAATAAAGTTAGATGGAGACTTTTGACATATGTCTCGTGCATATTCAATAAACAATGACATGTTGCCAGTGAAATAAAAAAAATAGTGAAAATTTTATAAATAAATATTAATAAGTTTGTTTTAAAATAAATTTGAAACTCTAAAATTAATATAAACCTTAAATCTTAAACTATAAAATTTAAATTCAAAATTCAAGAAAAATATAATAATTATAATTAATATTTAATTTTATTTAAATAAAGTTATTATTATCTCCACTATTTTATCATGCACACCGATAATGTATAAAATCTATACACATTAAATATAATTCATAAATATTATTAATGCAATTTAAGAATCTTCCTTCCCTGGCATTTCAATTAGAATATGCATAAATTGTTCTTCACATGCATATATGTGTGTGTGAATGGCTATTTATATATAGAAAAGAAAGAAAGAAAGAAAAAGCATAAATTCCTAAGGGGCAGCATTAAGGGAAACTAATGGGTGTCTGTTTCACATGAAAAGAGAATGTCAACTTTCATCTACAACTTTGGGAACCCTTTCCTAATGAAAGAAAATCATAACATAAAAATAAGTGAAGGGATTGGATATGGTGAGGCTTTCTGATTTGGTGTTTATTGTCGTATTGTCGATTTTAATAGCTCATTATTAAATTTACTAAAATTAAAGTACAATTAATTGAACTCTTTTGATTGATTTGTTAGTTAAGGGTTGCTCACTTACAGAACTTACTCGAGTTTAAACTTGTGGAGGGGTAATGGTAGGCCTTTATATGGCCAGCTCTTTCTGGATGTTGTGTGTGTGTAGAGTGATAGTTTTTAAAATTGGCATAATGATAGCTTTAACTTTCAACGTTTATATATGTGTCAATTTATTTAGTATTGATTCTAAAATATCTAACCCTTAATATTTACACATTGTATAATTTAGTCTTTTTACTTTTTATAATTGAGTAACCATTTTATAATTTTTTATAATGGGTGACAAAAATGAAATTTACTAAGTTGGGTGACTACCATGTAGTTTACCCTTATAAAATTTACATTTGTCTAACCAACAATTTGAATTACTTAATTTAGGGTTGAGTAAAGAAATTGAGAAACCCAAAATTTGATTTGAACCAATGCATTTTATTCCGTTCATTTTGGTTTCAGATTGATGTTATTCAAATTGAATAAAATGAAACTCACTTTATTCAAATCAAACAAATTGAATGAAAAAAAGTCATATTTAAATGAATAGTGGTGATAGACTAAAGATGGATTATGTCAATATCTATATGGCTAATTCATTTAACATAATTATTATTATGTTGTTAAAAAACTAAATATAATCATAAAAAAAGTTAAAAGTTCTTTAAATGTTTCAAACAAAAGTTTATATATATTAATGTAAGTAGATCATTTATTGAATATGATAGTTATGATTATAACCACAATTATAATTTTAGTAAATTAATTTATAAAACTTTTATAAAAATTTATTCATAAAAGAAATTATTCATAAATTGTCAACCGTATATATTTGATAGTTATAAATTTAATCGATTATATGACATATTACAACGACTCAATTATAACTAATTGAAGCTAGTAACTAATGAAATTAATTAAAAACACGATACAATAAATATTAGGTATATGAATGATTTATATGTTAACTTTCTTTTAACAACTTTGAATGATTTATCAACTTAATAGCTTAACTTAAAATGACTTTTTAAGTGAGGATAAATATAAAAAGAGTACACATGAACTTTCATCCAACGGATAATATGATATATGAATTTAGATTTTATGCAGTTATATACATGAAACTTTGATCTTGCAACAATTTTATACATTGAACTTTAATTTTGATTCAATTAGTAAGTGTCGAAACCATTTTTAAATTGTGCTTTGAAAAAATGGGGATCGACTTTAAAAACAAAGTGGGAGTCGCCAACAATATTTTTTACTTAGGTGTGATTGGATCACCTTGTAAAACTTTTTATTTTAAAACATTTGATTTTGGTCCGCGAAAACAAGAAAATAGGTTCGGAAGTCGGTTACGTATGAGGAAGGGTTAGCACCCTCATAACGCCTAAAAATTGGTACCTAATCGATAAAATCATGTCCGAATGTTGAAAATAGAGAAAGTTAGAAAATATGGTCCTTTTATTAGAAAGAAAATCAAGACTTACTTATTACAAAGAAATAAAGTACTTTACCCAATAAGTTAAGGTATAGCACATCATGACTTTGAAATTAAGCTCATCTTTATTTTAAAAAATTCCTACCTCAAGATGCAAGATGTCGAACCCAATAAGTTAGGGCAAAATGCTTTAAATTCCCAAGAATAGGTTTTTTGATTTGAAATTGGTAAATCTCAGCTTTTTTCTTAAATATATAAAAAAAAGGGATATGTGATACTTAAAGTTTCACGAGAAAAATCGAACCCAATAAATTAGGTCAAAATTCTTCTCGAAATTTTCCAAATATCACATATCACCATATTTTGAAAATCCTTTGATTTAAAAACTATTTTATAATAAAAAATGGTATGAGTAAGACATGGAATAATACATTATAACATACATATCAATTCAACCTAATTGCAAATTATATTAATAATAAATAATCAATGAATAATATAAAAAAGTTAAAGTAATATTAAACAAATATAAAGATACTTAATAATAATCATAGTACATAATAAATAATATAAAATAACTAATAATAATATATAAATATTATACATAAAAAATAGCAAATAATATGTATAATAAATTTAAAAAGACATTTATATACATAATATATTAATCATAATAATTATATAAATAAAATAGGTTATATATTATAATAGACTTTATACAAAACAAAATTAAAAATATATAGTACTATATAATATATAAATTAAAAAACATAATATAATAAATAATATATAATAATATAAAATTATTAAACTAAGTAAAATAATATATAATAATTAAATATATATAAAATAATACATATAAAGTATATATATAAACTATTAATAAATTAATAAATATAGAAAATAATATAAAACATGATAAAACAATTAAAATAATTTAAAATAAAATAAATTAAGTAAATTAAAAAATAAATAAAGAAACAGGGGTTAAACAACAATTAAACAGATTAAAAGGATTGAATTAAAATGCACATTAAAACACAGGGGTTAAAATGGCAATTAAGCCTTTCTTAAAACGGTAATGTTCTAATTTTAGCCTTCAAAAAGCCTATGGGATTAAATTGGAACACAATTAAACCTTTAGGGCCTAATTAGAAAATAAAAAAATGAAATTAAAAGGGATTGAAAAATATAAAATTTCAGAGGGACTAAAATGGTTATTAGACCATTAGTATAAAAAACACGCGGATCTTTTTACCCATCGGGTCGATGCACGGATCCTGGGTGAAACGGCACCGTTTTGGCGCAAAAGGCGCTGGTGCAAAACGACACTGTTTTGATGCTCTATAAAGGCTTACCTTTTTTCTTTAAATTTCATTTCTCTCCTCAGCACAAGAAAAAAAAATATTTGAGAGCCTTCCACAGGCGATTTTCATTCTTCTCCAAAGGCCACGACGCCTTTCCCATCAATCACATGCCACACCGTAATGTGGCAATGAATTTTCAAAAAATGTAAGGTTTTCCTCCTTTTTTAAATATTTTTAAACCCTTAAAAACTAAAAATAAATAAAAAACAAATAAATAAAGAACGGATTCGAAAAGAAGAATAAAAAAAGAAACCTTGCTCTTTTTTTTATTGTCTGGTATATATTGTTGCTTCCGTATTAGTGCCCCCCTTTACAGATTTTTTAGGGATTTTATGTAGCCCCGAAATGAAAATAAAAAATAAAATACAAATCTTTTTGTCCGATTCTTGCTTTTCTTTCTTTTCTTGTGCAGGTGGAGCGGAGATCCGCGATGTGGAGTTTGACCCGGGCGTTAATGGCATGTCGCAGATCGTGGCGATGATGGCGGCTGGTATGGAGGCTTGCGGCGCGAGGAAACCTAGGGTTTTAGAAACCCTTGGTTTTTGATTTGGAGTTGGGCTTTTTGGGCTCATCTGTTAGTGTTGGGTTAGTGGTTTAGGAATGGGTCTGGGTCTGAGTCAATATTTGGGCTGCTGTTTCGGGTTTCTATTTTGGGCTTGTATTTGATTTTGTGATGGACTGTAAAAAACTTTTGGACATTTATTTTGATTTTTCAGCCCGGGCAAAAATGGGCATTTACAGTAAGTATTTAAAGAAATAGATACAATAATTTTATTTGTATTAGAAAAGTATAATCATCTCTGCATGTAATTTATAAACGTAAAATGGATTATATTAGTAATGGTGTTAATAGTTTGTGAAATTTTAATCAAATCAAAATGTCATATGTAAAATTACACAAAATTAAAATTCACATATAACATTAGACATTAGACTTAGGTTCATGTGCAGTTTTGAGATTCATCCCTTTTAAATGGTATTTGCAAATGATTATGATGTTTATTTAATTATTTAATTCATAATTTAATGTAAAGTATGCATTAAGAAAAAAGTTAAGAATTGCAATATTAGGTTTTTTGGGCCCAAAACAATGTGGTTGTTTTTTTCGCAAGCATTGCCCAAATTTGCCAAAGAATTGCTAAATCGAATCGCAATTTTCAATTTCAAATATTTCAATTTTACTTAATACATTCGATTTTAAAGGTCAAATATCAAATGAAGCAGTTCAGTTCAAATTTTGTCTAATAAATACTGTATCAAACTGAATCAAATACACCCCTAATCTAGTCTATGCCTAGTTCAAGAATAGGTTGTGCTATATGTGATTTTAACTAGACAAGTTAATGTAAGAATAACTCACAATGATCCAAACAAGTAAATAAAGATGACTCAAACTTGAAGTTACTAAACCCAAAATGTCTCGATCTGAAAAAAAAAAAAAAAAGCTCAAAACCTCAAATTTGAATGACCTAAGCTTAAAATACTCGAGACGTGAAATCAAATCAAATTTAATACAAACCCAAAATCAACTCAACTCAAAATGTTCTAAAAATTTTAAAATTTTATTTGACCCGATCTAGATGGACTAATTCAAAATCAATCCAACCTGTTGAATCAAAAGCTATATATTTACTTATCATCATCTATTGTGGATATGAACATTTATAAGCTAAGCAAAGCAAAAATCTACTAAAATATTTGTAAAAAATGTACAATTATAAATTAATATAACGATAACATTACACAGTTACACTCAAAAAGGAATTTCTAACTTCATCATTAATCATCCCATACCCTTGAAGTTGATATCAAAAGTATTACATAATCAAAGCATTCCACAGCTTGGTGATAAGGGTTTGATTGGAATCAATTTCGGAGAAATTTTTTGTTACCCTATGTTTTTAAAACTTAAATCTATAAACCATAAAACAAAACTATTTTTGTAAAGTATGTAAAAACAACAAAATAGAAAATTAATATAAAAAGCAAAAACTGAATTCAATCCAATCAAATTATTACGGATAGTTTGAAATTTTTAATTTTATAATCCAATTAAATTAAAAATCAATATGGTGACCAACTAGCTGGAAATTTTTGTATTGGGTTTTAATTGAATTATTAATTTTTACAAAGGATCGAAAGTACAATTTCTCATTTACTCAAGTGTTTAAAGTGGATTATGTAACATCCTCAAAACTCTCTTAGTCGTAAATAATATGAGATAAAATCTTACCGAAATAAGGTATAAGATCAAAGAAAATGAAAGTTGCAATATATCAAAAGAGAGTTAAATCAAGAAGCATGACATGATGTATTGAGGAAGGGATTAAATCGTAAATAAATGAAAAGTTTTTAGCTCAAGCATAAATATTCAAAATTTAGGGGATTGAAATGTAAAAATGAGCAAGTTGAAGGACCAAAAGTGAAAATAATCCAATTTACTAATATATGGAATTGGCATGCAATGACCAAATTGAATAGGTGAACAATTGTGAGGGACTAAATTACATTTTTACCAAATTAAGTGATAATTCAAGGATGGAATTTTGAATTATCATAAATAGTAAAATAGTCAATTAGCAAGAGGGAGAATTCTAGCATGTAACAATGATGTTGATGATATTTTGGTGATTTTTTAATTAATTAGTTAAATATTATTTTATTAATATTTTACTAAGATAATTATTATTATTTTATTTAGAAAATGGTAGTATAAAAAGAAAGGAAGGATAAAGGAAATTTATCATCCTTCCAACATGAGTGAAAGGGTGAGAAAGGAAGTTTTCTTTTCTTTATAATTTAGTCCTTTGCCATGAAAACCTACATTTTTACCCCAATTTTTTGAATATTTCCTTAGATATTAAAGAGAGAAGATGAAGTAGAGATTCCAAAGAATATGCCCATCAATTTAGAAGCAAGAAAACAGTAGATGAAAGTGGAGAAAATGAGAAGTAAAAGGAAGGAAAGTGGTGAAGATGAGAAATGCATGGAAATGAAGAAGAAATGAAGAAATTATTGACAAAGGAGGTAAGTTTCATTCTAAACCTACTTGTATTTCAATAGATTGACGTTTTGAGTGAAATATGTATTTAATCTAAATACTAGAAATAGAAAGTATTTGATGAAGAATAGAGACTTAAAACACTAAATTGGTCGAGAGAATGTGATTTGTATTGTGAAAAGTACTAAGATTAATAAATGAATATGTAATCTACACATAAACATAAGTGACTAAATTGTATAATAATCAAAAGTATGGCAATTATGTGTGATTGAATGAAAGATAATGCAAAGGACCTTGGAAAAGAAAATATTTTCATTAAAACAATTTGGACAACAGCAGTGACTTAACTTTGAAAATTCACATAAAATTATAGAAATTTAATTAGAGATTGAATTAAATATGAAATTAAAGCTTATTGAGTCTAGTTTCATATGGACAAAATGGTGAAAGAAACAAGATTTTATAGTTTGAGATATATTAATTTTCGTGAAACAAGGTTGGAGTGGATTTGAGTTCCCCTGTTTTGACTTTGGAAAATAATAAAAAATTGTAAAAAATAATTATGAGTTTAAATTTATATGTTTAAATTATTAATAAGTCTATTTTCAATAGAAACAAAGGAAAAAAATCATCCAAACCCCGTACTAAGAGATAATTAATTTTTAGTAAAGAAAGGTTGAAGCTGTCAAGCAATAGAACATGGACAAATTTGAATAATTTTTTGTACTGATTAGCTAAATTTTAAATTCTGAAATTTTATGGTAAAAGATATTTGAGTCTAGTTTCAAAATTGGATCTTAATTTCAAATTCGTAACTCAAGATATAAATAATTTAGTGATTAAGACTCAAGTGGAGAGCTTTGATATGAACATATAAGTAAATAGTGAAATTATAGACAATGTTACATATAAGCATGTTATATACTAAAAGCTAAAGATTCTAATAAATATATACATAAATGATGTGGAATGGAGAGGAGGAGGAGGAGGAAAAAATATGAATATATATATATATATATATATATAGTAGATGAATTTGAAATCATTGAAATGATTGTAAATGATGAAATGATTAATACATGTGAATATGTTTAAACAAAATGATAAAATAATAAGTGAATAATTGTTAATTGATGTGATATTGAATTCTTCTTAAAATTTTATGAAGAATTAAATTGATTAACACAATTTATAAATAAATATGAAATATACATAAATTGGGTAAACTACTTTGAAAGTGTAAGTTCTCCAATGGTCTTATTTGTAAAACTTTAATATTTGTGTTAATTTTATAAACTTTGTTATCTTTGATTGAATATCATGTTTTTATGAGGACTTGAGATTAGAAATAAATATAAGTGAATGATATGTAAAATGAAGTGGCGATTATGACATCTGAATATGATTCAGGTAATGATATAAAAAAATAAATAAAAATAAAGTGTGGAACTTGTAGGAAAATGGAGACAACGTCACGATGACAAGTTCGCCATGTCATGACGTGGAAACCCCCAATGTGGCGACGACAATTCAAAATTTTTTATGAACTATACAATTTGACCTTTGATCAATTATGGATGTTTTAATGAGCTCATTTAACTCATAATTAGTTTTATTGTAAATTCAATTATTACTGAAATGAGTTAATGATCTATATTAATTAAATAATATGATACATTGATCTGAAATTTCCAGTAGTTGCTTCGGCAACGAATGTGACATCCTGATGTTTTGACTCAGCGACCGGGTCGGGTATAGGGTTGTTACAAATTAAATTAAGATATTATATTTTAATTTATAATTTACACATAGATCTGTCCGTGGGTCGGGTCACTTAACCCGATAAGTGAGAAGGTTTGGGTAAAAATATATGCTCGAAAAATAGGCTTGGACAAAACATAAGACCTGTTTAAAAAATGGGCCAAGTTTCAGATAATGCTTTTTTTGGCCCGAGCCAAGCCCGATCTGACATGAATTAGCAAAAAAAGACAAAAAAAAAGTTATTTTATGCTATTTTTATTATTATTTTCTCACTATTTTGCTATCATTTCACTATCATGTTACTACTATTTTGTTGTTATTGTTTGAATATTGTATTCTTATTTTATTATTAATTTTGTTACTATTTTAAAGGCATTTGCTTGTTAAGTTACACATATCTTAGTGTTATTTAAGTATAAATATTTTTTAAATTTGTTGGAAAACATTTATTTTATTTTTAGTATTTTTATGTATTATATTTTATTTTTTATATAAAAATTTTAATTTGGCTGGGTTGAACTTGAGCTAAATTTTAGGCCTATTTTTTAGGTTGGGCCCGAGCCTAACAAACAGGCCTAAAATTTTGACAAGGTCCAACCCAGCCCATGGACAAATTTACTTATACATAATATATGGACTAAATTCATAACTTACATATAGTATAGGGTCCGATAGTAAATTTATAAAGTTATGATAAAAAACTATAATATTTTTAATAAATAAGTATGTTATTTTATAATGTATAGTATAAACACGTAAATAAGTTATGTCTATATTTATTCGTCATAACTTTTATAAATATATATATTATAACTTTATTTTTATAGTAAACTTTTGACCATAATTTTAGAATTTTTAAGATTTAAAAATATTTTTGTTATAACTTTATAAAATATACAAATTTTTTACAATATAATTTTTAAGGTTTATAATATAAGAAAATTTTGGCGTAACTATTCAAAGTACTCATTCATGTTCATGTTTATAATATAATTTTTATAACTTGTATAAAAATAATTTTTTAAAATTTAATTTAAGTGTAATTAACTACGTAATTATTTCAATTCTCACCATCCCCTTAACAATTGAAAAGTTTGGTCGGGGTGCTCCAATTTCACCCAATTCTGTGGGACCCATCAATTATAATGGTTACACAAACACGTCATAAATAATTACACTCAAATCTAATTATTAGATGCCTTTCCAAACACGGCCTAAACGATAGGCAAATTTAAGCAAACTTACTTTAAATATAATATTTATTTGGATTAATATCCTATTTGGTACCTAAGTTTGACTTTAATGTTCAATTTGATAAATGAGTTTTTTTTTATCAATTTGGTACTTGATTTTAGCTTCAATATTTATTTTGGTACTCGAGCTTTTTCAATTTGATATTTGAGTTTTTTTTGTTCGATTTAAGTATCTAAGTTTGGCTTTAATGTTCAATTTGGTATGTGAGTATTTTTTTGGTCCCGATTAAGTATATGTGTTTTTTTTTAGCATAATACACATGTCAAACATTCATTGAGTTATATTATATCATTTGGCATGGGTACAAAATTGAACATTGAAGCCAAATTCAAATGTCAAGTTGGGAAAAAAGCTTAGGTACCAAACTGAACATCAAAACCAAACTCATATATCGAATGATATATTAATAGTATTTTTAAACATAATATTTTATTTATATTATTTTTTGACATATAACTGCAAGTGTTTTCATCCGTTTTACAATTTAAATCTAATCTTGTTCGAGCAAAAAATAATATTCAGGTAAAACACTCCTGTATAAGTATAAATAAAAGAGTTATCTATATCGTGGTTGTAAAATTTTAAAACTTTGAAACCCATGTGATGGTCAAGACTGTTTACCGCCCCAAGTGTGACTTAGATTCGAGTCACGCTAGTCGCATTGGTTGTTCGGATTATGCCCTATTATTGTAATTCACAAAAAAAAAATTAAAACTCTACAAATATTGTGAAAAGAGATGCAATAAATAAAAATAAAAATAAATTATATAAAAAGGATATTTATCAAATTTTTAATTAAATATTTATATGTAATGTAATTACAATATCTATACATTGATAATAAACTAGGTGTCATTATTTTTAAAATATTTATGAAAATATAAACAAATTTATTTATTTAGATGACATGATCATCCACACCTCATATTATATTAACATGAACTTTTTTAGAAATAAACGTTATATATATATTGAATTTTAACTTAATTAATATTAGTATTGTTATTAGTGTAAGAAAATGTACATTTGAGCATGCTCCATAAGTAATTCTAAATAATATTATCTAGATATAAAATATAAAAAACTTAAGAGTATTATTTTATAACTACTGAAATGACTAAAATATCCCATTAAAGGGACAACAGTCTTTTTAAAAAAGCGAGTCGCCATAGCTTTACCTCTACTAAAGGAAAAGAAAAGAAAAAAAATAATTTAATTTCAATTATTAAGATAAAATTTAATATCTTAAATAATAATTAGATTAAATCGTAAAAACTCAAAATTTAATATAGATTAAATTGGTATTCTCAATGAATTATTTTCTAATATATATATATATATTTAGTTTAAAAGTGAAACTTTTCTTGTTAATTGTATTAATAATTTAATAAAATTTACCTTTTAAATATATAATATTATGACGTATTAATATTTTTTTCCAGTGTTAAAATAATTAGAAAAGAGTCAATAAAACTTTAACAAAGTTGGCAAAGACAAAGGCTAAGAACGTTGAAGACTCGAGTTTTAGTCCCACTATTTGCAATTACAATGATTAGATTCTTTTTTTGGCTTTGTGTGGATTTTATCCAGTTTTTTCCAAATCAGTCCGGCTTTTGTCTGATTCTTTGTTCATTACTTAACATCATAGTTAATTAAATATATATTTGTATTTGTCTTATACTTTTCTTGTATTGTATACTAGTGAAACTTCAAAAATAAAAATAAAAAATTTTATGTGAATTTTAATATGATACAAGTATACACATGGAATTATGATTGTGATTCAAATATATACGTGAAACTTTAATTTTGATTCAATCATATATATTCAAAAAAATAGATATATCAATTTATTTTACATCGGATAACTATAATTATTTACGATATAATATATAAACATATAATTGTGTTATATTAATAATTTATGAGAATTGGATCAAACTAAAATTTTATATATAAAATTAAACATTAGACTAAAGTTCATGTATAATTTTGAGATTTAATTCAAACATTAAATTATAATAAAGAGACTAAATTCATAAAAAGATAATTTATAGGGACCTTTTATAAAATTTTACCTAATAATTATATTACGTATGCCAATAAAGTCATCATCTTCGATGAAGCTTAGTAAATTCAGTCTCAGATTAACAGAAAAAAGAAAAAAAAAAAACCCATAAATTTCCTCAAAACCCTCTCTTCCCACGAAAATCCTTCTCAATTTAACAAGAGAAGGAAGTTTTTAAAGCCTTTTGCAATAAAATTTTGTTGGAAAGGGCTCATGGGAAGGGTTCTACGTGAAACACCGAATCCACCATTGTCGTCGTCGACGGAAGGCGCCACCACGTCGTCGACGTCGGTGATGAAGACGTTGAACGGGTCTCACCACTTCAAGATCACGGGGTACTCGCAATCGAAAGGTACGGGGGTCGGAAAATACATAGCTTCCGATATGTTCATGGTGGGTGGGTATTTGTGGTCGGTCTATTTTTACCCCGACGGTAAGAGCCCCGAAGATAATGCCGTGCACGTTTCGTTGTTCATTGCTTTAGCGAGCGAAGGGACGGACGTTAGGGCGCTTTTTGAGCTCACCCTTTTGGATCAGAGTGGGAAAAAGAGGCATAAGGTGCATAGCCATTTTGGAAGGACGCTTGAGAGCGGTCCTTATACTCTTAAGTATCGTGGCAACATGTGGTAAGGGTTTTATTTTGCAATTTCAATTGGAATTACAGGGTGGGTTTTTGGGTTTTACGATGAGTTTTCTTTAGTTGATTGAAGTTTTGGTGGGTTTAATCTTTATTCTTCTTTTGTGATTTTTATTGGGGTTTTAATTATCTTGCAAGATAGTAAGAACTGCATAATGGGTTGTTCTGGTTCTTGTGTTTGTAATCTTCAGGTTCACTTTGTTGTTTAAGGCTAGAGTCTAGATCCTCTTCTCTTTTTTTTGCATTTATTGAGCTTTAGCCTTTATGTTGGTTCTTAGGTGGCTAGGATGTTTGCATAACAAGTTTGTTGCCTATGAAATAGCAATATAATTGTGGGAAATTTTGGAGGAATAAATTAGCTTCATTCTTGTGACAAACTTTTTTTATATATGAAAAGAATTTGGGATAGTTGACAAGAATATAATTTCACATGAATTATGCTAAAATTGGTTATTGCACTAGATTTTGTTAGCCACTATGGCTGACCTTAATTGCTATTATTATTAGTATTACTTTTTTGGTCTTTCTTTCCTTCTCCTAATCTTATTAAGATTCCATGACTTGTGAATTTCGATTTATTTTGAAATACATGTAATATATTGAGTATAGGTTGTGGGGATTAGTGAGAATAAAGCGAAGTTAATTCAGTCATATGTCTGCTTTTATATATATATATATATACCATGTGTTCTTGTCGGTTTTTTGGTTTGAGACTAGTCATGTTTGGACCAGGGTGGTATTCAAGTAAAACCTTCCTAATAGTGATGGCTCCAGGATTTGAACTCAGTCCAAATGCTTGGGCAAGAAGTCTACTCCACTTCTTCCAACCATGCTTTTTTTATTTTGAGTTTAGCATGTCTATAAAAATTATTTCTTATTAAAGTGTTCTATTAAATTTGAAGGATTTCAGTTTTTTTTTTTTTTTTAATTTTTTGCATATTGCCTCCTGTTTGACTGTTTGTGTAGACATGTTTTTCTTCAAAGCTACACTTGTATCTGGTTTCTTTTATGCTCCATGTCGATCCATACAGTTCAAACTTACTGCAGCTTGTTTAATTTGGCAACTTCGTAAAGCATTTGGTTGCAATCAAGTATACATTGTTGACCAAAACATATGCAACAACATTATTGCTAGCCTAATCGAACAATTCTATAGTATTGATTACTTTACTTTTTTCATTGTTCATGATGTCTGACCTTTACTAACTAGATGATAAATGTTATGAAGACATATGTGGGTTGCGTTATATCAGATTTCGGTCTTAGCCTCTTGGCCCGTAGGTTCTTAGCACCCAATTTCTGTAAGGGGATTTGCCAAGTTCCGGGGTTTGACTCCTCTTGTCTTCCCCCTGAAATGAACAAAAATAAGAAGCATATTTTATTTGTTTCCCTCATTTCTCTTGGTATATGATAACCTTTGGTGAGTAGTAAAGTAATTAGTTTGATTTGCTGCAGGGGATATAAACGGTTTTTTAGAAGAACTCTTCTCGAGCAGTCAGACTACCTCAAAAACGATTGCCTCTCTGTTCATTGTAGTGTCGGAGTTGTTAAGTCACATACAGAAGATCCTAAGTTCTACGCCATAGCTGTTCCGCCTTCAAGAATCGGTCATCATTTTGGACAATTACTAAAAACTGGAAAGGGAACTGATGTTAGCTTTGAAGTTGGTGGGGAAGTCTTTTATGCCCACAAGTTGGTACTTGCTGCACGTTCGCCTGTGTTTAGGGCACAACTTTTTGGTCCTATGAAGGAACAGAATACAAAGCAGATAAAAGTTGAAGATATTGAAGCTCCGGTTTTTAAGGTTCAGTCAAATACCCCTCTTCTTATGTTGGACAAGAACTCATGCTATCTCTTGACCAATGATAATGCATTGGTGATGGATGCAAAGCATTAACCTGCTGTGGAAAGCATACACTGCCTCGGATGCATCATGTCAACTCCATTGATAGCCTGCCTGATGTTAATAATTAGTTCTTGGAAACTTCTGCATGCAAATTATATGCTGGGGTGGCTGATGCTTATGCTTTTGAAGTCAATTTGTGGCATGCACTGTCTTAATCTTTTAGTCAATTGCTTCATATAACTCACATGTAGATCATCAATGGTTATACACAACAGTACATTCCTGAATGTGCATTTCTTTACCTTTCTAAAAATAATGATATTCGAGCTTTATTTGAAGGCTACAAAATATTTTACTCATCAAGATAAAGCAATTTGACTATATAAAGTATGCAATCTATGGTCCGGGTTACTGATACAGTATTATCTCTATTGACTATTCCTTATTTTGCACTTTGCAGGCCCTACTTCACTTTATGTACTGGGATTCTCTACCTGACATGCAAGAGCTCACTGGTCTCGACTCAAAGTGGGTGACTACATTGATGTCTCAGCATCTGCTTGCTGCCGCAGATAGGTATGGACTAGAAAGGTTGCGATTGCTCTGTGAGTCCAATCTTTGTGAGGATGTTACCATTAACACTGTGGCAACTACATTAGCCTTGGCCGAACAGCACCATTGTTTCCAGTTGAAAGCTGTGTGTCTCAAGTTCGTTGCAGTGGCAGAAAATCTAAGAGGTGAGTGTCTCTTTATGTTTTGATAAGTACTTCAATGTTGAATCAGGGCTATCCATGCCCGACAATTATTGCTTTTAGATAGAAGGCATAGCAAGTTATCATATAGCTATTCTTAAGTTTGTCTTGTTGTTATGGGTCATAAATGCCACAGCTGTTCTCACATAGAAGTCCCATATAGCCGGAGTGTGTCTTAGATCTCGGTATATTATGCAATCATTCTTCATGCAATTGAACAAAACACAACCTTAGGGTTTTCTATCTCGAGCTTTTATCATATATTGTCGAATTTGAAACCTTTCATTCAAGTACAGCTATTCTGAATGTCTCATTTGGGATTTCATTAAGTCATACAACTGCAATTGCACTTTGGTTTATACCATCGTCAACATCCATAATCTTTACAAGATTCATCCAACTCTTAGGCTTCTCTTGACTGAACCCTCAGCGTTTTTCTTTGTCTTGGGCAGCTGTAATGCAAACAGATGGTTTCGTGTACTTAAAGGAAAGTTGCCCATCTGTCATGACCGAGCTGTTGGAGTATGTGGCTAGAGTGATTGAGCACTCGGTGTATGTATGCAAACATGGGCTTGAACCCATCTTTGATGGAAGTGATGCAAATGGTAGGAGGGTGAAGCAACGGCTATAGTTACAGCTTGGTACAGTATCCTTACTAATTAAAAAGAAAATAAGAAAGAAGAAGAAGATATGGATGAGCAAAAATAGATGAAAATACAATTGGACTAGAAGAAATACAATTTTTCTTTTGAAATTTTATTTCAGTGTTGTAAGCTTGGGTATTTATAAGAGATGTAAATTTAGTTGTTCCTTTGGTTGCTCTGTATTGGGAAATGATATTTCCTCATTATATATGTGCGTTGTAGTTGTGTTTCATCTTTAAAATATTTATATATAGCTTTTAATAG
Source organism: Gossypium rotundifolium (assembly GCA_025506655.1). NCBI lineage: Eukaryota > Viridiplantae > Streptophyta > Magnoliopsida > Malvales > Malvaceae > Gossypium > Gossypium rotundifolium. The sequence continues at coordinate 14,046,414 of CP106729.1, read as the reverse complement.
GATCTACATTTGTATGTTTAATAAAGCCTTTTAATGTATTATTAGGTCTACTTCATTCAATATATGCATATCAAAGTACAGAAAAAGGGGAAATCTGAAGAAAAACGATATGAATGTCTGACCAAAATGAAGTCATATCGGATGAAAACATGAGGCTAGCCTTTGTATTGTAAAACTCGGAGTCTCCGGCGTGGCCTGTGGAAAAGTGAAGACAAAAAATGTGTGAAGCTAAGAGGTGATGGATGCGTGGTTGACATTGAGGTCTGATAGAAATCATAAAACTTTGAGAATGAATTATGATCCACGTGTGATAGCATAGAAAATTAAAAATTGAATTAAATAATGCATTGACGCAACAATTAAATCCATTTTAACACTCGTAATGTCAAAATTTTATCTCTACTTACAAGTTAAGCAATTAATTGGTGGGGTCCACCCCCACCGTCTCTTAAAACATTAACGAGCTCCTGCTCCCCTTCCATTTGTCACCTTCTCATGCTTCTTATATGCCTCCCCATTGAAATCGCCGCCGTCCTCATCCTCATCCTCCTCTTCCTCCACCTCCTCGCAGTTTTCTTCATCCGACGACAGTGGCACTAGCCAACAAGTCCCATGCAAGTGGCCGTTCACGCAAACGAAATACTCCAACCTCCCGTCACGTGACCCCAGTCGCCGGGCGGCGCTCTTGGGAACGAGCCGAGCCGCCGTCATGCTCCACACTCGGGTCCCGCAGTAAGGACATCTAACCCGATCGTCGAGCGCTACTTGCCGTTCGATCAAGCAGGCTCGTGTGTTGGACCTGAGAAATCCCCGAAATACCCCTCGGAAAATCCCTAAATCGTCTTCTTTATCCCCCACTGGGTGCTCACACGGGTCACTGACGAACAACAGATCCGCCCGACATTTTTTGGTCAAGAAGCTCCGACCCGAAGTCTTCGAGAACCGAGACGCACCCGCGAAATGCCCCGGAAAAGGCCGACTCAGTTTGAAATTGCGAGTCGACTCACAACCACAACAGAAAAACATGAGCTTCGCGAGAGCATCCCATCCACCACCTATTCTCCCATTAGGTGAGCCATTAACCAATGCCGATACCATGCGAGGCGCTCGATATACACAGAGCTTCCGCCATAATAACCGTTTCGCTATAGCTCGAAGCTTACGGTTGACTGAAGCGGTCAAACAAAGGACCTGCAAATCCCATTTTATTGACTCGAAAACGAGTAACAGTACACACTCGTTGAGTATCCCCGAGTCATTAGACTCGGTTTCTTGACTCAGTGGATTAAGTCTTCGTCTCTGGGCGGCACTCATGTCTTTTAGGGGGCGGAGGAGGATCGGGGGATAGTGATGGTAATTTAAAAGCGCCTAAATACCAGTGTCTGAAACTCGAGCGAAGGACACGTGTCGAAATGGAAATGGATGGTTTATTGCCCTGGATGATGGGACACGTGGTGTGATATCATTGGAAAACTTGTGACGCGTTGTGGATTTGTATTGCTGCGATGCAGGTGATCGAGGATCGAGAATAACGTCAGCTGGTAAATTGAGATGTCAGGATCAGCCTCCACGTGTCCATATGATTTCCCCGAAATACGAGATATCTTTTTCATGCCTCGAAAATACCTAGATGGCTCAAACTTCAACGTGTTGAATGCAAGTTGAGTGCTCTTTTCTAACTTCAAAAAAATCTATACTATAAATTAATAAACATAATGTAGAGAAAATGATATGATTGTCTATAAGTGGTAAAAGCACCTTCTACTTTTGGAGATTAATTTAGAATAAAATTCCAACTATAATATTATTGGAAATGATAAATCACAAATCTTGAAAAAAATTTCATCTTCACTAATAGTAAAACGTGACCGATTGATTGCTCAGGAGAAGGTGAGATCCTCGATAGCAAAGTTTTCTGAAATTTCACTACATGACAATAATTTCAAATCGTGGATTTTAATAAGTTAAAATATATCATAGTTCTCTATACTTAATTAATCTATTTAAAATATTAAGAGGGTTTTCAAAATAATATGATTTTTTTTTACAAAAATAATATGAACTTTGTATGGAAATCCTAAACCTGTATGGCGGCATGTCAATTGTGGATTTGAGATTACGGGGATTCTATCTTTTATTTAACACAATTATTATCTTGTAGTCACTCAAAATCAACAACCATCTTATCGATTTAGGATTCTCATGCATAGTCTATGTTATTTTGATAAGGGTAAATTACACCAACAGTCACTCAACTTTGGGGTAGCTAATAAAATAGTCACCTTAGGTTTCATTTCACCATTTAACTTTTGAAAAATAACAAAATAGTCACTAACATTATAAAAAAAGTGACAAAACAGTGACTAATTAACATTTTCCGATAGTGTTTTAACTAGATCGCTGATGTGGCAAGTTAACTATTGATGTGGCCAGTTAACTTGCCACGTTGGATGTACATTGTAACATCCTGAAATTGGGCCTAGTAGAATTGGGCCCAATAGGCCTGAGAATGGGAACGTTTAAAATTTTTGGGTTGCATGTAGCACCTAGAATGTTATGGTAAGGTATTATGGGCTTGAGCATTGAGTGTAATGTTATGTTCAATATGTTAAATTGAGATTGTAAAGGTTGGGCTGACTTTTTGATTAAATATTTGGATTAGGGTTAAAGTTAGTGCCCTGGATAATTTAAAGTGAAATAGTGGGCTTTAAAAAATTGGGTTAGGTGGCTAATTAATGGTGTCAGCTTATAATTTAAGAAGATGATTAATTAAGTGACATTTTGGGCTTGTGGCCCAGAAGGGAATGATGATGCCTAAGAAAGGAGGGGAGTTGGCGTCAAAAGGCAAGGGGGGAGAGGCCCAAATTGTGGCCAACCGAAGCCCATGTTTTTAGACCAATTTTCGGACTAAAATGGAGCAAGGGGTGGCCACACACAAGGAGTAAGGGCCCAAATTTAAGTTTCATGGAGCCCAATTCTTTTAATTTAAGTTAGCTAAATTTCTAGCATTAGGATTAGGTGTAGTGGATGGCAACAAGGCTATTATTTAGGAATTTATTTTATGTGGATAATAAGCAGATAAAGGCTAAGATTTAGGGATTTTAATGATTAAAATATGTGGATAATATGCTGATAAAGGAGAAAGGAGTTAGAGATAATTAAGTCTCTTTTAGATGAGCTAGTAGATTAAGATAAAGGAGAAAAGTTAGGATTTATCTACAAAGAGAGTGATGGCCAAGAATCCATCACTCAGAGGAGTAAAGAAACCAGTTACTACATGGCAAAGGGTTGCCAAATTTCCTATAAATAGAGGGGGCTAGCTCCTTGTTTCTGACATTAAATCCTCTCCCTTTTATGCCAAATTCCTAGCTTCTTTTCTCCAAATTTCTTTCTCTAATTTCTTTAAAAGCAGAAACTTTTCCCCACTTTCTTTTCCCTTGTGCCGATTTCTCTAAAAAGCCGAAGCATCCATCGTTTTTTTTTCTTTTATTCATCCTATTTGAGAAATTGTTCTACACTTCCGGCATTTAAATCTTCCATCGGCATTACCGAATCCTCTCCCTAGTGATAGCCGAAAATCATAAGTCTCCAATTTTGGGATTTTAAGGTAAGAAGATTATCCCTAGATTTTTATTAGATTCGTTCAATATATATATGATCTTAACTCTGAAGGAGGATTAACGATTAAATATTGTTATAGTAGCTCGATAAGGATTTGATGGAATTAAATATGGATCGTGCAAAAGAAAGAATCCTAAGTTTAAGAAACGATCGAGATCATTGTTCGAGATTGGCCAATTGGTTGTGGACCATCTTACGAACAATACCTAAGGAGATAGTAGTTGTGTCGACTAAGGATAGCGTCGATATAGAAAGCCTCGTTTTATCGGTGTCGGTGTGTAGATCTCTACCACATTACCAATTAACCAGTATGTAAATCTATTTATGTATGTTATAGGCTAAAAGTCGAATAAGGTCAGTATAAACAATGAATAGAACCCTAAAAGGGCTAGGCAAGGATGCAGTGCGTAAACATAGAACTCCTATGTGTATCGAAAAATATATATGATCGCATGATATTTTCTTTATGTGTGTATACATGGGATGGGATATTGATATGATGAAGGGGAAGTGCATGATAGGTCACGCAGTGATCGGTGGTAGAAAACCCACAAATATAAATGCTAGGTCACATTGTGATCGGTGGCTATGCCACGTTTAATGATTCCTACTTAATAGGAATAGGCGATCCGTTGTCGTTTGGTGTGTAGCGATGGAGGGTTGATTATAGAAATTCCCAAGGTGTGATGGTTGGTACGGGTTGGTGTGTAGAGGATGGAAACCTAGGATGGGTTGGGTTATTCATTCTTTATTGTTTATTATGTGATTATGATTGATGCCTTCCTGTATGGGCGAGGGCCCATAATGTGTTTGGTAACATCCAGAAATAGGGCCTAAATGGAATAGTGGTTGCGAAACCATGAATCCAAGCTATAAAAGTTTATTATGATTAATTATTATGATTTATCGAGTGATTAAATACATGTATTAGAGTATTGATAAGAAATTTTATTAATTTCATGCTTAAATTGCCTATTAGGACTTGTTTGCAAAAGTTGCTAAATAGGGTTCTAATTTATAGAGTACTTGATTGAAATGGGGTTTGAAGTAGGAGTCCTTAAATGGTAATTATACCATTATATTTTCATGGACAAAATGGACATATATAGGTGGAAAGAACCAAAGTTTTTAATGAAGGGTAATTTAGTCATTTGGTAATAAAATGAAATTAAAAGGAAAAGATGGCAAAATATGCTCATCTTCTTCATTAGGCCGAATTTTCAAGTGTTCATCATAGCTAGGGTTTGTTTCAAGCTTCCAAGCTCCCTAGTAAGTGATTCCAAGCCCCGGTTTTAAGGTTCTTTACGTTTTTGAAGCCCCGGTAGCTTGGTTTAGCTTATTCTATCAATAATTTATGCGGGAGTTCATATTTGGAAAAATACCCATAGGTGAAATGTGTTTATTTTGATGTTTTATGATAGAATATGAAGTCTAAAATTATGTTAAACAACTTTTGCCAAGTGATTTTAAGTGAAAACGAGTAAAACGGCTTAATCGGTAAAAATACCTAATGTTTATAAGTATATGTTAGAGTGAGAATTTGATGTTTTCATAGAAGGGAAAAATGATCAGCATGTAATAAAACATAATAATAAGGGATAAAGTTTAATTTCCGAGCTTTGGGGCAAATGTGTAAATATGTAAAAGTTTAGGGGCAAAATTGTAATTTTTCCAAAGTTAGAGTTAAGGACTGTTTTTATAAATGTGAGTATTAAATAAGCTAAATTTGCTATTATAGATCAAGAAGAACGAAATTCGGAGTTAGATCGGGGAAAGAAAAAGATAGTGGACTAAATTGATATAGTTGATCGTATTTTGTTTCGAGGTAAGTTTGCAGTAAATAAATGCAATATTCTATTATTTTATATTTAATACTGTTAAATTCCAGCATTTACATATTTATTCTGTAAATGTATTATTTAAAGACTCAAGTATGAATTGACGGAAAAACTATCCCAAGAAGTTCCGGTTGAACCTTAGGAATATATAGGATACAAATGTCATGACATTAGGGTTTAAGGAAATCATGTAAGACCATGTCAAGACATGGCATTGATATGTTACTATAAGGCAAAGGTCCCATGTAAGACCATGCCAAGGTATGGCATTGGTGAGTTCATAAGGCAAGGATACCACGTAAGACCATGTCAAGACATGGCAATGGTTAAGTTTCATAAGGAAAGGTACCCGCGTATCCTTAGTATTCCAAGTGGTTCAACGGGAAAATTCAAAGAGTATACCAAAGTAAAGGTAAGACAAGTTCAAGCTAAAAAGGTAAGGTAAGACAAATTTATGTTAAAAGGTACAGGTAAGAATACAAGTTTAAGTATATTGAGTAAAAAGCTTAAGTGATCTTGATAAGAAAAGAATAAGATAATTCATTAAGAATGTTGTTATTTATTTACATGTAAACTTACTAAGCTTTATGCTTACTCCTATTCCTTTCTTTTTTTTATAGTATTACAAGCCAACTCGGGGATCAAAAGGACGTCGGAGATCGTTACACACTATCAAAGGATTATATTGGTATTTTGTGACTCGAACGTTTTAAGTTATGGCATGTATAGGGACTTAGTCATTTTGTGTGTATGATCTTATGATATGACTTAAGATTGGCTTGTAAATGCTTGGTAATGATTAGCTATTAAAATGGCTAATTAAGAGCATGTTTTGGATGTTTTGTAATGCTTAGTTGATAGTTATCATAAAGAAATTATGTAATTATATGCAGGGGAACAGTTTGGACAGCAGCAGTGACGTGATTTTGAAAAATAACCAAGGATAGTAGAAATGGAATTAGGGTGTGTATGAGATATATAATTAAAGCTTATTGAGTCTATTTTTATATAAAAAAACTTTGTAGGAAAAGAGTTGTATATTATGAGATAATTGATTTTTAGTGAAGAGAGGTCAGAACTGTCAAACTGTGTAACAGGGGAGACTTTAACTAATAAACTGTACTAATTGGCCATACCAAAAATTCTGGAAAAATTATAGTAAGAAGATATATGAGTATACTTTCAAGGAAAATTTACAGATCTAAATTTCGAGTTTCGTAACTCTAGTTATAGTTAATTTAGTGAACATGACGCAGATGGACAGTTTCAATTTTTATGCTCCGAAGTAGTAAGTTAAGTCTAATAATGCCTCGTGCTCGACTCCAGCAACGGTCTCGGGTAAGGGGTGTTACATTTATTGGTATCAGAGCAAGGTTTAGTCGATTCTAGGAATATTTAGTATGAGTAAGAGTCTATCTATACATGCCATACTTATATTTTGATAGTGTGACGACTCTTGACGATTTAAAAATATTTTTCTTTTATAGTTATGGATCCCAACGAGCTGGTGCGAGATGATGTAGAGAGTAGTGCACCCACTCCCTGAGGGATGGTGCCACAAGATAGTCATGAAAGGCCCAAGTTAGTCGGGGAGGAGGGCTCGACGATGTGTTTCGGAAGAACTACTGGGTTTGCCTCCTATCAGAGAAGTCGAGTTTGGTATTGAATTGATTCCAGGTACTACACCTATTTCTATTGCTCCCTATAGAATGGCTTCGATAGAATTGAAAGAATTGAAAGCTCAGCTACATGAATTAACTGATAAAGGCTTTGTAAGACCTAGTTGTTCACCGTGGGGTGCACCAGTGTTATTTGTGAAAAAGAAGGACGGTTCCATGAGATTGTGCATAGACTATCGGCAGCTTAACAAGGTAACCATCAAGAACAAATATCCACTGCCTAGAATAGATGATTTGTTTGATCAATTGAAAGGAGCCACTGTGTTCTCTAAGATAGATTTGAGATCTGGATACTATCAGTTACGAGTTAAAGAGTCGATGTTCCAAACCGCTTCAACTAGGTATGGTCATTATGAGTTTCTTGTGATGCCATTTGGCTTAACTAATGCTCCTGCCATATTCATGGATTTAATGAACAGAATTTTCAGACCTTACTTGGACAAGTTTGTAGTTGTGTTCATTAATGACATCTTGATTTATTCTCATGATGAGACTGAGCATGCAGAGCATTTGAGAATAGTTTTACAGATTTTGAGAGATAATCAGCTTTATGCCAAGTTTAGCAAAAGTGAGTTCTGGTTACGGGAAGTTTGTTTTCTTGGACACATTGTCTCAGGTGAAGGTATTAAAGTTGATCCAAATAAGATTTCACCATTGTCGATTAGAAGCCTCCGTGAATGTATCGAGGTTAGAAGTTTTCTTGGTCTTGCCGGTTATTATAGACGATTTGTAGAGGGATTTTCCATGATAGCTACTCCATTGACAAGATTGCTGCAGAAAGATGTCAAGTTTGAATGGACTGAGAAGTGTCAGCAGAGTTTCGACAAGTTAAAGGTATTGTTGACTAAAGCTCCTATTTTAGTACAACCGAACCAAAGTAAAGAGTTTGTGATTTATGTTGATGCATCCTTAAATGGACTAGGTCAGTACTTATGCAGGATGGAAGGGTAATTGCTTATGCCTCTAGACAGTTAAAACCACATGAGAAAAATTATCGACACATGATCCTACTTAATAGGAATAGGCACGTAAATGATAGGCATGGGATAGAAGAGGATACATGGGAGCCCAAGAGATTATGCGAAAATATACCAAAACCTCTTTACAGTAAGATTTTCTGGGACGAAAATCCATAAAGGGGGGAGAAATGTAACATCCCGAAATAGGGCCTAAACGGAATTGTGGTTGAGAAACCATGAATCCAAGCTATAAAAGTTTATTATGATTAATTATTATGATTTATCGAGTGATTAAGTACATGTGTTAGAGTATTGATAAGAAATTTTATTAATTTCATGCTTAAATTGCCTATTAGGACTTGTTTGAAAAAGTTGCTAAATAGGGGTTTAATTTATAGAGTACTTGATTGAAATGGGGTTTGAAGTAGGAGTCCTTAAATGGTAATTAGACCATTATATTTTCATGGACAAAATGGACATATGTGTAGAGGATGGAAACCTAGGATGGGTTGGGTTATTCATTCTTTATTGTTTATTATGTGATTATGATTGATGCCTTCCTCAGATGGGCCGGGCCCATAATGTGTTTAATGGGCTCAGTCGATGTGTGTTTTGAGATTTATACACCGAGTCTTTGTGACTCACGCTTTCCTTTTCTACTCTTCCAAATAAACAGAGATCGTGGACATGGGAGCCGATACTGACTCGAGGGCCATCCAATTCTATTTCTACAAGTTAATTTCTTTGGGATTTCTTAAAGTTTATTTTATTTCATTGTTTTTTAGAATATTTATGTAATAAGGCCCTAGCTTTCATTCAACTCAAGAGCTTATCAATGTTAAGCAACTTATGAATTTTATGATAAGGTTTATTTATACTTAATAATAAAAATACAAAGAGGTTTATTTTCAAAACGCTCTCCTTTATACAAATTTAATTAATTTAACTTGTGTTTTCAAAATCGATAAAATGTTATGTGTTCGATAACATGCCGATCCTATTTAACGCATGGGCCGGGTTTGGGGTGTTACATACATAGTTAAAAAAAAAAACCTAAAAAAACCCCTTAACAGAGAAGAAGAAGAAGCAGCAGCAGAAGAAGAAGAAACTGTAAAAGAACAATACACTCGAAATTCCTTGAAAGAGCATGATGCCCATTCTAACTTCATTCCAGGGATCCTTATATTGTTCTCTCAAGATATAATCAGATGAAAAGTTATAAAAGCTGGTGGTTCGACTTTGAGAGGGAGTTTTGGTGAGCAATTTGCTCTGAGGGGGTGGTTTTAAGAGATGAGTAATTCAATTCAATGGAATTTTGGATGTTTCAGGCGATTCTTGCAAAATGGTTGGTGACAGCTTTTGATGGTTTCAAGGAATTTCGAGTGTATTGTTCTTTTACAAGAAATTTGATTTCTATGTAACCTTTCGCCATTGTTGGTGGGGTCTTGTGGTTTAGCCAAAAAAGAGCATCATTTCGAAGAAAAAGATACACCGAAGGGAAGCTTCATGCTAAGGAATTTGCATCTTTGCTTACTTGATTTGATTAATTTTGGCATTTTCATCTTTTTATTGAAATTTAATCAACCAAATCTGTACCAAAGATGAAATGCTTTAGTCGAAAGTGCATCTTCTCAATAAGAAGCAATAGGCTTAAGCGCACTACTCAAATGATGCTTCTTTAGTTTTCTTCATCTCAGATTGCTTGACCTGCAACGAAACACAACCATATCTTCAAGTAAATCAATTCTCCTACAACATATACCACTCACTGCATATTTTGTTCTAAAAATTTTGCTAATAATATCATTCAAACACTCTAAAAATGCTTTGTGCACTTCTTCTTCTTCTTCTCTGTTAATGGGGCTAACTAGAAAATTAATTTTTCCAATTTCTTGATATTTTTAGGGTTTTTTTTTCATCATCCAACGTGGTAAGTTAATCGCCACGCCGCCTAGTTAACTTGCTACATCGCCGTCCTCTAAGGCACTAACTAAACCGTTAATCAAGAATTATTTTATCACTTTTTTATGACGTTAGTGACTATTTTGTTATTTTTCAAAAGTTGAGTTACTGAAATGAAACCTAGGTGAGTATTTTGTTAGCTACCTCAAAGTTGAGTGATTGTTGATGTAATTTCCCATTTTGATAATTAAAAATTTCATATTATTTCAATATTTTTTTTTCATTTTATTAAAAAAGGTAAAAAAAGAAGAAGCTTAAAATTATTTTTAAGAGGAGAAATAGTGGTGGGATGACACGTGGGAACATATTAACAGACCGCGTGTTTGCTTCCATTTATGGAAATAATCATTATTGATAAAATGGAAGCGGAAAAGGCTTATTTGACTCGTGATCAGCACGTGGATTGAAGATTCTAATTATGAATTAAAGTGATAATTCTAAATAATAATATATTAAAATACAATAAACTTAATTAAAAATAATTATAATATGATACTTATATAAACAATACAATTTATACAGATATGATATCAATATAAATATTCTAAATTTTAAGTTAAATTATGCAAATGGTCATCCAATTGTGTTTGTGTTCTGCTTTGGTCACTCAATTTTAATAATTTTTAATTTAGACACTAATATTTAAATTTGTTCCTATTTTTGTCAATCGTCATTAAATTATTCTAACTAGTATAATAATACATTTAGTCATTAATATTTATATATTATATCAATCGATCTTATTGCCAAATCATTCAATAAATGTTACTCTTTACACTTACAATTTCTATCAATTTGATCTTCAAACTTTCTAACTAAAGGTTTCAACTTTTAAAATAGAGATATTCTAAATCAATAAATTTGTGTACCAAAAAAAAAAAAAAATTCAGCAATAAAATAAGTGGTAAAAAGCTCAATATTGATATTAAAAATAACCCAATATTTTATTGTCTAATTTACAGTACTCAAATTTAAATTTTAAATATTAAAATTTTATCACTTAACTGTATAAGCAACACAATGGATATCCTAAGAAAAGGGACACCCTTATTGTCTTAAGTACAATTTTATTAATAGGGTTATTTAAAGCTATATTTCTTCAAGGTTTAATTGTGTCCATTGCTTTATTAATATATATATATATATATATATATATATATTTCTATAACCCTTCTTAACAAGTCTCCTTAACATTCAAATGAATTCTTTGATGATTGATTCAATAATCAAAATTTGTTCGTTCTAGATGAGTAATTTTGAAAATTTATCGATAAAGGAATTGGTTTGGAAAACGCTCATTAGTTAAGAGATATTTTTTCTTTTACGGGTTTTACAAATTTATAGATGTGGAATGCCTTTGTTTTAAAATTTAAAAGCTTTAGTTAAGAATGTAAGTATTGCGGACTAAATATGTTATTATACCATTTAAAAAATAATTTTTCGTTATCAATTTAAATGCGAATGACTAAAATAAGAGTCAATTCAAATGTTAGTGTCAAAATTAAAATTTTTAAAGTTGAATGACTATAGTAAGAATATTGATATAGTTGGGAATCATTTATATAGTTTAACCTAAACTTTATGATACAAAATTTATATAAATAAAAAATAATATTAGGAAAAGGACATTTATTTATATTTTGTGATGAATTATAATAATAGGATAAAATTTGAATAATAAATAGAACTTGAACCGAGATCATACTTATAATTATTATTAAAAAAAAAAAAACAAGAGTGAGGAGTTAGCGAAGCAAAACTAACTTTTTACGTTGGTTGGGATAGGAGCAATTTATTACATTATGAGGTTGGAGGCACCTTTTCAGCATAAATGGGTGCCCACTCATTTATAGCTCATAAATAGATTCTTTACCTTTTTATTACTAGTTAATTAAAAATACTAAAAACGAAAAAATTAAACAGTTGAATAATTATTTGTAACTTTTTATAATTAAGAGATAAAAATATAGTTAGATAATCTCTAATGTAATTTATCCTTAAAATATTAAAAAAATTTTATTTGACAGTTTATTAATTTTTAGTCTAGATAAATTAGTTTGTACCAATTCCTAATTTAATTGGCCCAAAACAATTCTCTAAATCAATTTCCAGTCCAACCAGCTAACCTAAAGAAAAGTATTAGATTGACTGAATTTTATTTTATTTTAGAAAATTATAATAATTTATTTAATTGGACTAACAAATCAATAATTTAACTGGTTTACAAGAAAAAAAAGAATGAATCTAAGTTAACAATCCTGTGCTCAATTCTATCCAAGGCTTACATTCTTAAGCAATTGCTTTGAAAATAATTGGGAGACACGGTTCAATTTCACAATGATAATGTAACCAATGCTAAAACAACAAAATCTTTTCATTTCCTATCATTTTTACTATTTTATTTTATTAAATATTATGTGATACATATTTTCATATTTTGATTAATTAATATATACAAACAAACAAATATTGTGGCTATTTCTGCCTACAACAATAACATTTATGTTGCCATTTACTTTGCATTCACATAAATATCTCATCCAACATAACGTTTGTAATTTTGTGTAAAAAACAAATTAAATAGATAAACTAACATTTAGTCCTTAAACTTGTACTTTTTCTCATCTACATTAATGTTTTTGTTCAATTTGGTTCATGAACTTTGTGACACCCTAAATTCTACTATACCATCACCTGAATTTTTTTTAATTTTTTTTGTATTTTTAGATTTTATATAAGTTTTAAAAAATCCAAGTGACACTCTAAACTTTTTAAGGATTTAAAGTGACATTTAGTCATTAAACTTGATAACTTTTTCCAACTTGATTCTTGAAATTTTATGTTTGCATTAGTCATGAAACTCAATAACTTTTTCCAATTTGATCCCTGAACAATTTGATGACATTACAGTGTAAAATTGCATCATATAATCACCTATAAATTTTAAAAAGTATAAATTTACTTAGATATTTAAAAAATAGGTGATGACATGTTATCATTATAAGACAAGTTTAGGATGAAAAATCATGCTAAGCTTGAAGACTAATGTAACAAAAAAAATTCAAGTACTAAGGTGAAAAGTTTACCAAATTTAGGGACTAAATATAAATAGGTAATTATTTTTAAAAAAATCTTTAAATGATGCCTATGAAATTAGTCGAGACAAGCAGTTCCGTTGTCGATAAGATGGAGACAAGACATGGGATTTTAATTGAAATGATTGGGTGTTAACGCGTACCCACCACAACCTCTTAGTCAAATGTCAACAAATACCACCTCTCGTTTTCTGACACGTGTCATACGAGAGTACAAATGGCACACGTGTTTGTCACTCACTAGACCATTTTCAAATTCGTTACCCTCTTTCTTTTGTAATGACCTTTCCACAGTGCTCGAAAAAGACACGTGGTGGGTAGTACGAATTTCCTGTCGGAAACGTGACGAGACCAGAATTATTTTACTCCGAGAACCAGAAAAATGAAGATACGGGGGCGGGTTTCGTTGTCCGTTTTCGTTTTGCCGCCGGTCGTGCTTGGTTTTGTGTCGTTGTTGATGACATAAGCGCTATATGTATTTACTGTAAATATAAAAATATTTTAATTTTCATCAACTATGTATAAAATTATAGAATTATTCAAAATTCTTTACTTTGTTATTTTTAATTTTTATATTTTTGAGACACAAACAAAAAATTATTTTAATAAAAAAATATATGAAAATAACAAGTTAACATTATATCATCTAATAATATGTTTGATTAGCTGTAATAGCCAATCAATTCCATGTATATTCTAAAGTGCTACAAGACTCAATTAGTTTGATTGGCTGAATGTTATTCAACATAATAGCTCATTAGGATATTATTCCTCAAACTCCCTGAATAATCATTCTTTACTTCATCCTTTGAATGGTTATTCCAAGCAATTCAGAATAGATGATTTTTTTTATTTAATTTCATTTTAACCCAACCAAAGGGGAAAAAAACGATAAGAACAAAAATCATTCAACATATCTCCAAGAGGGAAACTTGCAGCAAATTAAAGAGAAACTTTGATTGAGTTAATTTACCGTAGATGGATGTTTTTAACTAAACCAAAAGGGAAAAGAAAAAATGGTAAGAACAAAAATCATTCAACACATCCTCAAGAGGGAGACTTGTAGCAAATTGAAGAGAAACTTTGATTGAGTTAATTCATAGTCATTGCAGATGGAAGTTTCTGGGTTTTCGGTTAGTGGTGAACGGTGGATGGAAATAATGGGCATGGTGGTTGATGACTAGAAACTGAAAAAAGAGTTTCTAATTTTTGTGTTATTGAGAGAATGAGACACGATAGAGGAGAGTGAACACCGAGAACTGATACTAGTAGATGACAACATGCAAGCAGAAATTTTTGGCATGCAAGCAACAGATGATGGCAAAAATAGTGGTGAAAGCCATAAGTAATTTCTATAGATTTAAACTTTTGTGATGAATTTTAGGAAAAAAAACTTAAGATGGAAAAGAAAAAGAGGAGAATTAGATGATTATTTTGGGTTAATCACAACCGAGGTGGCAGTGGAGGCGGCGACGATCGTTACCGAAATCTAGAATTTAATAAAATGTTTTCTGCCAAACAATGAGCATTTGAGGGAGAGAGCATTTGAGTGAGAGAATAAACTAGATAAAAGAAAGAAAAGTCAAAAAAAAACTTATATATTAATTAAAATTACTACATTTATTAAATATTTACTATTTTATTGAAGTAATATGAATATACATATTACATATTGAATAATAATTATATTAACATATATGATTAAATTATTTATTATTTATTTATTAAATTATATTTAATAGTAATTTTATTAAAATTTAATAACAATAACAATAATTATTTATCCATATTTTTTTGCTAAGGGTACTCGTCATTTTAGTTTTTTTTTTCTTTATGCTATTACAAATCTATTCCATTCAACCAAACATAAAAATACTATTACAGTTCTATTCCATCCCATTTGATCAAACAATTGAATTTCTAATTACAACTCTATTCCATTCCTGTAACGACCCATTTTTTGTAGTGCCGAAAACAATGGTTTCGAGACCGCATTATCGACAAGTGAGTAGGAAAAATATTATTTAATTAATATTCATAAGTATTTATTAGAATCTTATTTAAGTTTGGATTAAAAATTTTGATGATAGATTTATTACTTAGGTAAAAAGGATCAAATTGAAAAAAAGAGTTGCAAATGTTAGTGTCTATTAGTTAAAGGTATTAAATTAAGTAATATGCATGATGGAATGACCTTATATGGCAAATAAACCATAGGGAAATATAGTGGACGGTTGTGGCCATTAGCTAGCTTTTTATTTTGAATGAATTGAAGGGTAATTTAGTAAAAGTCAAATAAAACTAAACAAAAAGAACACAAAAATTTAGTTTCATCTTCTTCAATTTGAAAGGCTCCAACCGAAACCACCAGTTAGACCATTGAAGTTTCGGTTTTGATTTGTTCCTCTTGCATGTAAGTGTATTTTCTTCCATTTTGATTAATTTTGTGTTTTTAAGGTTGTTGTAGCTAGACCGATCTAATTTAGGGACTAATTTGACAAATAATAAAAGGTATAAGTTTTTAAGGAAGTTAATTGTTCTTGAAGTGGTGGATGAATTTATAAGTTCAACGGTTTAGTTTAGCTATTTTGTGAAGCAATTTTTGCTAGTATTAGCTTCTAAGGATTATAATGTTGAAATGTAAAAATAGCATGGTGTTAAACTATAAAATTCAAGATTTTAGGGACTGTATAAGAATCCTTATTTGTTCGGTGAGCTGCGGGAATTGATTTAAGAAAATTAATTAAATTGTTTTTTGGCAACGGCTAAGTTATATATAAGAAAATTGTTGAGGGTGAAATGTATAAATTGTTATTGGATAAATTGTTTAAGTTAAATCATTATGGTTTTGAATTAGTTAATGAAATTAAATTATCATATTTAGATCAAGAAACGAGCAGAATGGTCGTTAATTGAGGGAAAGAGAAAGTCACTGAGTAATCAACCTCGATCATCGAAAGTTAACGCATTTTTAATAAGTTTGTAGTCCTTAAACTCAAACTTTATTTATTTAACTAATTTGATGGTCAATTATATATATTCAAATGTTTAGTATTTTGAATGTAATGTTATGGAAATATATATATATATATATATATATATATAAAATGGTTGTAATAGGTTAATTTGGCCCGGGCCCATACAAAAAATAATAAACCCAAAATAATAAAATAAAATTCAAGTTCAGTCCAAAATATATTATTTGGCCCGATCGGAATGACCCATTAAAAGATTGAAGGTCTATCTACAAGCTTCACGTATATGGGAACACAATTTTCAAGGATATGTAATCTTAGATATGATATGCAATCCTAGAAGATATAGTATACAATCTTAGATATGATATTCAAATATTAGATATGATATGCAATCCTAGAAGATATGGTATGCAATCTTAGAAGATATGATTTTGTAATCTTAGAGATTTAATTTGTAGATACCTTTTAATCTTAGCCGTTGATGTAATTGATCTGTACCGTTGGATTTGGGGAGGCTCAATTATAAATAGAGGCCTCTCCCTTCATTGTAAAACATACATGAGTTTGGAGTAATAAAAATTCTTGAGAGCATTCACTCAAATTTCTCTCTCTTTTGCGTTCTTATTTTCTGTGGCTTGTTCTTATTTTGTTCTTCGCTCATATTCGTTTCTTTTTTAGTTGCTTCCGTTCGAGTTAAATTTTGGTGGAGGAATTTCGTTGAATCCTCATATTGCGGGAGTTAAGTTGACTTATGCGTTTTTTTAATTTTTTTTATTTATCCATTTAATTGCTTAATCATTATTCATTCATTTATTTTAATTATTTTAAACTTGTTTTTCTTTTTTACTTTTCCCTATTTACGTTAAATTATTTTATCATATATATTATTATTTTTATTTGTTATATATTATATATATTATATATTATTTAACTTTAATCATATTATGTATTATTTGAAAATTTGTATGTTGTACATCATCTAAATTATTTTATTATTAAGGCAAAATTTTTCATATATTGTTTATTTAAAATATGTATATTATCTATTTTTAAATGGTATATTATATACTTATTATAAGTTATCCCTTATACATTTTTATTCAAAGTTTTTATATTATTTATTTAAAATATATATATTTATTTTATTATATATATATTAACTATTTTAGATTTTGCCATATCATTTTTTCAATTTTTTTTTTACTTGTATCATTTGCTATTTTATGTTATTCTTTCTCTTAATTGCCAATATTAGTATTAAATGTTATTATATCATGTAATTGTAGTATATTGCTTTGATATTTGTGTTTTGTAATGGATTAATGATACATTTTACTCAAATCATTGTTTTAAAATATATCTCATTTAATTGTCACTTTTTATCCAAAACTTTATTTCTTAAAATAATGCAATATTTGACATTTGGAGTTTTGAGGGAATCGTGCCCTAACTTACTGGGCTTCAATTTTTTTCATTAAGTCTAAATGATCAAATACCCTTTTTCAAATTAAAATATATGATTTTCAAATAAAAAACCTATCTTTGTGAATTTAAGATGTTGCGTCCTAACTTATTGGGTGTGACATTTTAATATTTTGAGATAGGGATTTCATAAAAAAAAAAAAAAAAACAAAGGATATTTGGTGTTTGGGAAGTTCGAAAGGTCGTGCTCTAACTTACTGAGATTCGACTTTTCTTTTATCCAAATAATTGAATGTCTTTTTAAAGGTTATAAGTTTTGAAAAATCAAAAGGGTCATATTTTAAAATCTTTTCAAATTTTCGACAGTAAGATATTAATTAATCAATTAGGTACCAATTTTGGGCGTTTCGAGGGTGCTAATCCTTCCTCGTGAGTATCCGACTCCCGAACCCATTTTCTCGAATTTCGTAGACCAAAATTATTGTTTTAATAAATTAAAATGTTTTTTTATTAAAATGATCAATTTCAAGATGACCCAATCACACCTCGAAAAAGATTGGTGGTGACTCCATTTTCGTTTTTAAAGTCGATCCCTGTTTTCCAAATTAAAAAATGGTTTCGACAATGGTTATGGAGTAGATTATAGAAATTCAATATAGAAGATTAATGTAAATGATTTAAATTATGAATTGAAGAATTGTGGAATGATGTAATCACGTATGTAATTGTTGGTTTATCCGACTAGCGCTGGGCGCAACTTATTGTTGGTTTATCCAACTAGTGCTGGGCACACATTTGATATCGTCGATTTATCCGACTAGTGCAGGGTACACTTATTGTCTGTTATTCGACTAGCACTGCGCGCAAAACTTTGTTACGGTTTATCTGTTACGCATCGGGTGTCATTCATAGATTGACTCATAATGATAATGTTTAATCGATCCATCGAAAAAAGGTTGAAATAGGAAGGTATATGAAATGTTCATATTGAACTATATAGTAAAATTTCATGGAAATAGACATTATATGTTTTGGATTATAAAATTAAGGCCATTTAGTGTAATTGTAGTTCTTTGAGTTAGGAACTTACTCATTATTTAATTATTCCTTGTTGTGCAAGTTAGGTACCTACTTTTTTTTTTACAACTTAGCATCCAACGACAATCCCAAACTCAAAGTTAGTGATATTTTCTTTTGATGTTTTGACATGTACCTAGGAGAATAATGTGTTGAGTAGTGGTCTTTAGGGTTATAAATGAATATAGTAAAGGTTACTTGCATAAGATGTTGCTATATAACTTTGAATGATTTTATACCTTAATGTAAATGCTTGGATAAACTTATGGTGCATATATATACAAGTATTAATCCATAATAGTTCTTTAGTGAATTGGTTGGTTAGAATGTAGGTGTTTGAGTGTTTGGATGGAAATCTTGAAATTTTGTTTAGTTGGTGAGGCTTGTAATGGTAATTTGTTGAGTGTACATGTAATTATATTTGGTTAATTTGGTTGTTGTTGAATGAAATAGGTTGATTATAGTAATGTATTATCTTAGCCTAGTTATTTGTTTGGTTGTCTTTGATTAAATTGCCTTTAAATGACATATTGGTTAGGCTTAGGATGGATGAAACTTTGTCATGGAAATGATTTTTTTGAATGTGATTTTGAACCTAGGAAGTGAGCTTGATATGGCGTGTCTTGTTGCACAAGGAATGGTGTGTGAAATGGCTTGGAATTGGGATTAGATACGCTGTACATGACCCACTCACATGGCCGTGTGTCTTATTGTCTTTAGGCGCAGTTTCACACGGCCCGCTGTAACAGCCCGATTTTGGGCCTAGTCCGAACAGTAGTTTTAGGGCCACAAGTCTGATGAGGAAAAATCTTATTCTTATTATATTTTTATGGTCTACGATTTCACGAAAAGATTTTGTGAAAATTTTGTTCGAAAATTTCGACGTTTGGACACTCAATTTAGTCAAAAGAACTAAATTGTAAAAAGTGCAAAAGTTGAGTTCCACATGTTAGAGGTGTCCAATTTCTATGAAATTTTAAATTGGAGGTCCTTAAATGGAAATTAGACCATTGGTTAAATTTTTGGACAAAAATGGACATTAGATAAGTGAAATAGGATATTTTTAAGTTAGGGGCATTTTGGTAATTTGGTAATTAAATGGACTAAAAGACAAAATAAAAGCCAAAAACCTTTGTCCATCTTCTTCCTTGGCCGAATTTAGCATGGGTGAAGCCATGGCTAGGGTTTTCAAGCTTTCAAGTTCAATAGTAAGTCCATTCAAGCCCCATTTTTAATGTCCTTTACATTTTTGAGATCCCCGTAACTCAATTTAGCTATTTCTACCATTATTTTGAGCTAGGGTTTGTGTTTAAAAATTTACCCATGGATTACATGCACGTGATTTGATGTCTAATGGTAGAATATGAATGCTCGGTGTGTAGTAAATGACTTTTACTAAGATTTTTGATGAAATCGCATAAAGGACTAATTTGTAAAAAGTTGAAAATGTATGAAAATGTGTGAATGAATGCAAATTGTGGACTTCTATAGTTATGAAAATGGTTCTGCTAGGCCTAAAATACAAGGAAATCGAATAAAAATCATTTTACAAGCCTAAGGGAAAAAGTGTAAATATGACAAAGTTTAGGGGCAAAAATGTAATTTTTCCATAATATGATTTTTGGACTGAATTGAATAGTATAATCACTTAATAAGTCAAATGTGATATTTTAGATAAAGAAAAAAGTTTTGGACTTAGAATGGGGGAAAGACGAATATTGGACTACTCGGTCCTTTCGCCATTTTAAGTCGAGGTAAGTTTGTGTGTAATAATTCAGCATCATGTTATTATTCTTTTAAATGTTTGACATTTCATGAAATGTATATTATTTCCATGAAGTTGATTAATAAGGTATCGATGATGAATATGATGAAGTTATATTATGTTGAAGTCCCAGTTGAACTTTAAGAATAGAAAGGATACCACTGTCATGACATGAGATTATTAAGGTCCCATGTAAGACCATGTCTAGGACATGGCCTCGGCACCAAATTGAGATCCCGTGTAAGACCATATCTGGGATATGGCATCGGCATCGAAGAGAGACTCCATGTAAGACAACGTTTGGGACCTGACTTCGTTATGAAATCGCGTAAGACCATGTCTGGGATATGGCATCAATATACGATCTCGTATAAGACCATATCTGGCATCGATATGGCATCGACATCGATATGAGATCTCGAATAAGACCATTTCTGGGATATGGCATTGGCATCTTATTATGTGTATGACGAGTTCGGGTATCCTTCCATATTCCAAGTGCTAAAGCTATGTGATGAAGTGATACAAGTACATATGAGAAACTCACGAGAAATGAGTTCGATATGTGATATGTGACGATTAAGTGCAAGTATATGTATGTATACACTCATGAGCAATATGGTCGGAATGTGATCAAATTTTGGTAAGAAGGTAAACGAGTAAGTTATACCTATGAAAATGACTTTGTGATTATAAGACCATGCTTATGATGTATGAATAAGTGGGAAATGTGATTGATGATCATGTGTGAGGCTTTAAAGCCAAATTAAATTGAGAAATGAAATGTTCAAGTCTTTGTTGTTGATGTATAGGTTAAATTGGCCAATGAATGGCTTGTAAATATTTGATGATGACTAGCTATTGGCATGGCTAACTATGGATATACTTCAGTGTTATATGTGTGTAAATGAGAATTAATACAAAGAAAACATGATAGAGTAAAATTAGCAACAAAATAGTTTGGATAGCAGCAGTTGTATCACTTTGAAAATTCACAAAAAAATGGTGAGAATTGAATTAGAAGTTGAATAAGATATGAAACTAAAGCTTATTGAGTCTATATTTGTATAAAAGAAACGGTACAAGCAAAAGAATTTCATATTATAAGATCTTTGAATTTTTATAAGACAGGGTTAGAGTGATTTTGTAATCCCTTATTCTGACTTGGAAAATTCATTAAAAATTGTACAAAAATAATCAAGAGATAAAATTTATATTCTTGAATTTATTAATGAGTCTTTTTAATAGAAATAAATGAGAACATTATTCGAGTTCTGTACCATGAGAAAATAAATTTTTTGTGAAGAGGGGTCAAAACTGTCAGACAGCGAAACAAGGGAGAATTTAAAGAATAAACTATACTAATTGGTTGGACCAAAAATTCTGGAAATTTTATGGTAAGAAGATATATGAGTTTAGTTTCAAGGAAAATTAGCAGATTTTGATTTGGAGCTCTGTAGCTCTAGATAAAAATAAGTTAGTGACTATAATGCGAGTAAACAGCTCAAGATGAACATAAATGAATTGTGAGAACTAGTGAAAAACATGTTAATAAGTTGCTTATTATTTGCGTACAAACTTACTAAGCATTGTAGCTTACTCCCGTTCCTTTCTCATATCTTATAGGGTTTTATGCTAGCTCGAATTGGAGATCGCTGGAGATGCTATCAAACTATCAAGCTATCATCGTGGGGTAAAAGTGAATACAGACCTCTTAAGTTTATGGCATGTATAGGGACTTAGTCAATTGTGTATGTGTCATTTGATTTGGCCAAATGTGTTGGTTCATAATGGTAATATGATTCATTTTGTATATGGCCATGAGATGTGGCTCATATTGGTTAATGAGTTGTAATGCCTATTTATATGTGTGTGCTTATACTAAAAGTTTCATGTGATGTGGTTGTGTGTTTGGTATAGATGGATTGAGGATGTGTTGATGATAATCATGGCATGAAAGTTTGATAAGTTTAAGCTAGGCAAAGTATGGTGCCTTATGCATGAATAAGATTTTATGAATTCTCTATGATCATGACTTGTTTGATGATGTTTTAGTGCTCAATTAAGCCATGAAAGATGCCATTGAAGTTGTGTATAAGTATGTGCAAATGAGGGTGCCAAAAGGGTTTGGTAAATAGCCATTTTCTGGGCCACACAGGTAGAGACACAACCGTGTGTCTCAGCCGTGTGGAGGACACGGCCCCGAGACATGGGCGTGTGAAGTCGGCATTTATTTTTCAAAATTTAATTCGCCACACGGCCTAAGCACACTAGCGTGTGACTTGGCCGTGTAACCCTATTTTGTTGATGATGTCATAAACAGAGAGTTACATGGCTGAGGACATGGGCATGTGTGACCACACGACCTACCCACACGGGCGTGTCCCAAGCCACATGGGAATGTGACCCTTGTTTTGATGAAATTTTTTAAGTTTTCTTAAAGTTTCCTAAGTTCTCAGTTTAGTCCTGAACAGTTCCCAATGATTGATTTGGGCCTTGTGGGCCCATACAAGGGACGATTTGCATGTGAATGAGTGATTTTAAATTGAATGAAATTTTATAGCCCAGTTTTGTATAAATGTTTATGTTTAAGTCCGGTAATGCCTCGTATCCTGTCCCGGCGTCGGACACGGGTAAGGGGTGTTACACCCGCGACACGGTTGTGTGTCTTAAAATAGTTTGTTACACGGTTTGAGACACGGCCGTGTGACCCAACATCGAATACACATACGGGCAGGCATACGGCCTGCGACACTGCCGTGTGACTTAATTCGAATATCCACATGGGCGAACACATGGGCTGGGACACGATCGTGTGTCTGGACTTCGAATGTCCACACGGTCTGGGCTGTGACACACGGCCTTGAGTCCCATGTATTTAAAATTTTAACTTTTTATTAGTTGTTTTATTTTATTTCAAATTAACCCCAGAATGTCCTTAAACTATTTTTAGGGCATGTTTGTTATTATTGGAATGTGATTTAATTAATTGTATTTATAGATGAATATTTATGAAATAGTAATGTTAAATGTTTAAATTGTTATCGTAATACTCCGTGACCTAACTTCAGCAATGGAGACGGTTTAGGAGTGTTACAATTCTAGTGAACCAAACGTGGTGTAAGGTTTCAAAAATAGAAGAATTCCACTTAATGAACTTAACATTTATCATTTAACGAGAACTAAAATTTTAAAATTTAGAGATAAATATCAAAGCTATACTTGAATTTTGATCCAAAATGCAATGCTATCCATGAACTTTGATTTTGTATAATTTTATATATAAAATTTTAATTGATTGAATTTTCACAAATCAATAATAATATTATCGAATTAGTACAATTTTATATTAATATATTGCATACATAAATAATTATATTAATTGATGTGAAAATAAATGAATATATATTTTTTAATGTGTAAAGTTAATCAAAATTAAAGTTTCATATATACATATAAATCATAATTTAAGTTTCACATGTATAATTATATTAAATCAAATTACAGATCGGACTACATATATATATATAATCTGTATCCCTAAAACTTAAAAATCCAAAGTTAAAAGTACGAAAACTGAATTTAGAATCCACATTTGTTTGTGGACTAATAAGGCAATTCGAGGCTTGCTAGGGTGGGCCGTATCGAACAAGGCCTCCTTTCACCTTGTTTGAAACCAGCCACCTTATATATTTGTTTGTGTGGGGGTGGCGTCCAAGCAGTAACTGAAGCAGGCTAAGAAGGGGCAGCTGGCTGAACGTGGGAATAAGATGACCGGGAAGTCTGCCAACCATGGAGGAACTGGATGCCAAGGTCATGAATACGAGCCGAAGAACAGTGGTCATTCTTCTAAACAGACAAATTCGTGAAATACCATAATGACCAAAGAAGAACACCCACCTTTACCTTGGCAACCACCACCACGTCCCCAGATTGAAGCAACAACGGGAACCAACTCTCGACGGTTACAGCAAAAGGCACAATCCGAGCCATATCCCAGACTCCCGTCGCTATCGGTCAAGTGATCAACACATGATCAATGCCCGCCAACGCTCCACACCGAACGCATAGTAGCGGAACAGAGCAGCCCTTTTCAGCAAGACGAAAACGAGTTGGAACAAAACGTCGCAAACACCTCCACATAAAGTCCTTCACCTTAGGAGATAAACAAGCGTTCCAAATACTTTCCCATGGACCTTTGATCCTGAATATATTGGCACTAGATAGCGAGTTGTAGAGAAACCGATAGGCGGATTTAAGTGTGTAGATCCCCATCCTTTCATGATGCCATATAAACCTGTTCGGACGTGGATAAATGCTAACCGGAAACTAAAGAATACGTGCAGCAGCAACCGGGGCAAACAATCCATCAACAAGCTCCCTACCTCATGCGGTTCCCGAGGTAAAAAACCCACAGTTCCTCCAATCCATCAGCGGAGGGGAATCGA
Organism: Gossypium rotundifolium; assembly: GCA_025506655.1. Lineage (NCBI taxonomy): Eukaryota > Viridiplantae > Streptophyta > Magnoliopsida > Malvales > Malvaceae > Gossypium > Gossypium rotundifolium. Next base: position 14,021,570 of record CP106729.1, on the reverse strand, counting down.
CGTAGAAACCCGATAAACCATCGAGCCAAGGATCCCTATAAACATGTATGGACCAACCATCACCAAACCTCCGGCTAAAATATTTGCATCATTTTGGATTCAAATCATTTGGGGTTGAGATTCAGGTTTTTCGAGCTGAATAGTTACAGTATTGAATTTTTTTGGATTTTGACCATTTCAAGTTTAGATTGTTCTAGATTTTAGGCAGTTTGGTTCAGAGTTAATTCAAGTTTGAGTTATATTTAAGTTGATTTTTATAGTTAAACTAAGTAGATTAAGGTCCTTTTAAAAAGTCTTTTGAAAAGTCTTTGTGTTGCTCCATCGTTTAGCATTGATGGATTTTTTTAGGGCAAAAAGGACTTTTCATATTTGAGTAAGAATATAAAAATTACTATAACTTGTTAATATTTTAATATATGAAACGGAATAAAGAACGGGAAATATTTTATAACCATTAAATGGGAGAAATATTTCAATGTTGGAGAAAAGCTAAAATTTTTCCTTTTGAAGTCTTTTGAAAGATCAAAAGCAAAAATTCCACCAGCGATGGAGAAGAAAAAATTTTAATTTTTTCTCTGATGGACTTTTGGAAAAAAGGACTTTTCGGTGAAACGCACCTATCTTACATTTTTATCCTTTTTTGCACTGTCTTACATTTTCTTCTTTTCCAAATAGACGATGCACTTTTTTTTTCCATTTCTTTTTTGTCAAGTTTATAGGCTCGTCGGTTTGAAGGTAAAAAAATTTATTACATGATCTCTTAACGTCTGCTATGGAATTTTTTCTTATTTGCTTTGATATATTGGCGATGTTTTGAAAGAATTTCTTTGCGAAAAGGTGTGTGAAATTGGGGAAATTGTTGAAAGAAAATGGAGGACTCGGGCTTGGATTGGAGTTGAAGAAGAAAAGGATTTGCCAAGAACTAAACTTTGTTCGAATTTGAGAATTGCGGTGGTGTCAAGGTAAATTTAATTTGATAAACTTATGTCGAGTTTTGATTACATTGTCGAAACTGAAATGAATAATATTAATTTGGGGTCTCACTTCTTCTATTATGCATTTTGATGAATTAAATCTGCTTTCGCCTCCTTCTTCCTTTCTCCTCCTCCTTGCTATTCTCGCTCTCTATTTCTTCTATTTTCTCCTGAATTCTCGCTTCTATTTCATCCTCCTTTCTTTTTCTCGCTTTTCTTACGCTTTCTATTTTGTTCCATAATGTTGTTTTTCCAATTTGCTTTAAATGAATCCTTACGTCATCGGTGATTCAGGTGATCTCGCTCTCTTTTGTTTTTATAAATTTCAATTGAAAAAGAATCAAAAATTAATATATATATATAATAAAATTAGAAATATTAGAACAAAGTGCAAGATTACAAATCGTCCTATACACCGCATTATTTTCCTATTTATTAGTTTCTTAGTAATGTGATTCAATAATTTTATATACATAGTTGATGGATTATTGTTGTACATGTTGACTTATGGAATGGGAACCACCTCTTGCATCATTATCATAATACTAGTAATTGGTTGTTGTTTCTTGCTATAATACATGTTAATTGCATTATTTGCCTTGGTTTAGCAAGCATATTCTACATGATATTGAAAATTTTCATTTTTAGCATTAAGCATTAGGTTCTTAATGATGCTTGCTTCTTTATAACTTTTACTTCTATTTTATCCTTTCCTGTTTCTTTGGAGGCATGATGCTTGCTTTAGTTAAAGATAAGTGATATAAGTGTTTTCGAAAGCAACGATATTAGATATATTTCTCCATAAAATTCCTTTTAAACTTTTGGTTGGTGAATGAGTTATGCTTTTGGCGCTTAAATACTTAAGTGTAGGAATGAGGTCAATCTGAGTGGAATTTAGTACAAATGTGTGGTAATAATGCATGAAGAGTTTTTATGGATGATACTTAATAATAAGACAAGAATCGATCAGATAAAAGTATTCTAGTTCCTAGATAGAGTAATTAGAGAGAAAGTATGAGGGCCGTGGATGTCATTGATGAGTAATGGGATGGCTTACCTCAATACTAGATGTCTTTCACATTCCTTTAACAATCTTAATGGAAAATTTTATTGGACTAAGGCATGGTATAAAGGTGAAGTAAAAGAACCATAAAGGAAAAGAAAATAAAAGAGACGAAGAAGCTTGAGGAAAAGAAGTGATTTATTTATCTTTTGTTTGATAGTAAAATAACTGAAAATTAATAAAAGAAAGAAAAAAACCTTGTGGTCTTGATGTCTCTCCTTCATAAAATGAGTTGGTTGGGATACTTGGATGGTTTGGTGGCTCAATTACATAACACGCGTGATATTAATTATTGAGCTTTCTTCTTGTTCTTGTCTTGAACATATATTTATTTCCATTGGATATGTTGTAAGTTTGTCTTGAATTATGATTCTGCGCCACCAAGCCGAAGTGACCGCTATCGTTATATGCATGTCTCTCGTCATTAAATCATTGTTCATTTGCTGATTGGCATTAGCCATTTCTCTAGGAAATGGTGATCACCACCACACCAACTGCGTAAGTCGGCAAGTCTAGTAAAAATCGACATGGTGGAAATCAAATGTCCAATGGTCTTACCTCTAAACATGATGGAAGAGTAAAGCTAATGACACTGTTTTCCCCTCTATTTATTATAAGAGGCACTATTAGGATGTTGGAATGTAATTGGTGTTCACCGGTCATGAACCCTTGTCTTTGTTTTGCTTTTTCCCCTTTCGTTTTAGGGATTACTAAGCTCTTTCTTGGTTTTTCCATTCTATTCCAAAATAAAATTTTTCCTCTGCTTGGTGTTGATAAAGTAAGCTTCTAAATTGTTTGGTGTTGATAGATGTTATCATTGAATTAACTTTTTAAATGACCTCACCTCCACCCCTTTTTTATAGCACATGATGGTTCCTCCGTTGAAAATTACTTAATGTGTTTTCTTCAATTCAGCAGTATTCATACACATTTACCCTTAATCAACATGGATAGTGATGATGACTTGACAAACTTTTCGTGCTTTCTATTGCTTCAAATTAGCATGTTCCTATTATATAATCTAGTTGTTGTACTTCATTTCGTATTTTTAACATCAATCCCAAAGATCTAGGGTCTTCCTTGAAATTATTATGTTTCGTGACTTTTGCATAATGTTTATTCAATATCGGCTAATTGTTTAGCTTGTTAGCTGTTTGCTACTTTTGTATTTTTGCATAATCTAGTTGCTACTTTTGATATTAGAAAGCTATATATATATATATATATATATATATGCTCATCGGTTCATTTATTTGTTCATAGTTTTGATCTTACTTTTGGATTTTCTGCTTGCATGTTTTTTGCTTCGATAGATTTGATCTGTTCCATCGAGATGCAATTCAATTGTCTTATTTTAGTTTTTCCTTTTGGACCTTTCGCTTCAAATCCATATGAGATCGATTTGTTTCTCTTGATTTACGTTTTGATTGTGAGAATTTTAAGTTGTTTTCAGATTCGTTGTTGCATTTGCATGGTTGTGAAATTTCAATTAATGTCGTTGTCTGATCGTTTTACTGTTATTTTAAGGGAAAATATAGAAAAAGCTCCTTGGAATGAGCTTCATATGAGCTCAAGAGAATTTTGCAAGAATTTTGCAAGAATTTAAGTAATTTAAGAATTTAAGTTGATTTAATATTTTTCTTTTGTGTGATAGTTGCTAGGTGTGAAATCCTGACATGTACAGGGTTTGCTAAGAGAAAACAACTTCACCTAATCTTGTGTATGTTTTCTTGTTGGATTTGTTGCAGTATGTATTTAACAACGGGCAAATGGACCTTGAAAGGCGGGATCAATTTAGATAATTGTTTGAGTTACATTGATGAAGGAGCCAGCCATGCCATTGTCACCTCAGTATGTTGATCTGCCGGGCTTCCCAAGATCATCACCTTCTTGGCATGGATGATTGTAGCTGTGTTGTGTTATAGAAGCTTCTACTGGGAAATCCTTAGAATGAACTTGTGATTCTTTTATAATGTATTTCTCCTGTTCAGTTTTATATATCTGATTTTACGATAAAACAAAAACTTCATGCGACCAAGCTTGTAGATAATTTATTGCAAATGCTATTGTAAAATTTTTTGTATTTATATTTGGTATATAAATATTATCCCTTTTGAAACTTTAATCCAAATATATGTAATATTTTAATTTGTTACATTTATGTTTTCTATGTTATATTAATATCTAATATGAGTTTTACAAATGTATTAAAAGCATTAAAAATAAAAAATAATTTTTAAAATAATACAATTGTGACAATATTTAATTACAAATATTTAATTATTATATCTAAATATTTAAATATAATTTATATATTCTAATTAAATTTAATAAATAATTAATATTAATTACTTAGAAATATTTAAAATTAATATTATTTATTAAAATATTAACAATAAATTATAATAAATTATTTTTTATATTTTTACTAAAATATCATAATATTAACTAATTTGAACATTATTTAAATACATATTTGTTACTTTATAATATCATGTCTAAAATAGACATTTTACTTCTCAAAAGTACTTTTTGACAGCAATGTCAAACACTTAAATTTTTCAAAAGCACTTCTCAAAAGCACTTCTCAAAAGCATTGCCAAACTGGCCCTAAGTGTTGAATTTTATTTGATTAGATCGGATTTTTGAGTTTGGATCAAAATTAACAAGTCTAACTTTAAATAATTTCACATTAACCCTATTGGCTATTTACATATACTATTCCCCCCTTTTTTTGAGTTCAGCTGATAACATATCTAAAAGAGTTTAAAGTGTTTTGAGATGATATATAGAGGCGGAGATAAGGGTAGACAGTAACCTTAGCCCCAAAATAGTAAGATATTATCTTTTTAGTTCCTTTCAAATTTATGCAATTACAAATTAATATAATAGTAAATTTGCATGACATAATGTATTCCATTATCTCTACCATAAAATATACAATCAACCCTCTCTATAACAACTTCATTTGTCTGTCAATATTTTGTCTGTTATAACGAAGTGGCTGTTACACACATACTGTTATAGAGAGATAATTGTTGTAAACTTATAATAGAATTCATATCGCAATTTCCATTAAATAATGAAAGTGATAATTATGTTAAAAAAGTGGAATCAAATAAACAAAATTAAAATACATATAGTGCGTAACGCATTATTGCTTTTATGAATATTTTATTTTATGTTCATTCACATACCTAATTATAAAGTTTATAAATATAAAACTTCAATTAATTAGTTTGAGTTATCATATTAAATTAATTAATTTATCACGATTTATTAAATTAAAGTAATCAATTTATATATTTATGATGTTTCAAATTCATAGGAGAATATTTAATTAGGGAACTTAATAGTTTATTAAATTTATATTGTTAATTCCATTTGTTAAAGATTATTTCATTTAATAAAATATAATTATTAATTTTTCATGTGAAATTGAACCATTTTATTAAAAAGTGAAAAATTGTTATAAAAACTAAAATAAAACATAAAAAATCAATTTTAACATAAACTTGACCGTTATAACAAAATACGAGAATCACTGCATCATCATGTCATGTTATATATCTAAATTTTATATTTAACTATTTTGTGAATTTATTTCATAAACGCCCCAATAGGCACTATATTTCTATAGTTTTTTTTTCCAAATTAGGCCTTTTTGTAACAGTCCGGTTTAGACTCAAGTAGGAACAATGATTTATTTTAATATTATTTTTGTGCCATTGATGGGTGATTAAGCATGTGTTAAAGTTCCGTAAGTTAATTTATCCGTTTGTGTGTTTAATATAAAAGGATTAAATTGCATTAAATGCAAAATATGCATGCTTCATGAAAAGACACTTATTTGAGATGGTTTTTAAATAAGGAGGCCTTATGAGGCAATTATGCCAATAATTAGATAGTGGATGGAAATGGTCACAAATGACCTTGTGTGTATATGTTATATATATTATTATTAAAGCTTAGTTTTGTACATTAATAATTATGTTTAAAATGATATAATAAAAGTATGAAAAAGGCCATTATCATCCATCTTCCACCGAATTCTTGTTAGAAAAAGAAAGGGTTTAAGTTTTGCCATATTCGGCCATTTCAAGCTTTGATTCAAGGTATGTTTTTAATCGGTTTTCGAAAATTTCTATATTAGCAATGTTACTTTGTCTACTTCAAAACCCATGTCTTAATTTTGAGTATTGATGATGATTTTGAAATGTGTCTTTGGTGAACATATGAGCTTTGGAACATTAAATGATGAAATATGGAATATATGTGTTTGATTAGCATATTTTGTCCTTGGAGTTTTGTTGATTTTGAATAATTGGTTGTAATTGAGAAAATAGTATTTTGGAGGGTTAAATTGTGAATTTGATGAAAAATATGGACTTGTAAGGTCCTTAGGAAGTTTCATCTAAGCAAGTATGTGGACAAATTGTGCATGTTTTATGTTTTGTGAAAAACAGACTAAATTGATAAAATGTGCAAATGTGAGGGTTAAGTTGCAAATAGCCCTAAATGTATGTTTTGGATTGAATTGAATAAGTTGATGAATGAAAGGGTTAAATTTGAATATGTATAGATCAAGAACCGAAGAAAACGGACTTAGATTGCGGGAAAGCGAAGGTAGTAGAATAACTGAGTCCGAACGAATATCCGAACCCGAGGTAAATTGATATACAAATAAATGTATTTGTATTGAATTATGCATGTTCATATAGCTATTGATAATGACGAATGCATATGAGATGATGTATACAAGAAATTTCAAGATAGAATCGACATAATGACAATGTCCGAGAAGTCCCGTTTGAACCTAGGAATAAATAGGGTAGTCAATGTCATGACATAGGTGTCTGTTTTGTGATATCATGTAAGACCACGTTTGGGACGTTGGCATTGATTCGAGATATCATGTAAAACCACCTCTGGGACGTTGGCATTGATTCGAGATTTAGTGTAAGACCACGTCTGGGACATTGGCATCGATATGTGATTTACGTGTAAGACCATGTCCGGGACATTGGCATCGTATTGATTCGTGTAAGACCCTATCTGGGACAGTGGCATCGATATCTGATTACATGTAAGGCCACGTCTGGGACGTTGGCATTGTACGACTATTCCGAGCATTCTGAGAATCCTATTAGATTCCGAACGGTTCAACCGGCAAATTCGAGATATGAACGACTATGTGATTTATATATCCGTATCAGGTACGTTTGATATGTACACTAAGTGTGTATTAAAGGTAAGTATCTTATGAACTTACTAAGATGTACATGTGAAATGGAATGATGAGACAATATGTGAAAGTATGCTTGAATGAGTTATGTGTACATGTGATATTTGAGTTGAAAAATTTGATATCATAAGACTAAACATATGAGCCAATGAATATGAGATGAATTTGCTATGATAACTATAAATGACATTGTATCTATATAAATATGTCTATTCTATGCTAAGTTTATTTGTATATGGCTTAGTAATCTTTTGAAAGCTTACTCTCTGTGTGTGTTTGCTCTGTTTTATAGATCGTCAAAGCTACTGAAAGCTCGGGGACCGTTGAGGATCGTTATCACACTACTCAAACTCATTTTGGTACTTTAAAATGTGAATATAGCTAGATATGGCATGTATAGGCTAGTCACTTTGAGATATGCTCGAGATGTGTAAATAGCCATGTGATGTGGCTAGGTAAATGTTGGTATTATGTTTGAGTAAATATGATACATGATGTATGTTTGGTATGGCTTGATAGCTAATGGAATTGCCAAGGCTATGGTAAGCATATGAATGCATTATGAGAATGTATGCTTGAGAAAAGAAATGGTTATATGAAAGGTAAATGTGTATGAATCATGTTTGAATATGAAGTTGTGTTGGTTGTTTGACATGTTTTTGGATGTCAAGTGTGTATGAAATGAATTGGTAATTTGCTTGTAGGGATGGACCCTAGTGTAGGTGGCATTCTGACTTGGCAAGTGGTCTATTTTGCCTACACAACAGTGGCACACGGGCTTGCCAAGTGGCCGTGGGTATAAGTCAATAGCTAGTCTAAGTGTACACAGCCATGGCATACGGGCATGCCCGGTAGCCGTGTGAGTAAGTCAGTAGCTAGCCTAAGTGTCCACGGCCATGGCACACGGGCGTGTCTAGTGGCCGTGTGGATAAGTCAGTATACAAGCTCTGTTTTGACACGGTCTAGACACATGGGTGTGTCTAGTAGTCGTAAGAGGCACACGGCTTGCCCACACGGGCGTGTGCCTTCAATAACTTAGAAAAGTTTTAAATTTTAGAGAAATTTTATATGTGTTTAGTTTAGTCCCAACCCTATTCTAAAGAATGATTAAGGTCTGTTGTGGGCCAATTCTGCCTGGAGCCCAAACCAACAACAGTCCAAATTACAAAGGGCCCAATATGGCTCGAATGAATAAACCCAAACCCAATTCAGAAACCCAATATCCCCAAAACCCAAACCAAGCCCAAATAAAAAACAAAAATTTCAAACCCTAGCCTCCCTAGGTCTTCTGGCCTCTGCTACCACCAGTCTGACACTGCGACCACCGCCCCACGTGCTTCTGCCACCATCAACTCCTACAAATGAAAGAAAACAGACAACAATAGCAGCAAAAAGAGAAATTTATTGTATTTTTGTTTCTTCTTCTTTCTTCAATCTCGGCTATAAAAATTGAAGAAAACTCAATGTAAAAGATAGGGAGATTTTATTTGAAATAAAAAAGAACAGAGAATTTCCTATACAGAATAAAAACACAAAATCAAGAATAAACTCCGAAACAAAAGGTTTTTTACTTTTACTTCCGTCGATTTCTGAGTTTTTTAGTTTTTATTTTTATTTTTATTTTACCTACAAAAATAAAAAGGGGAAGAAGAGGAGACTCACCAAAATTACCTCACAGTCGTGTCGTCGGAGGGCTTTTCTCCGTCAGAATCGGACCCAAAAGGGGTCGATGACCCTCTTTTTTCGATTTTCAGGACTAAGAAGGCTTGGCCTTCGATCGCGTTTTAAAACAGGACTAAAAAGGCATCTTTTTGCTTTTTTGGCCACCACGCACGGCGGTCGCCGGAGGTGGTCCGATGCCAGAATCCTGACCGGAGTTTCACCGGAAATCGCATTGGGGAGAGTTTTTTGTTTCCAGTTTTTTTTAGAGACAAAGGCTAAATTTTTTTGACAGATTTTTAGTTTATATAGTAAATCAAAACATCGTCGTTTTGATTCATTTTGTCCAGATGCAAAACGACGCCGTATAAGGCCTCTGGCCCATGCACGCGACCCGACCCATGGGAGGATCCGCGTGTTTCGTGAAAATGGGTTATTTACGCACTGACCCCCTCCGCTTTTATAGTCATTTGCAATTCGATCCTTTTCCCTTTTTATTTATTTTAAATTTACCCCAAAATTTTATTTTTAATTCAGTTTAGTCCCCTTTCTTTTTGTTGTTTATTTCACCATTTTATTATTATTTTAATTTTTCCATTAATAGTATTATTACTACTATTTTATTTATTATTATTATTATCATTTTATTATTATTGTTATCAATATTATTTTATCTTTTATTACTAATACCATTATTATTATTCTTATTTATTTATTTATTAATATTATTAGTTTATTAATGTAATATCATTTATTATTATTACCTCATTTTCATTATTACTATTATTATTATATTATTATGTCATTAATTTTTGTATTATCATTACTATTACTATTATGTCTCTATTTCTATTTATTTATCTAAATCTTTAAGTATATTTCGTATTGCTATATATTATTATTGTTTGTTTACTCATTTTCTTCCATAATTTCATATTAGATTATTTGTCATTCTATTATTAATATTGATATTATCTTTTTCACTTATTTATACCCTTTACATAATACTAACTTCCTTATTATTATTATTAATTATTATTTTATTTTTGTTATTATTATTATTATCTTTACTATTATTGTTATTATTAATTTCATTATTATTATTTTTTATCATTATTACTATTGGGGTAAAACACCAATAATACAAAAAAATTCGTTTAATTACGGAAAAAGGGCCGATTTGAAAAATATTTACAGGAAAGGGCCATTTTCCCCCCAAAACGCGTCCACGTCGGTAGCGTTTTGGGGAAAAAACAAGAAAGCGCTACAGGGACGCGCTTTCTTCTTGAATTAAGGTGAAAATCGCGGCGTGCGTGACGCTTTTTGCCCTCCCCATCTAATTACAATATGATATTCTAAGGTTTCGGGCTAGGTAAATATATATTTAGGGTTTTGGGCAAAATATATTAGCCCAAAAATTAATTGAATTTTGTGGCGCTTGTTTCTGGTAAAATAATTTTGAGAAGACGTTTCTGAACAAACAGTGGCTAAAAACTCTTCAAGAAGGATGCACTGTCAGCAGGAGTACTGAAAAGAGCTCCGACATGGATGCTCTTTTACTATAATAGTCTCCGGTAAAATTATTTTGAGAAGATGTTTCTGAACAAATAGTGGCCAAAACATTTTTAGCATGGTGCACTGTCAGCAGGAGTACTGAAAAGAGCTCCCACGTGGACGCTATTTTGCTACAGTAGTCTCTAGTAAAATTATTTTGAGAAGACGTTTCTGAACAAACAGTGGCAAAAACGCTTCCAAAGAAGAGTCTTCAAAAGTGCTCCCACATGGACGCTTTTTGCTCTGATGAGTCTCCAATAAAATTATTTTGAAAAGACATTTCTAAACAAACAATGGCTAAAATGCTTCCAAATAGGTGCACGTCGTGAAGTCTCAAAAGCGCTCCCACGTGAACGCTTTTTTACTCAGTAGTCTCCAAGAAATTATTTTGAGAAGACGTTTACAACAAACAAGAGCCAAAACACTTCCAAGAAGGTGCACTGTCAGCAGGAGTACTAAAAAGCGCTCCACGTGGACGCTCTTTTGCTACAGTAGTCTCCTATAAAATTAGACTATAAATCAGCCAAATTTCATTCTCAGGTTGCATAAGGGAAATTGAGACAAAAGAAAAAAAAACTGAAAATGACTGAACGTATTAATGCTGTTATTTACTACGATGGTGAGGTTTGTGACACCAAAAATGGTGTTGTTTTCTTATAGGAGAACACAGCGCGACTGAGATTTAATCGGAACATCGATGTGGTAGAACTTCGCAAAAGAATTAGGCATAAAATATTCGAAACAACGCCAATGAAAGTTCAGTCTATTAAGTATAAATTTTGCGCTTCGGTTGATCCGGTGATATATGACTCATTCGACATCAAAGGTCCTCAGAGCTTTGAGGCAATGGTGGAGACTCATCTTGCCAGTGGATCACCCTATCTCGAGGTATATATATATATAATTTTCATCTCTAAGTAATCTTTCTTCGACCTCAACATCTACTGCTGTTCGAGGGAATACACGACCCCAAGCTGACACTCTGTTAGTGGGAGGCAAAACACAGAAGTGCCCGTGTTCAGTGATAGTATGGAAAACATAACCCCTGCACGACACTCGGTTGGTGGATGGGACATACATATCTGTCCTTCGACGTCCGATGATAGAAATACGTATTGGGGGACGTCATCAACTTCTAGTGGTTGGCAATCCATATATGATTGGGAACGTTACAAAAGGTGTTTAAGGAGGGATAATGTACTCCCCACGACATCCACCAGCGAAGGGCCCTCATTTGTTACAGGTGGTGGAGGGTCAGACGATGAATCCGATTTGGATCCACCTCGAGAGCCCGGGCCCGATGGTGCGAAGTTGGATTATTTTCGAACAAGCCGTGCTCCAATTGTACCAAGATGTTGAGGCGGTTCGGAAAAAAAAAGAAGATCCGCTATTTAGGCGTACTACCCTCTAGCCCACATGCATAATGTCGATCTATCTCAAGATGATGCATTGGAGTTTCCTGAACTACCACACCGGATGCGTGACCGTACAACTTCGTCGTTGGATTCGGGTGAATTAGAAGTTGGTAACGAGTTTTCCAACAAGAATGCTTTTCTTGCTACATTAAAACAATACAGCATCAAGAACGGGGTTAACTACAACATTGTTAAATCCAAGCTCGATAAGTACGAGGTGAAATGTGCAGTACAAGACAGTACATGTTCATGGAAAATCATGGCGTCGTTGAGGAAATGACAGGCTTGTGGGAGATTAAAAAGTATAAATATCCACATACATGTCTTACCGATACAGTACCACTATATGTTAAGTGTTTTTGAATAATACTAATATTATGTAATGTTGCATTATTTAACGTGCTTCGCTGTTGTGGTGTTACACAAGATCATCCGAAGATGGATTCGGACATGTTGGTCGACTTAATAATCTTGACGGTGAAGGCCAATCCCGTGACTACAAGGTCTTACTTTAATTGGCAATATTCGTAGCCAATTGGGGTACACGCCCTCTTATAGAAAGGCTTGGATAGCCAAGCAGAAGGTGTTAGAAAAGTTGCACGATCGGTGGGATGCTTCATATAATGAAGTGTGGCGATGGCGTCGAGTCTTTGGAGAGATATATCGAGCGAGATAATGCACCTTGAAAGCGGAATCGCGTACTATAACGATCGTTTTCTCCGTGGATGCTCAGTGTTCAAGTGTCTGTTCTGGACATTTAAGCAATGCCGAGATGCCTTTATATACTACAAGCCATTGGTACAAATTGACGGTACCTTTATGTATGATAGATATACGCATCGGCTATTGCTAGCTGTGGCACAAGAAGGCTGTGAGAGAATTCTTCCGATTGCATTCGTAATAACACCGGGGGAGTCAGCAAATGACTGGGACTTCTTCCTATCTAGGTTAAGGAGGCATGTCTGCCCCCAACCTGATATATGCGTTATATCGGATCGGGGCCCTGGAATACTAGCAGCAATAGAACTCCAAGAAAGCATGTGGCATCGCACACACCATCGATATTGCCTCAGGCATGTTGCATCCAACTACTATGGGCAACATCGATCTAAAAGTCAGCGACGACAAGTGACTGATACGGGTATGAAATATCTATTAATATAATTTCGTTTGTAATATTTAATTTATTCTCAATTGAAAAGTGATATGTAATATTCGCTATCAACCTATATTGGTTGGGTATGAGATCAATAATGACCGTTTTAAGGAGATGTTGGCGAGTTTGCGTTCTGATAACGACGAAGGCGCAAACTACCTGTGCAATATTCCTTTTGAATAGTGGACACAAGCATACGACGGTGGCCTACGGTCATATGACCACAAACCTAGCCGAATGCATAAATTCTATTCTAAAAGGAACCCGTCATCTGCCGATTACATCGGTTGTGCGAGAGACATATTTTCATTTAGGGGCACTATTTTCGAAGCGAGCAGCGAGTTATAGAGGGCAAATGCAAGGAGGCCATGTATGGAGCCCGAAGGTCTTGCAAGAAATAAACAAGGGGAAGGCACGGGCCAACACCATGCACACAGTGTGTCACGATCGCGACAGCCTATGGTTTTGTGTCACGGAGTTTGACAGACCGAACCAAGGTGTTTTTGGCGGGCAGTATTGTGTACACTTGACAAATAGCACATGCGACTGTGGGATATTTGATGCACTTCGTTATCCATGCGCTCATGTACTTGCAGCTTGTCGAATCTCCGTCTTGATCTCATGAGCTATGTCGATTAAGTGTATAAATTAGAAAACATGTACAACATGTGGAGACACGTATTCCTACCGGTCCCGGATGAGCGTAAGTGGTAAAATCGATATCGCTTGCACCGTATAAGCTATTCTTTGGATAGACAATTGAGGCGCAAACCAAAAGGTCAACCTTACTCGACTAGAATACGCAACAATATGGATATCCAGAAACGAGCAACCAAAGTAGGTTGTCTGCGGATGGTGTAGGGCCCAGGGCATACATCTCGCTTCGTGTCCAAATCGAAATAGTTGACCGTGTTCTTAGCTTTTTGTCTCTTGGTGGCTATGTCATTTCTATTTTTTGATGAAAAGCGGTGAACTTTTGTACAAGAATCCGTATTTTATTCAAGTTATTAAATTTAAATTACAAAATCAAAAAAATAAAAAACGTGTTAATTTATTAAAAAATAAAAATTAAATTACTATAAAAAATAAGAAAATGTTATTTTATTAAATATATTAAAACTAAATTACAATAAAAATTAAACCATTTCTATTTTATTGAAGATATTAAAATTAAATTACATTAAAATAAATAAAAATAACTTTTCTTTTTTTAAAAAAATAAAAATTAAATTACATGTAAAATAAACAACTTCTAATTTATTGAAGATGTTAAAATTAAATTACATTAAAATAAATAAAAAATAGCTTTTCTTTTGTTAAAAAATAAAATTAAATTACATGTAAAAGTAAACAACTTCTAATTTATTGAAGATGTTAAAATTAAATTACATTAAAATAAATAAATATCTTTTTCTTTTGTTAAAAAACTAAAAATTAAATTACATGTAAAAATAAACAACTTTTATTTTTTTGAAGATGTTAAAATTAAATTACATTAAAATAAATAAAAATAACTTTTCTTTTGTTAAAAGAATTAAAATTAAATTACATGGAAAAATAACCAACTTCTATTTTATTGAATATATTAAAATTAAATTACATTAAAATAAATAAAAATAACTTTTCTTTTATTAAAAATTAAAATTAAATTACATTAAAATAAACAACTTCAATAAAATAGAAGATATTAAAATTAAATTACAAATACAAATAAAAAACAACTTTTATTTTATTAAAAAATTAAAAAATTATATTACAATTAAAAAATAAAAAAGCCGGTCCGAATCAGTGTTGATGTCGGTCGGAATCAGTGCCACATGGGGGTGGTCGGCGGTTATAGTGGATTCCTCCGTCTTCTAGCTTCCGGCGGGGGTCGTGGAACCTCGGGCAGGGATTCGGGTTCTCCAAGATGGAGTCCAGTTGTGGATGTTGCGAGGATGACCCACCTTGATAAAATAACGACCTCGGAGGTGTTTTCATAAACCACGGCGGGGGTGTCTGAATCCCATATGGAGAAGGAGGGTGGTAGAAAGAAGTGCTCCCCGACGGCGCCTCTTGTGATCCCTCACGCGACGACGGCCTCAAGATCGGTTGGCGGTGAGAGTAGTTGAACGGACTTGAACTCGGCAATGCATTCCAACACAGGGTCGAATCGGAAAAGGAAACATATCTGGGTTAGGATACATATAAGGGGTAGGTACGACCGGCATAAAGGGTGAAGGTTGTGATGTCGGTGTCGTCGGCTAAACTGATGGGCCTGGTGACTGTGTGGGCGCTGTTGATGGCCCCGTCTCATCACCCTTCTCCTTGGATTTAAAGGCGCCCGATGTTCCCTTCGTTGACGAAGTTGTCGTCGCCTCTCTTCTTCAGACAACAGAAACGGCTTACCATGGATCCTAAACCATGGCATGTATTCCGGCATGCACGCTAACTCAAGAACAATGATCGATTCCTGGATAGGTAAATAGTCATACCGATTCTCCTACATCTCGATATGTGCTGACCAAAATCTTGGCCAATCGTGTGCAGTAGCCGTAAGTCCACTTTGTGCTCATCATCGAGCACCTCAGGTGTCACGGGAATCGGTTGTCAAAATCCAAATTGTCACAGAACCCGATCTGATTGGTGCATCTCTACGGTCCAAAGACCCTCAAAGTCGAGTTTTGAATCGAGCTCTGATACCAATTTGTAACACCCCAAACCCGGCCCAAACACCACTACCGGATTTGGTATGTCACTAAGGAGATTTTATAAAACTTGTGGCATTTTGGAAATCAATCATCAGGTTCAAACATTTATATCGAAAACTTAATAATTTATTAATTCATATAAGATATGAAGTTATAAAATGCCTTGGTGTTTTTTTTTTTAAAATAAAATCGAGATTTAATGCATGTCTTAGCTTAATTTAAACATAAAATTTAAATACCTAAGAATAAAAAAAAACCCAACATAAAACCCCAAAATAAATATAAGTCTAGTGGCCCATGGCCTTATTACAATGAGACTTAAAATCCTTAATCAAAAATATTAAAAATAAAATTCTAAGAAAAAGAAATTCTGCTGGATCAGATACTCTTTTGTATGGCCACCTCGCGCTCCTCTCCAGCCTGGTCCGATGCACTAGGTGCTACCTGAAAATATTAAATAATAGGTTGAGTCGCGAGACTCAGTGTGCAACCCTCATGCACCATTAGATTTGGACCTTAGCCCCACAGAATAGAATAACAGATTAATATATATAATAAAAATTATGCAAGCCCAACCCAAATCCTAGGTTTCCATCCCCTACACGCCACCCTTACCTGCCATTCACACCATTGGGGATTTCTACAATCAACCCACACCGCTACACGCCATTGATGGCGATCATCTTGCTCATCGTCGATCATGGTCGTAGCCACTACAATGAGTCATGGCAAAAGCCACTACAACAGTCACGCGAAAGTCGCTATAATGTGTCACGGCAAAAGCCGCTACAACAGAATACTTCCCCTTTCATCAAACCCAACCCTATGCAATCACAGAAAATCGACATACTCATATCATTTAATCAGAACATTCACTTAGAATGACAGGGATCACTAACCTGGTGATTCATTTTTACCCTTTTCAGATTTTTAACAGCCTTACCAATATTTTAACATTTTACAGAATATTACGGATTTATAATAGATTTAATCAGGCAATCTAAATAGTGTGGAAGTGTTACACACCTGATATCGCATAGTTTTACACCCTTAGTCAATATCCTTACTATCTAGATCTACAACCTTTAGTCTAAAACCTTGCTCAAAAGTCAGAAAAACACGAAGATTTGGGCTTCCCTACATTCGGCCAAGGATTAATAAATACCCGAATTTACACATTAAAATCAATAGATCTCCTTACCTTGAAATCTCGAAAGTAACACGATTCGAGTGTTACTAAACTATGACTTAGAGATCTACGCGATAGACTCCTCTTCAAATCCTGGAATGTTGAAAATGAGAGAAAACACCCGATTAGTTAACCATATAGCCATTCGGCTAAGATCTCTAAAAGCTAGAAAAAGATTAAAATCTCACAAATCGACACTTACCTTTACAAATGGTTTCGGCTACCCCTTGCAGGAAGATTCGGCAATCACAGCAAAAGATCGAAGCGTAGAAGATTAGAGATCTAAAAATTTCAGCTTTTAAGAAAATCCCGAAAAAGATGAACAAGAGGAAGATTTCGAATACAAGAACAAACAAGAGTGTAGTTTCGGCTTTTAGTGAATGGGAGAAGAATAACAATGGAGATCGGAAGATTATTAATGAAATTTCAAAGAAAGAAGAAAGGGTGAAAGAGGTGGTGATTTTCGGCTTTTTGAAAGAAAGTTGACAGAAATTGTGGAGGGAGAGACTGAGAATTTCGGCACAAAGAATGAAGAAAAGGTAGGGTTCAAATGCCGAAATTGGTGAGCTATTCCCCTTGTTTATAGAAAATTCGGCACCCCCTATGGCTATTAGAAACCGATTTCTTTACTCCTCTAGGTGATGGAATTTCAGCCAACTTTGCTCTCAGCAGATAGCTCCTAATTTTTCTCCTTTTATCTTCCATATTATCAACTATATTATCTACATTATCCCATTCACATAAATCCTCCTATTTTTGAGCCTTGTAGCCGTCCACTCCACCTAACCCTAATGCTGAAAATTAGCTAACTTGAATCCAAGGAATTGAGCTCCTTGAAACTTAAATTTGGGCCCCTAACTCCCTGGTGTGGCGTCACCTCCTTGTTCCCTAAGTGGTGCTACTAACCACTAGGCCACAAGCCCATTTTGATATTTTAAACATAGGTACTACCTTTTAAGTCCTATAATGCCCAAACATAAAATTTTAATCAAGGCATCTGCCTAAGCCTGAGCCCAATTTAGACCCTTAACAGTTAAATTAACACTTTAAACATATACACACACTAAACGCATAGGCCCAAAAATTCAGGATGTTACATGATCAATGAGACCTTCACGTGCCAACTGTTCGGATTTTGGAAGAACTCCTCCGAATTACTGCTCGAATTTCCAGATTCTCGAACGGTGTCCATTCAAACTATATTAACATTACCAAAATATTAGTTATATACATAATAGTAGACATTAAATATGAAATAGTAAATTATAAATATGAAATTTGAAACTTACTTGTGATTCCGACCATTGGTCCAATAGAAGCCGTATATCTTCAAGCGAGGTAGGTATTCCAACATGACTCGCCAAATGGTTCCACCTAATTAAATAAATTTTTAGCATACAATTATACTATAAATCTATGAAATAATTGTAAAATATAACATTAAATTTACCTCGTTATCAGTGGGAATGAATATGGGTGGTCGAGTCGAGGACGTAAAAATAGAAATCGATACTATGCCCACGACTGCAGTAGTGATAGGCAACCTCCGATTTTCACTTTATTCGGCCGCGTCGCCCCGTACATCTCCTGATACAACCTTGATAGCATGGCTGACCCCCAACTCAATTCACCGGCTGCTCTGAAATTAACAAGTTTCAGCAGCCATCTCAGGTGTACGAGGTTTCTAGAAAGGTCCGGCATCAGATAGCCTCCAATTATCTGAAGAATGTATGCCCGAGCATACCGTGTTCTTTTTATTTCGGTCGAACCCTCCTGCGGCTCCGGAATGTGTCTCGTAACAGTGCCATGTTGATCCGAGTTCCTTGAATTTTATCCGAATGGCACCCAAAGCTCGTAGCATACGGCTCCCAATCATCGAAGTTACGGACCGGTGACTCACAGGCCCGTCCACCTACAATCCCAATCGCAATCGCACATCTTCGAGTGATGGTACACTCTCGCATGGAAGATGGAAAGTGTGCGTCTCGGTCTCCACCTCTCTTTCAA
Organism: Gossypium rotundifolium; assembly: GCA_025506655.1. NCBI lineage: Eukaryota > Viridiplantae > Streptophyta > Magnoliopsida > Malvales > Malvaceae > Gossypium > Gossypium rotundifolium. The sequence goes on along the minus strand of CP106729.1, from coordinate 14,002,618 downwards.
TGCAGCGATCAAAGCGGCTCCAACTTGAACCTCGGCCTATCGTGGCCCGTGCCAAAACCCGCTTCTCGCAGTAATTCTCGATCAGCGGCGATGGGGAACATGCATGTTGCGAATGTAACATTCCAACACCCGATCTGATTGTTTAAAAATTACAAAATAAAAATTAATTAAAATTACATAGACCTAAAAATATTATATAAATATTGAAAATTAAAATTAAAACTTACCATGTTCAATTGCTCGACGGAGATGTGCTTCTTGTCTAGACAAGTAATTCCCGACCATTATGTACGATAGAAAATTTTAAAATTTTTCAAAAAATATATAAAAAAAATTAAAAGGGCTTTTTCTAAATAGTCAAGGACTATTTTGAAATTTGAGAGTAAATTTCAAGGACTTTAAGCGAGAATTGAGAGAATGATTAAAGTGTGAAAAAAAAAGATTGGGAAGTTTTTATAGGGAAAAAAATTTGACCGTTGGCCAGCAAAACGTACCCCTGGGGACGTGCTTTGTGTCCACGTAAACAAAACGCGCCTACGTGGACCCGCTTTGCTGTCGTGGCACAAAGCGCGTCCCAGGCGCTTTGTCGTCAGTCAAAGCCGCGTCCCAAAGCTTTGTTATCTTTTCCTCCAAAACAAAACCGACGTGGGCGCGTTTTGGAGAAATAACCCTTTCCCGTAAATATTTTCAATCCGCCCTTTTAGTAATTAAACGAATTTTTGGTATTATTGGGTGTTTTACCCATTACTATTGCTCTTGTTACTATTCTATTATTATCACCTTCACTATTATTTCTAATGTTTATTATTATTTTCTATTGTTATTATTATTTTTTAGTATTTTCATCAATATTACTATTAGTATTCCTTTCACTATTATTACTATATTTCTATCTATATTTATTTTCTTAGTTTAATACTATTATTATTTATTTAATTTTTATTTATCTATTTATACTTATATTATTTCACATATATACTTCTATTTTCACTTCTATTATTATCATATTTTTATATATTTCTACTTATATTTATATATCAATATTATTTTCATTATCACTATTATTATTACTATTATTATTATTTTCTTCCTTTTTTCTCTTAAAACTTTCATTTGCTTATCATTCTTTTGTTTTCTATTTATTAACTTTGTAGCTTATGGGTTTTGTTTATTTTATTCTATTTTCGTTTTATTCTTGTAAGCTTGTATTTAACGCATTTATTCTATATGCTCACTAGTATCATAATCTACTTTTGCATTTTGCTACAAATTGGTGCTGCAGTTTACCCGTTACATAAAATCTCGTTTTTTTAAATCAGTAATTTTTCGTATTTAGAGATTCGAGAAAGTCGCCCCCTAACTTACTGGGTTTCGATTTTTCTCATTTAATTTAAATAACGGAATATCTCTTTTAAAATCACAATACAAGTTTTGAATAAAACACTTATCCTCGGAGATTCGAGATGTTGTGTCCTAACTTACTGGCCATGACATTTTGTTATCTTGGGATAAAAATTTAAAAAAAAAATAAAAACAAAGGCAATATTCTGTATTTGAAAATTTGAGAAAATTGTGCCCTAACTTACTGAGTTTCGGTTTTACATTTGACCCAAATAACCGAACATCCTTCTCAATTTCAAATACACGAGTTTTAAAAGTCAGAAGACAAGCTCAGTTTCGGGAATTCGAAATGTCGTACACTAACTTACTGGGCGTGGCATTTTACTTCTTCGAAATAAGAGGGTCTTACATCCATTTTAATTTATTCAAGTTTTCTTTTAAATAAAGAGGATCGTATTTTAAAATCTTTTCAAATTTTTGACATAAAGACATCAAATAGTTAATTAGGTACCAATTTTGGGCGTCACGAGGGTGCTAATCCTTCCTCGTGCGTAATCGACTCCCGAACCCGTTCTTTGGATTTCGTAGACCAAAAACTGTCATTTTAGTAAATCAAAATTTTATTAAAATGATTGAATTATGAGGTGACAGATCACACCTTATCAAAAAAGGATTGATGGCGACTCCCCTTTTTTCATTTTCATTTTTAAAATCAAAGTCGACCCCGTTTTCAAAAAATGGTTACGACAAGGTCTCGTTGACCTATAAAAGGGACACTTTGATTGTGATTGATGAATTGTGTTATGAAAAGTCTGTAAGAGTTTTCGATCTATTCGGTAACACCTTTAACCCTAATCTGACGACGGATATGAGTTAAGGGTGTTATATTTGATTGGTATCAGAGCTACTATTTAGTCGATTCTCGGACTAATGTAGCGTGTCAGAGTCTAGCTATACATGCCATATATCTAAACTGTGATAGTGTGATGAATCCAGACGTGCAAAATATGATTTTTGTATAGTAATGGATCTCGAAAGAGCCGTAGCTGATGATGCTCCCACTCAAGGGACAGCGCCCTCTGAATCGAGATTGGCTACGAGCGGTCAAGAGGGAAAAGCTAAACAAGCTTTCTTCCAAATGATGAGTGAGTGGTTCACTCAGTTTGTAAGAAATAATCTGGCCGTTTCACAAGCTTCGTTCCCACTTAATCCCCTTCAGACATCTACTATGCCTCCAATTACAAGTCTAAATATATTGAATAAGCCTCCTGCCGACAAAATTCATAAGTATGGGGCTGAAGAGTTTAGGGCTACCAATGATGACGATGCTGAGAAAGTCAAGTTCTGGTTAGAAAACACTATCCGGGTATTTGATGAGATGTTCTTGACTTTGGAAGAAAATATTATATGTGTTGTTTCACTGCTACGAGATGTAACTTACCAATGGTGGAAGACTTTAATTTCTGTGGTTCCAAAGGAACGGGTCACTTAGGATTTCTTCCAATATGAGTTCCGAAAGAAATATATCAATGAGAGATTCATTGATCAGAAATAAAAAAATTTTTATTGGAACTGAAACAGGGCCGTATGATTGTTACGGAATATGAACGAGAGTTCGTGAGATTGAGTCAGTATGCTCGTGAATGTATATCCACCGAGGTAATAATGTGCAAAAGATTCAAAGATGGCCTTAATGAATATATCCACTTGCTAGTCGAGATTTTAGACATAAAAGAATTTTTTGTGCTTGTTGATCGAGCGTGCAAAGCTGAGGCACTCGGGAAAGACAAAAGAAAAGATGAGTCTAAAGCTAGAGAGGTAAGAAAAAGATTTTTGAGTAAATCATTTCAGTCTGCTTAGAAGAAATTTAGAGATAAAAAAGTCATTTGAGATTTAATGTGGGACATTTTAGTAGAGATTGAGCTAGATCATAGTTGAGCTCTAAAGTTTTAGCAACTTCAATAGCAAGTGTTAGAAATGTCTGATCTGAGAGACCTAAATGTAAGCATTGTGGAAAAAAGCATATGGGAAGTTGTAGATTAAATGATCGAGCCTGCTTCAGATGTGGATCATTACATCATTTTATCCGTGAATGTTCAGAGTCTGTTGAGCCAGAGATTGTTCAGAATCTGAGATCTAATAATGCTCCAGTGAGAGGTAGATCTTCCCGAAATACAAGAAATTAGTTGTAGTCAGAGAACTTCGAGAGATACTATTGTGAGATCCGAAGTTAGAGCACCTGCCAAAGCATATGCTATACGAGCTCGTGAGAAAGCTTCATCTCTAGATGTTATAACGAGTACTTTTAAACTATATGATACTTATGTGATTACATTGATAGACCCTGGTTCTACTCATTCATATATATACATGAACTTAGTATCTAGTAAGACTTTGCCTATAAAGACTACTGAATTTGTTATAAAAGTATCGAACCCCTTAGGTAAAAGTGTCATGATTGACAAAGTATGTAAGAACTGTCTATTAATGTTTCGAGATATCTGTTTCCCTATTGATTTGATGCTTTTGCCATTTGATGAGTTTGATATCATTCTGGGTATGGACTGGTTAACATTGCATGATGCTGTTGTAAACTGTAAAAGAAATATTATTGATTTGAGACGTCCAAATGATAAAATAGTTCAAGTTGAGTCTAATAATTTGAACGGATTGCTTGCTGTTATATTTGTGGTAAAAGTTCAAAGATACGTGAAAAAGAGATATGAGGTATATTTTCTTTATGTGATTGATTCGAAAGTGTCTGTAAAGAAAGTTGAGTCAGTGATAGTTGTTTGTGAGTTTTTTGATGTATTTCCTGAAGAAATATCGGGATTACCTCCGATACGTGAATTTGAATTTGGTATTGATCTATTGCCTGGTACTACACCTATTTCGATAGCTCCATATAGAATGACACCAATAGAGTTGAAAGAGTTAAATTCATAGTTGCAAGATTTAACTGAAAGAGGGTTTGCTAGACCGAGTTTCTTACCTTGGGGTGCTCTTGTTCTGTTTGTGAAAAAGAAAAATGGCACTATGAGAATGTGCATTGACTATCTTCAGTTGAACAAAGTGACCATAAAGAATAAATATCCGTTGCCCAGAATTAATGATTTGTTTGATTGGCTAAAAGGAGTCACTGTGTTTTCAAAGATAGATCTGAGGTTGGGTTACTACCAGTTGAGGGTAAAAGACTCAGACATTTCAAAAACTGCTTTTAGAACGAGGTACGGGAATTATGAGTTTTTAGTTATGCCTTTTGGACTAACAAATACTCTACGCTATTTTTTTATAGATCGATGAGCGAAATTTTTGACCGTACCTAGATCATTTTGTTGTTGTATTCATTGATGACATTTTGATTTATTCACGGATGAGATTGAGCATGCCGAGCATCTGAAGATTGTGCTGCAAACTCTACGAGAAAAGCAATTGTATGCAAAATTCATTAAATGTGAATTCTGGTTACGTGAAGTTAGTTTTCTAGGGCATATTGTGTCAGCATCAGGAATACGAGTTGATCCGAGCAAGATTTCTGCTATTCTGGAATGGAAACCTCCGAAAAATGTGTCAGAAATTCATAGTTTTCTGGGACTTGTTGGTTATTACCAGAGGTTTGTAGAAGGATTTTCGATGATAGCTACTCCATTAACTAGATTACTTTAGAAAGATGTAAGGTTTGAATGGTCCAATAAATGTCAGAAAAGTTTTGATCAGTTAAAAGCCCTTTTGACTAAAGCTCCAGTTTTAGTACAACTAGAGTCGGGTAAAGAATTCGTGATATACAGTGATGCTTCGTTAAATAGTTTAGGATGTGTTTTGATGCAAGAAGGCAAAGTAATAGCTTATGCTTCGAGAAAATTGAAGCCGCATGAAAAGAATTATCCGACACACGACCTTGAACTAGCTGTGATTGTATTCGCATTAAAGATTTGGCGACCTTATCTATTCGGTGAGAAATGTCACGTGTTTTCAGATCATAAAAGTTTGAAATATCTGATGACTCAAAAAGATTTGAATCTGCATCAAAGAAGATGGTTAGAGCTATCAAAAAGATTATGAACTTGTAATAGATTATTATCCGGGTAAAGCTAATATCATTGCCGATGCATTAAGTTGAAAATCACTATTTGCATTACGTCGTTTGAATACTCAATTAGATCTATCTGATGATAGTTCAATAATAGTTGAATTGAAAGCTAAACCATTGTTTTTACACAGAATATGTTATGCTCAGAAAGTTGATAATCTAATGTTAGTGAAACGAGCTCAGTGTGATTTGAACTCTGATTCTGGATTTCGAATTGATAATGGTAATTGCTTAAGATTTTGAGATCGAATCTGTGTTCCGAGAAACCCAGATTTGATTTAGTTGATTTTACATGAAGCAAATAATAGTCGTAACATCCTAGATTAGGGTTATGCGTTCGTGCATAATTCATGAGATAGTGGGATCGATGGGTGTGTTGGATGTGTTACGAAGAGTTTCAAGAACCTAAGATGAAAGAAAATGAAAGGAAATGTAAGGAAATGTAAGGAAAAGAAAGGAAATATAAGGAAAAGTAAGGAAATGAAAGGAAATGTAAGGAAATGAAAGAAATGTAAGAAATGTATGGAAATGTATGGAAATGTATGGAAATATATGGAAATGTAAGAAATGTATGGAAATGTATGGAAATGTGTGGAAATGTAAGAGATGTATGGAAATGTAAGGAAATGCTTTAGAAATGTTAAGTTTTGGAAACTAAACTAAAGTAGGAAAGTGACCATTTTGGAAACCAAGCCAAAGAGGAACTAAACATTTTGGAAATCTGAACATTTTGGAAACTGAACATTTGGAAACCTAAACATTTTGGAAACACAGGAAAATCTGAGCCAGCGAAAATTTTAGGAAACTTAAAATGACCGGAATGTCAATTTGAGCCAAAAGGAACTTAGGGCCAAGTGACCTAAAATATCTGATACATGACATTTGCCCCAATAACGAACTTGGAAATGTGGCTAAAGATGCCACCTAAGGTCTTAGGAAATGGCCCAAATACAAGAGGTTTTGGGCTGAGTTTGAGTCATCCGGGAAGCAAATAAAGGCTTTATTTTTGCTTCCGGAAATTTGAGTGGACATGGGTTTCTAGAAAGGAAGAGTTTTATTCACATAAAATGTGAATAATAAGAGAAATAAATGAGTTTTATTCACATAAATATGTGAATAATAAGAGATAAATAAAGGAGTTTTATTCACATAAATATGTGAATAATAAGAGATAAATAAAGGATTATTTTCTAAAGAGATAATATTATCAAAAAGAGGTGGTGGCCAAGTCAAGGACTCTTGGCCTAGCAAATTGGCTATAAAAGGAGAACCCAAGGTCTTTTCTCTCATCTTTCCAAGTAGCGAAAATCCTTTGCTCTCTCCCTCTCGCCAATTTTCTTTCTATCTTTTCTTCTTCTCTTTTCTTCATCATCAAGCCAAAACCTTTTCTTTTGATCCTGATTAAATCTCCATAGCAAAACCACGAGACTCTAGGCAAGGAAGCAATCGGTCAAGGCATTTAGAATCTTTTTACAACTGTCGAATACAAGGGGGAATCTTTCAGGAAATCTAAGGATCCAAGACATATAGGGCAAGGAATTCTCTTCAGATTTGGAATTTGTATGTATTAGCCGATTTCAAGGAAAAAGGATACTAGTAATTTCGGGATTTGATTTACAATCATCCAATTTGGCAACAAGGAGATAAAGATCTAGATCGGTAGATCGTTCTTCGGGATTTCAAGGAATCTATTAAGCCAATCAGGTGTGTACCCTTACTATCCTTCGATATTTTATGGCTAAATATTTTAATATATAATTATGAATAAGAATGTGAATGTGGCTATGTACCACAAATGTGGCAAAAAGTACCCAGGTACGTTTCCTACTTCTGATAGGATTGTGAAATATGTTGTTTAATAACATGCGAATATATGTATATGAACATGAAATTAAGTTATGCACAATATATATATTTGTGGGGCATTCGGGATTTATGTGAAAGGGGAGAACAGTGTTGACTTGGTCTCACCAACGAAGGTGTTGACTTGGTCTCACCAAAATATAGGTGTTGACTTGGTCTCACCAACGAAGGTGTTGACTTCGGTCTCACCAACGAAATATGTTGACTACGGTCACATTGCGAAATTTTGGTAACTTCGGTTACAATAGTGTCCAAAGACACAACGTATAAATTTGATTATAGTGTCTAATGACACAACGTATATGGGCAAATGCCTATGATGGAGAGTAGCGGATGGAGGTTGACTTAGTAGTCCCACGATTATCGCATTAAGTCGAAAATCACTACTTGCATTACGTCGTTTGAATGCTCAATTAGATCTATCGATGATAGTTCAATAATAGTTGAATTGAAAGCTATACCATTGTTTTTGATGAGCGTGATGGGCCAGGCGTTGTGAGATATGTTATGCTCGGAAATTTATTTAGTTGATAATCTAATGTTAGTGAATAAGGCGAGCTCGGATTTGATTTGAACTCATGATTGTGTTACGGATTTTTAATTGATAATGGTAATTGCTTAAGATTTTGAGATCGAATCGTTTTCAAAATTTATTAAATGAAACCCAGTTTGATTTAGTTAATTTAAATGAAGCACATAATAGTCGCCATATCTGCTGTCATCGCCTATCTGAGAAGTACTAAAATGTATCATGATCTGAAGCAACACTATTGGTGGTCCAGTATGAAACGAGACATATCTGATTTTGTTTTGAAATATTTAATCTGTCAGCAAGTTATAGTTGAACATCAAGTTCTGTCTGGTTTGCTACAACCAATTCTGATTCCCGAGTGGAAATGGTACAGGTGACAATGGATTTTGTTTCGGGATTGCCTCTGACTCCGAGAAAGAAATATGTAATTTGGGTTGTAGTTGATCGATTGACGAAATCCACCAATTTTATTCCAGTGAGGTCTGATTACTCACTTGGTAGATTAGCTAAGCTTTATATTTCTGACATTGTGAGATTACACGGGGTGCCACTATCCATTGTATCATACAGAGATTCGAGGTTTACTTCACGGTTCTGGAAGAAACTACAAGAAGCTTTAGGCACGAAATTGCATTTTAGTACCGCTTTTCATCCACAAACGGATGGTTAATCCAAGTAGATTATTCAGATTCTCGAGGATGTGTTGAGATGTTGCATCCTTGAGTTTAATGGTACGTGGGAACAGTACCTTCCATTGATTGAATTTGCATATAACAACAGTTTTCAGTCGAGCATTAAAATGGCACCTTATGAAGCTTTGTATGGACGTAAATGCCGTACACCTCTGTATTGGACCGAGCTTAGTGAAAATAAGCTACACGAGGTTGATTTGATAAAAGATACTGATCAGAAAGTGTCGAAACCATTTTTTGTAAAAATGGGAATCGAATTTAGTTTTGAAAACGAAAATTAAAACGGGAGTCGCCATCGATCTTTGTTAGGTGTAATCGAATCACCTTTGTTTTAATAAAATGTTTTAGTTTACTAAAACAGTATTTTTGGTCTACGAAATTTGAGAAAACGGGTTCGAGAGTCAGTTACGTGTGAGGAAGGATTAGCACCCTCGTCACGCCCAAAATCGGTACCAAATTGATTAATTAGTGTCTTAATGTCGAAAATTTAAAAAGATTTGAAAACATGATTTCTTTAAAAAACTTGAACAATTTGAGTTGGAACTTGAGATTCTATTGTTCGAAAGAATACAAACATTACATCCAGCACGTTAGGACATGATGTTTTAAACCCTTGTAACCAAAATCATCTCATGATTTACAAAATTCATTAAAAGGGTATTTAGTTATTTAGTCAAACGAAAAATTGAAACCCAGCACGTTAGGGCACTATTTCCTGAATTTCTAAACACAAAACATTGCCTTATTTTGAAAGCTTTTACTAAGCGATTATAAAATGGACTCGAAAATATATTTGTTCATCTTGTTAAAAGCTAATCAATATTGGGCGAAAGTGGGAATTTGGATCATGATGCAATAACAAAAAACGTACTTACAAGCATGAATAGTAAAACATGACAATAATATTATGAACGAATAACTATCATACAAAAAAACTAAATAAGCAATTAAAATACACAAAATGACAATAATCTCACAATATGCACCATTTAAATACTACCATTAATAATTGAAGAACAATGAAGTAAATAATATAAAAGTGGATAATACATAAAACAATTTAGATAAGTGACAAAACAATTTTAAGTAAATAATACATAATAAAAGTTTAAAGTAAATAATATATAAAGTAATTTAAAATAATATAAAAGGTTTAAAATAAATAATATGTACAATATTAAAATGAATAAATAAATAACAAATCAAAAGAGTTAAAATCCAATGATTATGGGGCTAAATCGAGCGAAATAAAGTTAAGAATCAATTTAAAAGATAAAATGAATTAGGACCCAATTGGGCTCGTAGAAAACAAAGAGGACCGAAAGGAAAATATCCTCGCCTCTATGCCTTTGCGTTTCTGTGAGGCTAAATTAGAACAAAAGGAAACATATCGGGGCAAATAAAAAAATAAAAGACTGAATTTTTAAAAAATTGGAAAAAGCTGGAGGGTCTAGTGCGCAAATAGACCATGCGTCGAAAACACGTGGATCATCTTAGGGTACGGGTCAGATTTAGGCCAGGTCACCTTAAACGACACTGTTTTGGCGCTAGTGACCTTGGTGCGAAACGACACCGTTTTGTGTCTCTTTAAAAATCCAAAAATTTTCTTTTCTTCATTTGCAGGCCCCCTCCCTTTTCAAAAATAAAAAAAAGCTTCATCCTCTCCCCCCTTTTCATGCCCGACGATTGGGCTTCCTCCACCACTCGTTGCACCACCGTATCGGTGGCTGCGATGCCCAAGATCGGGCCTTTTAGCCCTCTTTTCAAGGCCCTTTGAAGCCTTAAAAACCAGAAAGAAGAAACTCCCTTTTTGCCTTCGGTTCGATTTTAATGACGGAGCGGAAGCTCCAACGACGCACCCTGAGGTTCAGGTAAGGTCTCTTTGCTTTTCTTTTTGATTTAGCTTGTGAAAGTTTTAAAATAATAAAATAAAAAATAAACAAAAAGAAACAGTAAACGGTTATGAAAAGAAAATTAGAATCAACCTTAATGCTCCTATTTTTGTTTTGATTGCTGAAGGTTCGTAAAAAAATATAAATGATTCACTTCGATTTTTATAACCGATTTACAAAGATTCGCTTTTGTTTTTTTCTATTTTTTTCTATCGTTTTTGTTGTTTTTCTCTTCGTTCTTTTGTTGTTGCGTGTTTTCCTTGTCCTTGTAGGTGTCAGAGGCGTGGGTGACTGCTAGTTGGCGCATGTGGTGGCTGCTGGTGAGGAAATGATGCACAACGGCTCTTAGGGTTTTAAAAAAAGCAAAACCCTAATTCAAACTAGTTGGGTCATTGGGTTTATTTTGGTAATTTGGGCTTCGGGTTTGGGCTGATGGTTTTTTAATTTGGTTTGATTTGGGGCTGGGTTAGTTGTTGGGTTTTAGTTTTTTTGTTGTAATGGACTTTAATCTGGACATTTTGGGTTTTAATTTTTGATTATTTAGCATTTATTTATGGCTGATAATTAGGCCCAAAATTGGCCTATTATAACTGCCCCTCTTTACTCGTTGTCGTGTAAGAGAATAGAGCAAAGACTTTTAAAAGGGCCAATTTTGCCTAGTCTCATCGAATCTTGATTTCTTTGGTGCTTCTGTTCTTCGAATAGCCTCATTCCATTCCTCTGCATCTTCAAGGGTATAGGGATTGTTTCTTCGACTCACTCCATTGTAACTTCAGGGAGACACGAATCGTAACTTCAACCTGCTCACTGTAACTTCAAGAGGATAAGGTTTGTGGCTTCAATCTGCTCTACTGCAACTTCAGAGAGTTAAGATTTGCTATCTTCAATCTACTTCACTACATCTTGGAGGAGATAAGACTTGTATTTTCAACCTGCTCCACTAGCAATTTCAGGAAGATAAGGTTAATGGCTTCCATCTATTCCACTGCAACTTCAAGGAGATAAGATTTGACATGATAGATTTGATCCGACCCACTGTAACTTTAGAGGTATAGGACTTGTAACTCGTAGCTTTAACCTATTCCACTGTAACTTCAAGGAAATAAGATCTTTTATTTTCAGTCTGCTCTACTACAACTTCAGGGAGATAAGACTTGTATTTTCATCCTTCTCCACTGTAACTTTAGGGAGATAAGGTTAATAGCTTCTATCTGTTCCACTGCAACTTCAGGGAGATAAGATTTGCTATGATAGATTTGATCCGACCCATTGTAACTTCAGAGGTATAAGACTTGTAACTCATAGCTTTAACCTGTTCCACTGTAACTTCAGGGAAATAAGATTTGCTATCTTCAGTCTGCTCCACTGCATCTTCAAGGAGATAAGACTTGTATTTTCAACCTGCTCCACTGAAACTTGGGAGATAAGGTTAATGGCTTCCATCTGTTCCATTGCAAATTCGGGAGATAAGATTTTCCATGATAAATTTGATTCGACCCACTGTAACTTCAGAGGTATAGGACTTGTAACTCGTAGCTTTAACCTGTTCCACTGCAACTTCAGGGAAATAAGATTTGCTATCTTCAGTCTGCTCTACTGCATCTTCAGGGAGATAAGACTTGTATTTCTAACCTGCTCCACTGCAACTTCAGGGAGATAAGGTTAATAGCTTTCATCCGTTCCACTGCAAATTTAGGGAGATAAGATTCGCCATGATAGATTTGATCCGACCCACTGTAACTTCAGAGGTATAAGACTTGTAACTCGTAGCTTTAACCTGTTCCACTACAACTTCAGGGAAATAAGATTTGCTATCTTCAGTCTACTCCACTGCATCTTCAGGGAGATAAGGTTTGATGTGATCTATTCTATTGTAACCTCAGAGAGATAATATCTAATTTATAGCTTCGATCTGTTCCACTGCAACTTCAGGGAAATAAGATTTGCTATCTTTAACCTGCCCCACTGCAACTTTAGGGAGATAAGGTTTGACATGCTCGATCTGCTTCGCTGCAACTTCAGGAAGGCAAGATCTATAATTTGTAGCCTCAATCGACCTTGCTACATTGTCTTCTAGGGGACATGAGTTGTAAAATCAATTTCTGGGTCCTATGCTTATGTCAAAATAATTAGGATGGCATGATCAGGATGAATCAAATGCTCCTAACTAAATATGTATGAATGATGTTTGCATGAATGCAAAGAATGTCATTTTGGAATGATCCTCCTTTTTAATGCTTAGGTTGTCATTACTCGTTATTAACTTATTACCCTACCTTCTTATTCAGTTGGTATCTTTTAGGGTCACAATTTGGATCATTCTTTCTCAACTGTTCCCAACCCCTGAACCTGGTTAGTTCTGAATAGTGGTCTCACTTCAGGTTCTTGTAATATTTAAAAGTTTTCAGAGTAATATGCGAAACTCCTTTTATTTGAATATTATTAGTCTATTAATCGTTATTTCAATGAAAAATGCTTGAAAAAGATTATCACAAGGGACAAGATGGATTTTTATTGAGAGTCGAGCTCAAAAAGATCAAGTTTTGACAAAGTATAAAATGAGAATAAGTTAAGATAGCAAATTTGCCAAAAAACAAAAATAAATTAATCAAGAGTAGAAAATTTTGCTAAAATATGAAATGAATATGATGAAAATAGGTGCCCCAAATATCATAGCATGAGCTTCTCTGCACATAACTTCTTAAGGACCTTTTGAACTTGATGCGTTTGGCAAACTTAAGAGACTTAATTGATGCTCCAAGATGTAGCACCCCTCCTTCTTGTTAATTCGGGTGTAGCAAGACTACTGCATGCCTCCCTTTAATTAGAAATTTGAATTGCCCATTCTTGGGTTTTTAATTCAAAACCCCTTTGGTCTCAAGGCGCTCTTTGCGGTTTTCACCTTGGCCTCTCCGTTTTTTTTAGGTGAAGTATCTCTTGATTGAATTTGAATTCACAGGATTAGGCAGGTTTTTACCATCCATTTCTGTCAAAATTAGCGCTCCTCTAGAGAAAGCCTTCTTCATTACATAGGGTCCTTCCCAATTCAGCATCTATTTTCCTCTAAAGTCCTTTTGTATGATAAGGATCTTTTTCAACACCAAGTCCCCCTCGTGGAATTCTCTAGGGCGAACCTTCCTATTATAAGCTCGCATCATTCGCTTTTGGTACATTTGACCATGAAGAATAGCCTTCAGCCTTTTCTCCTCGATTAGGTTCAATTGATCATACCGGGATTGAATCCATTTTGCTTCATTCAACTTTAGTTCAGACAAGACTCGAAGGGAAGGAATCTCAACTTCGATAGGAAGTACCACCTCCATTCCATAAACCAAGGAGAAAGGAGTTGCCCTGGTAGAGGTTCTGACTGATGTTCGATAAGCATAAAGAGCAAATGGTAACTTCTCATGCCAATCTCCATAAGTCTCAGTCATTTTTCCCATGATTTTCTTGATATTCTTATTAGCTGCCTCGACTGCACCATTCATTTTTGGACAGTACGGTGACGAGTTGTGGTGTTTAATCTTGAATTGACTGCAGACATCTGTTATGGTACTATTGTTTAAATTCAGTGTATTTTCAGATATGATCCTTTCTGGCATTCCATATCGGCATATGATTTCCTCTTTAAGAACTTGTTGACTGTCGACTTAGTGAAATTTGCATATGAAGTGCCCTCTACCCATTTGGTGAAGTAGTCGATGACCACAAAGATAAATCGATGCCCATTTGAAGCTTTTGGTGAGATTGGCCCAATGACGTCTATGCCCCACATAGAGAAAGGCCATGGAGAAGTCATGACGTGAAGAGGTGAAGGAGGCACGTGAATCTTATCTCCGTAAATTTGGCATTTATGGCACTTCTTGGCATAGCTAATGCAGTCTCGTTCCATAGTAGACCAATAATACCCGAATCTCATGATTTGTCTAGCTATTATGAAACCATTAACGTGCATTCCGCAAACACCCTCATAGACCTCTTTTAAGATTTGTTTAGCCCCAACAGCATCCACGCATCTTAAAAGCACCTGATCCTTCCTTATCTTGTATAGGATCTCTCCATCTAAGACATAATCATTGGCAAGTCTTCTCAACGTCCTCTTATCGTTCTCGATTGCTTGGTCAGGATATTCATGATTCTTCACATATTGCAATATATCGTGATACCAAGGGTGGTCATCTTTTCCTTCTTCTTCGTCGATGTTATAGCAATGAGCCGGAGCCTCATAAATGCTCATTTGGACAGGCTTTACTTCCTCTTGCTCGTTTATTCTGATCATAGAAGTTAAGGTATCCAAGGCGTCAGCCATCTGTTTCTCTTCTCGTGAGAGGTAAAAGAAAATGATGTCATCAAACTCCTTAATTAACTCCCAAACTAGCTTTCGATAACTGATCAACTTGGGATCTCTTGTTTCCCATTCTCCTTTGAGCTAATAGATTACTAACGCAAAATCGCCATATACCTCCAACACTTTAATTTTGTGTTCAATGGCTGCACGAATACCCATGATGCATACTTCATATTCGGTCATGTTATTTGTGCAATCGAAATCCAATTTGCTAGTAAAAGGATAATGATCTCCGTTTGAGAAGACTAGGATTGCCCCAATTCTGTTACCCACTGCGTTTGAAGCTCCGTCAAAGTTTAGTTTCCAATGATGGCCCTCCTTTTGGGCACTTTCTTCAGTGACCACAATATACATTAGATCTTCATCCGGGAAATTAAAGTCCAATGGTTCGTAATCTTTTAAAGCTCTGCTGGCTAGCAAGTCTACTATTGCACTCCCTTTTATAGCCTTGTGGTTTACATAGACTATATCAAACTTAGAAAGTAGAATCTGCCACCGAGTCTTCCATTCAGGGCAGTCGACTCCATCATGTACTTGAGAAGGTCTAGTTTTGAGATGAGCTAAGTTGTATGGTACAACATGTACTGTCTCAGTCTCCGGGTCTTCCAAATTAAAGCGCAACACAGCTTCTCAATTGGCGAATATCTTATATCGCATTCAGTGAACTTTTACTGAGATAGTATATCGCTCGTTCTTTTCTTCCCGACTCATCATGTTGGCCTAGCATGCATCCCATAGAATCTTCGAATACCGCCAAATGCAATATCAGTGGCCTATCTGAGCAAGGTGGCATCAGTACTAGGGCTTTGGATAAGGAATGCTTGACCTTATCAAAAGCTTTCTAGCAGTTCTCATCCCATACACCTAGTTGTGTTTCCTAAAGAGACGGAATATAGAGTCACATTTCTCCGTTAGTTGTGCAATGAATCGGGCGATGTAATTCAGTCTTCCTAGGAAACCTCAAACTTCTTTTTGAGTACGACGACAGAGACAGTTCATGTATTACTTTTACTTTATCTGGGTCAATCTCAATTCCCTTTTTACTGACTACAAATCCTAGCAATTTTTTCGACCTAGCCTTGAAGGCACATTTTGCTGGATTGAGCTTTAGTTAGAATTTCCTCAACCTTAGGAACAATTTTCTTAAGACCTGCACATGCTCCTTCTCAGTCTTGGATTTTGCAATCATATCGTCCACATAAACTTCGATCTCATTGTGCATCACATCATGGAAAAGGGTTAATATGGCTCTTTGATACGTTGCTCTCGTATTTTTCAGTCTAAATGGCATTACATTATAACAAAACATTCCCCACATGGTTACGAATGTAGTCTTCTCCATATCTTCAGGGTGCATCTTAATTTGGTTGTACCCGAAAAGCCATCCATAAAAGAGAAAAGTGAATAATCAGCCGTGTTATCTACTAAGGTATCAATGTGAGGCAAGGAGAAGTTGTCTTTTGGGCTGGCCTTGTTCAAATCCCTATAGTCCACACACATCCGCTCCTTCCCATATTTCTTAGGAACGGGTACTATATTGGCTACCCACTCTGAGTACTTAACCACTTGTAAGAACTCGACATCAAACTGTTTCATGACCTTTTCTTTTATCTTCAACAAAACATCAGGTCTCATCCTTCGGAGCTTCTGTTGAACTGGCCTACACTCCTCCTTTATGGGAAGTCGGTGTACCACGATATCCGTATTTAACCCGGGCATGTCTTGGGATGACCATGTGAAGATATCCTTAAATTCTTAGAGTAACTCAATGAGGTCTTGCTTCGTTTCTGTGGCAATGCTAGCTCCAATCTTCAACTCTTTTCCTTCTCCTATGCTCACAATTTCCATTGACCCTTTGTGAGGTAAGATTTGTTTCTCGTCTTGCTCTACCATCCTTAACAAATCAAGAGATACGTTACGATCATGGTTATCTTTAAAATCCTGAGAATCCTCCATACCCGCATCTTGCTCAAAAGGAGATTCTGAGTCAATAAGAGCGTCGCTCATATAATTGATATTTGGGGACATGTTAGAGGAGCGAAGAAAGGTGCAAAAAAAATAAAAGAATCTACGAACGATTATTTGCATGATTGGTTGTGAATGAAATGTAAAGAATATTTTAGTTATGAATGAAGAAAAATAAAAGAACATTTGCTCAAAAATGATACAAAAAGGTGTATTTTATTGAAATAAAGATATTTGGACATATGCCTATTTAACAAAAGGATTCTTATTGCTCTTAGGCTTAGAGCAACAAGTGTGTTTTGAACATTATTCTGAATTTATTCTAAAGGTTATAGAATCTATTCCATGGTCCAATTATTCAAAGCACTTTTAGGAATATAAGGGCAAATTCCAGATAAATCTTTTTCTTCAATTCCTTCATTGGATACGGTGTTAATACTCAAACTTCCCAACATTTCCTCCTTTGTTTCTCTTCTGGTCATCCTTTGTTCGGGATATATAGTTTCTCACGAAACAAATGTTTTAGATAGATGAGAAAATATTATCAGCTCCCATTTGACCTCTTCTCGGCTTAAGCGTGCCCTTCTTATTTCCTAGTTTTTCTCTACCTTTTTCCTCATTTGCTTCGCATCTAGCTTGAATCTTAAGCCAAAGCGATCTCGTTTTTCCTTCTGCATTGGTACTTCAATTTTTCCTTGAAGGCATTTCCAAGTCCTTTTCTAGTAAGGCTCCCTTCCGATTGTCATTTACAGGCCCATCCTTGTGGATTTGGATATTTTGGGAATGGGAATATTATTGCCTTCAAAGACAAAGTTGCGTTGACAAATTCTAATGACCAAAAATTACATTCTATTACTTTATCATCTGTCGCTAGGTACGAGGCGTCACTGGTAACAGATGCAATGATGTCTTCCTCCGCGTTTATTGTGACCAATCTACCTTCAGTTACTAATTTTAATTTTTGATGTAGTAATGACGGCACTGCCCCTGCCGAATAAATCCAAGGCCTCCCCAACAGGCAATTGTAGGAAGGCTTGATGTCCATCACCAGAAAGTCCACATTATATGTATTTGGACCAATCTGAAGAGGTATATCGATCCTTCCCATGACCTTTTTTCAATACCATCGAATGCTTTCACAATATTCTGGCACGTTTTCATATGGGAGTTATCCACGGGCAACCTATTTAGCGTGGATAAGGGTAAGACATTCAAGGTTGATCCATTATCAACTAACACCCCTGGCAACCCTTACAGTGTGTGGTTATGTGCAGAGCCTTTGTGGACCCCATACCCCCTAGAGGTATCTCATCATCATTGAAGAAGATGAAATTATTGGTACTTATATTGCTGACCAGACGATCCAGCTTATTGACAGATATATCATCCGCGACATATGTTTCATTCAATACTTTCATCAATACACTGCGGTGAGCCTCTAAGCTCAAGAGAAAGGCCAGTACCGATATGTGAGTTGACTGCTTGTGCAATTACTCCACAACACTGTACTCGCTGTGCTTTAGGAATTTTAGGAACTCTTTAGCCTCTTTTTCTGTCACTGACTCGTTAATGGGTAATTCAACTCTAACTTTCTTTTATTTTTTCTTGCTCCACCGCCAAGACCTTTCCTTTTACTGTTTGCTCTCAAATTCACTGGATCGTAGCGTTTCCCATTCTGCGTGTAGAAGCCTACATCTTTACCCTCTTCTGAAGCGTTGATTGGGTTTTCCTCTTCGGGATCATTACATTGCAGTCATAGTTTCAAGGAACCCTTTTCCTGTCCTTATAAGGGAAGGATACAAGTTTATGGATTATGATTCTCGGTGCCATTTGTATTCCTGTTTCATTATTTCTGGGTCATGAAATGATCACCACAGGGTGATTAACTTTTGGACTCTTTCTGTTAATCCTTTCTCTAAGGCGTAGACTTCTCCATTTTCTGGTCCTTTGATATTTTCATAAAATTCCATCTCTTTATTGTCCATGAGATTTTGTACCGTGGCCCTGAACTCAATGCATTCTTAGATGTCATGACCCTTCTCGACATGGAACTCTCAGTATCTTCCTGCTCCTTTGGGCTTTTCCCATGATTCTTGTGTAATTAGACCTCCATTTACCATTTGTTTAAACCCATCTCAATGGGGTTTTTACTTCAACCACGTCAGCTTTAATTCTTTTCCTACCATTCTCGACTATCGCGTTTACCCATTTATCTGAATGACTGGGTAATGGATTTCCTGCCACATTAGGTCCTATGGGGTCATCGAATTTTACTATGCCCATCTTTATGAACTTTTTAACTATCTTTTTGAATGCGGTGCAGTTCTCAATCGTGTGTCCCGTGATTCTCGCAAGGTATTCACATTGATCGTTTGCGTCATACCACTTAGGGAACGGAGGTTGCAGTGGTTCTATGTAGAATGGGGTACCACATGTGCGTCGAATAGACTCTGGTACAGCTTCCTATATGTCATTGGGATGGGCGTAAACTGGAGCCTTCCGTGTTAGGCCTTGGGTTGGAATCTTACCTTGGGGGCCTTAATGGCTGGTAGTTAACGTCCTTGACTGGCTCACAGTGATGGGTTTTGTATAGCCCTTGTTGTATGTGCTTACATTGTTCACTTCGTTGTCCTTTTTTTCTCGGGGTCGCTCTCTTGGCGCTTCTTCCCCGCGTCTATCTTCCCGCTTGAATTGTGTTTTCTATCATCCCTCTAGACATCACTATTTTGGAGAAGCTCTTAGTAGCACTCCCCAATTTGTGGCTGATGAATGGAGCCCTCAGTGTGTTGATAAAAAGCATGGTCGTTTCCTTATCTAGGAGAGGGGGCTGGTCTTGTGTAGCTACTTTTCTTCACCTCTGGGCATACTATCTAAAGCTCTCACTCGACTTCTTCTCCATGTTTTGCAATGTAATTCTATCTGGTGCTATGTCCGTCACGTGGTAATATTGTTTAATAAAAGCCAGTGCTAAATCTTTCCATGAATTAATTTGAGCACGGTATAGCTGGTTGTACCACTTGGCCGCAGATCCGATCAAGCTGTCTTGAAAGTAGTGAATTAACAGCTGATCATTGTTAACGATATCCTGTCATTTTCTGACAGAACATCGTAATGTGAGCTTCAAGGTAGCTATTTCCATTATATTTCTCAAACTCCGGTGTCTTAAATTTTGGTGAGAGTATTAGGTCTGGGACCAAGCTCAAATCCTTAACATTAACCCCGCCATGGTAGTTTGCATTCTCCATTGCCTTAAACTTATCTTCCACCGGTCTTCAAGTTGTTTAGACACATCTACTCTCGCCTTCTCTGTTTTTTTAAATCATCGAGGTTGGGGACAATGGGATTAGTTGGATTATCTTTTAGATTGGAGCCCAAGCCCGTTGGAAGATTCATTGGTGCCAATGCACTGGCTTGGTATTAAGACCTGATGGTGATAGGTACCTTTTGTGGGTATGCATCCGGTTGCGCTTGGGTGTGCGTTGGGGTAAAACCCGGAGGATAGGGAGGTTCTTCATTGTCATCATCAGGATTGGTCACAGGGCTTTTTCCTTTATCGGGTCCTCCGGCCAATAGCTGGGCTAGTTGGTTCATCATATTTCTTTGGGATTCGAGCATATGATCCCTCATGTCTTGTTGCATTTTGGCTAATTGCTCTTGCATCTGTGCTTGCAATTGATCTTGCATATCCCTTTGCATCTGTTCTAATCTTTCTAGTCTCTGATCCATTGCTTTTGTTTTACGTGGGTATTGTAGCGATATGTAGTTGGTGGATTTTTGTTGGTTTCTAGGGTAACTGTCATATTTTTAATTAATTAGGTCTTTTTATGTAATTTTAATGCAAATGATGCAATGTAATGCAAATGAATGAGATGAATGTAACAAGAGGCGTTCATTTTGATTCAATTCTACTAGATCAACTTTACTAGAAAACAAATTTCTTTACATAAAGTGGACAATTACATATACGACTTCGCCTTAATACCCAAATCCTTGACTTTCCTAAGAAGCCAAGCTAAGTTTCGGCCTCGATCTGATTCTGACTCGTATTTTAAACTTAATACATTAGCCTGAACTACCAAGGTTTGTAAATGATCGGCTACCTCTCAAACTTGAGCCACAGCTTCGCCCATAATATAATCTCTATCTCTATCTATTCTTGAGAACGGTGGAGCTGCTCTTTCCAATGTTCATTATTTGCTTCAAGAAGTTCAACTCAAAGTTCACCGTTTCGCAGTGCAGTCTTGAGCTCTTCTATCCTTCCTTTCAGCTCCTCAATCTTGTTTTGGCTGGCTCTTAATTTGATTACCGAGTTGCGACTACGGTGTTGATGTAGTGACTTTTCCAATTATGCTACTCGAGCTCATAACCTCTCTTTTTCACTTTGACTTTTCAACATACTCTTTTTCAAAGCGTCCTCCCATACTCGAGCATCTTAGAATTTTTTTCCCACTGATCAGCTCTAGTCTTTTCTTCTTTAATTTCCAGGCATTGCTCTGATGTTTTGCCCAAACCAGCAGTTCTAATTGACACACAGCTTCTTGTAGTCCGTCTTTAAATGGGCCAAATCTTCTTCAGCCTTATTTTTCCTTTCTCAATTTCTTGGCCTCGAGTTTGTGGATGTACTTCTAATCCTAACTGCATCT
This sequence comes from Gossypium rotundifolium, assembly GCA_025506655.1. NCBI lineage: Eukaryota > Viridiplantae > Streptophyta > Magnoliopsida > Malvales > Malvaceae > Gossypium > Gossypium rotundifolium. Next base: position 13,981,252 of record CP106729.1, on the reverse strand, counting down.
TTTCCTCCTCTAACTACTCTATTTTCTTTCCTAATTCCTGACTCTTTTTCTCAAAATCTTGCTTGATGATCTCTAATTTATATGGGATTACTTGTAATAGCTCCTCTATTGGCCGAGCATTTTCTTGACTTGGCATTGGGATATTGTCGTTGGCTCTTTTTCTCCACTACCATCATATTCGAGGGTCATCATTGGCCCTGTGATGAGTCCCTTCATTCTTCGGGTTTGGATCTACGCCCTCGATATCTCACGAACTCTCTTATTATAATTATCGCCATTGTATGAAAACTTGTACTGAGCCAACCTATGCGTCGCAGGTATGAATTGCCTTGATCGATACTGCCTCATCACAAGTAATGGAGTGTACCCAACAGCTCCCCATATCCCGAGTAAAGGGACCCAGTCAAAGTCTCCACACCGATATAAGATCTCGTCGGGAATCATCCACGGAGCTCTCCATTCGACGTCTTCAACTTGTAAATTCTGAAGAATTGCTATCCATTTTTCTTCAGAAAGGTCATCTCGCCTTGGTGTAGCCACTAATTCCTTCAATGAAGAGTAGTTCTCGAAAAAAACTCGGTATGAGACTTTTTCTACCTTCCAAAAGTGGCTATGAGACCACGATAGCAAAAGCTGCGCACATCCAATAAACCTCCCTTCGCCCGCTCTCCGACAAGCATTCAATGATCTGAAGCTTCGACTAAGATCACATGGACATGTGTGACTCCTTTATTAAGTCTATCAAATAAGTCTGAGACTGCTTCCTCTACATGTCCTAACGCCTTGGGAAAGACGACCAAACCGTAGATGCTTAAAGTGAAAACGTCAACCCTCTTTTTCATATCAAGATGTGCTAGGATCAAATCCCTCAAATTTCTCCAAGAGATACACTTACAATCTCATTTTTGCTTGATCCGGGCTGTAATCCACTGCTCGCTTATCCCTGTAATGTTCATCAACTTTTTTAAGAATGTAGGCACATTAGCAGCTCTCGAATAAGCCTTGTCAATTTGAATCTTTGGGCAACAGAGCAAGGCTGTGTACTCTTCTATGGTAGGTACCAAATCAACTTTCCCAAAAGTAAAGTAACTATAAGCAGGGTTCCAAAACTAGGCGATAGCTTGGAATAGGTTCTCATCCACCTTGATGTCAAGCAGATAGGGCAAATCACTATAATTATAGTAGAATAGTTGCTTGATCTTGTCGCTCCATGCATCTCATATCTCCTTCAATTCTTACAGGTTATTCTGAGTTACACTGGCGCTGGTGAAATCCCACAACTCTGATTCATTTCCCACGGTCATACTGTCTCTTTTCTCTTACTGTATCCTCTCGGACCATATTCAAACGGCCGCATTATCCTCCACTCTATCAAAAAACCCCTTTTCCATGTTAAGCTTTTTTTCTAGTAACCGAACTTGAATCAACACTTTTTTATGATGAAATGTCATGTAATAACAGCAAAACACAACAAGTCAGTATTATATACAAAAAAAGAACTCAAACAGGAAATAATCAACCACTTATTCAGGTAACCACTAGGGTTCGCGCGACTCTACCTAAGGTGGGCTCTTAAGGTTCACTATATGTGGTTTGGTTCTAGAGAAAGGTACCCGAACTAGTAGATTCATCGATTCTCACCCATTATAAGCTCATATGGACCGAGTTCAGTTCAGGGGAATACATTTCCCTATGGCTGCATGGAGATGAAAATCTCACGAAGACATAGGTACGGATGTATCCCGAAAGCAATCAACTATCCTACACAGAGGTGAAAACCTCAAGAAGGAGTAGCTTTTCACTCCCACTTAAAAGAGTGAGACCAAAATGGTCCCTATGCAATATGATGCGAGACTCAAACCACAATAATTATGAAATAACAATACGAACAAATGCAATAATAGGATCGTAATTTTTCAAATTATATTTTCAATTTTCGACAACAAGACAGAAAATAATCAATTTTACGGCTCGATTCTCTCATGTCCCCAGTGGAGTCGCCAAGCTGTCGAAACCATTTTTTGTAAAATGAGAATAGAATTTAGTTTTGAAAACGAAAATTTAAATGGGAGTCACCATCGATCTTTGTTAGGTGTGATCGAATCACCTTTGTTTTAATAAAACATTTTGGTTTACTAAAACGGTATTTTTGGTCTATGAAATTTAAGAAAACGGGTTCGGGAGTCAGTTATGTGTGAGGAAGGATTAGCACCCTCGTCACGCCCAAAATCGGTACCAAATTGATTAATTAGTGTCTTAATGTCGAAAATTTGAAAGATTTGAAAACATGATTTCTTTAAAAAAACTTGAACAATTTGAGTTGGAATTTGAGATTCCTTTGTTCGAAAGAATACAAACATCACATCCAGCACGTTAAGACATGATGTTTTAAACATTCGTAACCAAAATCATCTCATGATTTACAAAATTCATTAAAAGGGTATTTAGTTATTTAGCCAAACGAAAAATCGAAACCCAGCACGTTAGGGCACTATTTCCCGAATTTCTAAACACAAAACATTGCCTTATTTTGAAAGCTTTTACTAAGCGATTATAAAATGGACTCGAAAATATATTGGTTCATCTTGTTAAAAGATAATCAATATCGGGCGAAATTGGGAATTTGAATCTTGATGTAATAACAAAAAACGTAGTTACAAGCATGAATAGTAATACATGACAATAATATTATAGGAATGAATAACTATAATACAAAAAAAAAATGAAATAAACAAATTAAAATACACAGAATGGCAATAATCTCACAATATGCACCATTTAAATACTAGCATTAATAATTGAAGAACAATGAAGTAAATAATATAAAATGGATAATACATAAAACAATTTAAGATAAGTGACAAAAAATTTTAACTAAATAATACGCAATAAAAGTTTAAATTAAATAATATATAAAGCAATTTAAAATAATATAAAAGGTTTAAAATAAATAATATGTACAATATTAAAATGAATAAATAAATAACAAATCAAAAAGAGTTAAAATCCAACAGATTAGGGGGCTAAATCAGAACAGAAATAAAGTTAAGAATATGAATTTAAAAAGATATAACGAATTAGGACCAATTGGATGAGCAGAAAAAAAAAAGGACAGAAAGGGCAAATATCCCTGGCATTTATGCACTGCGTTTTGCGCAGGGTTAAATTAGAACAAAATGAAACATATCGGGGCAAATCAAAAAAATAAAAGACTCAATTTTTAGAAAATTGGAAAAAGCTGGAGGGTCTAGTGCGCAAATAGACCATGCACCGAAAACACGCAGATCCTCTTAAGGTACGGGTCGGTTTCAGGCCGGGTCACCTTAAACAACACCGTTTTGGCGCTGGTGACCTTGGTGCGAAACGACACCGTTTCGTGTCCCTTTAAAAACCCAAATTTTTTCTTTTCTTCATTTGCAGGCCCCCTTTCTTTTGAAAAATAAAAAAAAGCTTCATCCTTTCCCCCCTTTTCATGCCTGACGATTGGGCTTCCTCCACCACCCGTCGTACCATCGTGCCACCACCGTATCGGTGGCGGTGATGCCCAAGACCAGGCCTTTTAGCCCTTTTTTCGAAGCCCCTTTGAAGTCCTGAAAACCTGAAAGAAGAAACTTTATTTTTACCTTCGGTTCGGTTTCAACGATGGAGCGGAAGCTCCGACGACTCACCCCGAGGTTTAGGTAAGGTCTCCTTGCTCTTCTTTTTATTTAGCTTGTGAAAGTTTTAAAATAATAAAATAAAAAATAAATAAAAAGAAACAGTAAACGATAATAGAAAATAAAATCGGAATCAACCTTAATGCTCCTATTTTTGTTTTGATTGCTGAAGGTTTGTAAAAAAAAAAATACAAATGATTCATTTTGATTTTTATAACTGATTACAAATATCCGCTTTTGTTTTTTTCTATTTTGTTTTTCTATCATTTTTGTTGTTTTTCTCTTCGTTCTTTTGTTGTTGTGTGTTTTCCTTGTCCTTGCAAGTGTCAGAGGCATGGGTGACCGCTGGTTGGCGCGTGTGGTAACCACTGGTGGGGAAATGATGCACGGCGGTGCTTAGGGTTTTAGAAAAAGCTAAAACGCTAATTCAGGCTAGTTGGGTCATTGGGTTTATTTTGGTAATTCGGGCTTCGGGTTTGTGCTGATGGTTTTTTAATTTGGTTTGATTTGGGGCTGGATTAGCTGTTGGGTTTTAGATTTTTTGTTATAATGGACTTTAATCTGGACATTTTGGGTTTTAATTTTTGATTATTTAGCGTTTATTTGTGGCTGATTATTAGGCTCAAAATTGGCCTATTACAGAAAGTAAAAGTGATTCGTGATAGTTTGAAAGCAGTATCTGATCGTCAGAAGCCTTATGCAGACTTGAAACGAAAAGAGATTGAATTTGAGATCCGTGACAAAGTGTTTCTGAAAGTGTCTCCGTGGAAGAAAGTACACTGATTTGGACGTAAACGCTAGTTGAGTCCTAGGTTTATCGGACCTTATGAGATTATCGAGTGTGTTGGGCCAGTTGCATACAAATTATTATTGCCACCTGAGGTAGAAAAGATTCATAATGTATTTCATGTTTCGGTGCTCCGTAGATATCGTTTTGATCTGTCACATGTGATTGCTCCGTCTGAAATTGAAATTCGATCTGATATGACATACGAGGAAGAACCGATCCGTATTTTAGATCGTGAAGTGAAAGAGTTGAGAAATAAGAAAATTTTATTAGTGAAAGTGTTGTGGCATCGAAATGGAGTGGAAGAGGCTACGTGGGAGCCTGAAAATTCAATGAGACAGCAATATCCGAATCTGTTTAACGGTAAGATTTTCGGGGACGAAAATCCTAAGGGGAGAATTGTAATAGTCTGGTTTAGACCCTAGTCGGAACAGTGGTTTTGAAACCATAAATTTCGAGTTTGAATAATATTTTAATATTATTTTCTGTGCAATTGATGGGTGATTAAGCATGTGTTAAAGTTTCGTAAGATAATTTGTCCGTTTGTGTGTTTAATTTGATAAAAGAACTAAATTGCATTGAATGCAAAATATGCATGCTTCATGAAAAGACACTTATTTAAGATGGCTTTTTAATAAGGAGGCTTTATGAGGTAATTATGCTAATAATTAGATAGTGGATGGAAATGGTCACAAATGACCTTGTGTGTATATGTTATATATATTATTATTAAAGGTTAGTTTTGTACATTAATAATTATGTTTAAAATGATATAATAAAAGTATGAAAAAGGCCGTTATCATCCATCTTCCACTGAATTCTTGTAAGAAAATTAAGTTTTGCTATATTCGACCATTTCAAGATTTGATTCAAGGTATGTTTTTAATCAATTTTCGATAATTTCTATGTTTTTTCAATCGTTGCTTTGTCTACTTCAAAACCCATGTCTTAATTTTGAGTATTGATGATGATTTTGAAATGTGTCTTTGATGAACATATGAGGTTTGGAACATCTAATGATGAAATATGGAATATATGTGTTTGATTAGCATATTTTGTCCTTAGAGTTTTATTGATTTTGAATAATTGGTTGTAATTGAGAAAATAGTATTTTGAGGGTTAAATTGTGAATTTGATGAAAAATATGGACTTGTATGGTCCTTAGGAAGTTTCGGCTAAGCAAGTATGTGGACAAATTGTGTATATTTGATGTTTTGTAAAAAATAGACTAAATTGATAAAATGTGCAAATGTGAGGGTTAAGTTGCAAATAGCCCTAAATGTATGTTTTGGATTGAATTGAATAAGTTGATGAATGATAAGGTTAGATTTGAATATGTATAGATTAAGAATCAAAGAAAACGAACTTAGATCGCGAGAAAGCGAAGGTAGTAGAATAATCAAGTCCGAACGAATATCCAAACCCGAGGTAAGTTGATATACAAATAAATGTATTTATATTGAATTATGTATGTTCATATAACTATTGATAATGATGAATGCAAATGAGATGATGTATACAAGAAATTCCAAGATAGAATCGACATAATGACAATGTCCGAGAAGTCCTGTTTGAACCTAAAATAAATAGGGTAGTCAATGTCATGACATAGGTGTCTGTTATATGATATCATGTAAGACCACGTCTGGGATGTTGGCATTGATTCGAGATATCATGTAAGACCACGTCTGGGAAGTTGGCATCGATATGTGATTTACGTGTAAGACCATGTCCGAGACATTGGCATCGTATTGATTCGTGTAAGACCCTGTCTAGGATAGTGGCATCAATATCTGATTACATGTAAGGCCACGTCTGGGATTTTGGCATTGTACAACTATTCCGAGTATTTTGAGAATCCTATTAGATTCTAAACAGTTTAACGGGCAAATCTGAGATATGAACGACTATGTGATTTATATATCCGTATCAGGTACGTTTGATATGTACACTAAGTGTGTATTAAAGGTAAGTATCTATATGAACTTATTAAGATGTACATGTGAAATGGAATGATGAGACAATATGTGAAAGTATGCTTGAATGAGTTATGTGTACATGTGATATTTGAGTTGAAGAATTTGATATCATGAGACTAAACATATGAGCCAATGAATATGAGATGAATTTGCTATGAGAACTATAAATGACATTGTATCAATATAAATATGTGTATTTTATGCTAAGTTTATTTGTATATGGCTTACTAAGCATTTGAAAGCTTACTCTGTGTGTGTGTTTGCTCTGTTTTATAGATCGTCAAAGCTACTGAAAGCTTAGGGACCGTCGAGGATCGTCATCACACTACTCAAACTCATTTTGGTACCTTTGAAATGTGAATATAGCTAGATATGGCATGTATAGGCTAGTCACTTTGAGTTATGCTTGAGATGTGTAAATAGCCATGTGATGTGGCTAGGTAAATGTTGGTATTATGTTTGAGTAAATATGATACATGATGTATGTTTAGTATGGCTTGATAGCTAATGGAATTGCCAAGGCTATGTTAAGCATATGAATACATTATGCGAATGTATGTTTGAGAAAAGAAATGGTTATATGAAAGGTAAATGTGCATGAATCGTGTTTGAATATGAAGTTGTGTTGGTTGTTTGACATGTTTTTGGATGTCAAGTGTGTATGAAATGGATTGGTAATTTTCTTGTAGGGATGGACTCTAGTGTAGGTGGCATTCTGACATTGCAAGTGGTCTGTTTTGACTACACGGCCATGGCACACGGGCGTGCCTAGTGGCCGTGGGTATAAGTCAGTAGCTAGTCTAAGTGTACACAGCCATGGCATACAGGCATGCCTGGTAGCCTTGTGAGTAAGTCAGTAGCTAGCCTAAGTGTACACGGCCATGGCACACGGGCGTGTCTGGTGGTCGTGTGGATAAGTCAGTATACAAGCTCTATTTTGGCACGGTCTAGACACATGGATGTGTCTAGTAGTCGTGGGAGGCACATGGCTTGCCCACACGGGCGTGTGATCTCAATAACGTAGAAAAGTTTTAAATTTTAAGAAATTCTATATGTGTTCGGTTTAGTCCCGACCCTATTCTAAAGCATGATTAAGGTCTCGTTGACACTTTGATTGTGATTGATGAATTGTGTTATGAAAAGTCTGTAAGAGTTTTCGATCTGTCCGATAACGCTTTTAACCCTAATTCGGTGACGGATACGGGTTAGGGGTGTTACACTTTTCTTTAGCAACCCTTCTATTTTGCTATCCATCTCTTTTTAAAATACCACATTTTGGCTCTAACCAGTATTTTATATATTTTTAGAATAAATTACACTTAAGGTCATTCAATTTTAAAAAGTTATGAATTAATTGTTTAATTATTTGAAAATTTTTATTTAAATTACTAAATTGTATAAAAGTTTTTATATGTCACTGAGCTGTTAAGTTTTTTTTTTTCTTAAGCTCGACTGGTGAGCACTAAACAATGATTCGATAATCGGTATGGTGGATTAGTGCCCATCGACGTGTAGAAGAACACACCTTATTTTCAAGTCATTTTGACAGTCACTATTGGAGATTAGAGAAGAAAGCTGTTTGGATTTTGATTCATAGATCCGTGACGTTTAAAGTTATTTCATAGGAAAAAATTGAACTATAAAAGAGGAGGAGAAGAGTCCAATAACTTAAATAAAAATTTTCAAATAATTTAATGGTCATTTTTAACTTTTTAAAATTAAGGGATGAATTTATAAATTTACTAATATTTTTGTAACATTGGGTATAGTTTATTCTAAACAGCAGAATATAAAAAGTGGGACTGAACCAACCCATATATAATCCTTCATCTTGTTGTATGCATTGCCAATTCCAAAGTATTATTATCATTATTATTAATTTATTATTATTTTATTGTGGTGAAGACAAAAACTGAAAATTGTCTCATACATGAAAATAAATACATACATCTGAGGTATTTGTTGAGCACAACCTTCATGAAAAGTAATATAGTTTTAGTAAGGGATATATACTATTTGGTACTTAGGTTTAGCTTTAATATTTAATTTGATAATTTTTTTGTTTCAATTTAGTAGTTGAGTTTCATTTCAATATTTAATTTAGTACTTAAACCAAACAACTTGATGAATGTTTGACACATATACTCTAGTAAAAAAATATACAAGTACTTAACTAAGATAAAAAAAAATAAAACTTAAGTATTAAATTGAACAATGAAGCCAAACTCGAATGCTTAAACGAGAAAAAAGAAAAACTCAGGTGTCAGATTCAAAAACTTAGATATTAAAGTGAACTTTGTTATCAAATTTCGATACCAAATTGAGACAAAAAAAAAAAACATTGAAACTAAATTTGTAATTTTTAAAATATATATATTATTAAACTAATTTTTCATAATATTTGCCTCAACTCAAATTAATTCGTGAAAATAATTGATTTTTTGGAATAAACTTTTATCACCTCAAGTCTCAAATTGATAAGTTAAAATAAATCTAGATGAATTTTTATAAAATAATGATAATTTATATTTATATAAATTTTCATACAATTATACATAAAATTTTGCAATGTGCTTTAGTTTATATTATTTTATGATATTTATATTATATGATGATAGCATCTAAAAAGTAGGGTTAATATATTAATTGGTACTCAAGTTTAGTTTTAATATTCAAATTGGTACTTGAGTTGGACTTCAATAATCAATTTAATATCTAGATCAAACTGCAACATATGACTAAATAATTATTTGATACATTTGTTCTAGTAAAAAAATAAACATAAGTACTTAATTGAGAAAAAAAAAACTCAGATATTAACCTATATACTAAAGCTAGAATAAGGCACCAAATGGGGACAAAGAAAAACTTGTGTACATATTTAACTATTGACACCAAATTTAATTATCGAATAGTTTAGTAACCTGAAAACTATTCTATCTACTCTAAAAGCTCCATGATTTTTGGAAATAGGTTTCCTTTCTGGATGATGAAATAGAAGTCCAATAATTCGATAATATAAAATGATAAAGGTATTAACGGGCAAATTAATCTTTAAACGTTAAATTAAAGAGCAAATTGATTTTTTTGTTAAAATTTCATCCATTTGCATGGTTAAAAAATGATGTGATTGACGAAACATCTAGACAATAACAAATGATTTCTCACATGTACCTCATGCTGACGTATAATAATCAATTTTTAATAATAAAAATTGATGATATTTTTAACGAAAGAATTGATTTTCTTTTGATCTGATATACAAAAGAAAATTTAATCGTTTGAGTAAAAAGATAAAATGTAATCTAATTTTTAATATACCGACTTAAATAGTAGTTTAACAAGAAAAACATAAATTTTCAAAGAGCATTTAAGTTTTAAATCAGGTTTGCTAATTAATTACGGTGGACCAAACTTACGTGCAGAAGAAGTCAAAAAAAGAGGAAGAAGTTAAACTTCGGTGCTCCAAATTTGGTGAAATAAACGATAATTTCATTAGCTAATTTAATAATAAGGTGTCGTTTTTCATTACATAATCTTTTCATATTTATAATTTTAAACCCAAAAAAGAAATCATTTTTTTAAACAATATTGCATAAATCTTCTTTACATGGTAAGCTACTAATTTTCCCAGTCTGGCTAACCCAGCTAATAAGAATAACCATAAAAACCCAATCTCTTGGTTCTCTTCCCATATATATATTGCAGCCAAAAAAAAGCTACAAAAAAACCCAAATCACAGAGAAAAGTTCACAAAGAACCCAAAGTTGATAACTTTTTTGATAACCCAAAACACAAAAATGGGTGCTTCTGAATCAGTTCCTCAAAAATCAATCCATGAATTTACAGTCAAGGTTGGTTTTCTTTCTTTCTGTTCTTCTGCTTTAATGTTTAGATTTTAAGTGAATGATTTTCATGTTTGCAGGTTTTTTACTATGTTATATATTTGTGTTTGTAGGATTACAAAAACCAAGATGTTGACCTTAGTATGTACAAAGGAAAAGCTCTTCTTGTTGTTAATGTTGCCTCTAAATGGTTCTTTCTCTCTTTTTTCTAATTTTTCTTTTTTTTTTATAACTTTTTTTAATGTTTTTTTTTTTTAAAATTATAAAGATGCCACCTTTGTGATTTTTGAACAGTGGACTCACTGATTCAAATTATACCCAGTTGACTGATCTTTACAACAAATACAAGGACCAAGGTTAGTTCCTTTTATTTAGATTTTTGTAATTATTAGTTTCTAGGGTATTTTGTGTTATATGAACAGGTAGATGATTTTTTTTACAATTTTTGTTACGGGATTTGTTGAAGATGGTTGTGTTTTTTTTTTTTGTGTTTGTGATGGGAAGGACTGGAGATTTTGGCATTCCCATGCAATCAGTTTTTGAGCCAAGAACCTGGTACCAGTCAAGATGCACAAGAATTTGCTTGTACAAGATACAAGGCTGAATACCCAATTTTCCAAAAGGTAATGAAAATATGTATGTATGTGTGTATCCTTAGTTTTGAACCTAAATTAATCTCAACTTAAATTGACCGAATCTGAACATAAAACAATCCCAACAAGTAACTTAAATTGATCTAATCCAAAAGTATAAACTCGAAATTGACCCAATCTTAAAATGACCATAAAATTTTACAACTTAAAACCAACCCAATCCACGAATTGACTAGGCTAACTTGAATACATATGACCAGCTCATTTTTGATGAATGAATGAATGAAAACTTTGACTGTTCATCTTGTTTGCTGCTTTCTTCAATACAGGGACATGTTGGGGACTTTGCATTTGCTAACTCATTGCTCATTGCTGCTAAATTATTTGTTCTATGTTTAGGTTCATGTCAATGGTCCGAAGACGGAGCCTGTCTACAAGTTCTTAAAAACAAACAAATCTGGGTTCTTGGGAAATAGGATAAAGTGGAACTCACTAAGTTTTTAGTTGACAAGGATGGCCATGTCCTTGCTCGCTATGGCCCTAGCACTACGCCATTGGCTATAGAGGTACCTCCTCCTCCCTCCCTCCCTCCCATCTTTGTGTATCTGCAATCTTAGGGAGTAGCAATTGTTCGTTATTTAAAAAAAATTGACTTCTGCTATACCCTAATATGATCGGTTCATAACAGACAAGAAACTGATTTAACCTATTTTACTCTCATACAAAACCGAATTAACCGATTTGAACCGACTTCTGCTATACCCTATATATGATAATGTAGACTAATTATCTGCTGTGTTGCTTTGCTTACAGACTGACATCAAGAAAGCTTTGGGAGTGGACATGTGAAAGTTACAAAAAAAAAAAAAAAAAAATTAAAAGTGAGGGAATGGAACTTAGAAAAATAATATTATATTTATGAAAGTGTTGGTTCATTCCCATATTTTTTTAGTTTTTTTTTAAATTATTTTTCTATGTTGATGTGAAGACATTCATTACCATTTAAACAGTTTCTTTGCTGCATTAGAGCCAAGATATAGACAGAAAATAAAGTGCTCACATTCAATATATATGTGTTTAATGCTGAACAAAACTTGTGCCAATAGTATTTGCCACTAACAGAGAATATAATATGTTTGCAGAAAAATGGCTATATATGGCTATAGAAATAGCAACTAAGTCGAGGTTATTACGATAAAAAAACAGTCTAGTAACTGTTCTTAATACCCGGGAACCTTTTTTTATGCTGCATCGTCGATTCATATAGCTTCACTGTACAAACTCAGAATTCAGCATCTTTGTCAAAATTTCCCATCCATCATCCGATAGTTCTTTTCCATCAGCTTTAGACCTTTCGTCCGATGATCTGCTCTTTGGAGATTGTCCATCGACAGATGGTGTTGGGCTTCTTTTTTCCGGTGTTTTAGCAGTTTCCCATTGGCCGGAACCAAGATCTGATGATCTGCTTTTCAGAGATGAACCGGATGAGGCCAGGATGCAGCTGGTTTGGCTTGAGGATATTGATTTGCTTAATGGAATTCGGTCATTGAACTTCTGTTTAAGCAACCTTATATCCTCGCAAATAACGGATATTTCTCCTCTGCAAAAATAAAAAGGAAATGTTTATTGGAAGATAGCTAGAACTGTATCAACAAATATAGTGTATTCGCATGCATCGATCCATTCTCGTGCTAATTCATACAGAACACCAGAGGCATAACCATCATACATACAGCGATCATTTATATCACCCTACCAACCAAGAACCTATACGTATAACAGAATTATACTTACTGTAGTGAGTCAATAATCTGGCCACGGTCCATAAGAAACTCACATAACTGCGGCGCAGAATATGCAAAAGGGTACGTAAGTCCAAAATAAGTAATCTATTTTAAACTTTGTCAAGTCTAAACAAATTTTAGTAGAGTGGACAGAAATGAAAGCTACCTTGGAATTTTCTTCTGCCTCCTGCCTTAGAATCTTGGACTCTTCGACCACTTTCACCATAATGGCTTCTTGTTCAGCAAGAGCGTTACGAGCAGATTCTTCTTTTTCCAGCTTTTCCTGCTCTGCTGCTTTCATCAACTCCTGTGCGGCAGATTGTCGAGCTTCGAGGGTTTGACGCATCTGTTGATAAAATTATAAAGATATACAATGAGAGTATGACAAGCTCAACGCTCTTCATATCAATATCATGTTCTTCTTAAATACACCATATATGTTGTGAGTTTGTTCTGTATAAATTTTCTACTTCTCCATATTCCATCCACATGGATAAACATATTGATCAAGCCAATTAATGGCATACAGATTTATACTAAAAACCGACTAGCTAAGTGCCACGATTAATGTTTTCCAAGATTACCTCATCAAGAATAGCAAGAGATTTGTCTCTTTCGTCTGACAAGCTGAGCAAGCGATTTTCAAGCTCTTTTACTTCAGTGACTAGGATTGCCTTCTCGCCATATACTTCTCCAGCATGCTGCAAAACAAAGGCGAATGGCTAAGCTTTCATACTCTTTAAAAATCGTAAAACTACATTCTAGTTTTGGTAATTAAAACATCTAGGTTATCAACAAGTGCACAACCATGTCATTTGCTTCCTTTGCATGTGGCAGCATCTGTTTAAGTTCCTCCACCTTGACGAGAATATCCATGCCCCCCCTTGCAGCTTCCTCTTTTGCTTGTTCGGCAGCTGCCTCTTGAAGTTCAACTTCTTTCATCAAGTTCATAATTGATTGCATGGTCTGAAACAAAATTTTCTGAGCCAAAATCTCATAAGTTAGCAGTTCATCCTCCCAAAATAGCAAAAAAAAAAAAAAAAAAAAAAAAAAAAGAACATTAGAAGTTCAAAATCTCAAAGATCAGTTCATTCATCATGCCACAATCAACAATATAATGGACTAAGTTCTAGTATTATTAGCATTGCATAGGATCATTCTCAAACCCAAACAGCCTCCAAAGTTGACAAAAGAAAGTAACAAGTTTAGAGCAAAGAGTACCTTGTTATCTTTAGCATCTTCAATGATCTCTTCGAGTAGATCAATTCTACATGTTTGACTTGATCTACTAACAACAGGGTTGAAGGTCTCATCCTCAACATCACTCATTTCACCAATGCAACCCTGCTGGGATTTAAGCCCTACAAAACTTTCTGGCAATTGTTCTTGAGAGTATGACGGAACCAGCATGCTCACAGCATTTTCTTCACCTACCATGGTTCCATTTAATGAACTGCTTCTGCATAAATCTTCATTCAAATCCACGGGTCCATCAAAATTTAACTTATCATTACTGCTGCCATTCTCCAAAAGCAGGGCCGTATCATCAGCCGAGGTGAATGGGGCAACCTGTGGCGTCCTCGGAAACCCATCTTCAATGTCTGTGGTTCGGTCTTGACTTGATGAATCTAACTCCTTAGTTTCAAGATTTGCATATAGCAAAGAATTATCGACCTCTGAAGCATTCCAGCTGAAACTAGACTTACTTTTCTGAATTTCAGTATTCCCCAACAAAATCAATTCCTCAGTTTCGATATCAGCAGCCTCGTTATTATTGTTGTCGTGGAATTTTGAAGTAGTTGCTGCATTTTGTGCCTCAAGAGAATCCACATTGCTGGAAGAATCAGTAAGACAAGTGTCTCCAACAACTTCACCTGTTTCCAACAACGGTTCTGTAGAAGAGCTTGTTCCTTTTCCAACTGATACCTTTCGCCGCCTCAACTGATTGCTTTCTTCCTCTTCTATAGCCGCATCTTCAAAAACCCATATATGACATTAAGCAAGTCAATACATCAAGGAATAAAAGCCAATAGGCAGCTGATACACATGCACATGTGAAGTGGCAGTTACCCTCTAATACAAAAAACAGACCAAACAAAAAAATAACTAAATCTTCCACAAATAAGAAGGCTGACCTTCATTTGGTTCAATTTGATGACTCTGGTTCTGCAAGGAAGAACTAGCAACCGCGGTTCGTTTAGATAGGTAAGGTATAATCTCAGACAGAACAATCTCAGCAGCTGCATCAACGTCCTTAGAGTTCTCAATAGCAACAGCTTTTAGAATTCGAGAATCGACCTGCACAAAAGGAGCAAGAAAGCTACTTTTTACTGGATGTTTGTTACATTTTCAAAATACAGAGATGCAATTTGGGAATTTATAAGGAAAATTTAAAGCTGAAGTAACTCATTGAGCTTTAACCAGAAGATTTACAAATTACTTAAAAAGGGGGTCACAACTCACACCTCCTTTTTTGTGTTTAATATAACCCCCCCAAAAAAATGAGCAAAAAGAAATACCTGCGGAAATATATCCAGCAAGCATTGAAAAACTTTATTGAATCCCATTCTGGAAAGCTATTAAGCTGCAAACAGAAAAAAAGAATAAAAAATTGAACTTTTTACACTATGTATAATCAATATCATAATAAACAACAAGAAAAGAAAAATTAAATAAGAATCGTAATTATAATCGAAAATTCATTTCCATGCAAAAGAAAAACCATCAATTGACAATTTTTATTAATTAATGACGAAGAAATCTAAACATAAAATAGAATTAAATGAACAAAAACCCTAACGCTTGTTTGGTGATTAAAAGGACAATATAAGCCACATTTTATTCTTAGAAAGAAAAAAAAAAAAAGAAATTTCATATTTCATTTCAAAGGAGAATAACAATAAAACCAGAATGAAAAATCAAAAGGATTTCTAACATGAAACGAAGGGAAAAAAACGAATTAAGAAAAATGAATCTGTTTGGCAGCAAAGAAAATTTAAAAGAAAAATACATACAATCAAGATAAAGACTGAGCAAATTTAATCGTTGAAAATATCAAATAAATAAATAAAATTAACGAAAAATTAGAAGAAGAAAAAAGAACATACCTTTTTGAGAAAGTGAAACCAGAGATTGCTAATTAAATTTTTTAATTTCTGATTTATAATTAATTTTTTAGTGTTTTGTTATTTGCAATTTATATATAGTCATGGGAAAAGCCGGAGAGGGAGAGGAGAATTACGCAGCTAAGGAACTGGATATAACCGTAATAAAGGGTTTTGTTTGAGGGTATTTTCGTCTATTAATTTATATACGAAGAGTCTGACCGTTTCGGGTCGTTGTTAATTGGTGGCACTTTGTAATGTAAGGTTTGTATTTGACAGCGGAACCTTCCTTGTGTTCATTAAGTGTTACAATAAATGAATTTATTTAGATTTTATATTATAAAAAATAATTAAATGGATAAAAACAATACTTTTTAATTTAGATAAACTTTATATATCATTGATTTCACATTTGAATGGTATTTTGTTTTTAATAATACTTTGAATAATAAATAAGTATTTTTAATATAAAATTATAAATTGTATTCTCAAAAATAATTTAAGTTCAAATAACAATTGTACCAAAAAATTTATGCTTTCATTATTATTGAAATAATCTAAAGTAACATTATTCAAAATAATAATTAATTAACATAATTGATTCTAATATTAGTTAAATAATAATTAAGATATTTAAAATTTTATTTAAGGTTTTGTTTCATTGAAAATGATTTACGAAAAATAATTTACTTTTTTGAAAAAGTTAATATTATGCAGTGTTTGGATGAATCATGTATTGTTTGTTAGATTTCTTAAAATATTTAATAAAAGTTGTTTTCAATTAAACAAACATACATTTGAGATTTTCTTATTTTTCATTGTTTAATTAAATTTATTTTTATCTATAATTTTATATTTTAATTTTTTTCATATATTAAAAATATTGTGTTAAATTGATTCATTACAATGTCACTTTTAATTACATGACTACTAAGTGAGTATTTTTTTAAAAAAGTGACATCAACAA
Source organism: Gossypium rotundifolium (assembly GCA_025506655.1). Lineage (NCBI taxonomy): Eukaryota > Viridiplantae > Streptophyta > Magnoliopsida > Malvales > Malvaceae > Gossypium > Gossypium rotundifolium. Next base: position 13,964,537 of record CP106729.1, on the reverse strand, counting down.
AATTGACAAAAAGAAATTAACGATGTCAACAATTGAACTTGATTTTCAAATTTGAAAAGTAAATGGACTAAATTCTTGAAAATAAAAGTACAAAGACTAAATTACAAATCATGAAGTGTACATAGACTTATGACATATTTTAACCTTTATATTACAAAATATTTATTAATAATATATTTATAATTATAATAAATATTTATTATTAAAATATTAATATTGAATATTTTGAATAATATGTGAATAATATTATTTAAAATTATTATTTTAAAATTTATTATTAAAATAAAATTGAAATATTAAATAATTTATTAAAATAATAAATTATATCTATTATATTAATAATTTATTATATGACTAAATATAAATAATTAAATATGTATGTTTAATAATATTAAAATATAATATTTTAAATATTTTTAAAAATAAAAATAAATTTTATTATCAATATAATAATATTAAGCTTGATTTAAATTAATTTTATATAAAATAAAATTATTTATAAATGAGCTCTTTTACGTAAAATAGTAGACGTTTTTAAAAAAGGTAAGTAATTTTATAAGAAAAATACCTTATTTTAGCTTGACCTGTAAGTTATTTTTCGTTGATCAAATTATTTTCTTTAAAACAAAAATAAAAAATATAAAAAAAAATCGTAAAACTTTTTATATGTAAACAAACAGACTCTAAATAATAACTCAAATTGCTGAATTGATTGGATTATAAATAAGGCATGGGATTGTAAGTGACTTTACTAAGATTTGAGCTTTAAGTTGTTGTCAGTGTCATGACTTTGTGAACTTTCACTAATAATTCAATAATAAATTTATAATCGAATGATCAAATTATAAATTTACTGATGTCCTTTGCGACCAAATTGTAGCTTTTCCAATAAATTAATGATAAACTATTTGATATTAAAAGATCAAAATATAAAGTCATTAATAATGGTGTAATTACCCCAACTACAATTGATCGAAGCAACGAAAAAATAAATAAACAAATAAATGCAAATTATCTTGTTGAAGCGAAATTGAAATTAGAGCACGTGGTACCCTTCAGCAAAACTGAGGAAGTAAATCCTAATCTGCTGTTGTCGAGATCAAACTGCAGCAAATTATCCACCATCTGATGCCCACCAATCACTACCGATGATCTCGGGTTGACCCCACCATCAACAAATCCCAAGCACCAAACATCTCCACCACCATCTCTCGTGATCCTCACCATTGAATTCGAACCAAACACCCTCCAAAACACATTATCACTTTGCATCACGAAATCGACAGTCGGGACCCCCGGCCCTACCCTAGTTACAGTGATATCAGCCGCGGAATAACACACGCCGAACGGTTTCACAGTGTCGGTCACCGTCAGGTTCAATGCAGACGATTCGTTCACAAACGCTTTGGTTAAAGCGTTGTAAATAGAACTTTCTAAAACAGTGTAAGGTACGGCCGTGCTTATTTTTGTCCCCCCGGATCCGTTCTCGTCGACAGCTAATAACGAGGAGTTTATCTGAATTGGTTTGCCGTTGACGTCGATGGAGGTCATATTGATGTAATACTCATCGGACGGTTCACCGGCGTAGGTCACGACGGTGCTCCCGACGGGGTTTAAAACTAGGGGAGTGTAAACGAGTGATTTGGAGAGGTCGGTTTTTTGAGGTGAAAAATAGTAAGGCCCGACGGATCCGATTAGAGCAACGCCAGGATCCGACGGGGATCCAGGTAGACACAGCGCAAAACAACGAGGAACAGAGAATGTGTTGCTAACCTGCGCCGGGAGTGAATAATTCGACCTACCGAACGCGGCTAGTCCGGTCACGTTGTTAGCTAGACCCTCGAGAAGCGAACTCGGCGAGCAAGAGAAAATGTAACCCGGAAGGAGAATCGGCGGACCTTGAGTCGACCCATCCGAGGTGGACAACGCGAGTGAGTCGGTTAAGGCGGGTGAGAGGGCGATTTTTCGGGTAACGGAGTTTTCAGGGAAAAGGGAGCAGCTGTCATTGGCGCAGGAAGGGCTCGGAGCATTGAAACAGACAGAGCAAGGGAGATTGTGGCCGAGGGAATCGCAAAGAAGGGAAGCCCAGGGAATGTGTTGGTAAGTGGTGGAGTTGTAGCCAGCGTCGCAGGCCACCCAAGAGAAGGAGGCGCCGACATCGAGGTGGAGGCGTGTGGGTTGGAGTGGGGTTTTGAGATAGACAGTGAGGGAGTAGAAGAGGGTGGCATTGTCTTTTTGGATTGGTGATACAAATGAAATGGCATGAGCTGGTGATTGAATGGAGAAAGGATACAGAAAAAATATGAAGAAGAAGAAGGTAAAGAAGGAATGGAAGGGCATGGTTTTTGCTGGGACTTGTGAAGATTGAATAATAGCAATGGCGGTGAGTGAGTGAGCTGAATCAGTGAGTATAATTGAGTTTTGAACGGATGGGAAACACTAACAACCGACAAGACGAGAGTGATGACGACAGGAGACAATGACACGTGTAGAAGTCTTTTTTATAAATAATCGGTCAAACTCTTGTTTTGATCCTTCTACAATGCTAAAATTTAACATTTAATCACTAAATTTTAATTTAACATAATTATTATTTAATTCAAATGATTATCAACAGAATATATGAGGTAAAATACTCAAATATACTCAAAATAGTCCTTTACTAGTTACAAAAAGCCCTTTTAATTTTTTAATATATTTTTTGGAAAATTTTAAAATTTTCGATCGTATTACAATGATAGGAGAATTATTTAAATCAGACAACAAGCACATCTCCGTCGAGCAAATGCAAATGGTAAGTTTTAATTTTAATTTTTCAATATTATTTAATATTTTTAGTCTATGCAATTTTAATTAATTTTATTTTATAATTTTTAAGCAGATCGTAGATCGGTGTTGCAATGTTATATTCATGATATGCATGGTCCCCCATCTTCGTTGATCGAGAATTACCTGCAGAAGCGGGTTTTTGGCACGTGGCTACGATAGGCCGGAGGTTCAAGTTAGAGCCGCCTTTGATCAGTGCGTTGATAGAGAGGTGGAGACCCGAGACGCACACTTTCCATCTTCCATGCGGAGAGTGTACCATCACTCTGGAAGATGTGCGATTCTGATTAGGATTGGGTGGGCGGGTCGGTGGTCACCGGTGCGCAACTTCGGTGATTGGATGGTCGTATGCTCGAGCTTCAGGTGCCATTAGGATAAAATTCAAGGAGGTCGGATCGAGATGGCACGGTTAGAGACACATTCGAGAGCCGAATGAGGGTTCGACCGAAATAGAGCAAATACGGCATGCTCGGGCATACATTCTTCAGATAATTGGAGGCTATCTAATGTCGGACCTTTCTAGAAACCTTGTACACTTGACATGGCTGCTGAAACATGTTGATTTTAGGCGTGGGGAATTGAGTTGAAGTCCGCGTGTTATCGAGGTTGTATCAAGAGATGTGCGGGGCAACGCGACCGAGTAAAGTGAAAATCGGAGGTTGTCTATCACTACTGCAGTCATAGGCATGGTTTCGATTTTTATTTTTACGTCTTCGACTCGACCACCCATATTCATTCCCACTGATAACGAGGTAAATTTAATGTTATATTTTACAATTATTACGTAGATTTATAGTATAATTGTATGCTAAAAATTTATTTAATTAGGTGGAACAATTCGGCGAGTCATGCTGGAATACCTACCTCGCTTTAAGATATACGGCTTCTATTGAACCAACGGTCGGAATCATAAGTTTCGAATTTTATATTTATAATTTAGTATTTCGTATTTAGTATCTAGTATTATGTATATAACTAATATTTTAGTAATGTTAATATAGTTTCAATGGACACCGTACGAGGATCTAGAAATTCGGGCAGCAATTCGAGAGGAGTTCTTAAAAAATCATAGCAGTTGGCACGTGAAGGTCCCATTGATCACCTATGCGACCGTGGAGATGCACCAGTCAGATCGAGTTCTGCGATAATTTAGATTCCGGCAACCGATTCCCATGCCACCGGAGGTGCTCGATGATGAGCACAAAGTGGACTTACGGTAGTTGCACATGGATTGTGTAACACCCCTTACCCGTAATCCCCGCCAGAATCGGGCACGACACATTACCGAATAATTTACCTGATTGCCACTTAGGCTCAACGTGACTACTCTTCTCGAATCACTTCAACTACTTCACACTCAACCTATGAGATCTCAATCATACCTACGAGAAATCTCGGGACCATATCGAAAGTTTTACGGTCCATAAAAGTTCTTTTCATCTAAACAGAGTGCACGCGCGTGCTAGATGACACACACGCCCATGTGCTCACACCATGCCCAAAAACCCCAACATTCTGCCAAAACTCATACGGCTAGGGCACGCCCGTGTACTCTTACAACATGCCCGTTTCTTTCGCCTGTGGGAAGTTACTGACTAATTTAGCACGGCCTGGACACACCCGTGTCTCCTAACCGTGGAGAGCTCCTGACTTGATCCATACGGCCTGGGCACACGCCCATGTCCCTACCGTGTGTCTTACACGGTTCATACACATGGCCGTGAGATTTACCTGTGGCCTATTCGAATTAGTAATAATAAGGTACAAGGTCAGCACGGCCTAGACACATGCCCGTGTGTCTACCCGTGTAGCACATGAAGGCTATTTGCCAAGCTTTTAGCATCCCTATATCATACTCTACATGGGTTTATTCAACAAACTAACAAACCTTTCTTAATTCACATGCACTCACATTGATAACATTGAAATTTCATAAATGATAAAATATGCCATCATTCTTGGCAATTTATAAAATTAATGTCTTAGCAAGAGCCAATACACCATTGGTCAAAATAACAAAATAATCTAACTAATCTAGTCCTATACATGCCATATACAAAATCACTAATCTAATTATATCGAAGTAAGCAGATAGTGTGGGCGGTCTTCTAGTTATCCATGTATCTTGGCTCGGCTCTTAAGCCCTATAAGACAAGGGAAAGAGAGAGAAGTAAGCTTAAAGCTTAGTAAGTTTACATGTAAATAATATAACACTCTAAAATGATTAAAACATTTTTATAGCATTATTTGCTAATCAAGAAATCAATCTACATTCAGCATTAGGCTTACTCATTTCCTCCATTTACACATCCCAAGCATAATACATACATTAATAACAGTTTCCCTGCACTGAGCATCACAAGGTCTCTTAATGTAACACATCACCATATCAAAATACATTACCCGTAATCACATTACCCAGTGGTTTCGCACTTAGCCTACTATTAGTCTTCATTAGGGTGGTATCGCACATAGCCCACCAAGAGGGTTAATTACGATGGTATCGCACATAGCCCACCAGAAAAGTTAATAGACGATGGTATCGCACATAGCCCATTGTAATTAAACAACAAGGTGGTATTGCACTTAGCCTACCATTAAAATTTGATATAACACACCTACCTATCTATTCCATCATTCATATAAGAATTATTCATTAACTACCACTTTCTATCTACTTGAATTATACATGTTCTCAATTATGCTATGCCCTGATTAACAACAATAATGTGCATGTAAAATGCATCATTTACACGTAAACTTACCTCAATGCAAAACGTGTTAGCTAGCGATTTACTCGATCACCTTGCCTTTCCACGGTCAAGGTTGATTTCGCGCTCTTCTTGATCTATAACAATGAAATTCATTCATTTAGGACATTCTATGATTAATATACATCAAATTCTACACTTGGGCAAAAAATTACCATTTTGCCCTTGTACATTGACAAAATTACGATTTTGCCCCTATGCTCGTAATTTATTTTTCATCACATTTTCTCAACAAACAAGTATAAATGAACATTTATTTCTCTTACAACTACTCACCATTTCAACTATTTTATGCATTTATGACACAAACTAAATCTTTGCATTCAAGTCCTATTTAGGTGTTTTCATGCTAACACCTTTCACAAAAGTTGTTTCTCACCTCTCTAACATTCATTTTCTTCCATGAAAACTCAGCTAACAATATAAATACTCTCATGGCAAGTCCCTAGACTTTTAACCATATCTCAAATTAATCCCCTCATTAGCTAGCTTAAGCTTTGGGGACTCCAAAAACACAAAAATTATCAATTAACACCACCAAAAATCACTTACTTGGGTGAGGACAAGTTGCTGAAATCTCAAGGCTTTCAAAACCCTTCTTTTGAGTGTAAAAATAGGTGGAAGAAGAAGAGAAGAAAAAAAAAAGATGATGGCCTTCCTTTTTTTTTAATCATATTTTAGTCAACTAGTCAACAACTATCACCAAATTTGACTAAAAATTAATGCTCTTGTCCCCATTAACTTGTATGGCCGGCCAACATATATAATAAGGCCTAATTTCACTTTAAAATCCTCTAATTTACAATCTATAACTATTAGGTACCCCCACCTTATAAAATAGAACTTTCGCACTTTATGCGATTTAGTCCTTTTTCACAATTAAGTACTATGTTGCTAAAATTAAAGCACCAAAAATTTCCATATAGCCATATATTAATGCCATAACACATAAAATAATACTAAAATAATTTCCTCAACCTCAGATTAGTGGTCTCGAGACCATTTGTTCGACTAACCTCAAAATCGAATCATTATAACTCTCCTCTTTTTGGGATTTTTGCCCTCGAAAATCTCACCAGTAAAGAGGTTTGGATATTGCTCTCTAATGGCTTCTTCTGGTTACCACGTAGCTTCTTCTACACCGTGTTTTTGCCACAACACTTTTACTAAGGCTATGTCCTTATTCCTCAACTGTTTTACTTCTCGAGCCAAGATTTTAATCGGCTCTTCCTCATATGTCATATCCGGTCGTATCTCAATTTTCGTGGGAAAAACTACATGTGAAAGATCAAAACGATAACGCCTTAGCATTGATACATGGAACACATTGTGAATTTTCTCTAACTCTACCTAAAAACCAACCGATATGCCATCGCCCAATCCTTTCGGTAATTTCAATGCGGCCTATGAATCTCGGACTCAATTTACCCTTTCGACCAAATCTCAATATTTTTTTCCACGGCGGCACTTTCAAATATACTTTGTCACCCACTTGAAACTCAATTTCTTTTCTTTTCAAGTCTGCGTACGACTTTTGTCGGTCTGAAGCAGCTTTCAGACTATACCAAATCACTTTCACTTTTTCCTCAGTTTCTTTAAATAAATCAATCCCATGGATTTGCTTCTCACCCAACTCGGTCCAATAAAAGGAGTCTGACACTTATGACCATATAAGGCCTCATACGGTGCCATCAACATGCTCGATTGATAACTATTGTTGTAAGCGAATTCGAACAAAGGTATGTATCTTTCCCAACTACTTTCAAATTCTAACACACAGCATTGTAGCATATCTTCAAGAACTTGGATTACTCTCTCAGACTGACCATCAGTTTGAGGATGAAAAGTAGTACTAAAATTCAACCTTGTACCTAAGGTCTCTTGTAATTTCTTCCAAAACCTCGAAGTAAATCTTGGGTCTCTATCCGAGATAATGGATATAGGCACTCCATGTAATCTTACTACCTCTGCAATATACAACTCGGCTAACTTCTCTAGTGAATAATCAATACGTACTGGTATAAAGTGAGCCGACTTCGTTAACCTATCAACGATAACACATACAGCATCTTTTTTTTTTGGTGTCGAAGGCAACCCCGCCATGAAGTCCATGGTGATCCTATCCCACTTTCACTCGGGAACCATCACTGGTAGAAGTAATCATGAAGGCACCTGATGCTCGGCTTTTACTTGTTGAAAAATCAGACATCTTGTTACATACTCCGAGATGTCTCTTTTCATTACTGGCCACCAACAGAATTTCTTCAGATCATTGTACATTTTCGTACTGCCCGTGTATACTGACAAATGACTATTATGTGCTTCTTGTAAAATTTTTCGGATTAACTCATCATCTTTAGGTACATAAATTCTATCATGGAATATTAAACAACCATTCGAACTTACCCAAAATTCAGAATCAGCTCCTGATTCACACTTAGCTCTTTTAGCTAACATCTCATTATCATTCCTTTGAGCTTCACATATTTGTTGGACAAATAGTGGCCTAGCTCTCAACTCAGCCAGTATAGCACCATCATCGGACAATGACAAACTCGTGCTCATAGTTCTCAAAGCATACAAAAATTTTCTACTCAAAGCATCTGCAACTACGTTTGCTTTCCCCGGGTGGTAATCGATCACTAGCTCGTAGTCCTTCAATAATTCAAGCCATCGTCGTTGCCATAAATTTAACTCCTTTTGATTCATCATGTACCTCAAACTCTTATGATCAGTAAAGATCCAGCACTTCTCACCATACAAGTAATGTCGCCAAATCTTTAACGCGAAAACAATTACGGCCAGCTCTAGGTCATGAGTCGGATAATTCTTCTCATATGGTTTTAGCTGTCTTGAGATGTAAGCGACCACCTTACCCTCTTGCATTAACACACAACCGAGACCATTTAAGGACGCATCACTGTGAACCACAAACTCCTTTCCTGACTCAAGCTGTACCAAAATCGGTGCTTCTGTCAACAACGTTTTCAATCTCTCAAAACTTTGTTGGCATTTTTCAGTCCATTCAAACTTAACATCCTTCTGCAATAATTTCATCATCGGAGTAGCAATCATAGAAAATCCTCCACGAACCGCCTATAGTACCTCGCCAAACCTAGAAAGCTTCTAAATTCTAACACGTTCCTTGGCGGTTTCCACTCCACAATAGCCGAGATCTTTTTCGGATCAACTCTAATGCCTTCCCCTGACACAACATGTCCTAAGAATCCGACCTCTCAGAGCCAAAACTCGCTCTTGCTAAATTTAGCATATAATTGCTTGTCTCTCAAGGTCTGCAAGACAATTCTCAAATGCTTTGCATGATCACACTCATCTCGGGAGTAGACCAATATGTCATCGATAAAAACAACTACAAACTTATCCAAATACGGTCAGAAGATACGGTTCATTAAGTCCATAAAAATCGCAGGAGCATTCGTTAAACCGAACGGCATGACTAGAAACTCATAATGGCCATACCTCGTCCTAAATGCTATTTTCGGTACGTCTTGTTCCTTAATTCTCAGCCGATAATATCCGGATCTCAAATCAATCTTGGAGAACACCATAGCTCCATTCAGTTGATCAAATAAATCATCTATCCTCAGTAAAGGATACCTATTTTTCACCGTCACCTTATTGAGCTGTCTGTAGTCTATACACAATCTCATCGATCCATCTTTCTTTTTCACAAAAAATACCAGAGCACCCCACGGTGAAAAGCTTGGTCTTGCAAAACCCTTATCTGTCAACTCTTGCAACTAGACCTTCAGTTCTTTCAACTCCAACGGCACCATCCTATACGGAGTGATGGAAATGGGTGTCGTTCCCGGAACTAACTCAATTCCGAACTCAACCTCTCTGATTGGAGGTAGTCCAGGTAACTCTTCTGGGAATACATCCGGATACTCACATACAACTGGCACGGTTTCAACCTTTGCCTCAGACTCTTGACTGTTCAGTACAAAGGCAAGATACAACTCACATCCTTTTCTCAAATATTTCTCAGCTACCATGGAAGAAATCATCACCGGTAGGTTATCTGACTCACTTGATTCAACCCGAATAACATCTCTATTTTCACACTTCAATTCAATAATTTTACTACCACAATTCACTAAAACGCTATGAGCAGTCAACCAGTCCATACCAAGAATCAAGTCAAACTCATCAAACGGTAGTAACATAAAGTTTGCCGGAAAATAATGACCCCTAACTGTCAAAGGACAGATCCTACACACCTTATCAACTAACACCTATTTTCCTAGGGGGTTTGATACTTTTATCACAAATTCAGTAGACTCAATAGTCATATTCAAACTAAATGCCAATCCCATACAAATATAAGAATGGGTCGACCCCGGGTCAATCAAAACAATAACAGAGGTGTCATAAAGAAAAAATGTACCCGTTATTACGTCCGGCGATGATGCCTCTTCTCGAGCACGAACAGCATAGGTTCTTGCTGGCACCCGACCCTCTGACCTCACAGTAGTGTCTCGTGATACACCTCTACCACTAGTCCTACCTCCCGGGTTCTTTTGTGGCCTACCTCTAAAAGATGCACTGCTTGGTCTTACCTCCTGCTTCTTTTCCTTGTCATCTCTTTCAGGACAGTTTTGAATGAAATGGTCGGGGGATCCACACTTGTAGCAATTTCGATTGTTTCCCCAACACTCACTAATATGATGTCTGCCATAACTTGGGCACTCTGGTTTGGACTTTGGATTGTCGACACTTGCCATTGAGGTGGCCTGAACTCTTGAACCCGAATACATATTACCTCGATCTCTCTGTGAATACCCGACTGACGTAGTCATTCGAGGGTTCCCTTCTCTAGACCTCTTCGATTGAGATTGGTATAACTTGCTCGTCAGCCTCTTCCTCTCATCACGAGCCTCACTCAAGGCTTTCCTCTTTTCCTTACTCAATTCTTCAGCCTTACTAGCCCGATCCACCAATATCACAAATTTTTTTAGCTCTAAGATCCCAACTAAAAGTTTGATGTCTTAATTCAACCCGTCTTCAAACCTCTTGCATAGGGTAGCTTCCGTGGATACACATTCTTGTGCGTACTTACTGAGCCGAACAAATTCGCGTTCATATTCCGCCACAGTCATTTTTCCTTGCTTTAACTCAAGGAATTCCTTCCGCTTCTGGTCTATAAACCTTTGACTTATATACTTCTTTCGGAACTCTTCCAAGAAAAAGTCCCACGTTACCCTCTCTTTAAGAACTATTGATGTCAACGTTTTCCACCAATAGTATGTCGAGTCCCTCAGCAAAGATACAGTGTATTTCAAACTCTCCTCAGGTGTACAAGAGAGTTCATCAAAAACCTTCATTGAGTTCTCAAGCCAGAACTCCGCCCGCTCAGGGTCATCATCTTTGTTAGCTCTAAAATCTTCAGCCCCTTACTTCCAAATTTTATCTATCGGGGGCTTATTTGTCCTCACTATTTTTACACCTTGGGGAGCCACAGGAACTGGCTGAGGTATAGGAGGAGGTGGAGGAGGTTTAGCATTGGGATTAGCTCGTACATACTCAGTATACCAATTGCTCATCATTTGAAGAAAGGCTTCTCGAGCCTCTTCTCCTTGACCCCTAGTCTCGGGTTCATTTTACAGTAGCGCGTCCCTTGCAGGAGCCGTGCAGACATTACTAGGCTGCGTCATCAAGAATCGATTGATCGAAATCCATATACTACATAAAACAAATTTTTAAAATCATCAGAAGCCACCACACTATCATTATACGCTTATGGTATGTATAGCTAGACTCACACGCATGCTACGGCAGTCCTAGAATCGACTAAACCATAGCTCTGATACCACTAAATGTAACACCCCTTACCCGTAATCTCCGCCGAAATCGGGCACGAGATGTTACCATGATCACCACTTAGGCTCAACGTGACTACTCTTCTCGAATCGCTTCAACTACTTCACACTCAACCTATGAGATCTCAATCGTACCTACGAGAACTCTTAGGACCATATCGAAAGTTTTACGGTCCATAAAAGTTCTTTTCACCTAAACAGGGAGTGCACGCCCGTGCTAGATGACACACACACCTGTGTGTAGTCACACACGCCTATTTGCTCACACCGTGCCCAAAAACTCCAACATTCTGCCAAAACTTACACGGCTAGGGCACGCCTATATAAAATTAGGGCACGCCCGTGTACCCTTACAACATGCCCATGTCTTTCGCCCATAGGTAGTTACTGACTAATTTAGCACGGCCTGGATACACTCGTGTCTCCTAACCGTGGGGAGCTACTGACTTGATTCACACGGCCTGGGCACACGCCCATGTCCCTACCGTGTGTCTTACACGGTTCATACACACGGCCGTGGGATTTACTCGTGGCCTATTCTAATTAGTAATATTAAGGTGCAGGGTTAGCATGGCCTAGACACACACTCGTGTGGCACATGAAGGCTATTTGCCAAGCTTCTAGCATCCCTATATCATACTCTACATGGGTTTATTCAACAAACTACCAAACATCTCTTAATCCACATACACTCACATTGATAACATTGAAATTTCATAAATGATAAAATATGCCATCATTCTTGGCAATTTACAAAATTAATGTCTTAGCAAGAGCCAATACACTATTGGTCAATATAATAAAATAATCTAACTAGTCTAGTCCTATACATGCCATATACAAAATCATTAATCTAATTATACCAAGTAAGCGAGATAGTGTGGGCGGTCTTCTAGTTATCTACAGATCTCTACTCGGCTCTTAAGCCCTATAAGACAAGGGAAAGAGAGAAAATAAGCTTAAAGCTTAGTAAGTTCACATGTAAACAATATAACACTCTAAAATAAAGAAAACATTTTTATAGCATTATTTGCTAAGCAAGAAATCAATCTACATTCAGGATTAGGCTTACTCATTTTCTCCATTTACACATCCCAAGCATAATGCATACATTAATAACAGTTTCCCTGCACTGAGCATCATAAGGTCACTTAATGTAACACATCACTATATCAAAATACATTACCCGTAATCACATTACCCGGTGGTTTCGCACTTAGCCCACCATCAGTCTTCATTAGGGTGGTATCACACATAGCCCATCAAGTGGGTAAATTACGGTGGTATCGCACACATCCCACTAGAAAAGTTAACAGATGATGGTATCGCACATAGCCCATCGTAATTAAACAACAAGGTGGTATCGCACTTAGCCCACCATCAAAATTTGATATAACACACCTACCTATCTATTCCATCATTCATACAAGAATTATTCATTAACTACCACTTTTATCTACTTGAATTATACATGTTCTCAATTATGCTATGACCTGATTAACAACAATAATGTGCATGTAAAATGCATCGTTTACACATAAACTTACCTCGATGCAAAACGTGTTAGCTAGCGATTTACTCGATCACCTTGCCTTTCCTACGGTCAAGGTTGATTCCGCGCTCTTCTTGATCTATAACAATAAAATTCATTCATTTAGGACATTCTATGATTAATATATATTAAATTCTAACTTGGGAAAAATTACCATTTTGCCATTGTACATTGGCAAAATTACGATTTTGCCCCTAGGCTCGTAATTTATTTTTCATCACATTTTCTCAATAAACAAGAACTTACAACTACTCACTATTTCAACTATTTCATGCATTTATGACACAAACTAAATCTTTGCATTCAAGTCCTATTTAGGTGTTTTCATGCTAACACCTTTCACAAAAGTTGTTTCTCACCTCCCTAACATTCATTTTCTTCCATGAAAACTCAGCTAAAAATATAAATACTCTCATGGCAAGTCCCTAGGCTTTCAACCATATCTCAAATTAGTCCCCTCATTAGCTAGCTTAAGCTTTGGGGACTCCAAAAACACAAAAATTATCAATTAACACCACAAAAATCACTTACTTGGGTGAGGACAAGTTGCTGAAATCTCAAGGCTTTCAAAACCCTTCTTTTGAGTGTAAAAATCGATGGAAGAGGAAGAGAAGAGAAAAAAAAAAGATGATGGCCTTCCCTTATTTTATCATATTTTAGTCAACTAGTCAATAACTATCACCAAATTTGACTAAAAATTAATGCTCTTGTCCCCCTTAACATGTATGGCCGGCCAACACATATAATAGGGCCTAATTTCACTTTAAAATCCTCCAATTTACAATCTATAGCTATTAGGTACCCCCACCTTATAAAATAAAACTTTCGTACTTTATGCGATTTAGTCTTTTTTCACAATTAAGTACTCTATTGCTAAAATTAAAGCACCAAAAATTTCCATATAGCCATAATTAATTCCATAACACATAAAATAATACTAAAATAATTTCCTCAACCTCAAATTAGTGATCTCGAGACCACTGTTCTGACTAGCCCTAAATTGGGCTGTTACAGATTGGCCAAGATTTTGGTCAGCACATATCGAGACGTGGGAGAACCAGTATGACTATTTATCTAACCGAGAACCGATTGTCGTTTCGGAGTTAGCGTGCGTGCCAAAATACATGTCATGGTTTAGGATCTATGGTAAGCCGTATTTGTTGTCGGAAGAAGAGAGACGACGGTAACTTCGTCAACAAAGGAAATGTCGGGGCCCCTTAAATCCAAGGAGAAGGGGTGATAAGACGGGGCCATCAACAACAAACACGATCCATCGAGCCTATCGATTCAAATTGACGACACCGACATCACGCCTTTATCCTTTATGCCAAAAGTCGTACCACCCCCTATATGTATCCTAACCCATATATGTTTCCTTTTCCGGTCCCCCAGTTGGAATGCATGGCGGGTTCGAGTCCGTTCGACTACTCCTACGGCCACCAATCTTGAAGTCGTAGTCGCGTAAGGGATCACGAGGCGCCGTCAGGAGCACTTCTTTCTACCACCTCCTTCGCCATACGGATTCGAGACACCCCGTAGTGGTTTATGCAAACACCTCAAAATCGTTATTTTATCAAGGTGGGTCATCCTCGTAACACCCACAACTAGACCCACCGCCGGAGGATCCTAATCCCACCCGAGGTTCCACGACCCATGGAAGCTAGAAGAAGGAGAAATCCAATCACAAGAATCGGCCGCCTCCGTGTGGCAATCGATTACGACCAAGCATCAACATTGATTCGAATGGGCTTTTTATTTTTAAATTGTAATAATTTTTTATTTTTAATAAAAAAGTTGTTTTTATTTGTGTTTGTAATTTAATTTTAATATCTTCACTAAAATAGAAGTTGTTTATTTTTTTTATGTAATTTAATTTGAATTTTTAATAAAATAAAAAGTTATTTTTATTTTTGTAATTTAGTTTTAATATATTTAATAAAATAATAGTTGTTTAATTTTTTATTGTAATTTAATTTTAATACCTTTAATAAAATAGAAATTTTTAATTTTTAATTGTAATTTAATTTTAATATATTTAATAAAATAAGAAGTTATTTTTATTTTTAACTTTATTGTAATTTAGTTTTAATATATTTAATAAATAAGAAGTTTTTTATTTTTATTTTATTGTAATTTAGTTTTAATATATTTAATAAATAAGAAGTTTTTTATTTTTATTTTATTGTAATTTAGTTTTAATATATTTAATAAATAAGAAGTTTTTTTATTTTTATTTTTGTAATTTAGTTTTAATATATATAATAAAATAATAGTTGCTTATATGTTTTTGTAATTTAATTTTAATGACTTTTATAAAATAGAATTTGTTTAATTTTTTTAAATTAAATTTTAAAAATTTTGACCTTTTTTTATACGATTCTGAGGGCTAAAGCGCCATTGAACGCAGCAGCTTTGTGCCACCTCAAAGAAAGCGTCAAGTAGGAGCACTTTTGCTGAGGTGGCACAAAGCGCCCTCAAGTCTTGCTTTCTTGCCATTCCTCAAAATCTTATTTGGCGTGGACGAGTTTTGATGGGAAATGGCCCTTTTTCGTAAATTTTCTAAAAATTGGTCCAATTTCGTAAATTTTTAATTATTTTGATATTTTTGGGTAATTTACCCGAATATATGAGTATGTTTTATAAATTTCACCCTAACATTTTAGCTTGAATAATTAAAGGTTATGATATTTTGAATTTAATAATAATATTATAAAATATATAATAAAAACATATAATATTATAAAATAAAGTTATTAAATTATATAAAATTAAAATAAAAGGTAAAATCACCACAAGGACCATTGTACCAAGAGTTGGATTGCATTTTGCCCATTATACATTAAACAAAGAACAAATTGGTCCTTATATTAAAATTTTTAGGCTATTTTACCAAACTAATCTAAAAAAATTTAATATTTGTAAAAATAATCCAAGTTTAAAAATAATTACAAAAATAACCCAAAATGAACAGTAAAATGGGGTTACGGCTGTCAATGGTGGAACCCCTTATATTGAACCCATGATTGCACGATAATTGTGTCAGGCTTTAAAAATTATTTTTTGGTTCGGCACATCAATGGTGGAATCAGGGTAATTTTTTACACGTATAAAACTGGTTTACAAAATTTTAAAAAGAAAAAAAAAAAAAAATTTGGGTCTTTGGCTATATCATGGCAAGCACCTATCTAAAAAAAAATTTGAATTTTTTTGGGTCTTTGCTTTATCAATAGTCAGACTCTAAGACCCCTTGTACCAAAAAAATTTTGAATTTTTTTTCTAGTACAAGGGGTGCCGACAATTGACAAGCCAACACCCAAATTTTTTTTTGTTTTTTTCTTTTTAAAATTTTTGTATACCAGTTTTATACGGTGTAAAAAAAATACCCTGATTCCGACCATTGACAGGCCAGAACAAAAAAATAATTTTTTACAGCCTGATACAATTATCAGGCAATTATAGGTTCAAAATACATGGGGTTCCGGCCATTGACAGGCCAGAACCCCATTTTACTATTTATTTCGGGTTATTTTTATGATTATTGTAGAAACCATTTTTTTTTTGTTTGGAAAACGGGCCGACTTTAAAAAGAAAAACGAAGTCGTCACCAATCATTTTTGAAGTGTGATTGGGTCACTTTAGAAAACATTTTGGTCAACGAATTTTAAGAAAAGCGGGCTCAGAAGTCGGTTACATGCGAGAAAGGATTAGCACCTCATAACGCCCAAAATTGGTACCGTGTTGATTGATTAATGTCCTTAATATCGAAAATTAGAAAATATTTTAAAATATGAATCTTTAAAAATGTTTGGATAACTCGCATTGGATATCGAAACTCTTTTGTTCTGAAAAGATGAAACACCACATCCAGCACGATAGGACACGATGTTTCAAACCCTCAATACCAAAATCGTTTCATGATTTCCAAAATCCATGCATCCTATTTAAAAAAAAAGGGTATTCCGCTATTTGGTCAAACTAAAAATCGAAACCCAGCACGATTAGGCACGATCCCTCGAATTTTCAAACATGAAATATTGCCTTATTTAAGAAAACATGATAAAGAATCTTTGAAGGATATTTAGTTGTTTGGACGAATAGAAAATCGAGACTCAGTACGATTGGGCACGAATCTCTCGAACTTCCAAACACGAAACATTGCCTTATTTTCAAAAACATGATCAAAATCTTTAAAGAATATTTAGTGATCCAGACGAACGAAAAATCGAAGCCCAGCGCGATTGGGCACAATTTCTCGAACTTCCAAACACGAAATATTACCTTTGTGAAACCTCTTTTTATGAATTTTGAAAAAAAGCAAAAATAAAATATCAATAAGAAAATAATAGTAATAATATTAGAATTAATAGTGGTAATAATAAAAATAATGGTAGTAGTAAAAAAAATGTAATTATAATAAGTATAATTGTAGTAATAATATATATGTAATAATAGTGATAAAAAATACTAGTAATGAAAAATAGGAATAATAAATAGTAATATAAAAAATGATTTTATAATAATAATACATGTAAAATAGTGGCAATAATAAAATGATGCTAATAATGCTAACGAACCTAGTAATAGTAATAAAGTAAAAGGAAAAAAAATATTAAAAACAATAATGGTAATGGCCACATTAAAGCAAGAAGTACAATAATATATATTTAGAGATAATTGATTTGAAAGTAAAGCGAATAGAAACTAAATTGAATTTAAAACAAGCATCCGGGCAAAATCAAAATAAAATTAAAAGATGGACCAATTAGAACTTATGAGTAATAAGGAAGGGCTAAAGGGAAAATATCCCCACTCTCCAAAATGGTCAACTGCTGACACGCATTACACTATGGCTAAAACTAAAAAGCTTTTTTTTTCGACGATCTCAAAATGGGTACGCTTCTACCTCTTTTTTCAGTATTTTCGCGTTTATTCTTAAAAACAAGTGTAAAAAATGAATAAAAGAACAAAATAAAAGAACACCTTGAACATTTTGAATCATCTCAAAATTCTTTTCTTTTGTGTACTTGATTTCTCGTGTATTCGTAACTATCCGAAAAATAGAAGAAAAAAAAACCTCTTTACAATGGTTTTGAATGGCTTTTATAGCCAAATTCTACAACTTATGCATGCAAGTGGGGTGATAGAGTTAGTGGGATGGTGGAGTTAGTGGAGTGGTGGAGTTAGTAGTCAGTTTAGTGGGGTGGTAGAGTTAGTGGTCAGTTTAGTGGGGTGGTGGAGTTAGTGGTCGGTTTAGTGGTCTAGTTGGGTTAGGGTTACTTGGGCTCGATTAATTGGGTTTGGTTTGATTTTTTTTGGTTTCTTATTTTTTCTGTTGGTTAATTGGTACTGGGCATAAATTGGGCTCTACAGCTGCCCCTCTTTGCTCGTTGTCGTGTAATGAGAATGGAGCAAAGACTTTGATAGGACCAATTTTGCCCAGTTTTTCTGAGTCTCGGTGCTTCTTTTCTTTAGGTAACTTCATTTCATCCACTGTATCTTCAGGGATATAAGAGTTTTGTTTAAATCTGCTCCTCTCTCGCTCGAAGGGATAAGATATGTAACCTTCAGCCTGTTACCCTACTGCTTAGGGAATTAAGGCTCATCGTCTTCGATCTGTTCCACTCCTGCTCAGTGGGATAAGATATGTAACCTTCAGCCTGTTACCCTACTGCGTAGGGAATTAAGGCTCATTGTCTTCGATCTGTTCCACCCCTGCTCAGTGGGATAAGATCTGCTTCTTTAGCCTGTTACCCTACTGCTTAGGGAATTAAGGCTCATCGTCTTCGATCTGTTCCACTCCTCTTTCGGTGGGATAAGATCCGCTTTTAGCCTGTTACCCTACTATTTAGGAATTAAGGCTCATCATCTTCGATCTGTTCCACTCCTTCTCAGTGGGATAAGATCTGCTTATTTAGCCTGTTACCCTACTGCTTAGGGAATTAAGGCTCATCGTCTTCGATCTGTTCCACTCCTGCTCATTGAGATAAGATCTGCTTTTTTATCCTGTTACCCTACTGCTTAGGGAATTAAGGCTCATCGTCTTCGATATGTTCCACTCCTGCTCAGTGGGATAAGATCTGCTTCTTTAGCCTGTTACCCTACTGCTTAGGGAATTAAGGCTCATCGTCTTCGATCTGTTCCACTCTGCTTTCGGTGGGATAAGATCACGCCATATTCACTGTTACCCTACGCTTGGGAATTAAGGCTCATCATCTTCGATCTGTTCCACTCCTGCTCAGTGGGATAAGATCTGCCATATTCAGCCTGTTACCCTACTGCTTAGGGAATTAAGGCTCATCATCTTCGATCTGTTCCACTCCTGCTTAGTGGGATAAGATCTGCCATATTCAGCCTGTTACCCTACTGCTTAGAGAATTAAGGCTCATCGTCTTCGATCTGTTCCACTCCTACTTAGTGGGATAAGACCTGCTATTTTTGGCCTGCTCCACTCCTGCTCAGTGGAGATAAGGCTCATTATCTTCGATCTGCCCCACTCCTGCTCAGTGGAGATAGGATCTGCCATATTCAGCCTGTTACCCTACTGCTTAGGGAATTAAGGCTCATCGTCTTCGATCTGTTCCACACCTGCTCAGTGGGATAAGATCTGCCTCCTTAGCCTGTTACCCTACTGCTTAGG
The DNA here is from genome assembly GCA_025506655.1 of Gossypium rotundifolium. Taxonomy (NCBI): domain Eukaryota; kingdom Viridiplantae; phylum Streptophyta; class Magnoliopsida; order Malvales; family Malvaceae; genus Gossypium; species Gossypium rotundifolium. Next base: position 13,944,911 of record CP106729.1, on the reverse strand, counting down.
GAATTAAGGCTCATCGACTTCGATCTGTTCCACTCCTGCTCAGTGGGATAAGATCTGATATTTTCAGCCCGTTACCCTACTGCTTAGGGAATTAAGGCTCAATGTTTTGACTGTTCCACTCACGCTTTCGGTGGGATAAGGTGCAGAATCGACCTACTACCCTAATGCTTAGGGAATTGAGGCTCATCGTTTTGATCTGTTCCACTCGCTTCAAGGTGGGATAAGATCTGTAATCTTCTGTAACTCCCAACAATTTTGCTACATTATCCTTAGGGGAACCTACACCAGAATTGATTTCATGGGGTATATGTTTATGCCAAATGATTAGGATGTCATGAAAAATACTCCTAACCATATGTACTATGAATGTTACGAATGAGTGCAAAATGAGAATGATCTATTTTAATCACTTGGGCTGTCATTGCTTGTTGTTTATTAAGGTGATATATGTAACATCCCGAAATAGGGCCTAACGGAACAAAGGGTTGAAACCATGAATCCAAGCTATAAAAGTTTATTATGATTAACTATTATGATTTATCGAGTGATTAAATACATGTGTTAGAGTATTGATAAGAAATTTTATTAATTTCATGCTTAAATTGCCTATTAGGACTTGTTTGCAAAAGTTGCTAAATAGGGTTTCTAATTTATAGAGTACTTGATTGAAATGGGGGTTTGAAGTAGGAGTCCTTAAATGGTAATTAGACCATTATATTTTCATGGACAAAAATAGACATATTAAGGTAGAAAGAACCAAAGTTTTTAATGAAGGGTAATTTAGTTATTTGGTAATAAAAATGAATTAAAAAGGGAAAAATATGAGAAAATATGCTCATCTTCTTCATTAGGACGAAATTACAAGGGTTCACCATAGCTAGGGTTTGTTTCAAGCTTCCAAGCTCCATAGTAAGTGATTCCAAGCCCCGTTTTTAATGTTCTTTACATTTTTGAAGCCCTGGTAGCTCGATTTAGCTTATTCTATCAATAATTCATGCTAGGGTTTATATTTGGAAAAATACCCATAGGTGAAATGTGTTTATTTTGATGTTTTATGATATAATATGAAGTCTGAAATTATGTTAAACAACTTTTGCTAAATGATTTTAAGTGAAAAGGAGTAAAACGGCTTAATTGGTAAAAATACCTAATGTTCATAAGTACAAGTTAGAGTGAGAATTTGATGTTGCCATAGAAGGGAAAAATGATCAGCATGTCATAAAACATAAGAATAATGGATAAAGTTTAATTTCTGAGCTTTGGGGAAAATGTGTAAATATGTAAAAGTTTAGGGGTAAAATTGTAATTTTGCCAAAGTTAAGAGTTAAGGACTGTTTTGATGAATGTGAGTATTAAATAAGCTAAATTTGCTATTATAGATCAAGAAGAACAAAATCCAGAGTTAGATCGAGGAAAGAAAAAGATAGAGGACTAAATCGATATAGTTGATCGTATTTTGTTTCGAGGTAAGTTTACGGTAAATAAATGCAATATTCTATTATTTTACATTTGATACTATTAAATTCCAGAATTTACATATTTATTCTGTAAATTTATCATTTAAAGACTCAAGCATGAATTGACGAAGAAGCAATCTCAAAATGTCCCGGTTGAACCTTAGAAATGTGTAGGATACAAATGTCATGACATTAGGGTTTAAGGAAATCATGTAAGACCATGTCAAGACATGGCATTGATATGTTACTATAAGGCAAAGGTCCCATGTAAGACCATGCCAAGGCATGGCATTGGTGAGTTCATAAGGCAAGGATACCACGTAAGACCATGTCAAGACATGGCAATGGTTAAGTTTCATAAGGAAAGGTACCCGCGTATCCTTAGTATTCCAAGTGGTTCAACGGGAAAATTCAAGGAGTATTCCAAGGTAAAGGTAAGACAAGTTCAAGCTAAAAAGGTAAGGTAAGTATACAAGTTTTAAGTACATTGAGTTAAAAGCTTAAGTGATCTTGATAAGAAAAACATAAGATAATTCATTAAGAATGTTGTTATCTATTTACATGTAAACTTACTAAGCTTTATGCTTACTCCCATTCTTTAATTTTTTTTATAGTATTACAAGCCAACTCGGGAATCACAAAAACGTCGGAGATCGTTACGCACTATCAAAGGATTATACTGGTATTTTGTAACTCGACATTTTAAGTTATGGCATGTATAGGGACTTAGCTATCTTGTGTGTATAACCTTATGATATGGCTTAAGATTGGCTTGTAAATGTTTGGTAATGATTAGCTATTAAAATGGCTAATTAAGAGCATGTTTTGGACATTATGAAATGCCTAGTTGGTAATTATTAAAAAGAAATTATGTAAGTATATGCAGGGGAACAATTTGTATAGCAGCAGTGACGTGATTTTGAAAAATCACCAAAAATAGTATAAACGGAATTAGGTTGGGCATGAGATATAGAATTAAAGCTTATTGAGTCTATTTTAATATGAAAGAAATGGTGTAGGAAAAAGAGTTGTATATTATGAGATAATTGATTTTTAGTGAAGAGAGATTAGAACTGTCAAACTGTGTAACAGGGGAGACTTTAGCTAATAAACTGTACTAATTGGCCACACCAAAAATTCTGGAAAAATTATAATAAGAAGATATATGAGTCTAGTTTCAGGGAAAATTTACGGATCTAGATTTCAAGTTTCGTAACTCGAGTTATAATTGATTTAGTGAACATGACGCAAATAGACAATTTTAAACTTTTATGCCCCGAACTAGTAAGTTAAGTCTAGTAATGCCTCGTACTCGACTCCGGCAACGGTCTCGGGAAAGGGGTGTTGCAATATACCTGACGTGTGTCTTCTTTGTTCAGCTGATACCTCTAACAGAGAATCTGAAGATGTTGACACTGCTTAGTCCCTTTTCTCAAGTGCTCCGAGCTCTTTAAGCCTGGTTAGTTCTAAACAATTGTCCTGTTTCAGATTCTTGTATTATAGAGACTTTCGAGTGTCATAAAAACTTCTTTTCTGAAAGCATTATTAGTTCAATAATCATTATTTCAATATGAAATGCTTGGAAAAGATTATAATAATGGACAAGAAAGAAACTAATTAGGAGTATAGCTTAAAATAAATAAGATAGCAAAATGCAATCAAAAGGAAATTTATTGGTAATGTATCTTTAAATGAGCAAATTCGAGAATGGGTAAGATGGAAACTAGGTGCCCAGATATCGCATGACTGAGCTTCTTTGTTCAAACTTCTTGAGGACCATTTAAGCTCAATATGTGTTTAGAGGATTCAGAGTACTTTATCGATGCCCCAAGACGTAACATACTTCCTCATTGTTAATTCAAGCGTAGTGAAACTACTGCATGCCCCATCACGATTTGATCATAATTTGAGCCGCCCTTTTTTTTGTGTTTTCTACTCAAAGCCCCTTTGGTCCCAAAGTGCCCTTTGCGGGTTTTCACCTTGGCCTCTCCGTTTTTTTTTTTTTGCGAAAAACTTCAAAGCGCCCTTTATGGGTTTTTACCTTGGCCTATTTCCGTCATAAGCGAAGCGTTTCTTGACCGAGTCCTCATTAATTGGGTTTGACTAACTTTTACAGTCCATCTCGGCTAGTATCTATGCTTCTCCAAAAAAAAACCTTCTTTTCAACATAATGTCCTTCCCAATTAGGCATCCACTTTCCCCTGAAGCCCTTTTGCATAGGGAGGATCTTTTCAATACCAAGTCTCTTTCATGAACCTTTCTGGGGTGGACTTTTTGTTGTAAGCCCGCATCATTCGTTTCTGGTACATTTGACTATGACGGATGGCTCTTAATCTTTTTCCGATTAGATTCAGTTGATCATACCGAGATTGAACCCCTTCCGCTTTATCCAACTTTAGCTTTGATAGAATCTGAAGAAAAAGAATCTCAACTTCGATAGGCAAGACGCATCCATCCCATAGATCAATGAGAAAGGCGTTGCCGGTGAGGTCTGGCCAACATTTGAGTAGCATAGAGGTAAATGGTAACTAGTCTATGCCAATCTTTACAAGTTTCAACCATCTTTCAAAATCTTTGGATAGCTTCTTTCTTTTTTTTCCTTTTTTTTTTCTTTTTTTTTTTGAACTCGAACTTGCATTCAAAATTGAAATTGAATTTGATGACGGTTGTTTTTGTAACTTTGCCATAAGAACCGTCCTTCACCCTCTTAGTGAAATAATTGACAATCATGAAGATGAATAGGTGTCGACTAGATGCTTTTGACGAGATCGTCCCCGTAACATCTATACTCCCCGTATAGGAAAAAAATAGAGGAAGCATATAAGTCTCGCCTTCTCAATTTGGCATTTACGACATAACTGATGTAACCTCCCTTTCATGGTAGACCAGCAATACCCGAACCTTATAATCAACCTGGCTATCAGAAATCTCCTAGCATGTGTCTTTCCGAACACTCCATAGCCTCCTCGTGCCTAGGCATATCTTGATGCGGTCATGCAAAGACATCTTTGAATTCTTGGAATAACTCGATGGCATCTTGCTTTGTTTCGGTTGAGGGCAAGGCTTCGATCTTCACTCCTTTCCCAGACTCACAATGTCCACTGACCCTTTGTACGATAGAGTCTATTTTCATTTCGTTTTACCCTCCTTAATAGATCAATGGGTAAGTAGTAATCTCTGACATCTTCAAAATATTCAGATCCTTTTAGACCCATATTTCACTCAAAAGGAGTTAAATATGCGTTGCTCATGTCTCGATATCCGGGTACCTATTGTAGGTACGAAGGCAAATTCAAAGAATAAATGGTTACGAAGATGATTATTTATAATCATGGATGAAAAATGGAAGAACATTCCAAAGAACAAAAAATATATAGTATGACATGGAGAAAATGAGAAAATATTTGCTCGGCATGAAACACAAAAATGCATTTTTATTGAAAATAAAGATGTTTGAACAGGAGCCTATTTCACAAAAGATTCTTATTGTTTCTAGGCTTAAAACAACAAGTGTGTTTTGAACATTACTCTGTGTTAGCTCTAAAAACTACAGGAGTTTCCTTCACAATCTAGTTATTCAAAACACTTTCAGGCTCGTAGGGGCGAACGCCTCCTAGGTTTCCTTCATTCGATCTATCCTCGAGTACAACATTGATGCTCAAAGTTTTCATTATATCCTTAGCTGTTTTTACATTCGTGTGTAGTAATGATGTTCCAAGGTCATTATAATATAATCTCCAGTTAATAGGGTTCTTTTATGACATTTAATGCATATGATGTGATGTGATACAAATGCATTATATAAATGCAAAAATAAAAGGCATCGATTCTGGTTCAATTTCTTTTAGAAAATTTATTTAAAAACAAAATCCTTTACATAAAAGCAGAGTCACATATCTACCTATCCTTCTCAAGTCGACCATGTACACACGGCCGCATTATCCTCTACTTTATCAAGGAATTCGTTCTCCATAACAAGCCTCCTAAATTAGTAACCGAACAGATTCACGCACTTTTAATATGATATGATATGCAAACATGGAAAAAAAATAGGTTAGTAATGAATAATAGCAACCAAAGCAAGTAAAAATGTCAAACCACGGTATGGGTAACCACTAAGGTTTAGCATGGCTCTACCTAGGTAGGCTCTTAGGGTTCACTATATGTGGTTTAATTCTAAAGAAAAGGTACACGAACCAGTGATTCCTCAATCTTCACCCATTATAGGCTTATACAGATCGAGTTCGGTTCAGGGGAATACATTTCCCTATGGCCATGCGGAGGTGAAGACCTCACGGAACCATAGGTACGGATGTATCCCATGAGCAGTCCCCTAGCTCATGCGGAGGTGAAAACCTCACGAAAGCATAGCTTCTCGCTCCCACTTAGAGGGTGTGACCACAACGGTCATGCAATATGAATGCAGATATATCCCATGTGTCTCAAACCAAAACAAATATATGACGCGACACAAACTCATGCAAATGGAAAAAATGGAAAAAAAAACTATTTTCGACAAAAAGAACATTAATCAACCAATTTTACGGCTTGACTCTCTTATTAGTCCCCAGTGGAGTCGCCAAGCTATCGAAACCATTTTTTTTGTTTGAAAAACGGGCCGACTTTAAAAAAAAAAATGGAGTCGCCACCAATCATTTTTGAAGTGTGATTGGGTCACTTTAGAAAACATTTTGGTTTACAAATTTTAAGAAAACGGGCTCGGGAGTCGGTTACGCACGAGGAAGGATTAGCACCCTCGCAACGCCCAAAATTGGTACCGTGTTGATTGATTAATGTCCTTAATATCGAAAATTAAAAAATATTTTAAAATATGAATCTTTAAAAATGTTTGGATAACTCGCATTGGATATCGAAACTTTCTTGTTCTGAAAAGATGAAACACCACATCCAGCACGATAGGACACGATGTTTCAAACCCTCAATACCAAAATCGTTCCATGATTTCCAAAATCCATGCATCCGATTTAAAAAAAAAAGGGTATTCCGCTATTTGGTCAAACTAAAATCGAAACCCAAAGACGATTGGGCATGATCCTCGAATTTCCAAACATGAAATATTGTCTTATTTAAGAAAACATGATAAAGAATCTTTGAAGGATATTTAGTTGTTTGAATGAATAGAAAATCGAGACCCGCCGCGATTGGGCACGAATCTCTCGAACTTCCAAACACGAAACATTGCCTTATTTTCAAAAACATGATCAAAATCTTTAAAGAATATTTAGTGATCCGACGAGCGAAAAATCAAAGCCCGGTAGCGATTGGGCACAATTTCTCGAACTTCCAAACACGAAATATTACCTTTGTGAAACCCTTTTTATGAATTTTGAAAAAAGCAAAATAAAATATCAATAAGAAAATAATAGTAATAATATTAGAATTAATAGTGATAATAATAAAAATAATGGTAGTAGTAAAAAAAATGTAATTATAATAAGTATAATTGTAGTAATAATATATATGTAATAATAGTGATAAAAAATAATAGTAATGAAAATAGGAATAATAAATAGTAATATAAAAAATGATTTTTATAATAATAATAATATGTAAAATAGTGGCAATAATAAAATGATGCTAATAATGCTAACGAACCTAGTAATAGTAATAAAGTAAAAGAAAAAAATATTAAAAATAATAATGGTAATGGCCACATTAAAACAGTAAGTACAATAATATATATTTAGAGATAATTGATTTGAAAGTAAAGCGAATAGGGACTAAATTGAATTTAAAATAAGCATCCTGGGCAAAATCGAAATAAAATTAAAAGATGGACCAATTAGAACTTGCGAGTAACAAGGAGGGCTAAAAGGAAAATATCCCTACCCTCCAAAAGCAGACTCTTCTGACACCACATTACACTAATTTGAAACTAAAAAGCTTCTTTTTTCGACGATCTCAAAATGGAGTACGCTTATACCTCTTTTTCCGTATTTTTGCGTTTCCTAAAAACAAGTGTAAAAAATGAATAAAAGAACAAAAATAAAAGAACACCTTGAATATTTTGAATCATCTCAAAATTCTTTTCTTTTGTGTACTTGATTTCTCGTGTATTAGTAATTATCCAAAAATAGAAGAAAAAAAAAACCCTCTTTACAATGGTTTTGAATGGCTTTTATAGCCAAATTCTACAACTTATGCATGCAAGTGGGGTGATAGAGTTAGTGGGATGGTGGAGTTAGTGGAGTGGTGGAGTTAGTGGTCGGTTTAGTGGGGTGGTGGAGTTAGTGGTCGGTTTAGTGGTCTAGTTGGGTTAGGGTTACTTGGGCTCGCTTAATTGGGTTTGGTTTGATTTTTTTTGGTTTCTTATTTTTTCTGGTTTGGTTAATTGGTACTGGGCATAAATTGGGCTCTACAATTATTTTTAAACTTGAGTTATTTTTATAAATATTAAATTTTTTTAGGTTAATTTGATAAAATAGCCAAATTTTTATTTATTTTTATTGTTAAAATCAGATACCTATAATTATTTTTTAGTGTGATTTTAAAAATGTGGTTGGATGTTTGGGCATTGTTGGGAATCCCATTGTTTTAGCGGGAATCCCATTGCTCTAGCCTTTGCGTTTATAGGGTAAGTAAAACAAAATGTACCATCTAAGAAAGCACTAATGACTAAACCATGCACAGCATCCATCTAAAAACCAACACTCCATTCGCGGTCCAATTAATTTGATGAAATATTTTTCCTTCAATTTATTTATTGGTTTAAGTGTATAAATTACTAAAAAATAATTTATTAAAAATTGAAAAAAGTGATCTATTTAATCTTTTATTTCAGACCAATACCTCAACTGTTTTAATCTAATTTTAAAAATAGTGTTAAAATTCTATTTGTTGTAATAAACCTTTTAGGAAATCAATAAAATTTTTGGATTAATATATTATTTAATATTTGAGTTTAATTTTAATAATTAAATTTTTTTATGGCCCATTGTTCTAGGGTCCCCTTGAAAGCCAAGAGTGCTCTCTAGTAGATTCCTAAAGAAAGTGGTCACTATTGCGGCTTGGGATGGAAGAGAGTGGTGGTCCGGAGAGGGAGACCAGCGAGGAAGTCTCGCTATTAGCAGAAGAGCTTATTCAGTTGTCAATCAAGAAATCTCTGGTGGTGCCTGATGTTAAGCCAACCTTGATTTGTTCTGTATGGACGAAGAAATCTTTTAATCCGAATAGTTTTAGGGCTCAATTACGTAGTATATGGAAGACAAAGGAAAAATTTGAAATAAAAGTGGAGGGGCAGAATTTGTTTTACATTGTGTTTGATTCAGAAGATGATCTGGAACTTATCATGGAGGGACGCCCCTGGCTATTTCGAAAATGTCTCATTCTCTTTGATAGATTGAGTAGCCCGACGGTAAGGGATCAAATTAAATTAGTTTCATCTCCATATTGGTTAAAAATTGGGCCATGTGCTCCAGAATTTGATAAAAAAGATCTGATGCATGCTATTGGTAGTACTTTTAGGGGTGTTCTTAGATCCAAAATTATAGATGGTTTTTGCAGAGTTCGTGTTAATTTGGATGTGCAAAAACCTTTACGTAGAGGTATTTTTGCTTTTAGTGAGAATAGTGTAAAATCCTGGATTCCTTTTAAATATGAAAAATTGCCTATATTCTGTTTTGGATGTGGACGTATGGACCATGGCCTCAATGATTGCTGGATAATTAATCCTGCAGAAATAAAGAAAGTTAGAGAGGATCCCCCATTCTCTATAGCACTAAAAGCAGAATCAAAATTGGTGGGGAAGGAAAGTGTACAGTTTTCTGCCTTCAGGAAAAAATTGAAATCCCAATGTAGTTATACTGGAAAATTCAAAGAGGAAAGGGATAGAGTTGTAGTTTCTGAAAGTGAGGGGGGTTTGATAATTGGGGATAGTATTAAATAGCTAGAAGGATGGTTTGCAGGATCGGGAGGTAAGCGTCGGTGGGGTGGGTAGTAAACAGCTGGAAGAGAATAACAACTATAGGGAGGTTAGGAGTAAGGGGCCAAAAAAGTCTAGTTGGAAGAGGAGAATGGCAACAACTCCGATAGATCATTGTGCACACTTAGATATTGGGTCTAAAAGGAAATTTCATAATGAGGAGGGGGAAGTTGGTATGACAGAGGACAATGATGATGGGAGTAAAAAATTGAGATATACTGTTTCAACTGATGATAAAGCAGATTATGCTGAGAGTATGAGTATGGAGAGGGAGTTTAGTATTGTTTCGAATAATTTACATTGGCGGCTGCCAATGAACCAGCTGACCGGGCACAATGAAACTCATATATTGGAATGTTCGTGGGTTGGGGAGCCCACGAGCAGTACGAAGGCTGCGGCATTTAGTTAGGCAGCATAATCCCCATGTGGTCTTCTTGATGGAGACTAAGTTGGATCAGAAATGTATGGAAAAGGTGAGGAGGAGCTGTGGTTTCATAAATGGGATTGAGGTTGGAGTGGAAGGGTCTCGAGGGGGCCTATCTCTAGTTTGGAAAGATGGTGCTGAGATTACTTTGAGGAGTTTTTCTAAGTGGCATATTGATTCTTTATTGATGGAGGATGGTAGTCAGGATAAATAGAGGTTTACGGGCTGGTACGGGTCGCCATACTCAAGAGATCAGTCGACAAGTTTGGAGAATACTGAAGAGATTAAGCCAAGAGGCGGAGTACCCATGGCTTGTTGCAGGAGATTTTAATGAGATCATGTATTCTTTTGAGAAGAAAGGGGGCTTACCAAGGGATCAAAGAAGAATAGAGCTTTTCAGGGATACCTTAGAAGAGTGTGCATTATTGGATATAAGGTACTCGGGCACTTGGTTCACATGGGAAAGGGGAAATTTCCCAGAGACAAATATCAGAGAAAGATTGGATCGGGGGGCTGCAAATGACAAATGGGTTTCTTTGTTCCCAATGGGTTGCATTCAACATCTTCCTTTTGCTACATCAGATCATTGTCCTTTACTTATTAATATAGGAGATGTTAGAATTCCCTTAAGAGCTAGGAGATTCCATTTTGAAGCTTGGTGGACCATGAAAGAGTCTTTTGAGAGTGTGCTAAAGGAAATGTGGGAGTCATCGTCAGGGGAGTTAATGGAGAAATTAAAAACCTTACAGGTGGGTTTAGAACAATGGGCGAAAGCACTTAAAAGAAAGAGAGGGGATCTTAAAAAGAAACTCACAGGAGAGCTTGAGATACTATTGATGGCTGATAGGGATGAGGAAACACTGGAAAAAATTATTGATACAAAAATTCATCTCAATATGGAGATTGATAAAGAGGAAGTGTATTGGGAACAAAGAGCTCGAGTGAATTGGTTACAGTTTGGTGACAAAAATACAGCATATTTTCACAGAAGTGCAACAACCCGTCAAAAGGCAAATACCATTTCCAAGTTAGTTCTGGGTGAAGGCATTGAAGTTACTGACGATGCAGGATTGCAGGAGGCTGCAAAAGATTATTTTGCAAGTTTATTTTCTTCAGGGAGAACGGCTGACCCAGAGAGGGTGTTGGAAGGGATTGAACGTTGTGTTTCTCAGGAGATAAATGAAGCTCTTCTATCACCATTCAAGGAGGATGAAGTACGTTCAGCATTAAAGGGGATGGGGTCACTAAAGACACCAGGATCGGACGGATTCCCAGCATTATTTTTCCAAAAATACTGGCATATTGTAGGAAAGGAGGTATTGGGTTATTGTTTAGGTGTGTTGAATGATGGGAAAGAAATTGATTCAGCTAATATGACTGACATTGTGTTGATTCCGAAGGTCTCTTAACCAACCACTCTTGTTAATTTTAGGCCCATAAGTTTGTGCATAGTCATTTACAAACTGGTGACAAAAACAATTGCAAACAGATTGCAAGAAGTTATTGGTAATTGTATTGATAAAGCCCAGAGTGCTTTTATACCAGGACTCTTGATTTCAGATAATATTCTTCTAGCGTACGAAATGCTCCATACGTTTCGAAAAAAGCAAACAGGGAAAAAAGGATATATGGCGATTATGAGTAAGGCCTACGACAGGGTGGAGTGGAATTTTGTTAAGCAAGTGATGAAAAAGATGGGTTTTGCAGACGGTTGGATTGATTTGATTATGAAGTGTATCACTACAGCTTCGTATGCAGTCATTGTTAATGGTAGCAAGGGATTTTCTTTTCAACTTTCTAGGGGACTCAGACAGGGAGATCCGTTGAGTCCGTTTTTGTTTCTGATTTGTAGTGAAGGTCTGTCAGCATTGATGAGGTTAGCAAAAAAGAATGGTTTGGTCAAAGGGGCAAAGGCTAGCATGAGAGGGCCAGAGATTTCTCACCTTTTATTTGCAGATGATTGCATATTATTCGGTGAAGCAACTGAAAGGGGGGCAAACATTTTGAAAGAAATACTAAAGGAATATGCAAATTGCTCAGGACAATGTGTTAATTTTAACAAATCTACAGTTTTCTACAGTACAAATACGAGTGAGGAATCGAAGGAGGTGGTTTCATCCTTGCTAGGTGTTAGGAGTTCGTCAAATCCTGAAAAATATTTGGGTCTCCCTAACATGGTGGGCAGAAAGAAAAAACAAGCTTTTCAGAATCTGGTGGATCGAATTGCAGCACGTATTGAGGCTTGGGGTTCGAGGCTATTATCGCAGAGAGGTAAAGAGATTTTTATTAAGTCCGTTTTGCAGGCAATACCCACATATGCTATGTCTTGCTTTTTGTTTCCTAAAGTTCTATGTGAGAAGATTGAAAGTAGAATAGCTAAATTTTGGTAGGGGAAGGGAGGGGGTAAATGTGGTATTCATTGGTGCCAATGGAAATATTTGTGCAGATCTAAAGATGAAGGGGGTTTGGACTTTAGAAATATGGCTCAATTTAATATATCTCTTTTGGCTAAGCAAGGTTGGAGGTTATTGACTTGTCCAGACTCACTGGTAGCGAAGGTTTTCAAAGGGAAATACTATCTAGAAAATAATTTCCTTGAAGCTCGACTGGGAAACTCTTGTTCGTATGTGTGGAGGAGCATCTGGGCTACTAGGGACGTTTTGAGGAAGGGGCTTCTTTGGAGAGTAGGTACGGGTCAGGATATTTCGATTAGCGAAGATGCATGGATTCCCAATTTTGATAATGTTTAATTAGTGTCCAGATTTGATAATTTGCAAAATGATAAAGTTGCAGAACTAATAAACTGTAACGATAGAGAATAGAATAGAGTCGATTCGAATACCTTCCCAAGCGATTCTTGATTTGATTCTCTACATTCCTTTAGGCGTCGAACCACATGCTGATCTCATAGCACAGGAGTGGAGAATCGTTAGGGGAATTCTCGATTAGGAGCTCCTACAAACTATTACAAAATTTGGATCCTACAGCTTATGCTTTACAAACCAGCTATAGAACTTGCTACAGGAAACTATGGCAGATAGATCTACCACTAAAAATAAAACTATTTATCTGGAGAACTACGTGGCACTACTTGGCAACAAAAGCTAATCTATTTTTGCATAGATTAACAAATAATAGCCTTTGTCCTTGCTGTGGAAACAGAGAGGAAACAATGAACCACATCTTTCGAGCCTGTCCTGTTGCAAGAGGGTTTGGAGAGCCTTATCAAATCTCGATTTGGAAAGATTCGGACATGAGGAGTTTAGTTGTTGGCTTACCATAGTCTTGACTTCCCTTGCACCGAAACAGTGTCGCATTTTTTGCACTACGCTTTGGGCCATTTGGGGCGAACAGAATACTCGCATGCATGAGAAAAGGAGTAGATCGGGATAAGAAATTGCAAAATTTGTTCTAAGCTATCTCAATGAGCTGGAAGGAATTAAAAAGCTTTCTCAACATACCTTAAATATGGATGTCAAGTGGAGACCCCTATCTGGTCAGGGGGTAACGATTAACTTTGATGCAGCTTTCAAGGTGAGTAGTAGTCAGTCGGCGTCTGGAGTTGTAGTATGGGACCATTCTGGTCAGGTTCTTCTATCTGTAACAATGATTCATGAAGGGGTCGAGTCTGTTTTCACTGCTGAAGCCCTAGCCTGTCGTCGAGCAACCCAAGTTGCCCTCGAAATGGAAAAGGAAAGCATTATTATTGAAGGGGATTCATTGGTCATCATCAAGAAATGCAAAAAGACAACCCTTGACAAATCACAAATCGGGTCGTTGATTTATGATATCCAAAGAATGAAGCAGAGATGCAGTAAGCTACAATTTCAGTATATTCCAAGACAAGCGAATCAACTCGCCCATATTTTGGCTACGAAAACGCTAAAAAGAAGATCAGAGATTTACCTGGTTCATAGCGTCCCATGATTTGCAGAGGCCCAGATGAGAGATGAGAGTATGAGGGAGCCGGACTGAGGGAGGAAATGGAGAAGGAGATGAGGGGTTTTCCAAATGAAAAGTAATAGATTCAAAGCTATGGACTTATCCCCTCGAAAAGGCAAATTCGCCTTCATTGCTGAGAAGATAGACGTGACGCGGAGGGTCAGGCGAAATGAAAACTCATTGGGCAGTTCAAACGGCAAATTTTTCTTTTTTAAATTAGGCATCTTTATTTTCTTCTGTTTTAGTTTTTCTGAGTTTCGACCTTCTAGATCTCTCTTCTTCATGGGTTTATTTCTATTTTGGCCTTCATGATTTGGGCCTAAGTTGATCTGGTTTTTTCGTTTTTTAAATTAATAAAAGCCCAATGTGAGTAAACTTCAAAAAAAAAAATTAAAATTTTCTATTAAATCATATGTGTCAATAATTTATTGAATACGTTTAATTAGGATATAAAATTAAATATTGAAATTTAAGTATCAATTAATATATTAAACTAAGGCTAATGTAAAGGTTTATTTAGTATATTGTTAAAAAAATATAAATATAAATTCTCCTTCGTGGTTGGGGCGATGGTCACTTTGTCCTCATTTGTGTTTAAACTCAGTAAAGCACACTTATAATGACAACTTTCCCTTGAACACTGTCAATTCCAAGTAGTTATTTGGTAAATTGTTAATACAATTTAAAAATTTATTTTATGGACTCTTCCCACCATATTAATTATAGTTATTTTTTAATTATTTAATAATATTATAATATTTTTTTTGTCATTGCCATGTAATTCTGATATTTGTTTATCTTAAATGCTAAACCTAAATTCGAATCCCAAAATTTTAAATCTTAAACTCGAATTTAAACATCAAATCTAAATTTTGAATCTAAATTTAGGGTTTAAAATTTAAAATTCAGGATTCAGGTTCAGAATTCGAGGTTCATGACTCAAGGTAAAAAATTTGCTAAAATTATGTGTCAATGACATAAAAATTTTATTTAAATGTCATTAAATAATTGAAAATGAGTCATGGATAATATAATGAGAAAGATCTATAAAATAATTTCTAGTATAATTTTATTAATGAATCAAATGACTCAATATTTAAATAATTTAAAATTAAATTCACCTCATTTTATTTCTAAGAGATAAATATTAAATTTATACCAAAACTAATTTAACTTTGATATTTATTGCTATTTCTAATGATGTGACGTGGTTCAATTAATTAATAGTGAATCAAATAATATCCCTAATCGTATATGTATACTCAAAAAAGTGTTGGGCTGATAACTAAAACGAACATGGCCCAAGCATCAAAACATTATTTCAAAATTACGACGTCGTTTCTTATGAAGTCAATAAAGTCAAAAGGCCCTTTTAGCTATGGCCCGAGAGCCCTAAAATCCCAATTCCACAGCAAACCTGGCAGGTTCTTCTTCTCCTCTCTCCGGCTTCCTTGCACAGTGCCATTGGCTCTCTCTCCCCTACCTCTCTCTTCAACATGAAGCTCGTCAGGTCATTTTATGCTATGAAAATTTCGTTTCTTTGTGTTTACAAAGTGAATGTGTAGCAAAATTTAAAAAAACAAAAATCATTTTTGATATTCTTAATATATGATTCTGAAATGTCGTGAGCAGGTTTTTAATGAAGTTGAACAATGAAACGGTGTCGATTGAGCTTAAGAATGGAACCGTTGTTCACGGTACCATCACAGGTTCCACCTCTTTCCTCTTTCTCCTTTCCTTTTTTTCCCGAATTTAAGGGTTTAGCTAAACCCTAAACCCTCCGTTTAGCGAATTTGTGAAACCTTGATATCCAAAAAGAAATCTTGCAATGTGCCATAGGTAGTGAAGGTTTATTTCATAATTTAAATCTCAATTGCGTATTTTTTTGTGGCTACTATCTTTAAAATTGGGGGATCGATTTTGGTGCTGTGTTCACGCATTGTATTATATATTTAAGGTGAATTGGTATTGGACCTATGATTATGGTAGTTTTGATGTATTGGATTAGCGATTCTTCGAATCACATCAAGTTTAGTAATGAATCAGCAATCCGTTACGTGAGCCTCTGGAATTTGGTGATTTTGGTATGGCAGCCGGTGGTGATTTTGGTGGCTAGAATTTGGAAATTGAGGGGGTTAGAAATAGAATCAATAGAGAGCAAAAGGTCTCCTAAATGCCACATCATTCATACTACGTTGATATTTTCCCACGTCATTAGCACACGTGTCTATTGAATCCGTGTTACCATACCACATGTATGCAGCTGTAGGGTTGTAAATGAACCGAGCTTGAACTAATAGGCTTCTGTTCATGTTCATTTGTTTTTTTTAAGTTGTTCATGTTCGGTTCATTTTCATTAAAATTTTCAGAATTGTGTTCATGTTTGTTTAAGTGTTCATGGTTGTTCATTTAAGTTAAACGAAGAAGGTCATGAATATTTAACAAACATGTCCATGAATATGTTCATGAACTGTTCATCGAACCCCTTGTTCATTTACAGCACTATGTAACTGTGCTAGATAATAGCAATTTCTTGCCTGACTAATCAATTGAACTTGTTTTTACTTCATTTTGAAAGCTTGTACATTCATGTACTGCAAAATAATAAAAGATTATAGGTTTATTTACGGGCAATAATATTTCAACAGCATAGTTTCTTTTGCTTATTAAAAGTTGAGGGTATGTTTGTATATTAAGCCCTTATTGCCCTACACCTGTTGGCATGCAAATTTTCATGACTGGTTTGCTACATTTCTTTTAGGTGTGGATATCAGTATGAACACCCATCTGAAAACCGTGAAACTCACTTTGAAAGGGAAAAATCCGGTCACTTTAGATCACCTTAGTGTGCGGGGTAACAATATTCGCTACTATATCCTGCCTGACAGCTTAAATCTCGAGACGCTGCTAGTTGAAGAGACACCTAGGGTGAAACCTAAGAAGCCAACAGCTGGTATTTGCTGTTTCTCTCCTGCTGTTTTCCCATGTGTTCTTAATCTTACTTGTATAACCTTGTTTTTCTTGTAGTATTGATCTCTCTTATGCATTTCCAAATTCAGGGAAGCCTTTGGGACGTGGTCGGGGTCGTGGCCGTGGGCGTGGACGTGGTCGAGGCCGTTAAATATGTACTGTATTTTTGGGGCAGCTGGATATGGAGACAGCTTTGTTGTAGGGTGAATTCCTTTGGTGATGTTACGAATACTATAGGGAATTTGTATTGGGATTTTTCTATTTTGTGAGATTTTTGGCCTGGTTTGGATAAGCTTAATCATGAAAACCTGAGATTCCTTGAACTTTTTCTTTTTAAATTATTATTTTCAAAATCTGCCCTTATAGGATCTGATTAAGTCAGAAACTATTGAATTCGGATTAATAGTAAAAAAGACTAATTTGATTAGATCCCTTCTCATATACATTTACCATTCAAAAAACTAGTGTAAGTGCCTAAAATATATTCCTTACATTTTTTCAAATCTTAAGACATAACAAGTCCTTGGGTTGAATTTTAGCTCGTAGGGGTGTTCAAACTGTAATTAAATTGATCTAGTATTAATTAAATTTTTAATTTTTAACTGTTAATTGAATATAATTTTTTTAAAAAATTAACCGAACTAAAATATTTTGGTTACTTTAGTCGATTAGTCAAATTAATTGAAATTTATATGTTTTTGTTTTTGTTTTGTTAAAACAAGTATAAAACATAAAAAAAAATTGATAATTTTCATTTGATCGAATTATCTGAATTAAAACTATATATAATTTGTATCATTAATTATTAAGTTCGGTTAATTTGACTAATTACTCGATTTCGAACCGAATTAACTAATACTCAAACTTTCAAAAATCACTAGCCAACCTTTGACCGAATTAGATCGGTTAATCGATTGATTAATCAAATTAGATCGAATCAGTCGGTTAATTCGGTTTTAACTGAAATTTGAACACCCCTAATTTAGCGCATTCGAATCCACGTCCTCTTACACTGGCAAACAATCCCGATGCCAACCGAGATAAGACTCAATTGACATTTTTCATTTGCTTTTTTTTCTCAAGTTTTGGTTATTTCAAAATATTTTACTTGAGTTTAGATTGTTTTGAGGTTGGTCATTTTAGATAATTTTGGTTGGGGTTTATACAATAAAAGTATCATGAAAATCCCTATACTAGGAATTAGATTGTATTTTACCTTCTCTACTTTAAAAATAGACATTTAGTCCCTATAAGTTAAATCAAATAACAAATTGACCATTTCAATTAAAATTTTCATCCATTTCTACTATTAAAAACTGGTGTGATCGATGAAATAACCAAACAATCACACGTAATGTGTCATGTGCACCTCCATAATACTTTTACCTATTTCAAATATATATTCAAATGGTTAGAGGTGGATATCATTTTTAAATTTGAGTTATTAAATTTGTGAGTAAATCAGATTTGGGTGGAAATTCTAGATTGGGATCGTAACTATCACGAAAATTATGTATAAAAATAGAAGTGGATTATTGGGAAAGCTTGGAAGCAATGTGGACAACGTGCTGACCTTTCATTATCAAAGTTCAACAATAAATAAATAAAAAAGGTTGGTGAGAAGGTTAGGCCAAGAGGCATAGAAAGACCAGTAAATGGGTGTAGCGCACGTTTCTAGCTTAGCCTCGCTGCTCAGCATCGCCAATTCCCCATCTAACATTCTTACTCTCATATTATATTTCACCCCCAAAAAACAATACTACACTCAATATAACTAAATTATTGTTGACTTGATTTTAAAAAATTATAAAATATTCATAGAATTATTCGAAATTTTTTATTTTCGTAAGTGAGTTATGAAGTTTTTTTTTTTAAAGTTTGACTAACGAGTTTCAATGAATAATTTGATGATCTATATAGTAGATTAATATTCATTGACGAGTAGAAGAGTATATATTAGATTCAAGTCGATTTGACGATCAATGTTGGAAACTAGAGAAGAAAATTATTTGAATTTTGGTTCGCAGATTCATGACATTCAAAATTGTTTCATGAGAAAAAAAAAACTGTAGAAGAGAAGGAAGTCAGCTTTTGATTGGTTCAAGTTCAGCAAATAGAAAATGTCATATAGCAGGAATTTTAACAGTCCAATGACTAAAATAAAACTTTTGAATAGTTTAATGACTATTTTATAACTTTTTGAAGTTGAATGATCAAAACATAAACTTACTAATAGTTTAATGACTTTGGGTGTAATCTACCCTCAAAAAATTCGAATAAAGTCTAATTGTCAAAATAAGTACAAAAATTTAAAATACAAAATTAATATAAAAATAAAATTTTGAACCGAATCAAATTATTATCAACAGTTAAAAATTAAAAAAAAAAACCGATCAATCTGAACTAAACTCACCCCTTGCCACAACTAGGTATGACAAAAAACTCAAATTTGATAGGTTCTCACCCGACCTGATACGATGAGACAATATATGTATTTTTTTTGAAATTGAATTTCGAGACAAGTTGAGATGGGTCAAATTCTTCACCTTCTAGGCTAGGCTATAGCTTTAGTAATATTAATTCTCGGCGGCATCTACTTCCCACAAGCCTGTTTATGGCAGCAAATTAATAGATAGTTTAGTTGGAGCATATATAAATGAAATTATGAATTAGTGTGCACATAATGTTCAAACACTAAAATTAAATGACCGATCGGAGTTTTAAATCTATACTTTTAGTAAGCTATGTTATTGAATTCCGCAAATCTATCAACTAGGGCGAAATTAGAAACTGTGTCCCAAAATTGAGATACAATGGAATTTTCTTTTGAGGGAGCTAAAAGATTTAATGAAAGGATTTAACGAGGGGGCTAAATTAAATTATTAAATTTTTAGAGGGGATAAATAGGAAGTTGGACCATTTAAACAAGAGGGCCAAAGCTATTGGCCTCTAGCTTCGCACCCCAATCAATTTCAACTCAAATCCAAATATGATCCACCCTATTTTATTGTAAAAAAGTCAGTATACCTTAAATTGATGAAACGAAATTTAATTTGATTTAAAATTTATATCGACCCAAATTCATAATTATCTGAACCTAAAATGACTCTAACCAATAACTCGAAATACTTAGAACTTGCTCACACCAAGAGATAGAGATAGAATTTTCTTTTGAGAGGGTTAGAATTGAATTAAGATTTTTTAAAGGCCAAACCACAAACTTTTTCATTGTTTTAATTTGTATTCTAACAACTTTTAAAGGGACTATAAAATAGTTTTACAATTGGCAAGAGTGCAAGCAAAAATCTTACTAACTTTCTTAGCATTCCCATTTCCCAAACCAAAATAACTCAGGAAATTTCAAATCCCAACATGTAATAGTCCGTTTTCAGTGAAATCGAAATAGTGATTTCAAGACCACAAATTCGAGTCCGAAAGAAAAATAATTTTAATATTATTTCATGGTCTGCATTATGATTGAAATATCGTATGAAAATTTTGTTAAGAAAATTTTACCGATTTTATATTTAATTTGAGGGAAATGACCAAATTACATAAAGTGCAAAAGTTGAATTCTAGTAGCTAGAGGAATCAAATAGCTACGGAATTCAAAATTGGAGGTCCTTATATGGCAAATAAACCATTTAGAGGAGTTAGTAGATAAGTATGCTTAGTCATCAATGGAAAATTAAATAAAGAAAAGGATGAAATTGAAAAGATGAAATAATTAAAGATGATAAATAATTAAATAACAAAATATTATCATATTCATCATCTTTCCCAAATTAAAGACATGGAAACCCTAGTTATGGTGTTGAGCTCAAGCAAACTATTTTGGCTTAATTAGATCTGGATAGATCAAATACGGAGTTAGAATGAGGAAAAGAAAAAGTGTCGGATTAGTAGATTACAAATCCATGAACACTTGTCGAGTTAAGTTCGTGTAATTAAATTATATAATTATATGTTTGAATATAATGTTATGTATATATATTGTGTAATTGACATATATGAAAATCAGTCACATATCTGACAATGTTCGATAAATATTAAGTCCCGTTTGAATAAATGAAATTCGATGGATACAGGGTTTCTGAATTGGTTGTGGTCCTGCATGTGTTGCGGGCATACCACAGCTCAAAATAGCGTCCCGTTATTAGCTCTCATGAGCATCCTGATACTTGGCTCTCACGAGCTTCCCGTTATATGGTTCTTGCAAGCTTCCTATTAATATCTCTTTAGAGCATCCCGATTGGTAGCTCTTATGAGCGTCTCAATATATGGCTCGCTGAAGCTTCCCGATTAATGGCTCTCCGGAGCTTCCAGATATTGGCTCGGCTTGAACTTCCCGATATTGGCTCGTATGAGCTTCCCGTTACATGGCTCACATGAGCTTCCTATTATATGGCTCGAAAGAGTTTCCAGTTTATGTGCTAGTATGAGCATTCCCGAATATGAATTGACGAATTACAGATTTATACACTTTGTGTGTACTACCTGTGTATCTATCGATATTTTAAATGATTTAACGGACAAAATCCTGACATGAGAAAATATATGAATTTGAAATGAATCATTATCCATATTTACTGAAATATATGGAAATGATTTGTACATGTTATATGGACACATGATGTGGAAAATAAATGTATATGGCAATTTGTTGATTATTGAGCTCATATATGTTTCTTGATATTTCTATGAAATACATAACTAACATGCTTGGTAAGGATATGTGTTTAGGCATTTGGCCAAATTGGTTTGAGCATTTTTAGTTTGCTTACCTTAAATGTGAATTAAATGGTAAGTTAATTTCACGTTATACGAACTTACTAAGCATTAAATGCTTACTTTGTTTTATTTTCTCTGTTTTTTAGTAATTCAGAAGCTCGTTGGATTAAAAGCTTGGCGGAGATATCTCACACTATCCATCAGCTCATTTCGGTATATATATAGTAAACTAAATTTTGGTTATAATGACGTGTATAGACTAAAGCTAAATTTGGCCAATAATGCCATGAAAATGAGTGGTATATTTTGATTTGTATAAATATGGCCTTAATATGTTTGATGTATGATTTGTTATGGTTGAATGATGAATACTAATAGGCATATTAAGGCATTGTTTGATTTGGTAGATTTAGTACAAATAAGCCTATATGTATGATTGGGCAAATAAATAAGTATAATTACTTAATTATATGTGGAATTATGAACTAGATTTTGGTCTGATTTGAATGCTTTGGTATGGCTTGATGATATGTTAAAGTGATAATGTAGGTTGAAGACAAATGGGGTGAGAGATGTGGCCTTGGAAGTGGCCTAATTTCATCCACACGGGCAGAGACACGGGCGTGTGTCTTAGCCGTGTGTGACACACAGCCTAGCACATAGGCGTGTGATTCAGCCGTGTGTCCCTTGCATATTAAAAATTGAGAAACAAAATGCTCAAAATTATCCACACGGCCTAGCACATGGGCATGTGGCTTGGCCGTGTGACCCCTGCACCTATTTAATACAAGTCAGTATGCTCACACGACTTAACATACGGGCGTGTGGATTGGCCATATGACCCAAGTCAATGAGCACTTTAAATTGGGCACGGGTTGTGACATGGCCGTGTGTCCCTATTTCGACTTCCCACACGGCCTAAGACACCGATGTGTCTCTTGACCGTGTGAGACACACGGCCTGGCCACACGGGCATGTGTCCCCTACACCTTGGAAAAATTTTGATATTTTGCGAAAAATTTTCTAAATTCCCAATTAAGTCCCGACTTGTTTCTAATGTACATTTTACGTTTTGAGGGCTCATATGATTGAATATGATTAACTTCTGATATGAATATTAAATGATATGAATTATCTATATTTGATCTGTAAATTTCAGTAATACTCCGTAATCCTATTTCAACGATGAATATGGATTAAAAGTGTTACTCAAGATACTCAATTGAAAGATTAATGCCAAAATATTCAAAAAAAAAAAAGAAGATTAATGCTCCAATAATTGTTATTAATTGCCGCTGCATCATTTAATGTTGATGGTTAACTGTCATTTTTGGCTTCTAAGAATTTGAGTATTTAATGTGGTTTGTTTTATAGTATACATATTTGAGGTTTATGATTGTATCTCTTAATAATATTATTTCTAAAGTTCGAACTAAATTTTTCTCTTAAAAGTATAATATATCTTATCATTATATCTAATTATTTATTGATATATTTAATACGGTTTTTAAATCAAGCAAACAGTGAACAGTCATTTGTCTTGTTTGATTCTTGCTGTGTTTTTTACCTAAATATAGGGAAGCAAAGTAGCTGTTTTTTTTCTTTTTCGCCGGTTGTTTAATGGTCCTAAAATAAACATTAATTATTTAATGAGATTTGAACCTGTATCAATTGAAGTAGTAAAATCTTAATTTTACTATTTAATTAAAGTTTTATTTTAATATTTTTATACATTTTTTAAATATGTATAATTTATTATCTCCACCAGTTATATATATTAATAATATTGTTAATTGATTTGGTGTCACAAGGCAACTCGACATTAATTCACGATTGATGACAAAATAATGATAAATAAGCAGTAGTGCATTTAGTATTGTTTATCGATGTATTTATGTGTTTAAATTTCGTTTTACTCATAATTTAATCTAATTTTTTATTTTAATCTTATATATTTTATGTGTTATTACAATTAATTAGTTTCAAGCTATACATTTAGTTGTTTATTGTATGTTATTTTTAAACACGATTCTGTGTTCTAAATCTGTGGTGTCCACATGCATGAGTGTGTGATAGGATTTCTAGTATTTATATAAAGTCTTTTATTGAGATGGTGTCAAGGATCAATCGAATACCAACTCAATTATAAAATCACTAGATTACCATCGTATAAACAAATCAATAAAAATTTAACCATAATAAGAGACCCCAAAACACCGTACATAGCAAGCATTCAATTTTATCATTATGAGCGTCAATTAATTTTTATATAATTTATGTAATAAATATATTTCTTACATAAATTTTTCACTCAGATTATGAATTTACCATATATCTCAAGAATATAATTTACATTATTTAAATAAATGCATGTTTGAACAAAATTGAATTTGCATGAGAAAATCGTATACTTGGTCATTGTCTAAGTTAGAGGAGATTTATAAACATAATCATTAATCCATCCATGATAAAAACGTGCACCATCATAATAATAATAATAAAAGTTTAATAATTTTTTCAATTTGATCCCTCTATTTTTGAGTCCAACATTAAATACATGATATACTTAAAAGCAACATATAATTATTAAATTTAGCAACTTTTTCCAATTTGATTTCTCTACTTTTGAGTCTAACATTAAATGCATAATATATGTAATTTATGGTTAAAATTTATTGAATTTTGAACTTCTATATGCACAATATACTATTTTTAATTTTTGTTTTTTTATACAATATCTAAAAGTACCTATAACTCCTCTCCAACCCTTAAATAATAGGATAACGCGCTTCAACACACTTGAACACATGTCTCTCTTATACTGGTAACAATGTTAATGCCAATTGAACTAAAACTCAATCGATAATCTTTACTATTTAAACTAACTAAAAACATTTCTGTTATTACTACTCTCAAGGGTGTATACTGAAGAATCTGAACGAGGTGATAGTCATATATGCATTATTGAATGAAATTGTGTTCATAAGTTAGGTAGCCCCTCAAAAATGGAGTTATTGTGGAAAAATCCTACAAAAAGATGAATAAAATTTCACGTGCATAATGGGAAAGGAAGAGACATAATTTCAGTTTCCTCCAACTATGGGAGTTTCCTGGCAAGGTAGCAGTAAATGATTCGAAAATGATGAAGATAAGACATAAAAATCTAGATTTATGTACATTGAATATCATACAACATCATCAGTTCATGTTTCATAACTCAAGAAACTGTCTTTTTTCAATAAAGGGAAAAAGGAAACCCCTCAACATTTTTACTTCATTTCATAAGTTTAACAAAGTTTCAAGCAATTGATGTTGTGTTGTAAAAACATATTTTTTCTTTTCTGTTCTTGTTTTCTCAAGATGTAATGATAGCATTTTCGACTATTCCTTTGACGTCAATGGTCACCTCTTCCAATCAGACTATATATACACATTTTTCACAACAAAATCACTATTAACTCGCCTTTATTTCATTTTTTCTAATAAATAATTATATGATAAAAGTAACTGTCACCACCCATCATAGTCTTTTGGGTCGTATTACAACAACATTATTCAAAATTATTAATCATATTATAACATTTTTACTGACTTTAAAATAAAATTATAACCGTTAGAGTTTGTGTGACTCGAATATCGTCACTTGTTGAAGAAATCAATATTAGACTTGGGTTGCGATCAGGGGCAATATGGATCATACCGCACAAGTTAAGTCCGTATTGATCTATATTTCTATTATCTGACTCTGATTAAAATAGGGTTTTTCAACCCTTAAATAGATATAGTGGAAATTTCTCTTGTATCATTTGTTTTTCGACATTTGTGAATTTCTTCTCATTTACTTGTGGCTTTTCCCTGAAAGGTTTCTACGTAAAATCTGTGTGTTCTTATTTTTCTTTTCTTATTACTCTGCTATCGTTATTTTTATTAACCGCAATATATTGTTATTTTTTACTTATATTAAATTTTTGTACTTTGTAAAATATACAATTTTTTTACTTGATATTTTACTATTAATTTAAATTATGATATCAATTTCTTTCTTTCATAAAATACTATTTATATTAAATATTTTTTACATTAAATATATTATATATTTTTATTTATAAAAAATAAATATGTGCATTCAAATAAAAATAAATATACCAATTAAGTTAAGACTTAATAAAGATAGAAATTTTTATATATTGATGGTTTCATAATTATATAAATGCACCTACGTAACCTTAATTTTATTTTTTTAAATTAGGTTTTAAGTAAATGTAAAAAGAATATATCAAACCTTTAAAAATGCTGATAAAATTTATATATCTTTAATATTTATAGTTAGAGGATTCATTAAATTTTATTTATAATATCATCCTTGTACTTTTTGATTTGATCTCAAAAGGAAAAAGAAATTAGATTGTATACAATGCAAAACATTTAGCAGCCCCAAAATTATGTTTATTCCTATCATCTTTGTGAGATACATTATTGGTCAAATTTTGTTATTAGCCCCTGTAATATGCAAGGGCGAAGTCAGAACAATTTTTTAGGGGGGCTGGATGAAATTTTAATTTTTTATAGTTTATATCTTTATAATTTGTAAATGATTAAATTGACTTTTTATAATTTTAGGGGGGCCAAAGTGTAATTTTACTTTTACTAGTTTAAGTTTTTTAAAAAATTTTAAGGGCCTAAATAATAATTTTACCTTTTAGGGAGGGTCGGGGCCTATGCCAGCTCCCCTGGCTTCGCCTCTGGTAATATGCCTAAAAGTATAAATTTAATTATTTTATTTTTAATGTTAGTAAATTTTGAGTTTATGTATTTTTTGAACTGATCAACTTTATATGCATTAGACCATTTGTATCTATATGCATTAGGATCCCGATTCATAGATTTCTCAGTCCGAGAAATCAAAATAAAAGATCGAACCATTTCTTTTGACTCTTTTTCAAATTCAATAAATGTTGGTTAATCGTATATTTCATTATAGTTCTATGATTCAGAGTATCATTTCCTATTTGATCCCTTTGAATTTCATATTCGAAGTTGCAATCGGATCGATTCTTTTTAATGAATCGATTCAATACATTTCTTATGTACCCACAGGTGCTATATTGGATTTGAATCAGATTTCGGATCAATCTATCTTGATTGATTGCCTCCATTATGTTATTGCTAGCAAATACTACTATTTTTTATTTTGGATCTTCCAAATAATTTCCGTAGGAGATCCGAACCCATTTTTTTCTGACCCTTCGATAAAAAGATTCATTTTCTTCATAAAAAATAGGAGGTAGAGCCGATAAAGATTTCTTTTTGGATTCATCCCTGGAGTTGAATACCTCATTCAAGAAATGTTTTTAATCCAATACGTACGTAGGAATCAAAAGAAAAGGCAAAATCTTCAATTTCAATTTAAATGGTAGCAGTTAAATTAAATTGATAAAATTCTATCTAGATTTTTTAATCAGATCATTCTAAGTCTCGATATTTTTCTAATTTAGAAATTTCAACTTTAATATAAACGATACTCGTTAAATCTATTAACTGCTTTTTAGTAATATATAAAAATAACAAGTTAACATGACATTATAGGCATAATAGTATGCTTACTATATCTAATTTTCAATTTTTTAATAAATTTAATAAATTAATATTGTTTAATTAAAACTAAAATCTTAAATTCCAATAAAAACATGAACTAAAAATATTAAATTATAATACATAAATTAAATCAACTATATATATATATATATATATATATATATATATATATATTCATAATTTGGACAGTTGATTCAATTATTGCACGTACATATTGTACATGAGATGTTGTCTCTTCGTTTTGTTTGAGAAACTTTCTTGTGAAACTTTCTTTTGCATTAAAAATATTTTATCTCATGAATGAAGATGCTTTTTGTTTGGATATTTATGAAACATATATATTATATAATTTTGGTTCTACTAATATGGTAAAACTTAATGAACTTATATATTAACCCACAATTAGATTAATTGGCACCGTATTATCATAAAATCTTATAACATTTATAATACATATATAACATTAGTGGTAATAGAATAGCAAAATTAGTGGTGAAAATTTAAATAATAAAATAATAATAAATAAAAATGAGATAATGGTATAATACAAAATAAGAGCACACGAATAATAGTAATATATTATACATATGTATATATATATATATATATATATATATATGTATGTAATAGTTGTAGTGAAAGAATGGTAAAATGATACATTTAATAACAATGATAACAATAATAATAATACTAGAATAGTAATAGAATAATAATAAAAATAATAATAATAATAATGAACTAATAATAAGCAAATAATAGTGAAGTATAATAAAAATAATAAATAAGGATAATAATAATTAGTAATGGTAAAAATAAAATAAAATAATAGTAAAAATTGCAACCTAATTAAAAAGGAACCTAATTGCATTGAAAACTAAAATTTGGGCGAATTATAAATAAATAAGTGATAGGGAATTTGAATTGCAAAGCGTGAATAAGATGGGGCTGAATGGACAATTTTCCCAGATTAATATTGCGTTGAGGAGGACCGAATCGCAAAAAATCTGCGAGAAATTTTAGGGCCTATATATAATAATAAAAATTTGATTTTAAAAATAAAAAATGCGGAAGGGTCATTTCATAATTAGACCAAAAATAAAAAAACACGCGGATCCTTCATGGCGGGTCGGGTCAACAGCCTTGGGTTAAAAGGCGAAGCAGCGTCGTTTTGGGGCCTTGGATCGGGCCCCAGCAGCCGCTTTCAAAATATATAAACCCCAAAATTTCCTTTGATTTTCATTTCAATTGCTTCATTTTTTAAAAAAATTTGCTTTTCTCTGTTTCTCTGCGAGCATGAGGGAGGGACTCGGTGAGGCTTCGGTCGATGGCCATTGTCTTGCGTGGCCGTGCCACCACCGCCTGACTGGCGGAATTTCAAAAGGTCAGTTTTTTTTTTTGCATGTTTATTTACTTTGTTTTTTGTTTTATATTTTGCATATGTAAAAAGGAAAACCAGATCCGAACATGAAAAACAAAAAGCGAATAAAAATACCTTGCTCGACTTTGGTTTTGGTGTTTTGATTCTCGATTTTGCCTCTCTTTGGTGTTCGATTGCTATTTTTTGTATTTTTACTTATGTTTCTTGGTTGTAATGGATTTACATTTTATGAAAACTTCTGCGCTCTTGTATTGATGGTTTAAAGGATAAAAAGATCTCTCCAAAAAAACGACCCCATTTACATTTACATTGGCTTTTATAGCCATTCTTCTACATTTTCTTTTACATTTACATCTAATCCTCGTTTAATGCTTGCGGTGCACAGGTGGAGTTGGTGTTGCGGATGGCGGTGGCGATGGCAGTCTTCGCATGTGGTCGAGGGGCAAGTGGCGGGCGAAGCCGAGTCGAAACAAGTGGCCCTAGGTGCGGCGCACCTAGGGTTTCTGTTATTATTTTATTTTTTAATTTTTTTTAGGGTTAATTAGGGGATGGGTTAAGTTATTGGGTTTTAGAAAATGGGCTTGGGTTTTGATGAATTAGGTTTGGGTTTTTTTTTTTGGGTCTGGTTGTAAAAAGGTGGTAGGGCAAATGGGCTCCTCATGTTGCCCTCTTTGCTCATTGTCGTATAGCAGGAATGGAGCAAAGATTTTCTAAAACCCATTTGCGAACTTCTTGAGCCTGACTCCTTTGTAGCCTTATTTCGTCCATCGCATCTTGTTGTTTGATCCTTCTTTGTAGCCTTGAGAAATGAGATTTGTAGTGATCTGCTCTATTGCGACTTGAGAGAGATAAAAGCGAAAGTGCTTTTGATCGCTTCACGCAACTTCGGAAGTTTAAATCTGCTATCTTCAATCGATCCTTGCGAACTCAAGGATCACGGTGATATCTTCGATCTGCTTCATGCAACCGGAAGGTCAAATATGCTTTCTTCAATCGATCCCAGGCAAACTCGGGATCACAGTTGATGTCTTGATCTGCTTCTGCAACCGGGAATGTCAAATCATTATCTTTAATCGATCCTTGCAAACTCAAGGATCACCGGTGATCTCTTGATTTGCTTCCCGCAACCGGAAAGTCAAATCTTTTCTTCAATCGATCCCGTAAACTCGGGATCACGGTGATTCTTTGATTTACTTCTTACTCCATGAACTTGGAGAAATAAGAATTCGAGGAGAAGAGATTCGTAGTCTCCATCTTCTCTCGAAACTTCAAAGAAATAAGGACTTATCCTCATTGTTAACTTCGAGGAGGAGGTTTGCAATCTCAACCTACTCCACGGAACTTCGAAACAAGAATTCGGGAGAAGAGATTTGTAATCTCCATCTTCTCTCTGAAACTTCAAGGAATTAAGTTGATCCTCATTGTTAACTTTCGGGGAGGCAGGATTTGTAATCTCAACCTACTCCACGGAACTTGAGGAAATAAGAATTCGGGAGAAGAGATTTGTAATCTCCATCTTCTCTTCTTGAAACTTCAAAGAAATAAGGATGTAACCTCATTATTAACTTTCGAGGAGGCGGGATTTGTAATCTTAACCCACTCCACGGGAGCGTTGAGAAATCTGAATTTAGAACTTTTCAATTTGCTTCCTTACTATTTTCAGGAAGACTTCAATCTTCAATCTGCTCCCTACCATCTCGAAGGAGCAAAATCTGAATTTTTCAATTTGCTTCCTTACTATCTTCAGGAAGACTTCAATCTTCAATCTGCTCCCCTACCATCTCGAAGGAGCAAAATCTGAACTTTTCAATTTGCTTCCTTACTATCTTCAGGAAGACTTCAATCTTGATCGCCCCACTAACATCTCGAGGGAAATCTAAACTTTTCAATGTGCTTCCTTACTATCTTGGAAGACTTCATTCTTGATCGCCCCACTAACATCGTGAGGCACGATCTGAACTTTGATATTGCTACACTGTTCTTTGAGGAACCTGTCCCGTAGAATTAATTTTATGTGCTTATGCTTATGCAAATGGCGAGGATGCTATGATCAGAATGACTCAAAGCCTCTTAATTACATGCGTTATGGACGACACTTTCATGAATGCGAGAATCTGTGAGAATGGTCTTTTACAATGATTAGGATGCAATGATCGAATGAATCGAATGCTCCTAACTAAATGACAATGGATGACTTTTGCATGAATGCGAGAATGTCATGAGAATGGTCT
This sequence comes from Gossypium rotundifolium, assembly GCA_025506655.1. Taxonomy (NCBI): domain Eukaryota; kingdom Viridiplantae; phylum Streptophyta; class Magnoliopsida; order Malvales; family Malvaceae; genus Gossypium; species Gossypium rotundifolium. Next base: position 13,914,241 of record CP106729.1, on the reverse strand, counting down.
TTTATGATGATTAAGATGCAATGAGTCGAATGCTCCTAACTAAGCGTCTTTGAAATGATGAATGCAAAATGAAATGATCCCTTTTAAATGCTCGGGGTCATCATTGCTCGTAGTCCATTAATGTTCTATCAACGATATGCTATTATCTTTGGTACCTTTGATAGAAAACCCAAAAAGTGATCATATTATGCTCAACAAGTTTGCCCATTGTAATTTGAGTGCATTCCTTTGTACCTCACAGGACATAAAGTTTGTATCTCTCCTGCAACTTTAGGAGAATAACGTTTGGCTTCTTCTACCTATCCTGCTTGTAACTCAGGTATAGGATCAATTTGATCTGTTACACCATTCAACGGTGTAATGACCAGATGTGTGGGCACGATCGTGCATGAATCACGAGTATCATTTTTCTTTTCGAGAATGATCTCATTGTCTTCTTTGGGTTGACATTGCTCGTTATCTGTCAAGGTCGTATCACCGGTGAAAATAAAAGGTCCAAAGAGATAATCATCTTTCTCAATATTTCCAAACCTTGAAATGAGTTAGTTCTAAACAACGATCTGTTTGAGTCCTTGTATTATTCAAAAGCTTCGAGTAATATGCAAAACTCCTTTTATGAAAGTATTATTAGTCCATTAATCATTATTTCAATGCGAAATGCACGAAAAGATTATAACAATGGACGAGAAAAGAAATTGATTGGGAGCATAGCTCAAAACAAACAAGTTAATCAATGCTAGCAAAGGTAATTAAGAAGGAAATTTATCGGTGTTTTTTGAAAGGAATAAAATAATCACAAGTAATAAAAATGGGTAAAATGGAAACTAAGTGCCCGGATATCGCATGACTTGAGCTTCTGTTCCAACTTCTTGAGGACCATTTTGAGCTTAATCGTGTTTAGGGGATCCAGTACTTTGTCGATGCCCCAAGGCGTAGCATACTTCTTCGAGCGTAGCAAGACTACTGTATGCCCTACTTTTGATCAAAATTTTGAGCTGCCCTTTTCGGGTTTTCAACTCAAATACCCTTTGGTCTCAAAGCGCCCTTTGCGGGTTTTCGCCTTGTCCTCTCCTCTTTTCTTTTTTCCTTTTTCATGTTTTTTCGTTTTTGTGTTGTTTCTTTTTTTTTTCTTTTTTTTTGAAAACTTTTTATTGAATCTGAACTCACTGGATTGGGCAGGTCCTTGCCATCCAACAGGCCTTCTTTGTTGTATAAGGCATTTACTTTTCTTTGGAGTTCTTTTGGATAAGAAGAATATCTCTTAATGCTAGGTCCTCTTCCTGTAATTCTCTTGAGCGAACCTTTTTGTCATGCCCGTATCCCTTTTTTTGGGTACGTTTGACCTTGCTAAATACTTTCAATCGAGCTTACCGGTGGCATCCTGCTCCATCTAATTCAATCCAAGCTTGGGAAAAGGAATCTTATCTTCCAACAATTTTTCAATGGAAAGGATGCCCCGGTGAAAGCCCTGGCCAATGCTCAAGAAACTTAGAAGGTAATCAAAGGCCATAGATATGAACCGATGTTGGTTCGAAGCTCTTGAGGAGACTGGCTTGATAACATTCATGCTTCACATATAGGAATCCGCGTTTCAGTGGCCTCAACGTGTCTGGCTGTGATCATGCGATAATGTCTTGCCTTATTCTTGCGGTGAGCTAAGCTTCCGTCCTCATCTTCCTCGTTGGTTCATAGCGTCTGCTGACACTTCATAAGGTAGGATCTACATTGGGGAAGTAAGTCGCAATCTTTGTCATCTTCAAAGCCCTTAGATCCCACTAGATACATATCTCACTAAAAGAGAGTCAGCAACAGCGTTGCTCATGTCATTGATATCTGGGGGCCCATTGTGGGCAGAAAATCTAAAGAATAAATGATCTTAAGGATGATTATTCGTATGATATGGTTATGAGTGAAAGAATATTCAGAATGAAATGTAAAGAATGAAAATATTTACTTAGAAAGATGCATTTTATTGAAATAAAATTACGGACACAAGCCTACTTCTCAAAAGAAAACTTATTGCTTTCGGGCTTGAAGCAACAAGTGTGTTTACATATTACTCTAGATTAGCTTTAAAATACATGTTTCTTCCACGGTCTCATTGTTCAAAACACTCCCAAGTACATAAAGGCGGATGTTCGAAAACTTTTATTCCTCGGTTCTCCTCGGGTACACCATTGGCGTTCGATCTAGGTTTCTAATGACTTCTTTAAGGAAATGCAACTCTCCGCCTTTGATTTCAATTACCTTTGCTCAGTCATCGAACTTCACAATACCCATGTTGATGAGATTTTCCACCAATTTCTTGAAAGTAAGGCAATTTTCTATCGAATGGCACATGATCCCCGTGGTACTCACCTTTGGGTGTTTGGGTCATACCATTTTGGGTATGGAGGTTGCATCGGTTACGGATATTGGGGGACACTACGTGTGCATCAAATAAACTTTGATACAACTCCTTATCGTCATAGGGATCGGCGTAAATTGGAGTTTTCAATGTTTTCCTTGTCTTGATTCTTTCCTTAATCGAACCACGATACTCGATGGGCGATTTGGGTCCCTCATGTTTGTATTATTCACCTCGTCATCCTTTCTTACGGGAGCGAGGCCTTCTCTTGGTTTCCCTACTTCAATCTTGCATGATCGATTGCATGTTCGATCATTTCCCCTGCCATTACTATGTCGGCAAAGCTCTTAGTGGTACTCCCTATCATATGGGTTATGAGAGGAGCCTTGAGGTGTTGATGAAGAGCATGGCGGTTTCTTTTCTAAAGGGGTGGTTTGAACTTGTGTGCTACTTCCTCCACCGTTGGGCATATTGCTGAAACTTTCGTTTGGCTTTTTCTCCATATTTTGGGCGTGATTCGATCGGGAGCTATATCGGTTCGTGCCGTATTGTTTCGAGGAAGGCACTGCTAGGTCCTCCATAACTTGATCCGGTAGTGCAGGTGGTGATTGTACCATTTGGCATGACCGGCCAAGCTATCTGAAAACAATGAATAAGCGGTTGATCGTTGTTAACATATCCCGCCATCCGTCGGCGAACATTGTGATGTGCGCTTGAACAAGCGGTCCCATTGTATTTTCAAAATCGCATCTTAAACTTATGAGGAAGCACTAAATCGGAACCAGACTCAAGTCTTTTGGGTCAAAACCAGGGTGGTGATCAGTACTTTTCAAGGCCTTGAATTTTTCCTCCAACCACCTACAACGATCCTCTAATTGTTTCGAGGATTCAACTATTGCCCCATCCCTCTCTGCTATATTCAAATCGAGATTGGCTGGGTTATCTCCTGGATTGGATCCTGAGCCAACGCGGGAGTTCGTGGGTGGCCTAATATCATTTTGCCCTTGTTGAGGCCTAATCGTGATAGATGGCCTTTGGGGATACACCTCTGGTGGCACTTGGGTGTTAGGTGGGGTAAAACCCGGAGGGTAAACAGGGTCGTCATTATCGTTTCCCAAACTAGTAGCAACGCCTTTCCTTTCTCGCGTTCATTGGCCAACAAGCTGCATGTAGATTCATCATGCTACTCGAGATTCTTGCATACGTTCTATCATGTCTTGTTGTATCTTGATTAATCGTTCTTGCATCATTCTTGTATTTCCTTTTGCATTTGTTCTAGCCTCTCCATTCTTTGATCCATGTCTTCTAGGTTCTTGAAATAACTTTACCTAATTAGGGTATTTCTACAAATCTTAATGCATGCGATATGATGCAATGCAAATGCATGAAACATAATGCAAATGCATGCAAAAAGAAAGAGAGCGTTGATTATGAATTCAATTTTATTAGAAGAACTTTTCTAGAAAATACGTTTCTTTACATAAAGCGGATTGCATATACGACTTTATCCTCATAGTCCGTGAAAACACCGGTCTTCTTCTTCATATCCGGATGTTATGATCGTGCCGTGAATTTCTCCAATAGATGCCTCCTCTAGCTCCTTGTTCCTCGGTCCAGGCCGTGCCTCTTCACTCGCTTATCCTCCGTGATGTTTATAAGCTTCTTTTAGAAGATAGAGATCGATGGCTCTTCAATAATCCTCGTCGGCTTGAATCCTCGGGCAAAGTCTTGTATTCTTCGTGGGTTATCGGTCCTCTCGTCATTTACGGACTATGTTGAGCGATCGTATTATAATCCACTTTATCAAGTAACACATTTCCTTATGATAAACTCTTCTATTTAGCAATCGAATATGAATCAACACCTTCTTTCTAAGATGATGCGATGTGATGCAATGCAATGCAATCACAAACAAAGCAAAACACGTTAGCACGGGAGAAATAAACAAAATAGAGTATCTATCAGGGGACCACTAGAGGTTTAACATAGTTCTACCTAAGGTGGGCTCTTAGGGTTTACTACATGTGGTTTGGTTCTAGGAGGGTACACGAACCAGTGATTCCTCGATCTTCACCCATTATAGGCTCATATAGACCGAGTTCAGTTCAGGGGAATACATTTCCCTATGGCTGCACGGAGATGAAAATCTCACGAAGACATAGGTACGGATGTATCCCGAAAGCGATCCACTATCCTGCACGGAGGTGAAAACCTCACGAAGGAGTAGTTTCTCACTCTCACCTAAAAGTGTGACCACAACGGTCATGCAATGCAATGCCGAAATTGAAGCAACACGCAATAAAAAGATTGTAATTTTCAAATCGAGCTTTCAAACTTCCGACAAAAGACAGAAAATAATCAATTTATGGCTTGACTCTCTAAATCAGTCCCGGTGGAGTCGCTGGTATCGTAACCATTTTTTTTGCAAACGACAAAAAGGAGGATTCGACTTTGGGTTTTGAAAATGTAAAAAAGGAGCCGCCACCAATCCTTTTTGATAAGGTGTGATCGGGTCACCTCATAAAACAGTTGTTTTAATAAGCAGTTTGATTTATCAAAACAACGATTTTGGTCTTACGAAATCCAGAAAATGAGTTCGAAGTCGGTTCATACGAGGAAGGGTTAGCACCCTCGTCGCCCAAAATTGGTACCAACATGATTAATTAGTGTCTCGATGTCGGAAGTTTGAAAAGGTTTTAAAATACGGATCCTTTTAAAAGATATTAGGATATTCGAGATCTCTTTGTTTCGAGAGGTACAAACATCACATCCAAAGCGTTAGGACATGATATTTCTAACCTTCGTAATCAAAGTTATCTCATGATTTTGAAGTTTATCAAAAGGGTGTTTAGTGATTCATCAAGCGGAAAATCGCAACCCAAAGACGTTAGGGCACTATTCCCAATTCTAAATACAAAACATTGCCTTTATTTTTTAAAAACCTTTAAATGAAAGGTAGCAACTTTGCAAAATACCTCGATCGGTCAAATCGAGAGAAGGTTCGAGTCAAAACTTGAGATTTCTTGGATTAGAAAGATATAAACATCACATCCAGTTAGTTGGGGCGCGATGTTTTAATCTCGTAATCAAAGTCGTCTCGTGATTTGCAAAACTTGAAAAAGGATGCAAAGTAATTTAGTTAGGCGAAAAATCGCAACCCAGCACGTTAGGGCACTATTTTTCGAATTCCTAAACACGAAACATCACCTTTTATTTTAAAACCTTAAAATGGAATTTGATGATTTTTAAAATTACATTTTTTCGCGTAGTATTGGTATGGAATTAGAAAAGATAAATGTAGATATAAATAGAGTGAATGTAGGAGTACAAATAATAATATTAAGATAATGACATGATTATGATAATACTATTCGATATGAATAATACATATATAACATTAGTGGTAATAGAATAGCAAAATTAGTGGTGAAAATTTAAATAATAAAATAATAATAAATAAAAATGAGATAATGGTATAATACAAAATAAGAGCACACGAATAATAGTAATATATTATACATATGTATATATATATATATATATATATATATATATGTATGTAATAGTTGTAGTGAAAGAATGGTAAAATGATACATTTAATAACAATGATAACAATAATAATAATACTAGAATAGTAATAGAATAATAATAAAAATAATAATAATAATAATGAACTAATAATAAGCAAATAATAGTGAAGTATAATAAAAATAATAAATAAGGATAATAATAATTAGTAATGGTAAAAATAAAATAAAATAATAGTAAAAATTGCAACCTAATTAAAAAGGAACCTAATTGCATTGAAAACTAAAATTTGGGCGAATTATAAATAAATAAGTGATAGGGATTTGAATTGCAAAGCGTGAATAAGATGGGGGCTGAATGGACAATTTTCCCATGATTAAAAGCTGCGTTGAGGGAGGACCGAATCGCAAAAATGCGAGAAATTTTAGGGCCTATATATAATAATAAAAACTTGATTTTAAAAATAAAAAATGCGGAAGGTCATTTCATAATTAGACCCATTTCACATCCATTCGATTCCATATATGTACTGTATTTTTCATACATTTCACACTTTACGATTTAATCCTTTATATACCAAAATCACCAATATTACATTAAATCTAAACTAATAAATATTATAACATAATTCAAATAACATGATACAACATAGTAAGTTACATATGAACTTACTTGAAAAAACAAAAACAAGCGAAATGTCAAGACTAATCCGTAATTTTTGCCTTTTCCTCGATTATCCTTTAATTGGTACAATTTCTGGTCTAAGCGATAATTAATTTCAATTTATTAATTCCAAATACCTTATAAAATCCTATTGTATTCATATGAAAGTTCAATTTCATTTTTGAAATTTTCCTAAAGTTTCACATTCAATTTAGTCCTTAAAATCAAAATTACCATAAATTTCAAATTTGAGCCTTGATTTCAAAACTGATCTCAAATGAACTCTTTTTTAAATCTTTATTATCCATAATTACATAAATTTTAACACCAATTTCAAAATTTATGCATTTTAGCCTCTATGTTCAAAAACTAGTAATTAAACTTTACAAACTAGTTATTTCTAAAATCTAACAATTTAGTACCAAAAGCTTCAAGAAATCAATAATGACAACTTTTGAAAACTCTAATAATTTCACAAATTGGTACATGGACTAGCTAAATCAAGCTCCTCGACCTCAAAAACATATAAATTACAATAAAAAATTACCATAGAAATTTGAGACAGAATGTTCAAACCCTTGAAAGCTTTGCATCCATGGTGGTTTCGGTGTCACCACTGTTTGAAGTTTCACCAATTGTGGTTTTATCCAATATTTAGGGAAATATGTCAATTTTGGAGAGAGAAACAGAAAATGAGTCGTGCAAGAAGCGTTTTCTGCTGAAAACGCATCATACAGGGCGCACTTGCTGACTTTTTGGTACATTAGCTTTTATGGTCAGATGGTTAAATGTTAGTGGTTTTGTCTTTGAGTCCTGGGTTTGATTCCTCTCCTACTCACATTTGTATTTTTGTTTCATATTGTTTCAAGCTTTACTTTTATTTTTAATTACTATTATTAAGACATTAGCTTTTTGTTTAGATGGTTAAGTATTAGTAATTTTATCCTTAAGTCCCAAGTTCCATTCCTCTTTTGACAACATGTGTATTTTTATTTCATATTGTTTCAAGTTTTTTAATTAATGTTTTAATTAATGAATATAAGTTTTTTATTTTTAATTTATATTTTTATTAATAACTTTTTATTTATAAAATCAAATAATTGTTACCAAATATCATTATTTTTATTAAATATAATTTTTAAATGTGCAATATTTATTTTCAATCCATATCATGAGTATAGTTAATTTTAATAATATATTTTTTAAGTGTATTTGAAATATTTCATATATAACAATATTTGAAATATCATACCCACAATGTAGATGAAAAAACAATGATATTTGAAATAATTATTTGATTTTATAATATTAGAAATCACCATACCCACAATATAGGCGAGAAAAAATAAATATTCGACATATAAATATTATATATAAATAAAAATATATCAAAAGAATATTTGATGTTTAAAAAATAATATATATTTCACATAATGATAAATATCAATTTTATCAAAATATATTTTTATTTTATAATTGACTATGATTATTTGATTTTATAAATAAAAGAGTTATTAATTAAAAGATGAATTAAAAATAAAAATTGAAAATAATATATTTATTAATTAAAAATTAATTAAAACTAAAAAAATTGAAATAACATGAAATAAAAAATAAAAAATGTGCTTAAAAATAATTAAACCTAGGACTCAAGGATAAAATCCCTATTATTTGATCATCCAACTAGAGAAGCTAATATATTAAAATTATAATTAAAAATAAAAGTAAAGCTTGGAACAACATGAAATAAAAATACAAATGTAAATAAGGGAAAAATCAAATTTGGAACTGAAAGACAAAACAACTAACATTTATCCATCTGACCAAAGCAGTTGAGGTGTCAAAAAAGTTAGAAAGTGTGCCATGTAGGACACATCCTACTAGGTGTGTTTTGAGCAAAAAACTCTTCTTGCTGGATACCATTTTTTTATTTCTCTCCAAAATCGACTTATTTTCCTAAATATCGAAAAAAATAGAACATTTCGCTAAATATTTTTTAAAATAAGCTTCTTCTTTTTTTCAAATTTAGCTATATATATTCTATGTAAAAATAAAAGGGTAAACAACACTAAAGGTCACTAAACTATTAGTAAGTTTACAATTTTGTTATTATACTTCAAAAAGTTACAAAATGGTCACAGAACTATTCCAAAGTTTTAATTTGGTCACTGAATTATTCAAAGTTATTATTTTAAGTCATTGGGTTGTTAAGTACCCATTGACGAGCAGAAGAATATACATTAAATCCAAGTCGATTCGGCAATCAGTTTTGGAGATTGAAGAGGAAAGTTGTTTGGATTTTGGTCCACAGGTTATTGATGTTCAAAACTATTTCATGAAAAAAATATTGAATTGTAAAAAAGAAGGGGAATGTGAGCTTTTGATAGGTTTAGATGATTCGAATAAAGAAGATCATATAATAACAATTTTAACAGCCCAATAATTTAAATAAAACTTTCAAATAGTTCAGTGATTATTTTATAATTTTTAAAAGTTAAGTGACCAAAACATAAACTTACTAATAATTTAGTAACCTTGAGAGCAATTTACCCAAAATAAAACTATCCATCAAAGTGAACGTGCCATTATTGTGGTTAATAATAGAAGTGGTGGTGGTAGATACAGATTCCCCTTTTTTTATTACTATGGAGATGAATGTATATATATATATATATATATATGTAATACCGACGATTCTAAAACAGTTATAATCCCCAACGCCCAGTCTTCGCCACCTAATCAGACCTCAACGCCCAGTCCCTTTATCTCTGATTCTTGAACAACGACTAACCAAAAATAATTCAGTTTTTTTTTTTTTTGGCTTCTCATCGAACTGTCTGGTAGACCGACCAGTCAAAACCATGTTTTTCTTCTTCTTCTTCTTACAACAACGTTTTAACAACTTAAAGAACCCTAGCTACTTTCTGCAAATTTTTGTCTTTGTTTCTTGTTTTTCTTTTTTCTTTTTCTTTTTTTATATATGATCATATATCATCAAATCTCTAAACTTAACGACCCTTCAATTTGCTCTTTCGTTTTTTATTACAAAAAAAAGAAAAGTGGGTCTCATTTCTTCTTAAAAAGTCATCTAATTTGTCTTTCTTCTTCTTTTTTCTCTGATATGTAGCTTCTTTTCTTCGGACTTTGCCTGTGTCAGACCCCTTTTTTTGTTGGTGGGGATTAAAGGTTTTTTTTTTTTTTCAATTTTCAGGTGGAGATCATAAAACCTTAGTATCTCCAAAGGGAAAGTTTTGAATTTTGTTTGTGGTTTTTTTTAACGTTAAAATCCAAGCTTTAAATCTGAAAGTTAATGGCAGCGCCGCCGAGTAGTAGGCTACAAAAAATGTTACAGGCTGCGGTGCAATCGGTTCAGTGGACGTACAGTCTTTTCTGGCAAATTTGTCCTCAACAAGGGTATAATCTTTTTTTCTTACATCATGTTCATTTACTGTTCTTTCCATGAAAATTTGTGCTGTACTAATGGATCCAACTGTGTTTTCTTTTAAAGTATCTTAATATGGTCCGATGGATACTACAATGGAGCAATCAAAACAAGAAAAACAGTGCAACCAATGGAAGTTAGTACAGAAGAAGCATCTTTACAAAGAAGCCAACAACTCCGAGAACTTTACGACTCGTTGTCTTCCGGCGACACCAACCAACCGGCTCGACGACCTTCTGCGGCGTTGTCGCCGGAAGATTTAACGGAATCCGAATGGTTCTATCTAATGTGTGTCTCCTTCTCTTTTCCCCCTGGTGTAGGGTAAACTTTCTTTTTCCCTTTCCCCCCATTGACTTTTGCTAATAAATTTACTTATTCCATTCAACATTACTGCTAAAATCTGCAACTAAAACTAGTAATAGAAAAAAACTTGAAAGTAGATAATCTCATTTTGTTCTTACACTATATGTTGCACTATTCCCTTCTGTTTTGTCTTAACAACTCTTTTCCAAGATAGTAGGACATTTATCACCCTTCACCACAAAAATTCATTTCTTTTTTTACCATTTCAAGACGGTTAAATTAGTTATTGTGGTAGTAAATATTAAATCGGGTGTACAATTCTATGCACTATAAGTGAATTATTTTTATTAAGAATTAGATTTTGTTGTCTTTACTTAAAAAAAATAGATAAATTGATTCTTTTAAGTTAGATTAAAGAACAATTCGATTTTTTCTTTTAGAAATTTCATCCATTTCTACTATTAAAATGTAATATGGCTTTTAGTACAAGGGTTTTCATGGTAATTTTACCATGAAATAGTATGTATGTAGTGTAGAATTTACGATTTAGGGCATTGATGCAAGGTTGTATTATAAGAAGGTTAGGTGAAAGGGTAATGGTATGGTTGTCTTGTTTATATTTTTGGGGTGGTTTATGAGATTCCCGTGTGTTTTTTGCAGTTTAATACTGAAAGTTTTGAAATTTCTTCAAAAAAAGTTTGTCTTTTTTGACTAAATTTAAAAAATTAGTAGAGGGGTAATAGGGTTGATATTTGCTAAGGTAGTGGTTGGCTGTCACTGAATTTTTTCTACAATGAGAATACTAGTTGAGCAAAAGAAACCAAAACAAAATATTAGCCATTAAAATTTTTTTGAAAAAACTATGTTAATCATTGTTCTAAAAACTTTCCCATATAAGATTTTACTATGATATAATCTCTAACATGTATGCATGCATGTATGTGTAATGATTAGATGGTGTTGCGTTCTTATATATATTATATACATGGGTGTGTAGATTACCTGGAAAGGCATATGCAAGGGGGCAACATGTATGGCTTACAGGTGCAAACGAAGTTGATAGCAAAACATTTTCAAGAGCTATTCTTGCTAAGGTATATGGATTTAATCTAATATACACACATATATATATGTGTATATATCTTGTTCTTGATTTGCATGTTTTTAACTGCAATATTTCAATGCACTAACTGTATTCATGTCTTCGTGTTTGTCAATATAAAATAATGCCGTACGGATGCAACAGAGTGCTTGTATACAGGTATATATATACATATACATATGTATGAATGTATGAATGTATGTATCATTTTAACACATGACGATGAAATTAAACCATTTTTTATTTTTATTTTCTTTTGGTTTTTTGTTGTTTGTAGACTGTGCTTTGCATTCCTATTCTTGATGGTGTTCTTGAACTTGGGTATACCGAAAAGGTAATTATAAATATTATTACGAGAGATAATTACGAATCTGGAAAAAATCGTAACATAGGGAATACCGATTTAATTATATTGTAGGTGCAAGAAGATTTAGGGTTAGTCCAGCACGTTAAAACTTTCTTCAACGATGGACAAGCACCAAACCCTCCGCCACCGAAACCGGCTCTCTCCGAACATTCAACGTCGAACCCGGCCGCTTCATCGGACTACACTCGATTTCGTTCCCCTTCCGTTCCTCTCGTTTACGCAGCAGCGGACCCGCCGGTGAACGCAGACCAAGGAGAGTATAACAACGTTGATGAAGAGGAGGAAGAAGAAGAAGAAGATGACGACGATGAAGAGGGAGACGAAGAACCCGAATCGTACTCGGCCGAAACGGGTCGAAACACGCAACAAGTCCCGACAGAAAACACTCTGGCAGTAGTGGCGGCGGAGGAGCCGAGCGAGTTAATGCAATTGGAAATGTCGGAAGATATCAAGCTCGGTTCACCTGATGATGCATCGAATAACTTGGACTCGGATTTCAATATGTTGGCGGTGAGTCAAAGCGGGAACCCAACCGACAATCAACGGCGAGCTGCGTTGTTTAGAGATGAGTCGAATCGGAGGTGGCAAATGCTACAAGAACCCTCGTGCTGTAGTCTTCAACCACTTTCAACAGGTAAAAACGATACTGGTAGTTGGAACTGTTCATAAATTCTTTTTCAAGTTTTAAATTCCATCCCTCTATTTAACGAAAATTGCAAATTAGATCCTCAATTTTAAATTTTTTCAAAATTCCATCGTCCCAAAAACAGACATGGTTTAATAATATTATTCAATTGGATTATTTTCCAATTCTCCTAAAAAATAATCAAACTCTTATAAATTAAAATCAATAGAGTAATTTCTTCATTTTTTTTGTAAAAACATAGGGATAAGACAATATTTAGCCCTTGAAGATAAAACAATATTTAATTCCTGAATTAGATCATTTTATTAAGAGATAAGACAATATTTAGTCTCTAAACTTAGTAATTTTTCTCAACTTGATATTTCCATCCACATTAGTCTTAGAACTTAACACTCGTTATTATCAAATTTTTTATAAAAAATTATAACTTTTAAGTGATAATATAACATAATTACGATATCATTACATTAATCAAACTGGAAAAAAGTTGTCCATTTCCAAAGTATTAGTTGTAGAATAGATAAAGGACCAAAGGTGATAATAAATGAGTTGTCCCAAAAATAGTAATCTACCTTTATAGGGGGTACTGAAATTAATGTTCATTAGTGTGGTCCCTTAAACCAGTGGGGGACATGGTAGATTATTAGTTGGCTTTTTTTCAGACACCTTCATCTTTCATAGTAGCTTTTTGTAAGAGAGTTGGAACCCTCTTCTTATCCCATGAATCCAAATATCCAATAGTGTTTCTGTTTTGAAGGGGTTGACCAATTCGCTCACAGACTCACCGTACTGAGAAAAAAGGACAGGCATTTGGGTCTACTTTAGATTGTCTTAATGGGTCTTACACTCTTATTTATCTTTTTGACAAAAGAGAACATGTTTTTTTAAGTTGTCTTCAACTACCCTTCAAAGGATTCAATTCTTCTTTTTAGTTTCAAAACTTGACTTTTAAACGTGTTTTTCGCTGTGGATGACTTGATTTGGTTTGAATTAATTCGGATTTAAATTATTTGAGTTTAGGGTTATTTAAATTTTTTAGTTGAAATTTTTTGAGTTTGATTATTTCGGGTTGGTAGGAGTGAAGGCAATAGGGGCAAATATGGTTTTGACCCTCTAAAAATGATGGATTTGTCCTTTAGTCTCTTAAAATTTTATGAATTTATATATTAGTGTGATGATAAAATTATACTTTTGTCCTTTAAAAATTTATGGTTAATCTTTAATTCCTCCTAAAACAATTTTTTTTTGTTTCACCCTTGCGAGTTGGGATCAATTTGGGTTTTTTATTAGTTAAAACAATGTTTAGTTTTTGAGCTTAACAATTTTTTCAATTTGTCCGTATTATTTTTAGAATTTAGTTAAAACAACTTTTCTTAATTTTGGTCCTTGTGATAGAATGACATTATGATATCGTGTCACAGCATCACCTAAAAAATATATTTTTAATAAAAAAATTTAAGTGATTACGTGACACAATCTTTCATGACCAAGGACTAATGTGGATGAAAAGAAAGTTTAGAGTCTAAGTTAGGAAAACTTGTCAAACTGAGGGACAAAAATGTTGCCTTTTATCTCATTTCTATTAATTTGGGTTTTATATTTGAGTTCAAATCATTTTGAATTTTGATCATCAATATTTATAATTTAAGTTAGAAAAGTTCAAATTATATAGTTTTTAGAATTAAATCAATAATCAAATCGATCAAATTATCTATACTTAATTCTTAATCCAATTTCAATTAAATCAATGCAACTTTTTTTTTCTTTTTATCCTAATTCAATGGATTCAAGTTTATTCATGGAACCGGTGTAACAAGTAAGACCGGTTTCAACAACATTTGGAGTTGAAGTGGAAGTGGAAGTGGAAGTCAAAACCGATAGATTTGATGCATTTTACAGCACTGTTTCCTCCTATTGGAATAGGTGAAAATACATTTTTTTTTTTTTTTGAGAATTTTGTAGGGCCGCAGCCAGTGGACGCAATGTCACAAGAAGACACGCACTATTCACAGACCGTCTCCACTATCCTCCAAGCTCAACCGGCCCGGTGGACCGAGTCACCGTCAACCGTCAACGCCGCCACCTACTCCACCCAATCAGCATTCGCCAAGTGGACAACCCATTCAGACCACCACCCCCACTCCGCCGTCGTCGAAGGCACGTCACAATGGCTCCTCAAATACATCATATTCACCGTACCATTCCTCCACAACAAATACCGCGACGATAACTCCCCCAAATCACGTGACGCCGCCGTCGCTGCCGCACGGTTCCGGAAAGGAACCCCCAACGAAGACCTCAGCGCCAACCACGTCCTGGCGGAGAGACGGAGGCGCGAAAAGCTCAACGAGCGGTTCATAATATTAAGATCCTTGGTCCCCTTCGTCACTAAAATGGACAAAGCTTCCATCCTGGGAGACACCATCGAGTACGTCAAACAGCTCCGTAAAAAGATTCAAGACCTCGAAACCCGAAACAAGCAAATGGAGTCCGATAACGACCGGCCGAGATCGGCCGATTCGATGCAGAGAAATAGCAGCTCTAAGGATCAAAGAAGTGGGTTAACGACACGATCATCGGGTCCTGATAAAAAGAAGATGAGGATAGCGGAAGCGACAAAGCAGAAGACGGTGGAACCTCCACCGCAAACGGCGGAAACGTCGGTCGAAGTGTCGATAATCGAAAGCGACGCGTTGCTGGAGTTGCAGTGCGGGTACAGAGAAGGGTTGTTACTTGATATAATGCAGATGTTAAGGGAAAAGCTACGGATCGAGATAACGGCGGTTCAGTCTTCATTGAACAATGGGTTGTTTACAGCTGAATTAAGAGCCAAGGTAAATAACTAATTAATTTAATTAATCAATTAATTAAAATAGAGAAAATTTTGAAATAGCAGTTTCTCGAATACTCAACCAGACACCCATCCACGAAAGGTAATGTCCCCGTTATCTTTCGTGCTCTGCTAAGAGCTGAACGGCCACTTGAAGTGCTTGATTCACAAAGCTAGGAGCACATCGACTATATATGGGCACACAGCCACCCATTGAAAGGATGTGAGTGTCTCGTCTTTAGTAGGATTCAAACCCTGACCTATTATATACAGGTCACTTGTTGGGGAAGATTTGTTTGAAAGGAGTCTGCCTTTTTCAACAAATAAAAATATTGTCTTTGTGTTTAGTTTTGTCTCCTGTGCTTTGTCGAGACCCAACATGGTAAGTGACTATTTGCAAGGTCTAGTTTACAAAGTTAAAGAGTGTTTAGATCGTACATGGATATACTTAATCCAAAAAGTACCATTTTAAAAGAGTCAATCCCCTCGAAAAAAGTAATACGGATTTAATTAATTTTACTTGTGTGGTTGAATGGCAGGTGAAGGATAATATGAACGGGAAGAAAGTAAGCATAATGGAGGTGAAGAGGGCGATAAATCAAATAATACCATAATTATAACATTTGACTATTAATTAATTGATAAATATTATATAAGAATAAGTATATAAATGTTACACTAGATCCACCTAATTGTGTTACTGACTGTAATTACTTGAACAGTGTAGAATTTTTTACCTTTTCATTATTGCTTTTTTGTAGTATGGCTATTGTGTGGTAAAGCAATAAGCAGCCATTTCCTTAATTGTTATATAACAATGACAATTTCTTCACGTATATTTTTCGTATGATATTATATTGATGATTTAAAATATCGCTTTATATGTAGTTATATTTATATAAAAGGTAAATTATATTCAATTTAGTAACTTTACTTTTTAGTTATTTAATTTCAATAAGTTATAAAATTAGTTATTGGATGATTCAAAAATTTTCATTTAAGTTATTGAACTGTTCAAAAAAATTATTTAAGTCACTGGGTTGTTAAGCTTTCTTCTTCTTCTTCTTCTTTTTTGTAAAAAAAAAAAATTCAGCTAACAAACTCTAAGCGATGATTTTACAATCAGTATGGTGGATTAGTAACCATTGATGAGTAGAAGAACATACCTTAGTCCATATCAATTTGATGGTTAGTGTCAGAGATCGGAGAAGAAAGTTGTTTGGATTTTGATTCATAGATTCGTGACATTTAAATTTGTTTCATGAAAAAAAATTGAACTATAAAAGAGAAGTAAAATGAGAGGTTCCAATTGGTGCAAGCGGTGGGAACATACAATAGCGATTTTAACAGCCCAGTGACTTAAATGTAAAATGTCAAACAATTTGATGACCATTTTTTATAATTTTTTAAAGTTAAGTGATCAAAATATAAATTTATGTTAGGATCGACTCGATTAAGCAACAAGTAAAAAAAATAGTGAAATAAATTGAGAAATTGAACACACAAATTTAACGTGAAAAACTCCTCCAAAGAGGACAAAAAACCACGAGCAAAGATAATTTTACTATAATGGCAAAAGAATGAAGAGTACAAAAGATGGAGATAAAAACTAAACCCCAAAAATCTAAAAATAAAGAACCCTCAAAACGTAAACACAAAATTCTCTAAATGTGTTATGAGTTCTATTATCTAATGGGTGTATTTTTTAAGGTTGTAAAAGAGTCTATTTATAGGCTAAATTCATAGGTTAAATAATAATAAAATAATCTAAACTAATCAGTGTTTGATTGAAACAAATAAACAGAGTTTAACTAGAAGAATATTTTTCAAATTTAACTAAAATAGGAGTCATACTTAACAAATCTCCACCTTGACTCATATTTCCACAACGCCATCTTTGCCAAAGCCCGCCACGAGCCTATCTTAAACCATGCAGGGAATTAACTATGTTGAAGCTGTGCTTAAAAACTGGAAGACTTCTAGCCTTCGACTTGTACATTGCCGAATCAAAACTAACCCGGGTTTGATTTTCACGAACACAGTGCCCTAACTTTTCAAAACCTACATCCAAAAGAGAACCTCTCTTCAATGAAACGATCATACCTTTTTCCCTCCTATGACCAAGTTGCCTCTACTCCAAACGAGTTGACTTCGACTCTGTAACGGACGAGGGACGTCCGTTTTCACCGGTTACTATAGAACCTTCCAGAATATAAAGACTACTAGTTCTTTTACCTTTTAACAAAATGATAGCTCCACGAGATACTTTAATGCCGTTCGACTTGATGTTGATTCTGCATCCTTTCAAGTCTAAAATACTCAATGAGATGAGATTTTTTCGTAAATCAGGTACATACCTGACATTTGAGAGTGTCCTAATCGTCCCATCGTGTGTCCTAATTTTAACAGTACCAATACCAATTACCTTACTAGATGAATCGTTTCCCATACGCACAACTCCACCTTCAACTGAACTGTATGTGGAGAACCATTCTCTATTAGGACACATGTGGAAAGAATATCCCGAATCTAGGATCCACTTGGACGTGAGCTTGGAGTTATCGCTCATTGACACTAACAAGAAATCATCACTGCTTTCATTGGCCAAATTAGCACCAGCTACATCTTCCTCGTTACTCTCAGCAACTCTTTTATTTCGTAGTTTATAACAATCTGCTTTGACGTAACCTAACTTTTTACAATAATGACACCTTTTGTCTCATTTCTTTAATGCTACCAAAATGGAAGCTTACTTATATGCCTTGCTATCCAAACCAAACTCATTTTCGAGTTTGTCTCTACTCAAAAAATGACCCTTCATATCTTTGAACAAGAGTTTGTCTCTGCCATAAATCAGGGTCTCCCTGAAAGACTTATATGAATGGGGTAAAGAGCACAATAATAGTATAGCCTGATCTTCATCGTCAATATGAACATCAACATTCTTTAAATCATTTAAAAGAGTAACGAATTGACTGATGTGATCTCTAAGAAGCTCACATTCGTTCATGCGAAACGTAAATAGACGTTGTTTCAACACTAAGCGGTTAGCCAGAGACTTAGTTGCATAAAAAGTTTCTAACCTTTTCCATAAGGCGGATGATGTTTTCTCCATCAATACCGTATTCTCAAGGCATAACTGGATTGCAGACAAGGCCTTTTCATCAAGTTCTTTCCATTCTGTTTGATTTAGATTCTCAGTCTTTTTCCCGGTAACAACCTTTTTCAAGCCAGTTTGAACTAGAATTGCCATTATCCGAACTTGCCACAGATTGAAATTTGTCTCACCATTGAACTTCTCAATTTCAAACCTTGTTGCTTCCATATCTGAATGGGTTGAACTATGAAAATTGAATTAGCTCTAATACAATTTGTTAGGATCGACTTGATTAAGCAACAAATAAAAAAATAGCGAAATAAATTGATAAATTGAACATACAAATTTAACGTGAAAAAATCCCTCCAAAGAGGATAAAAACCCACGAGCAAATATAATTTTACTATAATGGCAAAAGAGCGAAGAGTACAAAAGATGGAGATAAAAACTAAACCCCGAAAACTCGAAAACAATGAACGCTCAAAACATAAACACAAAATTCTCTAAATGTGTTATGAGTTCTAATATCTTATTTGTGTATTTTCTAAAGTTGTAAAAGAGCCTATTTATAGGCTAAATTCATAGGTCAAATAATAATAAAATAATTTAAATTAATCGGTGTTTGATTGAAACAAATAAATGAGTTTAACTAGAATATTATTTCTCAAATTTGACTGAAATAGGAATCATACTTAACAATTTACTAATAATTTAGTGATATTAGGTGTGTAAATATATGACAATTGTTGGAATGAAAGGGTATTTAAAAAGAAAGTTTTATCTCCCATCACATAAATTAATCTTTTGAATTTTATTTACAAGTAGAAAGAAATGGTTTGTATGCACGAGAATGGAGCTCAAGATCTTATTATAGCGAAAATTAATATATTTGCTTAAACTTATTTCTGGTTTTATTATCTTGGTCCTCATTTTCACATCAATTACATATAAAACAAATATAAAATATAAAATTATTAATTAAATTATTAATTAAGTTTAATTCGATTGGTATGAATATTATTGTCAAAGCATGAGGACTTGGGTTCAAGTGCGTTGAAACGCATTATCCTCCTATTTATGAGTTAGAGAAAGGTTATGAGTAGTTCTAAATATTGTGTAAAAAATAACATATTCAAATTTTCCAATCATAATACATAAGATTATGCAATGAATACTTTTCTTTTAGTGACCATAAAAATACAGCTAAGTTTCAAGGCTCAATGCCATGAATTATTTCACTTTCTTTCTTTTTTTTAAAAAAAAAAAAAAGAGAAGATAAAATCCTTTTAAAATCATGTTCACAATCTAAACTTTACAAATTTAAGGATCGATCCTTCGTCTTGGAGATGAACTCAGTAAATCCATTCATCAGGAAGAAAGATGTTGGTCCCTGAAGGATTTCCATTACCATTTTTCCCATTTTTATTATTCAACAACTTTACCTCTCCACCTCTTCCTGTAGTATTACTATTATTCTTGAGATCTGCATGGAAAAAATGAAACATTAATGAATAGTTTTGAATAGAGATGGAAAAAAATCTAAATTCGATATATTTTGACTCGATTTGATTCAATAAGATTAAATTCTTTTTATTTTAAAATCGAGTGTTAGGGCAGGTTTATTTTTTCAATTAATCAAATCAAGTCGAGTTGAAAAAGAAAACTCATGTTGCCCCCAGATAATTATCAAAATATCCTTTATACATATATATATTTAGTTTAAAATATATGGTAATGAAATATATATTAGTATTAATTATACTTAAAAATAAATAATAGTATTAATATAAAAATAAAATAATTAAATACTATTAATCTATATTGATAAAAAAGATATAAAAATTGTGACATATTAGGTCAGAAATAACTTTGATTTTTCGAGTTGAGTTCAAAGCATGTGATTGGTATTCAATTTCGAAACTAAACTCTTAGATTGTTAAGTTTTCACGTTTCAAATTTAATGAAAAACTCATAAATAGTATGATCAATTGGACTCAAACTTTTCAAATAAGATAAATAGGAAGACTAATTTTTTTATTATATATAAAAATAAAAGTAGAGAATCTAAAATTTCAATAGTTCGAAGAGTAAAAAACCGAAAAAGGTTAAGAAAGTGCGGTAAAAACCTTGACGAGGGGAGATTTGCAAGCCAATTTCATGAACATTGAGGTTGAGAGCTTGAACAACTCGAGAAGGGAGGAGAACAGGAGAGCAAGCTGCATGCATGACGGCGACAACAATGTTAATCACTTATCTATACTATATATAAAGATTTTGACAAAGTTAGTGTCATTCATAACTGAATCCCATGTATGTTATTAAATGACCAAAAGGCCTTTGTGTTAACACAATAATAAATATTAACTTATGGCTATTTTTGTCTTTTATATAAAATTTAGAAGAAAAGAAATCATGTCAATGACGGGATTTAAACCCAAAACAACAAACATGCATTCTTTCAACTTTACCATTTCAACTAAAGTAACATTTTATTTGTATTTTTCGTAATAAATATATTCCATAATTGTTTTCACCCCATCTTGGGTGTGTCATAATTTTATTGATAATGTCGTAGTTGAGTTAGTGTTGTAAGTCAACTTGATATCAATTAAAAAAATGATAATGTTATGGTAAATAATTAAAGTGCATTTAATATTTTTAATATAATGTATGTACTTATTTAAAATTTCTTTTACTAACAATTTAAACTACATTTTTATTTTAATTTCATACATATTATATATATATATATATATATATATATTGATAAAATCATACATATTATATATCTGTTATTTATAAATAGGGGTGAATTTAAGGGGGCAAGTAGGGCCTTGGCGCCTTGCAGCCCCAATGGAAAATTAACCTTTTAGTCCCTTTATAAACTATTATATGGTAAACTTTAACTTTAGCCCCCAAAATAGAAAAAAATCATTTTAGTTCTTTCATAATAATGAAATTATAAATTAATAAATGATAAAATTATATTTTGACATCTCAAAATTTATAATTCAATTGTAAACCCTTAAAAGAATTCTTGAATTCGCCCCTAATTCTAAATATGTGATTTTCAAATGCATACGTGTGTGATAAAATTTTTAGTATATATAAAATAATTATGCATGTTGTACTTTATGATAGGGGTGAGTGTTCAATCGAATCGAGTGAAAATATTTTGAGTTAATCGAGTTGATGAGTTATATTTTATCATCCTAACTTGATTTGAATTTTTTTCGAATCAGGTCAAGTTAAATTGTTCGAGTTAAATTAAAAAAAGTAAACATGTTAAACTAAAATCTTGTTACAAATAATTAATTCCATGTTAGAGCACATAAATTTGAAACTACATATATTTGAAAACTTTTTCAAAGCAAAAAATAATAATAAATAAGATATTTTAGTATGATGAACTTGAATCATTAATTAACTTATTTAGGTCCCAAAATTATTATTTTAGAAAAATTTTAAAATTTTAACTTTCTTAATTTATATATTTTTAGAATTTTTAAAAAATTATAATTTAAAAAATAAATTTTAGAATTTGTATAAATATTTTGAATTTTTTATAATTTTATTAAGAGAGACCAATTTGCTCATTTTCAAAATTGACAGGGACCAAAGGAATATTTACACCAAACTATTATTAGAATCATTAGAATTGTAAATTCAACTCGACTTAGACTCGAAACTCAAATTACTTATTTGAGTTGACTCGAATAACTTGAATAACTCAAACAGCTAGATTCGATTAACTCGAAAAATAGCATGAAAACCTTCATACTAGGAGTCAAATTACATTTTGCATCCTTTAATCAAAAAATGACAAATTAATTCATTTACATTAAATCAAAGAGTAAATTAGTCCTATTAAAAATTTCATCTATTTATACCGTTAAAAACTGGTTCTTATATATCAACATAAGGTACACATAGTACGCTATATGTAACTGTTTGGTTATTTTGTTAATTACGCTAGTCTTTAACAGTAAAAATAGATAAATTTTTTAACAGAAATGATCAGTTTGCTATTTGATCTAACGTATAAAAACTATTTTATCCATTTCTAAAGTAAAAGGAAGGCAGGATGCAATATATATACGTATAAGATACCTGGTCGTGTAGTTGAGGGAAAATAATTATTGTTGGGGCCAGGGCCTTGACTTAGGGGAGGAAAACGCCGGTGCCACTTGACTTTTTACCAGTATCTAGGAAAAATGCCTGCATTCCACCACCTCTTGTTGCCCAACATCTTGATTTCTGATCATGCCCTCTCCACCTACTCTTTGACTGTTATATGTGTGTAAATCAAAATGATGAGAGTGATAGAAGGAGAAATGCTAAATAATGTTTACAACTAGATTCTCGTAAAGATGAAATCAGAAATTTTATTTAGGAATCGACATAAAATTTTAAAGTTCTGAAGGATTAAAATTTAAAAAAATATTTTAAAAAGGATTAAATTATATACTTAATTTTGGGAAGGTTCAAATTTTAGATAATATAAAATTATATTAGTATGATTAGCATCATAATTATATGAAAAATTATAAATACATATAATAGTGTATATTATCTAATTTTTTTGTAAAATTTAGTCATAATAATTAAAAAATACAACCAATAGTATGATTAGCATTTCCTTATGAGGAGAATTTTACTTTTCAGGGACGAGTTACCCTAAAAATAGGAAAATATAATTTCATTAAAATGATTAAATTGCACTTTAATTTCACTTTAATTTCTTTAAAAATAATAAAATTTTAATTTAATTATAAAAATAAAACTAATAAAATAATAAAATTACATTTAACTTTCATTAAAAAAAGCAACTCAACTCTAATTTAGTCGAGGTCAAGGGCATAATTAGGGGAGCTAGTAGTGTTCGTAAAATGGAAAATTTTTCATTCAAGCTCTTTAAACTTTTTAAAATTTTAAATTTGTAAAAGTAAAATTTTACTTTCACCCCTTAAAAATAATTAAAATTTAATTTAATTTTTAAAATTATAAATATATAGACTATTAAAATAATAAAATTCACAAAATTATAATTTAATTTCAACTGCTTAAAAAATTTCTCCTTTCGTCTCTGGTCGAGGTTGAATCAAACAATCAAACACAGAGGAACCACAGAAAAAATAAATAAATTGGGCAGCAAATGTTGATACGTTACCGGTGGGAAGGGCTCAGTAGGTAGCTTTGAACGATGACGATGATACTGATGGTACTTCATAACATCCTATAAATTAACACCAAATCAATAATATATATATATATATATATAATATCAGAAGGACAATGAATAAAAAAAGGAGATTAAACAGAGGAGATAATGAAGAAGAGAGCAAAGAAGACCTCCTGATTATTGGTTTCCAATATGGCTTCATTGAGAACATGAGAAGGCAGCCACGACACTGCTTCTTCGAACACAACCTCAGTATCTTCCACGGCGGCGGCGGCCGTCATTGTATGAAACTGAGTGAAACAAAAGAAAAAAGAGAAACCAGAGAGAGGGAAGGAGGCTTTTAAGCTCCAACTTTTAACCTGCAAGTTAGCTAAAAAAAACTGGTGTTATTACATTGGGAAAAATATTGAAAGAGACCATCGATATATAAATAAGAGCATTTTGGCGAGTGTTCCTTCACTACCTTGCTAAAGCGCGTGGAATTCTGTTTTTTCTTCAGAGTTAGAGACTCACTAAAACGACGCCGTTTCCTGCCTGTAAATAAACCATGGCTTGCGACTACAATTACGGATAGAAACGCCTACGTATTTATTTCTCAATCATTTGTACCTTTTTTGAGTCTTTGTGGTTCCAAATTTACTCTTTTAGCCTTTTCTTTTCAAATAGAGATTTTAGATATTTTAAATAGTTAAAATTATTGAGGTAGTCACCATTACCATTTTTAATGGTAATGGTATATATCGATATTGGTTTGTTTTAGTGTATTATTTTGATTTTTTATTATTTTTAAATATATTTTATATATATAAAATGTATTTACAAATATTAAATAATAGGGTTAAATAAATCTCAAATATAATATACTCATCATAAAAAAATTTTGATTGAAGTGATAAAGAAAAGATTTTAGAAATGATAGTGCCATGTGTTCTCACCGTTTATAAATTTTAATGAATTACAATAATAAGGTAAAATCCAAACAACTAACGTGACTAGTACAACTTGAACCAAGGCCACACTTAGGACAATGAACACCTTAACTATAAGACCATCACATGGGATTTTATCATTCATAAATTGTAAGTTTAAAAAAAAAAAACTCATCAATTATATAAAATATTCTTTAATAAGCTTTGCAAATGTAATCAATATTACGCATATAACTATTCATAATTCAAAAATTCAAAATAATTTAAATTTGAAATATATTTAAAATTATTTATTTTAAAAAATAAATAATAAAAATTTAAATTTGAAATATATTTTAAATTTTTTTTTTTGTATTGGTTTATATACCATATTCTGACTGTATGAGTGAAATCAACTGATACGCATCCGTACGACTGATACAGACCGAAATTTGTACCAAAATGAAATTTAAAATTTATTTTTTCGATTTACTACTGAAATGATACTGCCTATCATGAAAATTACACCGAACATTTATCAATTTGGAATATTTTAATCACTCTTCTCAACTCTTAACAAAATAATGGAATGGCTTGCTATATACCTCAAGATATACATAGCTATTTGTACTGATTTTGTATATGGATAGTTTTTTTTTTTTTTCAGGTTTTGTATATAGATAGTAAACATTAGGTTAAATTTTACTATCAATCTCTTAATCTATGTACTTTTATTTGTTCATTTTTAGTTCTTGTACTTTCTAAATTTTAAAATTGCAATCCTCACTGTACAAGCCCATTTTGCCCGGCCCAAACCCAAAACTTAATCCTAATACCCATTTACCCTAGCCCACTAAAAAATCAGAAACAAACAAAAGAAAAAACCCTAGGCGCCGCACCTAGGGTTTTCTGCTCTGGCCCCTGACCTTCTGACGCCACCCCTCTGCCACCGCGGTCATGTCCACCGCCCTCCCACCGCCTCTAGCCCTGCAAGCAATAAACGAGAAAGGACAGAAAGCAGCAAATTGTAAAAAAAATGGCTATAAAAGCCGATTCAAAGTATTTGTAATTGGCGGTTTTTTTTTTTTGAATGAATAAAAAAAAGAAAAAGAAAAAGCAATGAGATTCAAACAAAAAAAGGTAAACAGATCTGAAAATATCAAAAGAACAGAGTTTCTGCAGTAGACTTACAAACACAATAGAAGCATCAAAAACCTTAAGAAACCACCAAAAATCGAAAAGACAGAGGCAAATAGGTGATTTTTTTTCGAAGTATATTTATTTCTATTTTTATTTTTCTCTTTTTTTCCTTTTCTTCGGCGCATATACATACCACTATTATAAAAAAAAAAGACAAATTTTACCCCTTTTTTGAACTTCCACCACCACATGAAGTGGCTAGGTGACGTGCGAGTCGTGGCGTGACAATGAAACCTCGACGGACTGGGCCTGCAGAGAGAAAGAAAAGAATCAGAATTTTTTTTAGCAAGCAGCACAAATGATTTTTTTCTGAGATTTGGGCCTCATATAGCCCATTAAAACGACGTCATTTTGGGGCTGGCTTTTAACCCCCAAAACGACGTCGTTTCACCTGGTCCGACCCGAACCCGACCCGCTCCAGGTAGGATCCACTTGTTTTTTAATCAGAGGGGAAAATTGCGCAATCAGCCCTTTCGCATTTTTGATTTTTCAAATTAAGTTTTCAGTATTAGCACATCGGCCCTAAAATTTTGCACGGTTTTCAATTTGGTCTCCCTCGTTGTTACGCGTTTTGACCAAAAGGATTTATTGCGTGCGTGGTCCCCCTATTTCCTCCGCGTGTGCAAATTGGTCCTTTTCTTTTATTTTTGCTTCAAATTGACCCCGAAATTTTGTTTTATTTACAAATTGACCTCCAATGCTTGTTTGATTTATAATTTGACCCCCCACAGCACCCATTTTACTAAAATTGACCCCTTCCATTCTGTTTTAAGTTCAATTTGGCCCATTTGCTATATTATTTCATAATTTTTTATTACATTTGTACTAATATTATTACCATATTTTTATGTACATATATATTGTTATTATCATTATTATTATTATCATTATTATAAGATATATTTTCTTAGTTTAATACCATTATCATCCATTTGATTTTTATTTATCTATTTATATTTATGTTATTTTATATATATTTTAATTCTCACTTACATAATTATCACATTTTATATATTTCTACTTCTATTTTTATGTTAATATTAATATTATTATTATCATTATTATTATATTTACTATTATTATTATTATTATTATTATTATTATTATTATTATTATTATATTCACTATCACTATTATCATTATATTTACTATATTTATATTATTGTATGGTATATATTTTGTATCCTTATTATTATTTTATTATTATTATTGTATTATTACCATTATTATTATTATTATTATTATTATTATTATTATTATTATTATTATTATTATTATTTACTCTTTTTACTATCATTATTACTATTATTGCTATTTTATTATTATTTCTATTATTCTTATTATTGTATTATTACTTGTATATATACTAATATTATTATTATTATTATTATTATTATTATTATTATTGTTGTTGTTGTTGTTGTTGTTGTTGTTGTTGTTGTTGTTGTTAGTTACTGTTTAATACTATTATTATCTATTTTATTATGTCATTTATTATCATTAATTCATCAATATTATCGATATTTCTTTTCTCACATAACATCGAATTTCCCTTTATTGTTTGTCATATCGGTTTACCCAATGCATCAAGTTTTCAAATAATTGATATTTCAGATTAAGGGTTTGAGAAAATCGTGCCCTAACTTCTGGGTTCGATCTTTCTTGTTCAATCTTAATAACGAATACCCTTTTAAATCGCAATCAAGCTCGAATAAAATACTTAATCCGAAAATTGAAATATCACACCTAACTTCTCGGACTCGACATCTAGATACTTGGATAAGGTTTTTTAAAAATAGGGCAATATTCCTAATTTGGACTTTCGGAAAACGAGTCCTAACTTCGGGTTCTGTTTTCTCGTTGGACAAATGACGGAAGATCCTCTTTAAATATAAAACCAAGTTTTAAAAGGCGAGCTTAGTTTCGGAATCTAAAGTATTGCACCCTAACTTACTGGACATGATGTTTTATCTCTTCAAAAATAAGAGAGTCTTAACGTCCCTTTCGATCCCTCCAAGTTTTAGAAATCAAAAGTATCTATTTTCAAATCAGTTCAAAGCTTTCAACATTAGGACATCGATCAATCAATTTGGTACCAATTTTGGGCGTATCAAGGGTACTAACCCTTCCTCATACGTAACCGATTCCCGAACTCGATTTCTGGATTTCGTAGACCAAAATTATTGTTTTGATAAATCAAACTGTTTATTAAAAACAACTATTTTACGAGGTGGCTCGATCACACCTCATCAAAAAAGGTTGGTGGCGACTCTCTTATTTTTCGTTTTCAAAATCCGAGTCGACCGCGTCGTTTTCTGTTTTATCAAAAAAATGGTTACGACAGCTTGGCGACTCCACTGGGGACTCGAGGGTCAGGCCATAGATTGATTGATTTGTCTTTTGACTAAAATTGGAAAATGGTTTCAAAAATCATGCTTCTTTTAATGCACTTTCAATATTGGGTCTCATAAATACTTTGGCATTGCATTGCACGACCGTTGTGGTCACACCTTTAAGTGAGAGCGAGAAGCTATGCCTTCGTGAGGTATTCACCTCCGCATGGGCTAGTGGACTACTTTCGGGATACATCCATACCTATGCCTTCGTGAAGTTTTCACTTTCGCATGGCCATAGGAAAATGTATTCCCCTGAACCGAACTCTGTCCGTATGAGCCTATAATGGGTGAGGATCGATGAATCTGCTGGTTCGGGTACCTTGAACTTTAGAACTCAACCACGTGTAAAGAGCCTAAAAACCCATCCCGAGCTGAACTATGTCGAACCTTAGTAGTTACCCAGATAGGCGTTTGTGTATTTTATATGCTTTATATCTCATTCTGTGGTACTAATTGATGATGTTTTATTTACTCTGCATGTCATTTCCATTTTTAAGAGGCATCGATTCACGGTCCGTTTCTAAGTTAGAAAGCTAGTTATGGAAAGAGAATTCCTTGATAAAGTGGAGGACAATGCGGCCGTCCACACCTGGTCAGAGTAAAGCCAATTAGAAAGAGGGGACAGCTTAGCTGAGGGATATGTGTCAAAATTACGGGATTTCACTAATATTAGTGACACGCAGAATGAACTCCAAGAGTTGAAAGAAATATGGACCGAGTGGGAGGACGAGGCAAAGCAGTTGTTCTATAGTACCTACGGCGATCTACCATACTTGTTTGATGTCAAAATAGATAAGCACCTATTCCGAGCAATGACTCAGTTCTGGAATGCTACTTATAGCTGTTTCTCATTCAGGTAAATAGATTTAGTTCCCACGGTAGAGGAATACACGACCTTACTACGTTGTCCTAGAATTTAAGTTGATAAAGCTTATTCCAAAGCAGTTAATAGCCCGACTTTTGTGAGAAAATTGATGAATATCATGGGAATGAGCGAACAATGGGTCTCAGCTAGAATGCAGAAGAAAGGCGGGGGTAAATGCATACCTTGGATATATTTGAAGAACCTGATCCTAACGCATCTTGATGCAAAGAAAAAGATTAACGTCTTGGCCTTGTGTATTTATGGTTTGGTGATCTTCCCAAAAGCTCTAAGACATATTGACGAAGTAATTATTGATCTATTCGGCCGATTAGACAAAAGGGCCACGCCTGTTCCCCCTATCTTGGCCGAAACATTCAGATCCTTGAATGCATGTCGGAGAATAGGTGAAGGCAGGTTTATTGGATGTGTGCAGTTGTTATTGGCCTGGTTCTATAGTCACTTCTAGAAGGTGGATAAAGTGTCTTATCAGTTTTTGTCAGAGAATTGCTCCCCTTTGAAAGAGATAGTAGCTACGCCTAGGAGAGAAGACTTATCCGAAGAAAACTGGATAGCGCTCCTCCAAAATCTTCAAGAAGATGACATCGAGTGGAAGGCTCCTTGGATGATTCCCGACAAGGTCTTTTATCGTTGT
Organism: Gossypium rotundifolium; assembly: GCA_025506655.1. Lineage (NCBI taxonomy): Eukaryota > Viridiplantae > Streptophyta > Magnoliopsida > Malvales > Malvaceae > Gossypium > Gossypium rotundifolium. Next base: position 13,884,713 of record CP106729.1, on the reverse strand, counting down.
GAAAACTTCGACTGGGTTCCTCTACTGAGAATTTGATGTGCCACCTCATATGCCCCTTTGCTGGTCCTAAGACAGTATAGTTTAAGATAGTTTGTACCAACGACATACGGGCTAGCTCAATGCAAATTCTCATATGAAGGGGGGAGCTATAAGAAAAAGGTTAAAGAGATCTCTGGTGCCTAGAATCAGATTCATAAAATGAGAAGATTATCCGCAGTCAGAGGCGACCTCGAATCTGATGAATGGAGGGCTAGGAGAGTCAATAATAACATCCTCGAGCCAAATCCAGAAGGCACCCGATCGAGAAAAGAATACTTACGAGTGGTCCCGTCAGAATTAGAGATTGTGAAACAAGATTTTGAACGGATGAGTTTGAAACTTGGAAAAAGGATAGAAAAGCTGGAAGAAGAAAAGATGCTCCTCCAATTAGAGGTGGACGGTAAAAAATCGGAGGCTGAGAAACTTAGAAAAGAAAAATAGAAGGTAGAGGAAGACCGAGATAACTTGAAGACGGAATACAAGAAGATGCGTCTGACGATAAAAAATGCTAGATTAGGGAAAACTTTGGAGCAGTGGCGACAAGAGATCCGAGAGGAAAAAGCCAGAGTTAGCAATTGGGAGAAAAAGTTTCAAGAGATACAAACGCAAAAAGAGGCCTTAGAGAAGGGCATGACAGAAAACCAAAAGGAGAAAAAGGGACTAAAATCTAGAATAGCTGAGCTTGGGCGGTCTCTGCACCACTATCGAAGTCAAGACTCGGAAAGCAAACTGAAATCAAGTTTGAACAGAATCGAGAAAATGAAGGGTAAGGTTGAAGAGCTAGAATCGGCATTACACAGTAGTGAGCTCCGGATTGAGCTTTTGGAAACAAGAGAAAGGCGTTGGGAGGAGGAGCTTCGCCATTCTTGCGAGCAAGTTAGAAGCCAGAACTACCTCATGGGTGAAGCGATAATCTAAATTCAAGAGGTAGGCGATCACCCATGACTTTGGTCTGCGAAGTGACATATTGAGCGTGAGATATGAGCTACCGTGGGTTATGATCAAGAGCTAATCTATTTGCTTGGGAAAATCAAAACCTTAGGCCTTAGGCTAAAGCATATTTATAATCGCTTTATGTAAATGGTTTTACCTTCTAATAAAGTTTTCTAAAATGAAGTTGATCGAATCGATGTCTTCTTCTTGTATTCATGCATTTGCATTGCATCATATTATATGCATTTAAGTTTATAAAAATAGACCTAATTAGCTAAAATTATCAGAAAGAGAGAGAGAAAAAATAAAGTGAAAGGGGAAAATCTGGAAGTGGAACATCACTACGGAACGCGCGCTAAAACCATGAAAATAGATCAAAGGTTCGAACAATTCCAAAAAGAAATATAGGAACAAATGCAAGAGCAAATGTTAAAACTCCAGCAGGAAATGAGGGACCAAATGTTGGAGGTCCAGAGGAATATGGTGGCCCAAATGGCCCAAATGATGAACGGGGCAATGGATAAGGGGAAATGCCCTATGCCTCTAGTCGAGGAAAGTAGTGAAGGCATCCCCCCGGGTTTTACCCCACCATACGTAAGAACAAGGCCTGAGGAGTATATCCAAAGGCCACCAGTTGTCATCAGGCCCCAACAAGGGCAGGACGACGCTAGACCTCCCATGAGCTTCTACGCAGGCTCCGGATCCCAACCAGGAGATAACCCGGCCAATCCTGTTGTACCTGATTTAGATATGGCAGAGACAATAGGTTCGAGAGAAGAATCTTCAAGGTAGTTAGAGGATCATTGTAAATGGCTGGAAGAAAAATTTAAGGCGCTAGAAAGTATCGATCATCATCATGGGATTGACTCAAAAGATTTAAGTCTAGTTCCGGATTTAGTACTACCTCATAATTTTAAAATGCCTGAATTTGAAAAATACAGTGGGACTAGCTACCCGGAGGCCCACATCACCATGTTCTGCAGGTGAATGGCTGGCTACGTGAATAATGATCAACTCTTAATCCACTATTTCCAAGAAAGTTTAATGGGTGCAGCTGCTAGATGGTATAACCAGCTTAGTCGGGCCAACATTAGTTCTTGGAGAAATTTGGCTCAAGTATTTCTAAAGCATTACAGCCATGTTACGGACATGGCACTGGATAGAATTACTTTGTAAAGCATGTAAAAAAAATAAAATGAAAGTTTTAGACAATACACGCAGAGGTAGAGGGAGGTCGCCATGCAGGTCCAACCACCCCTCTTAGAAAAAGAGACTACCATGCTCTTCATTAACACCCTGAAGGCCCCTTTCATAACTCATATGATAGGAAGTACGACTAAAAGCTTTGCCGACATAGTAATGACGGGAGAGATGCTCGAACATGCTATAAGGGGCGGCAAGATCGAGGCAGGAGAAAGCGCTAGGAGGGCCGCTCCTAAGAAGAAGGACGGTGAAGTAAATAACGTGAGCACACACAAGGCGATCACAGTTAATCGGCCAAAGACAGTCACCTCTGGACAATAAGATTTGAAAAAATAAGAATCGGGAACCAGACCGAATACCAAAAAAATTTAATTTACGCCAATTCTAATAACGTATAAGGAGCTATACCAAACTTTGTTCAATGAGCATATCGTGTCCCCGTTCTATTTGTAACCATTGCAACCTCCATACCCTAAGTGGTACGACCCTAACGCTCAATGCGATTACCATGCAGGGGTAGCGGGGCATTCAATAGAGAATTGCCTCGCCTTTAAAAAGGTAATCGATAGGCTAATAAAGATGGAGGTCATAACACTCGATAATTTGATAAAAAAGGGGAATCCACTACCCAATCACGAGGGTAGAGGGGTAAACACGATTGGTGAGGAGGTGGTGAGAAAAATGAAGAAGGATGTCACGGAGGTGAAAACCCCATTGAGAGTAGTCTGGGAGGAAATGGCAAAGAGAGGATTGATAGATTCGGATCCTGTGAAAAATTGGAGGTATAAAGAACTACTTCGAACTCGATAAAACAAAAGGGCACGAGATTTAAGAATGTGCCCAGTTTAGAATCTTGGTGCAAAACGTTATGGACAACAAAGAACTGGAGTTTTATGAAAAAGGAGTAGAGGAAAGGAATGTATGTGTGACCGAGAAAGAATTGACGAAGTCTGGAGTCAACTACTCGAGAATCATCATCTCGCGAAACACGGAAGGTGGGGTGCAGGGAAGGCCAAAGATTATAATTCAGAGACCTGCTTCTTTTTTCTACAAAGATAGTAAAAAGGTACCCTAGGACTACAATTTTAATGTGGTGATACCAGGGGCGGAAAGCTCCACTAGCATTTCTGAGGAGGTCAAGAAGGAAGGGTCCTATACGCGTAGTGGGAAGCGTTACGACCCTAAGAACAAAGGAGCAGAACCAGTGAGACCAAAGATTGTGCTGATTGGGCAGAAAAAGGAACCCGAAGCCCCTGTCAATGAACCCGTAAAAGAGGAGGAGGCCAAAGAATTCTTGAAATTCTTGAAACACAGCGAGTATAGCGTGGTAGAACAGCTGCACAAACAACCAGCTCGCATATCCATACTAGCCCTGCTGTTAAGCTCAGAAGTGCACCGTGAAGCACTGATGAAAGTACTGAATGAAACTTATGTTACTAAGGATATATCCGTTAATAAATTGAACCGTTAGTAACATAAGTGCTGAAATTTTATTTACTTCAGAGATGATGAAATCCCACCAGGAGGCATGGGATCAACAAAAGTCTTGCACATAACTACTCGTTGTAAAGGATACACTCTACCGAGTGTGTTAATAGATAATGGATCAACTTTAAATGTCTTACCTTTGGCTACACTGAGGAGGTTACCTATAGACAGCTCTCACATGAAAGCATGCTAGAACATAGTTAGAGCATTTGATGGCACCGAAAAAAGAGTGATGGGAAGAATGGACGTACCATTATTGATCGGGCCTAACACATATGAAGTAGATTTCCTAGTCATGGACATCAAGCCCTCTTACAACTGCTTGTTGGGAAGGCCCTGGATTCATTCGGTAGGTGCTGTGCCCTCGTCATTGCACCAAAAATTGAAACTAGTAACAGAAAATCGACTGGTAACTATAAACGCTGAAGAAAACATCATAGTAACTGTTACCAACGAAGCGCCATATCTAGAAACAAGTGAGGAGGCCGTTGAATGTTCTTTTCGATCCTTAGAGTTCGTAAATACTACTTTTATCTCGGAGAGGAATGATGTCCCGGTGCCTAAGTTATCCAAGACCACAAGGATGGGCCTACGAATGATGATAGGAAAAGGGGCTCTACCGGGAAAAGGATTGGGCAAACATCTCCAATGGAAAGTTTAGATCCCGATGTTGAAAGAGAAGAAAGACCGTTTTGGCTTGGGTTTCAAACCAGATGCAAAACAAATGAGGAAGGAAATAGAGAAGAAACAAGAAAGGAGAAGGGCAAGGTTGAACGGAGAGGACGTCAAGTGGGAATCAATAAAATTTCCCCACATATCTTGTACCTTCGTATCAGGAGGAATGATCTACCCGGAGAATCTTTCACACATCAATGCCATACACGACGAGAAAACCGATCAAGGAAACTTGTTGGGCATTCGCTCGTACGAACCTGGAAGTGTTCTGAACAATTAGACTGCAGAAGAATTTCCTGTAGTTTTTAGAGATTATACAGAATAATATTTAGAACGCACTCATTATTTTAAGCCGAGAAATAATGAGATTTCTTTTGTGAAACAGGCTCATGTTCGGATATTTTGTTCCAATGAAATGCATATTTAATTCTAACAAACTTTTTTTTATTTCTTGTTCCCATTCATATCATGTGAATAGTTATCCTTCAATTCATTTATTCTTTGTACATCCTTGATACCCATCACGGTCCCTAGCCATCAATGATATGAGCAACGATACTCTGATTCAGAGGTCCGTTTTGAGCAAGACATGTGTTTAGAGGAATCTCGAGATTTTGAAAGTGACAGAGAATGTGACTTGCCTCCAGATTTGTTGAGAATGGTAGAGCAAGAAGAAAAACATATCCTACCGCATAAATAGTCGATGGAAATGGTGAACACGGAGAAGGACAAGAAGTGAAGATTGGAGCTTATATCATGGCGAGAGACCAAGCGAGACCTCATCGAGTTACTCCAAGAATTCAAGGATTTATTCGCGTGGTCGTGTCAAGATATGCCCAGATTAAGCACCAATAATGCAGTACATCGGTTGCCCATAAAAGAAAAATACAAGCCCGTCCAACAGAAGCTTCGAAGAATGAGACCGGATGTTCTGTTAAAAATAAAAGAAGAAGTCGAGAAACAATTTAACGCCAGATTCTTGCAAGTGGTTAAGTATTCGGATTGGGTGGCTAATATCGCCCCTATCCCTAAGAAAATTGGAAAAGTGCGAATGTGCGTAGACTACAGGGATCTAAACAAGGCTAGCCCGAAAGATAATTTCCTGTTGCTTCACATCGACACCTTAGTAGACAATACGGTGGGCTATTCGTTGTTCTCCTTCATGGATGGTTTCTCAGGATACAACCAAATAAAGATGCATCTTGAAGATATGGATAAGATAATATTTGTGACCATGTGGGGGATATTTTGATACAAGGTGATGCCGTTTGGGCTAAAAAATGCGGGAGCGACATATCAGAGAGTCATGGTTACCCTATTTCACGACATGATGCATAGAGAAATTGATGTTTACGTCGACGATATGATCGCCGAGTCCCGAACTGAAAAGGAACATGTGCAGGTCTTAAGGAAACTATTCTTGAGGTTGAGAAAATTTCAGGTAAAACTTAATCCAATAAAGTGTACCTTCGAAGCTCGATGCAGGAAGTTTCTTGGATTTGTGGTCGATAAAAGGGATTGAGGTTGACCTGACAAAGTCAAGGCCATACAAGAGTTGCCTCCACCACGTACCCAAAGAGAAGTTAGAGGTTTCTTAGGAAGGCTAAATTACATCACTCGATTCATTTCACAACTGACTGAGAAATGTGACCCTATATTCCGTCTTCTTAAGAAACCCAATCCGGGCACGTGAGATGAAGAATGCCAGAAGACCTTCGACAAAGTAAAGCAATACCTGTCCAATGCCCTAGTATTGACACCGCCTCATCCAGGTAGGTCGTTAATCCTTTATTTGACAGTGCTCGATAATTCAATGGGATGTGTGCTTGGTTAGCACGACGATTCGGGAAAAAGAGAGAAGGCAATATACTACTTTAGTAAAAAATTCACTGAGTGTGAAACAATGTACTCGCCAATCGAGAAACTATGTTGTGTCTTCATTTGGACAACTCGAAGATTGAGGCAGTATATGTTGTATCATATGACATGGCTCATCTCGAAGCTAGATCCTCTAAAATACATGATGGAGTCTATCGCTTTGAACGGAAGGATGGCCAGATGGCAGATTCTGCTTTCTGAATTCGACATAGTCTATATGAACCAAAAGGCAGTAAAAGGGAGTGCAATAGCGGACTTTTTAGCCAGTAAAGCCCTTGAAGATTACGAGCATTTAGACTTCGATTTCCCTAACGAAGATTTGATGTATGTGGCAAACACCGGAGAGGGTGCCTCAGAAGATCATCCTTGGAAACTGAATTTTGACAAAGCATCAAATGCCATGGGCAATGGAATTGGAGCAGTTCTGATATCCCCAAAAGGAGACCATTACCCATTTGCTTGTAAACTGGGTTTCGATTGCACTAATAATATGGCTGAATATGAAGCTTGCATCATGGGTCTCCACGCCGCTATCGAATGTAAAATCTGAGTATTGGAAGTATATGGAGATTCAGCCCTCGTAATCTATCAACTTAAAGGGAATGGGAAACCAGGGATCCAAAGTTGGCCATCTACAAAAGATTGGCCCAAGATTTGATCAGAGAGTTTGACGACATCACTTTCCGTTATTTACCCAGAGACAATAACCAGATGGCTGATGCTCTGGCCACCTTAGCCTCCATGGCCCGAATAAACGAAAATTAGGATATGAAGCCTATACGAATGAGCATTCATCAGGATCCAGCCCATTGCTACAATATTGAGGAAGAAGAGAAAATTGGCCTACCATGATACCACGATATACTGCGGTACGTGAAAAATCGTGAGTACCCAAACCAAGCAACTGAGAACGATAAAAGGACGTTGAGAAGACTAGCCTGTGACTATGTCCTAGATGGAGAGGTCCTATACAAGAAAAGGAAAGATCAAGTACTGTTGATATGTGTGGATGCTGCCGAAGCTAAGTTAATCCTGGAAGAAGTCCATGAAGGCGTCTGCTGAACTCACGCCAATGGTTTCACAATGGCCAGACAAATAATGAGGTTTGGATATTATTGGTCCACCATGGAAGGAGACTGCATCAACTATGCCAAAAAATATCATAAATGCCAGATTTATGGAGACAAGATTCATGTGCCTCCGTCACCTTTACACGTTATGACTTCCCCATGGCCATTTTCCATGTGGGGCATGGATGTCATTAGACCAATCTCACCGAAAGCTTCAAATGGGCATCGATTCATCTTCATGTTCATCGACTACTTCACCAAGTGGGTAGAGGCCGCCTTATATGCTAATGTCACTAAGTCAGTGGTCAGTCGGTTCTTGAAGAAAGAAATCATTTGTCGATATGGAATGCCTGAGAGGATCATATCAGACAACGCATTGAACCTAAATAACAGTACGATAGCGGGAGTTTGCAGCCAATTCAACATTAAACACCACAATTCGTCTCCGTATCATCCAAAAATGAATGGGGCAGTGGAAGCGGCCAACAAAACATCAAAAAGATAGTGGGGAAGATGGTCGAGACTTACAAAGATTGGCATGAAAAATTACCGTTCGCACTTTATGCTTATCGAACGTCCGTCTGAACCTCTACTGGGGCAATGCCTTTCTCATTGGTCTATGGGATGGAGACAGTTCTACCTATTGAAGTGGAGATACCTTCTCTTCGAGTATTGTCAAAAGTAAAGCTGGATGAAGCTGAATGGATCCAGGCTCGATATGATCAGTTGAACTTAATTGAAAAAAAGAGATTGAGGGCTATCCGTCACGGTCAGATGTACCAAAAGCGAATGATGCGAGCTTACGACAAAAAGATTCGCCCAAAGGAATTCCACGAGGGTGACCTCGTGCTGAAAAAGATCCTTCCCATACAAAAGGATTACAGAGGAAAATGGATGTCGAACTGGGAAGAACCATATGTAGTAAAGAAAGCTTTCTCGGGAGGTGCACTGATTCTGACTGAGATGGACGAAAAAAGTTTACCTAATCCCTTGAACTTAGATTCAGTTAAAAATACTTTGCTTGAAATGGAAGAGGCCAAGGTGAAAACCCGCAAAGGGCACTTTGAGACTTCAAAAAAAACGAAGAGGCTAAGGTGAAAACCCGCAAAAGGGCACCTTGAGACCAAATGGATTTTGAGTTGAAAACTCGAAAAGGACAGCTCGAGTTTTGAATAGACATGTCGCGATCTTGCAGCGCTAGAATCAACAGAAGAGGAAGCACGTTGCATATCAGGGCATCGACAAAATACTTTGAGTCTTCTAAACACATGGCAGGCTCAAAGCAGTCTTCTTGAAGTTTGTATATAGAAGCCTAATTGGCGATGTCTAGGGTATCTGATCCATGTTGTTTATTTTACTATTTTTTAGTTCTTTTTCTCCTTAAAAAAGGGATATGTCCCCAGTCAATTTTCTTTCGTTTCATAGATAATTCATTTTAACTCTCTTTGAAATCGACCTACTGTTACCCATCATTAACATGCTGCATTGAAACAATAATTGATCAACTAACAATTTCACAAAGGAAAGTTCCACGTATCACTTTGGAAATCTCTAGATAAAACAGGAAACCGAAACACGACAATTGTTTAGAGTTTTCACGAACACAGGATAAAGACAATGGAGAAAGGGGGTCTTAATGGAGACCATTTCTTCAAAGTTCCTCGCCCAATTCAAGAATTGTGGCGGTGAATAATGTTACTTGGTCACTTAAAAAGGTATGATGATCAATTTTCGATAGGAAAGATTCAAAACCCTAAATTGCGAGGAACAAATCCCAAATGAACCAAGTCGTATTCTTCAAGTAGGAGTTGTGACTCCGGGAAGACAACTAGAAGTCAATGCAGGCCGTGTTTGAGGCCTAAAATGGGCTTTGAAATTTCCACGGGGCAAGTCATTTATGCAAAACTTCATCGCAAGGGAAACGAAGATAAAACCTTGATGATAAATGAGTGATAACACCTTGAATAGGAATCATACTCATAACATTTTAACTCATTCCAATCATGGCATCCTAATCATTAGGTATGAGCATGTACTCATTCTCGTGTTATGTCCTTAAAAGGAGACTATAGGAACAGATGAGGAATGTCGATCTTGTCTCCATGAAGTTACTGAAGCGGATCAAGATATCATTCGTGGTCCTTGAGTTTGTAGGGATCAGATTAAAGATAGCAGATTTGACCTTCCCGGTTACTGAAGCGGATCAAGATATCGATATGGTGGTCCTCGAGTTTGCGGGATCGATTGAAGATAGCAGATTTGACCTTCCGGTTGCAGGAAGCAAATCGAAGATATCGACCGGTGGTCCTTAAGTTTGCTGGGATCGATTGAAGATAGCAGATTTGACCTTCCTGAAGTTGCAGGAAGCAGATCAAAGATATCAGTCTGGGGTCCTTGAGTTTGCAGGGATCAGATTAAAGATAGCAGATTTGACCTTCCTGAAGTTGCAGGAAGCAGATCGAAGATATCAGTCTGGCGGTTCTTGAGTTTGCAGGGATCAGATTGAAGGTAGCAGATTTGACATTCCTGAAGTGGCAGGAAGCAGATCGAAGACATAGATCTTGTCTCCCTGAATTTGTAGTGGAGCAGATTGAAGATAGAAAGTCTAACGTTCCTGATATTGCAAGGAGCAGATTGAAAATAACAGATTTGGCATTCCTAATGTTGTAGGAAGTAGATTGAAGATGGCAGATCTTGTCTCCTTGAAGTTGCAAGAGCAGATTCAAAACAAACCTTATCTCCCTAAAGTTGTAGTGGAGCAGGTTGAAGTTGCAAGTCTTATCCCCTTGAAGTTATAGCGGAGCAAACTAAAAATAGCGAATCTTATTTCCCTGAAGTTGTAGTGGAACATATGGAAGCTATAAATAAATAGATCTTATCTGTCTAAAGTTGCAGTAGAGCATATCAAAACAAGTCTTATCTCCCTGATGTTGCAATGGAGTAGACTGAAGACAGTTAATCTTATCTCCCTAAAGTTGTAGTGGAGCGGATTAAAACAACGAATCCTATACCTCTGAAGTTGTAGTAGGTAGGACTAAATCAATTACAACTACAAACTTCATCTTTCAAGGTTGCAGTAAAGTGGATCAAAGTAATAAGATGCGGTGGACTGAATGAGGCTACCTGAAGAAAAGAGCACCAAAGAAGTTAAAGCCCAGGGAGACCGAGCAAAATTGGTCTTTTTTATGTCTTTACTCTATTGCCGTTACACGACAATGAGCAAAGAGGGGCAGCTGTACAAGCCCATTTTGCCCGGCCCAAACCCAAAACCTAATCCTAATACCCATTTACCCTAGCCCACTAAAAAATCAGAAACAAACAAAAGAAAAAACCCTAGGCGCCACACCTATGGTCTTCTGCTCTGACCCCTGACCTTCTGACGCCGCCCCTCTGCCACCGCGGTCATGTCCACAGCCCTTCCACCGCCTCTGGCCCTGCAAGCAATAAACGAGAAAGGACAGAAAGCAGCAAGTTGTAAAAAAAATGGCTATAAAAGCCGATTAAAAGTATTTGTAATGGGTGGTTTTTTTTTTGAATGAATAAAAAAAACAGAAAAAGAAAAGCAATGAGATTCAAACAAAAAAAGGTAAACAGATATGAAAATATCAAAAGAACAGAGTTTCTATAGTTGACTTACAAACACAATAGAGGCATCGAAAACCTTAAGAAACCACCAAAATTGAAAAGACAGAGGCAAATAGGTGATTTTTCTCGAAGTATATTTGTTTCTATTTTAATTTTTCTCTTTTTCCTTTTCTTGGTATATACATACCACTATTATAAAAAAAAGACAAATTTTACCCTTTTTTTAAACTTTCGACCACCGCGTGCGGTGGCCGACGACAGCGGAGTCGCGGAGGCGAACTGTCGGAAACCCTCGCCGAACCTGGGCCCTGCAGAGAGAAAGAAAAGAATCAGAAATTTTTTTTTTAGCAAGCATATATAGCCTCTTAAAACGATGTCGTTTTGGGGCTGGCTTTTAACCCCCAAAACTACGTCGTTTCACCTGGTCCGACCCGAACCCGACCCGCTCCAGGTAGGATCCTCGTGTTTTTTAACCAGAGGGGAAAATTGCACAATCAGCCCTTCCGCATTTTTGATTTTTCAAATTAAGTTTTCAGTATTCGCATATTGGCCCTAAAATTTTGCACGGTTTTCAATTTGGTCTCCTCCGCGTGTGCAAATTGGTCCTTTTCTTTTATTTTTGCTTCAAATTGACCCCAAAATTTCATTTTATTTACAAATTGACCCCCAATGCTTTGATTTATAATTTGACCCCCCACAGCACCCATTTTACCAAAATTGACCCATTCCATTCTGTTTTAAGTTCAATTTGGCCCATTTGCTATATTATTTCATAATTTTTTTATTACATTTGTACTAATATTATTACCATATTTTTATGTACATATATATTGTTATTATCATTATTATTATTATCATTATTATAAGATATATTTTCTTAGTTTAATACTATTATCATCCATTTGATTTTTATTTATCTATTTATATTTATGTTATTTTATATATATTTTAATTCTCACTTACATAATTATCACATTTTATATATTTCTACTTCTATTTTTATGTTAATATTAATATTATTATTATCATTATTATTATATTTACTATTACTATTATTATTATATTCACTATCACTATTATCATTATATTTACTATATTTATATTATTGTATGGTATATATTTTGTATCATTATTATTATTTTATTATTATTATTTACTATTACCATTATTATTATTATTATTATTATTATTATTATTATTATTATTATTATTATTATTATTATTATTATTATTTACTCTTTTTACTATCATTATTACTATTATTGCTATTTTATTATTATTTCTATTATTCTTATTATTGTATTATTACTTGTATATACTTACTATTATTATTATTATTATTATTATTATTATTATTATTATTATTATTATTATTATTGTTGTTGTTGTTGTTGTTGTTGTTGTTGTTGTTGTTGTTGTTGTTGTTGTTGTTATTACTAGTGTGTTAATACTATTATTATCTATTTTATTATGTCTGTTTATTGTCATTAATTCATCAATATTACTGATATTTCTTTTCTCGCATAACATCAAATTTCCCTTTATTGTTTGTCATATCAGTTTACCCAATGCATCAAGTTTTCAAATAATTGATATTTCGTATTAAGGGTTTGAGAAAATCGTGCCCTAACTTACTGGGTTCCGATCTTTCTTGTTCAATCTTAATAACGGAATACCCTTTTTAAATCGCAATCAAGCTCCTAATAAAATACTTAATCCCGGAAATTTGAAATGTCGCGCCCTAACTTACTGGACTCGACATCTAGATACTTCGGATAAGGTTTTTTTAAAATAGGGGCAATTTGGACCTTCGGGAAAATGAGCCCTAACTTACTGGGTTCTGTTTTCTCTTGGACAAATGACGGGAGATCCTCTTTAAATATAAAACCAAGTTTTAAAAGGCGAGCTTAGTTTCGGGTATCTAAAGTATTGCGCCCTAACTTATTGGACATGATGCTTTATCTCTTCGAAAATAAGAGAGTCTTAATGTCCCTTTCGATCCCTTCAAGTTTTAGAAATCAAAAGTATCTATTTTCGAATCAGTTCAAAGTTTTCAACATTAGGACATCGATCAATCAATTTGGTACCAATTTTGGGCGACGAGGGTGCTAACCCTTCCTCGTGACGTAATCGACTCCGAACTCGATTTTTGGATTTCGTAGACCAAAATCGTTGTTTTGATAAATCAAACTGTTTATTAAAAACAACTATTTTACGAGGTGGCCCGATCACACCTCATCAGAAAAGTTTGGTGGCGACTCCCTTCTTTTTCGTTTTCAAAACCCGAGTCGACCAGCGTCGTTTTCTGTTTTATCAAAAAAAATGGTTACGACACTCACCAAACAATAATTGTTAAATTCATTAAGTTAAAGTTCTACTATCATAGGTGTAATGTCATGCCAACTTATTATTTTCACATATTATTCACTAAAAGTTCAATTAATGGATTACTGACTATCATTTGAATTAAAATTTAAAATCTGAAAAGTATAGAGACTTAGAATGATCTAATTGAAGAAAATGAACTAAAACTACAATAGTACACGTAGTACAAGACTAGTAATTGAATTTAACCAAATGAATTTAACTACTATTGTTCGAGTTGGGACTAAATTTTCAAATTTTGAAAAATACAGCTAAAATTTGCCAATTAGAAAAGTACAGAGACTAAAATTGATCAAATAAAAGTACAAGAACTAAATCCATAACTTTTTTAAAGTACAGGGACTAATAGAAGAGTTTAACCCAAACATTAAGATGTATATATAGATTTCTTTTTTTTTTAGAAAAATTAGGCATTTTTGTTAAGAAATTTATCTTTTAAGAAAATTGCATAATTGTAATTTAAAGAATATTTTTATTACTTTAGAAAACAATTTATGCTTTGATTTTGTACTTAGGTCCACAATTTAAAGATATGTTTCAAATAATGAAAATGCTTTATTTTTTTAAAAAAACTTAGTTTATATATTTAAAATTTTTATGGCTTTACCAAAGCTTATTATACTATTTGGTACTCAAGTTTGACACTTTTTTAAATGGTACCTGTATATTTTATCTAATGTCATTCTTGTATTTAGCAAGAGCTATTTATTTTAGTACCTAAAGGTAATGATATTATCTTTTAGTGTTTAATTTAAGCTTTAGGGTTGATTTGATGAAAGTTTATAATTAACTACTAATATTAGCAATTAACTTTTTTTCAAATCAACCCTAAAGCCTGAAACAAATCATAGACATCATATAGTATTTAACAAATTAAGCATAAAATTAACATTAAATTTATTCTATTAAAAAATCATGAAAATTCAAACGAAATAATATTAACAATTGACTTTCATCAAATTAACCCTAATATCTTAACTAAAAATAAAAAAATCAATATTATTACATTTGCATACCAAAATATACAGTTTCTGTCAAATGCAGGTACTAGATTAAACAAAATAAATAAATAAATAAAGATACTAACCCTGAAAAAAATGTCAAACTTTTAAACCTTTTGCAAATGAAATCTTCTGTTTGAACTTAAAAAATTAAAAATATATTTTCATGTGATTGATAAACAAGAAGTCTAAATTACCAACACCGTTAATTGGATAAAAAATCCATTATTACGCCAAATCAAGAGATAAGGATTAAATTATAAATTTAACATAATAGAGGGACCAATCACAATTAATCTAATTTTAAATTATTGGTTTTCGCTCTTTAAACTATTATGAATTGGGGTTGTCAATCTCAATATTTTGTAAAATTCATGAAAATATTTATATAGTAAAGAAAAATATGAAGGGGTATTTAAGTAATTTGATGTCATAGCCAATAAACAGTTTGAACGTGGTTTGGGTTGAGTTGGGTTCGGTAAACCCCTCCTCCAATTTCGTTTGTAGCAGTTCGATTAATTAACACATTTTTCTTTTCCCTACGAGCCATTTATTTAGTTTTATTTATTTATTTTAGTTTAGGTTGAAAGATAAATTTTTTTTATCAACCTGATATGTTATATTGATTGATTCTAATTAAAATTTACTCCAACAGGTATTGTTTATATTTGTATCGATATCTTTAGGGTATTTATGCAAATCTATGCTAAACATACATGCAAATGCGACTTGGAAAAATGATTTTTTTCAATTTTGAGTTAATTGAATCGAGCTCTTTAGTTTTTCAAAACAACTCGAATAATTTGAATAATTCAAATAACAAATCAATTTAAGTATCTCTTAAGTCATTGTCAATTTCTAAAATGTACAAATTAATCATTATTTAGAAAATACAATAAAAATTCAAATATTTTATAAAACATAAATAATATAAAATATAAAAATTAAAATTACATAAAAAGTTACGAGAAAGATAAATTAAAGCCTTAAACAAGTAAATTATGAAATCAATTTAATCGTACTAAATTATCTTTTTTTTTTCTCTCTCTCTTATTTTTTTATGAAAGACACTACAGCAAAACAGACTTTTATCGGCGTTTTTTGGGGCATTTAGCGGCGTTTATAAGCGTCACTAAAAGTGTTTGCGGCGCTTTTCTAAGCGCCACAAAAAACGCCGCCAATACAACCGTCGAAAATTTTTGAGGCGTTTAAGAGAAAAAAAGGCCGCTAAAGACCATGACTATTAGTGGCGTTTGTGAGAAAAGTTTAAAACGCCTAAAGTAATGGCCTTTAGCGGCTTTCTCAAAAAACGCTAAAAGTCATGGCCTTTAATGGCGCTTTTTCCAAAAACGCCGCTAAAAGTAGGGCCTTTAGCGCTTTTTTCAAAAACGCCACTAAAAGTCAGGGCATTTAGCGCTTTTCCCAAAAACGCATAAAATTTCTTGACATTTAGCGCTTTTATACAAACGCCGCTAATTTGTACTGATTTCAAAAGTACAATTTTTCAATATTATACCGCACTAAAACCAACCAATAACGATATAATTCCAACCCAAAACAAAGAATTTAGCATAAAAATCACAATCAATACATTAATTTAAATGATACTTGAAATTTAATAAATTAAATGAATGATAATCGAAAATATTGTAACAATAATGTTAAATGTAATAATGTCAAAACTTCTTACAACGAGAAACTAAATGTCTAAGACGGCGGTTTCGCGACTCATCAAACATCTCGTGATATCATATGTCAAGTGGTCTTGAGCTCTTCGTATTTTCGTTTCGCTCGCTTAGCATCGATGTCGCCTCTGCCTCCTCAGAGTCGCCATCGCTTTCCTCGCCGTTGTCGCTTCAGATCCGCCTAAGTCGTTGTCGAGTTCTTCATATTTTCTTTGAACATCGAATTTGTCGCTTCGCCAACCGTGTTTCTTGCATCCGAGCTATCTGTTTTGTAGCCTCTAAACTTCAAAGACGAGATTGACCCTAAGGCATGTATCACTGGGAGGCGGATCCAAAATATTGGGTGGGTAACACCATCCTTTAAATCGAACCCACCATACCTTTCAAGACCAAAACATCAAGATAATTCTATTAAAATATACTAAAGATTAGCGTAACTATCGATCAAGCAATGTACCTTTTCAGACCCAAAACATCTGTAATAATTCATTATCAATCTCCTCAAGACTATCAGAACTATCATCAAGCAGTAGCTTCATACTCGGCTTTCTTCTCCTTTAGTTTATCCTAATAAATCAATGAAAGAGTTAGAAACGAAATATATAAATAAGAAAGAATGCAACATAATTTAACATTATAAATTTAAAACTATAAACGATGAATTAAACTATTATAATTAAACATTAGAAATATTTATAAAAATAAAATTTTATTGAGTAAATATACCAAAATTTCTGCAGCTTGGATGTCACCGGAGATCCATCCTTCTTTCTATCGTAATGTCAAAAGTCAACGCGTCCAACTTTTTGACCACTTGAAGTTTCCTACATTTTAGCGTAAAAATATAATTTAATAGTATAAAGTAATTAATATTTGATGTAATTAATAAATTATAATACCTTGGCCTCACCTACACAAGCAAAACTTCTAGAACTCCGCCAAAGCGTGAATTTCTGCTTCATCACGCTTATTCCAACTCGCCACGGTCCTACATAATACAATTTGAATTATATATATAGTAAATACTATAAACCAAATAATTTATACGATTTTAGAAGTACGTAATACCTCTCCTTTTTTGAATTCCAAAATCTAACTTGATCTTCCCATTGGTACCTCAACATTCTTGTGGAACATTTCTTAATTTTTCATCGAGGCTTATGTCTTTCTTAAAATATAGTTTTTGAGCGTGCTTTTATTGTCTCTCCATTTTTACCCAATGTCTTCTTAACATAGTCATGAGACCTCTAAATTAAATCTACCTCAAGAAAAAAAGTATAAAAATTAATATAAATGAAAATTAAATTAAAGTATTATAAATTACATTCACGCTTTGTTACCTTAATATTTTCGAAAGCCCGATTTTTGTTGGCATCGCATGTGATGCCATGATTCGTAGTTAATGGCAACATATTGGCATTTCGTGCTAAAATGCCCAAATAGCCTCCTAACAATGAGCTTCAGATCCAACAGTTGGCCATGATTGTTTCTCCTTACTTTAACACGATCGGTAGGCTCTAAGTCGATAAATCTTTAAGTAATGTATGTCCCCAACCTCTGCAAGGCCCCACCACCTTCAAATGAAAAATGATATATTATTATATTAAAATTGAAAATGAATCAATAATAAAATTCAACATGCATGTAAAATAAACTTAACATTACTTTCAAATTCTCCGTGCTCGTCATCTATGTCCCAGTAGAGTAGAAGATCCAACAACCTGCTTGTTGTTCACTACTATTAGCTTCTTCCGGATTTGGAGTTTCATGGACAATATTTAAATCTCGTAATCGTCTTCTAGGCATTTTTCCTACAATACACATAAAATAGTTCAAAATTTTAGTAACAAATAACAACAATAATAGGACATTTAAAATAGTTAAATTATATAACATGACCAACATTAAAATTATAATATTACATATAAATAATAATCGTTAAATCTTAATACATCATATTTCGTAAATATCTTCGTCCACATCCTGACGAACCCATTGAAATTGTTGACTAGTACTAGGGATATTTTCAGTTAAGTCTTATTCTGGAAAAGGCAATGTTTCTGATCTTTCGACTATGTCATCTCTACTTCCACTCCCAATGTCGAAGAAGTCTCTAGGGGTGTTTCGAAGTACAACGTACCAACCCTCATCAATTGGATCTTCCGAGTAAAAAACTTGTTTAACTTGAGAAGAAAACACATACGGCTCGTCCATCGGTTGTTCTCCTGTGAATTAATCGAGAGAAATTCACCATTGTAAAGCCATATTGATCGCTTTTTAATTACATGAGCCGTATTCACATCAGCCCAATCACCTCGAAATAAGACAACTTTGCATTTGCCGTAATAATCCAACTCAATGATGTTAGTAATAAGTCCGTAATATTCCAAATTCCTCTCGACGATTCATCGTCCCTAGCACTAGCATAACTTGTAATCGAAGAATTAACAACAATTCGCAATTTTGGGTTCTCTCAATCTCTCGCGATACCTTGTATGAAATCAGATCCGTTGATGAGGAAGCCACTATATCTTTTAACTATTCTGTTGGACCTTGTGAAAGCCATTTAACGTCGTCATTTACTTCATTCCAACTCCAAACCTATTGAGTCAAAAGTAAATCGAGTAATTATGAATGTTATGAAAAATATTATTACTTGTCAATGAAAATTTAAATTGCATACCATTTGGCTTAACCATTCATGGAATGATTCTGCGAACAACTTATTAATTTCTCGTCGATTTAATCTTGAGATCGTGAACGAGCTCTCAATATTTGTTTGTACTCACTACGGTAAAAAGGTTTTACTTTGTTAGAAGACAAACAAATCATAATTGATGAGTATTTATCAAATTGTAGAACGTATTCAAATGGTTCCATTGAATCGTGATGAAAATAACGATCGATGTGCTTGGACCCACGATCTATCGCCTAATTCGTAATTTTGACTTTGCCGTCGGTTCTCTCAAACTTTGAAATAAATAAGTTTCACCAAATTATGATCTGTGAGCCCAAAGATTTCTACTTGGTCTGCTTCATTCTTATTTCAACATCTTCCAAATACCTCGAGCAGAAGTCATACATTCCTCGCCAAGTAGCCTCGGCAATTGATCCTTCCGGATAACGCTTATTGCGGCGATGACTTCAATTTGAAAGGAACCTAAACACGATATACAAACATTATCAAAAGTTGCAACTAAAGGCATTGAGTGAATGAAGGAATATTTTGCAAATAAAGTAAGACCTTTCAATAGGATACATCCATCGATAGAAAAACAGGTCCACCAAGAAGTGCTTCACGCGAGGTGAATTATCAAGTGCACCATAATAGTGAAGAAGGAAGGCGGGAATATCTTCTCTAGATTGCATAAAGTCAATGCGGCTCGATCTTGTAGTCTCTCAAGTTCTTGAACATTCAAAACTTTACCACAAATGCCTTTCATTATATTTGATACCAATTACAGGAGCGCCACCTTTTTTCGACATACAACACCGCATAGCAATCGGCGAAGTCTTGCATCAATATGTGATAGTCATGCGATTTTAAGCCATATAATCTTCGATCCTTAAGACTCACATATCGCGATATATTTGATGCATACGCATCCGGACCTTTATATCCTTCAACACCGTGATGAACACTTCTTTCTCCATCTTCGACATTGAAAAAATAGCGAGCGACAATCGATATTTCATATTCTAAGTACTCGGAGATGAAGCTCACGCCAATTCCCATGTGGACTAAATCAAGTCGACTCGAAGATTATCTTCGATTTTCCATCGACATTCAAAATAGTCCCAATGATGTTCTCAGAGACATTTTTCTCTATGTGCATGACATCAAGATTATGGCGTAAATCGATACTTCCAATAAGGCAACTCAAAAAATACTTTTTTTTCCACAAGTCCGCCTCATTAGGATCATCCTCTTCATCGATTCATCATCGATTCATCCCTAGATCTTCTATTTCTATGCGGGTTTGCGGTTGATTCATCTTTCCATAAATGAAATTCATATCTTTCAACATTAACAATATTTCGGATCCACCGGTCTGCGAAGGAGCTGGTCGAACTCTTCAAGACCATCAAACCGAAAGCACTCAAATCTAAATGTATGATTTTCGGTAACCACCGACGATGCCCCATGTAAGAAAACTTCTTCCCATTATATAACCATTGCGAACATGTCTACTGCAGACAATACGGACAAGCATAACGTCCTTGGTACTCCAACCGATAAATTAGCATAAGCGGAAAGTCTTTAATAGTCCATATTAATGCCGCACGAAATTAAAGTTCTCTTTTCTCATTGCATCGTATGTCCGAACACCAGCCCATAGTTGTTTTAACTCACAACAAGTGGTCGCAAATAGACGTCAATATCATTCCCCGCCCTTTCTCTCCGTGTATAATCATAGACAAGATAAAAGAAGATTGTTTCATGCAAACCCATGGAGGCAAATTGTAGGAACAAGCACCACAGCCAAGTAATCGTGACGTTGTGCTCATGAGTTTGTAAGGGTTAAATCCATCGGATACTAGCCCAAGCCTCACACTCCGAGGATCGCTTGCAATGCTTGGAAATTTAGAGTCAAAACATTTCCAAGCTAAAAAATCTGCAGGATACCTTAACAACCCATCATCGGTTCATCCATCAAGGTGCCACGTCATTGATTCGGCTGTCTTCGACAACATGAAAAGTCGTTGAAGCCTCGGAATTAGCGAAAAATATCGTAAAATTTTAATCGGCCTTTTTTTGATCGTGTATCGTGTTCATCCTCATTATCGTCCTCTATATTTCTATTAATCCAACGGATTGGCCGCATACATGACAAAGATTTGTTGGTTTATGCGGTCGCCTAATACAACATGCAATCATTTGGGCAATCGTGAATTTTGTTGTATCCAAGGCCCAAATCCTTTATCAATTTCTTCATGTCTTTGGAAGATTGAGGATTTTTACAAACGGAACATTTCTTGCGAAACTCTATGACATTGTCAACGAGTTTCCGTCCACCCCAAACATTTCAAGTGAAAAGACGAATACGTAATGACAGCTTGGAAAATTTTGATCCTCATACGCTTCTTCATTCATTTCACCAAGTAACGTGTAGAACCTCACCGCTTCTTCATTTGGTCGTTCATCCCAGACACTTCTTTCCCTTCAAAGGAAAGTATTTCCACCAAAATTATGATCATCGGTTGCACCTAAGTTAGGTGGAAATGACCCAAACCATCATCACAAGATATTAAAAGCATCCCGCAACATGTTTTCCATGTTATCGCTCACTAACATTCGATTGAAAGCACTATGAGGATACCCAGATTCATCGATGAAGATGCTCCACTAGATGTACACTCTCCATGAAAAACCATATTTTGTACCCCCGGACAAAGCCATCAACAACTAGATATTCGTAGACCACTTCACGATAATGCCAGTTAATATTGCAACACTTCTTACACGGGTAAAGAATCATATTCTCTTAGCTTACATTTTGAAATGCAAAATTCAGAAAAGTTTCTACTCCATTTCGATAGCCGTTGCTTACCCTTGACAATTTCATCCAACTCCTATCCATTTCAGTAGTTGTTGAAGTCTAAAGTTGACAATAAATTATACTACTAAATTGTTAATTAATAATTTATGTAAATAATGCTATGAAATTTGATCTTAAAATCAAGTAAGTTATGTATTCTTTAAGATCCATCATACGCTGCATTGTTACACCTAGGAGGATCCATTATATCTAACGGTGAGATATAAGGCAACCCGTCAGTTTCCAAATTTATATACTTTGAATCTTATTTTTTCTATACAAGTATTATGTAAGTTATGAAATTTAATCGTAAACTTATGTAAGTTATGAAATTTGATCTTAAAATTAAGTAAGTTATGTATTCTTTAAGATCCATCATACGTGGCATTGTTACACCTAGAGAGGATCCATTATATCTAATAAAGAGATATAAGGCAACCCGTCAGTTTCAAACCTATATACTTTGAATCTTATTTTTCTATACAAGTATTATGTAAGTTATGAAATTTAATCGTAAAATTATGTAAGTTATGAAATTTGATCTTAAAATTAGGTAAGTTATGTATTCTTTGAGATCCATCATACGTGGTATTGTTACACGTAGGGAGGATCCATTATATCTAACAGTGAGATATAAGGCAACCCGTCAAAGTTTCCTACCTATATACTTTGAATCTTATTTTTCTATACAAGTATTATGTAAGTTATGAAATTTAATCGTAAACTTATGTAAGTTATGAAATTTGATCTTAAAATTAGGTAAGTTATGTATTCTTTAAGATCCATCATACGTGGCATTGTTACACCTAGGGAGGATCCATTATATCATTCAGAGATATAAGGCAACCCGTCAGTTTCCACCTATATACTTGAATCTTTTTCTTTTATCTATACAAGTATTATGTAAGTTATGAAGTTTGATATTAACTTAAAATTAGGGGTTAGGGGTTAGAGGTTAGGGGTTAGGGGTTTAAAATTTAGTGGTTTAAAGGTTTAGGGTTTAGGGTTTAAAGTTTATAGTTTAAGGGTTGGGGGTTAGGGGTTAGAGGTTTAAGGTTAAAGGTTAGAGTTTTAGGGTTTAAGGGTTTAAGGGTTTAGTGTTTATGGTTTAAGGTTTAGGGTTTTAAAGTTTAAGGCTTAGGGTTTAAGATTTATAGTTAATTTTAAGGTTTAAGGTTTAAGGTTTTATGGTTTAAAATTTAAGGTTTAGGGTTTTAGGGTTTAGGGTTTAGGGTTTATGGTTTTAAGGTTTATGGTTTTAAAGTTTTAAGGTTTAGTGTTTTAAGGTTTAGGATTTAGGGTTTAAGGTTTAAGGTTTATAATTTTAGAGGTTTAAGTTTTAGGGTTTAGGGTTTAAGGTTAAGGGTTTATAATTTAGGGTTTAAGGTTTAGTGTTTAGGGTTTAAGGTTTAGGGTTTATGGTTTAGGGTTTAGGGTTTATGGTTTAAAGTTTAGTGTTTAAGGTTTAAAGTTTTAGGGTTTTAGGGTTTAAGGTTTATGTTTATGGTTTTAAAGTTTAGGGTTTTATGGTTTAGGGTTTAGAGTTTAGGGTTTGGGGTTTGAGTTTTCAAATTTGAGGTTTAGGATTTAAGGTTTGGAATTTGGGGTTAAAAATGAAAATATAAAAATACAAAATATATAGTGTATTTAAAAATACAAAAATGCTATAAGTCTCTATACTTTTCGTGTATTTGAAAATTATCCTCCTACTATATTATATAGTGTTATATCATATAATAAATTAGTAATTTATATATATACATCGATAATTAAACATTATAATATCACTTAATACTATATATTTTATTATAATATATAGTATAATAATAGTTATATATGTATTAATATTTTAGGAATAATTATATGTTATATTTTGTGTTAGTAATACTAATACATTATAATACATTATTGTATTATGTATTAGTAATATATCAATTTAGTATTGGTTTAAGGTCGGGTTAGATAATCGGTTTTAATTTTTTATAATAGTTATATAATATATTACAATATTATTATTAAAGCTTAATTTTATATATTTTAATAATTATTATTTTATATATTTTTATACATAAATAATTATAGTATTCAAATTATTTGTATTAAATTGATGTTTTAAAAAATTATTTCACTTTATAATTTAATATAATAAAATTATTATTAATTATTTTTCCTATTGATAAATTGTTAATATAAGTATACAATGCTTATGAAACACTTTCAAAAATATAGTCATTTATTTACATTTTATTTTTATTTTAAGTAATATTATAAAATTATATTAATTATTAATACTTATTATGATTGTTCAATTATAAATTGAGATTTTTGGGCTTTGGATTGAATTAATCTTGAAGTTAGGTCGATTGATATTGATTTTTGGGCTCGAGATAGTAACGAGTTCAAATTGGTACAGACGAAAAACTTATATTAATTATTAATACTTATTATGATTGTTCAATTATAATTTTCAAATACACGAAAAGTATAGAGACTTATAGCATATTTCAACCAATATAATAGGTTTTGCACACCATAAATTAAGGTTTTCAAATCGATACTAGAGTTTTGTAAAGTCCAAAGTCGATAGTTGTATGATATAGCAAGCATCCATATATAATAGCAAGCATAGACATAAAAGATGGTCATGGAATGGGAAGGGTACTCACGAATTGTTCCTAAGTCTTGAGGACTCCAATATCCGGATTTCACCGGAGAAAAGTTGGTACACAAATTGTCGCCACAAATAGCAATCATCGAAATTTTTAGGAACGTGTTAATTCAATCCTAAAACATATTGCTGCCATAAATCGCAAGTTTAGCACAAGGTCAGTTCTTCAATTCTACCCCCAAGAAATTATATGCATCTTTATATTTAAAAAAAAATCACAAAGCTAATATAGATTATCATATGCCATGTTAAATATTCATTTTAATATTAATCATGTTAAAATTTTAGGATATTAATAATTGAAAATCCATAAGCCTATACATACAATTGCACAAAATGCATCAAATCTTTGAAAATCAAAGAAAAATATACTAATACTAATAGCAACAGTAAAGTAATATAGAAATCTAGACCATTTACAGCTAAAGCAAGCAAATGACACAACCTTTAAGAGAAATAAATAACAGATAGCAAACTCGGGAGGAATAAACAAAGTGTTGAAAACATCAAAAACAACTTACATTTGTGAAGAAGTTGAGAAATGGCTTCTAATTTGGAACAAAGAATGAAGTTTAGATGGAGGACACATTGACTATGGTCAAGCAAGAATCATACAACTAAAGCAACCAAAACCTTCCACTTATGCCTGATCCAAAGATCCCTATTTGAATGAGAATGTGCTACTTTATTAGCAAACATTTGAAGCACCAAACAGATGCTAAAAATATCTCACAAACGCAACATTACAAATAAAGCAAAGCTAACTAAAAACTAGTAATTAAATGACAATAGTTCCAAGAACATATCACCGAATTTCACAACGCATTTTGCCAGCTATAACAATTCAATCATCAACTAAGCATTAAATTTAACAATTTAAAATCAATTAGGGTCCAAAATAGCAGAAAAAACAAAAGAAAAATAAATAAATCAAACAGAAATGCAAAAATCCTCCGAGTTAGAAATATGGCAAAGAAACCCTCGACAAATTTTGGAGTTGCGAACATTATGATAAAGGGTAGCGAAATATGGCAAAGAAACCTCGAATATGTCATAGACTACGTTGTAGCAACAAAACTAGAAATCTCAAAGAGATATTTTAATCTTTAATATTTACAAAATATCTAAGGATAAAGGATATGATAAAGGGTAGATGTAAATATGCATGTCGGTTTAAAGAAGAGTGAGTAGACATTTTGGAAGTCCTACCTTGAATTTTCAAGAAAAGCAAGTCCTTATTGCTAGGATATTGAACCTGTACCATGAAGCGTAATCAATTATTTGATATGCACCTTGCGTTCACATGCAAAAAGGATTATATAATGAGTAGGAAACGAAGATTGAGGAGACAAAATGCAGACGGAGGACCTAGATCTTAATCTCTAACAAGGATCTCTAACCCGAATTAACACGCAGACACAAACAATAACCTAGATGGACAAACACGAACAAATATGACACTTTGCAAAAGCAAAACCAAAAGAAATCGATGCGTCTTTGTAAAACAAAATTAACACGAATGAAATTTTATGCATGGCCATGCTTTAATTCTAAGGAGAGCACAATACTGAAGTACCTCTGGAGCGGCGACGGTGAGAGAAGATCGACGGTGGAGATTTGAAAAATGAGGATTTCGATCAGAAGAGATTTCGGAAGTTGGCAATTTAGGGATTGCAAAATCTGGGAAAAAACTTGGGGAAATGGAGATGGTGGTGAAAAGAATTGGGGGAAATTTTGGGGAAATCTGATTTGGGGAAAGGAATAAAGGGTTTTGTGTAAAATTTTGGGGAAATCTGATTTGAAAAAAAAATAAAAGGATTTTCGGGGTAAATAAAACGAAGTCGTTTAAGTGAAATTGAAATAATATTATTTGTGGCGTTTATGAAAAACGCCACTATTGCATAACATTTGCGGCGTTTTTAGAAAAAAACGCCACTAAAAAATAAATTAATGATGAGAAACGACGTCGTCCAGAGCAAATTGGTATTGCAAATTTGCGGCGTTTATGGAAAACGCCACTAAAATTTTATTTTCTCTTTTGAAACGTCGTCATTTAGGAAAATGGGAATTGCAATTTTTCACCATTTAACGCCACTAAAAGTTTAATACTTTGTAATGAAATGGTGCCGTATAAATGGAATTGATATTGCAAATTTATGCGTTTATTAAAAACGCATACTAAAAATTAATTTCTTGTCGAAAAACGCATCGTTTTAGGCAATGGTTAATGCACATTTGCGCGCGTTTTCAGAAAAACGCTACTAAAACTTAGTTCCCTAACCTGAACGAAACCATTTAGGGCATATTGGTATTGTATATTTATGACGTTCAAGGAAAACGCCACTAAAAATCTTATTCTGTTGTATGTATTGTTGTTTAGGTTTAAATTTGCGGTGTTCCTTATAAATGCCACTAAGTGTTTAATACTCTAAAACGAAAACTAGCTGCTTGAGTCTAATTGGTTTTGCAAATTTCGCATTTATGTAAACGCCACTAAAAATTTAATTCCACATTATGTAAACGTCGTTTTACGGTAAATGATTATTGCGAATTAAAGGCGCTTTCAGTAAAAACGCTCACTAAAAATCAATACGTTGTATTGAACTGCGTCGTTTTGTCAAATTAGTAGTGCAAATTTATGTTTATTACAAATGCCACTAATATATTGAATACCATACAATAAACACATACCCCAAAAACAATTTCCTTCCAAACCCACGACCCTAAACTTATAAACCATAAACCATAAACCACGACCCATATTCACCATTTCCCTTAAACCCTAACCTTAAACCTAAACCCCAACCACTAACACTTAAACCTTAATACCGATAAACACTAAAATATTGAATACTATACCCATACCCCAAAAAACAAACCCTAAACTATAAAATTAACATACTAAACATTAAACCCTAAATCAATTTTAATAGCTTAATTTATAACTTAAATGAAAATGTAACTTTTCATAATTAAGTAACTTAATTGAAAATTTCTCATTGCTTATAAGTGAATGTATCAAAATAAAATATAATTCAAAACAAGAATAAGAGAAAATATAGAAAACTATTAGCGGTGTTTGTGAAAAGCGTAGCTAATATAGACCTTTAGCGTTTTTCAAAAAGCGTAGCTAATTCTCCGATCTTCATGGCGTTTTTCTTAAAGCGCCGCTAATTCTCCTACCTTTAGCAGCGTTTTTGAAAGGCGCTAATGCTCCGACCTTTAGCGGCGTTTTCCAAAAGCGCCGCCATCGTCCGGCCTTTTGCGGCGTTTTTTGAAAAGCACCGCTAATGCTCCGATCTTTAGCGGCTTTTGGAAAAACGCTTATATATCCTTTTAGCGCATTTGTAAAAAAAAGGTCGCTATTTCTCAACTTTTTCCGGCGTTTTCTTTAAAACGCCGCTAAATGATAATATTTGCGGCGTTTTTTGTTAAAACGCCACTAAAAGCGCCGCTAAAAGTCTGTTTTGGTGTACTGAGAGTTTTCAAATATATATGTGAAAAGATTTTATGAGACAGGGATATTATCCTTTTCCAATAATTTTATGCCACATTAGTAATTTCATCCTGAATTTCAGGATTTTAATTTAGATTTGATTTTTTTCAAGGTGAAAAATATTGAAATTCAGGAAGAAAATGCTTATGTGACATAAAACTATTGAAAAAAGATATAGATGATGTGGTATCATTGTTTCATACAATCTCATATATATATATATATTAAATCCAATAGGAGAATAATAAATTAAATTTTTTCTTCGATTTTCAACTTTTTTCTTCTAAAAATTCAAATCCAACTAAAATTGCTAAAAATTTGTTTTGTCATCCTCATATTGAAAAGTGATAAGGATAACATGGAATCACAGTTTCATATAAATCATTCTCTCTATATATATGGTCTCTCTCTAACTTGGAATTTAGTGATCATGTCAATAAAATTTCAAGTTGATTTGTTTTAATTTTATTTTAATTTAACTCAAACAAATTTATTTAAATTAATTCAAATTTCATTACACTCAACTTAATTCATAAGATAACAAAGTAAAGCACATCTACTAAACTATCTCGAAATAGGCTTACCACTATCCAAATCAATGATCTCTATTAAATGTGTAATTGTTCTTCTAAACCACCACACCAATACTTGAAAAATAATAAATATGTAAGGATTAGGAAAGTAGGTCCACTTTCCACTTAAATCTCAAATTTCTTCATAAATGGTAAAGGGTAACCTTCAAACAAATATATATAATGATGTTGGTGAACCACTTGAGGAGGTACGTGTAAAACCAGTTGTTTTTAAGTGCCATTTAGTAACCAAAGACAAATCATCCCCCAATCATTAGTCTCTTTGTTGTCTTAATTTGCAGTATGTTTCTGGTTCTGTCTAAGTGGTGAAGTCAAAGTTACTAAATTTGTCGAGAATAAGATATATAAGTAAACCCAATTATCCAAATCTTGGGCACTTGTCGAACTGCTGTCAACTTCTTTCGTTTGGGTAGGCACAGTTGAGATTTTTTTAACTTCAGGTTTTTATGTAATAATTGCAACTATGCTGATGATTTTACGACAAAATATTCCACTTAGACTTTGGGGAAAAGATCCACGGGTTGAGTTTTAAATAAATTTTTTTATTCGAGTTCGGCTCGAATTTGTAAAATAAAATTTGTTATTTTTTGTTATTATTTTATCACTGTTTTGGTATCGTTTAGTTATTATATTGTTATTATTTTATTATTATTATTTTGGATATTGTATAATCTTTATTTTATTGTTAATTTTATTATTATTTTAGAGGAATTTACTTGTTGAGTTAAATCTATCTTAGTGTTATTTGAGTATAAATAATTTTTAACATATTTTCAGTTTATTGGAAAATATTTATTTTAATATCTTTAGTGTATTTGATCTATTATATTTTTTAAATTTAATTTTATATAAAATAATAATAATAATAATTTAATACGGGTGGAATAAGCTAGGCTCGAGTTTTTAATATTTTTATCCAATCCGAGCTTGGGCAAATTTTTAGGCCCATTTTTTGGGCCAAGCCCGAGCCTAAAAAATGGGCCTAAAATTCTATTAAGTCCCGACTCAACCCATGATCACCTCTAACTCTACCTACGAGGAAATAATAATTTAATTTTGAGGGTGGAAATAAAATTATAAAATTTTAAGTTAAAATAAAATAATGAAGTTGCAGATTGCCAGAGTTCACAATGAAGTTGCAAATTTTTTGGCTAAGTATGCTGCTATACGATTCACAAGTATCAAGTGTTTTTCGAACCTCCTCAAGTTGTGCAGGGTTTAGTTCAGAAAGATTTTATGAGTTGTTGATTCCATGCTTGTTATTGTAATCGCCTAGTGCTATTTTCATTTACTAAAAAAAAAAAAAAGTTAAAACCAAAATCTCAAGTCCAAAATAAAAAGAAATTAAACACAATACCCAAATACAATTTGTAAATGTTAAAATCCAATTCAAAATTCAATTCTAAAACTAATAATTTATGCAAATATTAAATTTTAATAATATTTTATATATTGTTAGTTATAATTTATAAGCATGTATTTTAATATACTAAATTATACATACCTATTGATGTTATATCTTTTATTATAAGCTATAATATAATAATAATTATTATATTAATATTTATCAAATATATTAATATTTATTATAAGTTATTGATGTTTTTTAGGTTTTGAGTCGAATTTATCTCGGAGTGAACCAGATTGGTCTCGAGCTCGTGTCTGTTACGAGCTCGAGCTTTCTTAGGCTTGGGTTCTGTCGGACTCAGATCTATTACAGGCTCGAGCTTTTTCAAACTCAGATCGTTGTGGGCTTGGATCGGCATGGACTGACTTTTGAGCTCAAGCCTATTTTGCCAACTCTAGAGCTACCCAAATAAAAACCTACCACTTACTCCTTTAGAGGCTTGAAAAGCCTGAATAAATTTAATAGGTGAACAGCCCCTAACCATGAGACATTGAAATTTGAAATTTTCTTTTATATACAGATGCCTATATATGATCATATATATATATATGTTCCACAAACATATCTAAACCTTATGTACTGCATGAAATAAATGTTTGGAAGTCAACAAACAGATCCGCACTCATTAATCCCCAATTTTAAGAACTTTGGGACGTATCATTCATTGAAAATCAACGGCTGTCAATAGGATGGTATTGTTTCCAATAGATTATCTCCTGATTTTATCAAGAACTCGGATATTTGAAGAGGCAACGAGTTCAACATATTGAAAACACGTCAACGGATGATTGAAAAAACGGATTATGCATACGCATGTAATCACTCACCAAAAAAATATCAACATTTACTCTTGACATATAAACCTTAGGTTATGAAGTCCACTTGGTTTAGATGATTAATATCAGGTCCATAATATAGCCCATAATGTTTGCTTATTCAAGGCATGTAAGAGGGCAAAATGACATTTTAAAACCCTTTTATCACATTAGAGGACAAATGGCATTACATATTAATGGTTTGGTAACCAAACAAAATTTTGTTGCAAGAACCCTGCATGTCCCCAACCCCCACTATATTATTTCTTTTCCTTGCTGCTGGTCTAGAGGGAATTTGAATGTATGGAGTAGATAGGTAAATTCAACGAGTTGGTTTAGTTTTGAATCGAGTTAATATGGATTAAATTAATTTAGATTTTAAAATTTTTGGGTTATTTTAGGTTTATATCAATTTCGAGTTTAAATCATTTTAGGACTTATGTTTTTTTAGATTTTTAGTATCGAGTCGTTACAATTCAGATCACTTTAGCTTAAAATCGTTTCAAGTTTCAAGCCAAATTTGTGTTTAGGTCCATTAATGTTCAAGTTGAACAAGTTCAAACTATTGGTTCTTTTTAAAGGTGGAGATAAGAGAGCAAACAATAGCTTTGCCCCCTCCCAAATACTAAAATTGCATTTGAACACCATAAAAAATTTACTATTCATTTTCGATTCTTAAAGCAATTTCCTAACTTTACCCTTTAAATTTTTTTTTATATAATCAAATTGAGTTTAACCGAGTTAAAATTGTTGAAATCAAATAAAAGGTGGTATTGCCATTTAAATTTGGTTTCAAACCCTAAACCCATCTTGAATTGAAAACTAAACAGAGAAAGGCCCAACATATAATAATATCCATACCCAATGATTTTCACAATTAAGCCCTCTTTTTAATGGTAAAATTCTTACAAGAAATAACACATACATAATTCAGATCTAGACAAAAGAAACATGGAAGAGAGAATCTTGCAAATTGCAATGCCAATTTTATTATATACATATATACAACAGTAAGCTATAAGTATAGGGACTAGAGTAACAGTGGCACAAAGAGCTATGCAGGAAACACACAGATAAGCTGTCGGCTACATAAACAAGTAATAAAACCGGGCATTATGTAAATAAGAACCTTCCCGTGCCGTGCAGTCTTTTAGGTTAAATTATGCTATTAGTACTAGTATTTTAATTCCATCCATTTTAGTTTTTAAATTTTAAAATTTTAAATTTTTAGTTTTGACTTAAACAAAATAGTTAAATTTGTTTTATTAAATTCAATTATTAGTATTGTATTATACGTGTAATTGTAAATTTAGTTTAAATTCTCTAACTGTATCATTCTAAGTCCCTATACTTTTAAATTTTAAAATTTTAATCTTGATATAAATGACCGTCGCTAATCGATTAGTTGGATTTGTAGTGAGTAAATGTGAAAATTTATAAGCTAACATAGCATTAAACATAATACGTTTACGCATCAAATTTTAAAAATATCATAACTTAATTATTTAATAATTATCATTTGATGAGGGCTGAAATTTTAAAATTCGAAAAAGTACAGCGACTGAAATTGATCAAACTAACTTCCATAAGTACAGGGACTAATAGCAGAATTTAACCCTCCTTTTAAGACATGACATTGGCCCCGCTTTTCAGATTCTCCCCATCACCACCACCGCATTTGCTGCCATTATTGGCTGCTCAACTCAACACTCTTTGTCCTTTCTCTCCCCTAATATACTAATCTTCTTCTCAGCAACATCCTTCTGTGATGAGTACAAATGCAATTCAGTCCCCAGTTTTCTTTTACTTTTTTTTTTTCACTAAGGAAAATGACAAAAAAGTCAATCACGTTCAGACCAGTTGCCTACTTCTTGTCTTGAAATGATGATAATGAAAAGTTGGCTTTACGGACCAGAGACAAATCTTAACATTAAGTCTTCATAGTACTTAATTAAAAATTGCAAAAGAAATTGACGGTTTAATTATAAATTTTATAAGTTTTAAGGGTTTCCACAACCTTCGCCCTTTCATCTCTACCGCACAAAAACTATATAATAATTATTTCCAGGGGTTAATTGCAACATTCTAAACTATGACTTTAATTTTAATTAAGTTCTTAAAGTATTATATCAATCAATTTTTTTATAATCGTAACTTTTAGATTGGAAGTTAAATGCTAGCTTAGATCTAATGTGAAACATATATAACACTCGCATCAACAATTTAGGTCTAATGAGATAAAAAAAAAAACTCTTTTACTTTTAATTATATTTTTATCTAGGTTGTCTATAGAGTAAGCACGCGCATGTCTATAAATTAACCCATATATTTTAAATACATGCCACGTAAATATTTAAAGCCTAAATTGATATTAAATTGATAAAAAAATCTAATTTATACTAATATTTTAGAGATTTAATAAACTAAATTAAGATCTATACCATAGTTTGAAGACATATGATAGAAATCTCTATGTTTCAACATGTAATATATTATATATACACATATATAGTTCATCTAGTTGCCATGTGACTAGTACTGTCCAGTATCACCTGCAGGAGCCAAAAAACAAAGAACTTGAAAAGCCAATAGTTAAGATCCAATCAAATCAGCTTAATTTTGGCTTTTTGGGGGTGGATTTGTATAAATAAACCGGAGTTAGTTGTGGTCTATGGTGCATTAATTAATTGTTTTAAGGGACAAAGCATCATTTAATCCTTGAATTTGACAGCCTTTTCTAATTTGGTCCCTAAACATTTTTTGATCCACCCAATGTTAGTTTCGAAACTTGACAATTTTTCAATTTGGCCCTTGAACTTGAATTTTACTAATTTATGATAATGGGGCACCCTAAGAAGATTGTATCACATCATCATATATTGAAAATTAAAATAAATACAATTTAAAAAATTATAATTTTTTTAAAATTTCAAGTGTTGACATGGTACATTCTTAAAGTGTACACATTGACGGAACCTAAGTTCATGGACCAAATTGAAAAAATCTGCCAAATATTCAGGGGCCCATAGTGAATTGTTATCAAATTCAGGGACTAAATGTTACTTTGTCCATTGTTTTAACAAATTGACACCCCAGATACTCCCTATAGTTTGACTTAATGCCAGTTGGGTGAAGACCCAAATTGAAGATCTTGTTAATCAAACTCCAGCCTGTTCACATGATTTTTTTTTTCCTTTCTATTTTTTAATGAAAGCTTTAACAAACAAAATTAATTAATTAATTAATCCGTTTGAATGATATTATAATTATAGCCTTGAAGGGTGCAAATTTGATGAAATCTAGTACCCATGCATGGCTGATTGCCCGCACGAGGGTGTGTCGAACCACGACCCGCCGCCGCCGCATGGGTGCCAAGTGCTGCCGCGTGGGTGAAACTTAGATTACCGTACATAAAATTAAGGGTTGAGCCAGTGAATATATATATATATATAGTACATGATATTAAGAGATGGAGGGTCAGTGACTTTGTTCTTGTTAGGGTTCTCGCAGTTCGTACATCAATGGCGTTTGTTTTCAACTATCTCAAAGATTCCATGAACGAAATTACAGGTTGGGGAGGCATTCCATTTATTACCCTAATTTCCTTACATTTAACTACTCGAGAATGTCGATCGAGTTTTATCTTAGTTGATGTTGTTGTTGTCGTAATAATAAAGAGGATGTGAGTTTAAACGTTTTTAAATGTGTATTATCTTTCGATTTAAAGGTTTGGAGGTTATGAGTAATAGCAGATCTTGTATAAAAAGAACTTACTTGATAATTTAAAAACTTTAAAATCTTAAATTTGAGTTATACATTTTGTAAATATATGGGTTCTCTTCGATGATATAGTTATAACTTTACAAAAATAGAGTTAGAAACTTGAACGTGTATGAGTTGTTACCTTTTTCTTTTCCACATTGGTCTAATGTTGGTTTTTCTTCCATATGATATACTTAGATTTAAGATTCAATCTCTCTACTTTAATTTGATAAAAATTTGATCCTTTATACTACATTTGATAGGAGTATTATTTATTCCACTACAGCAAAACAGACTTTTAGCGGCGTTTTTAGTGGCGTTTTAAATTAAAACGCCGTAATTATTATACAGAAGCGGCGTTTTAAGGAAACCGTCGCTAAAAATGAGTAATAGCGCGTTTATTTAACAAACGCCGCTAAAATGATATATAGCGCTTATTATTAAACGCCGCTATAAGTCGACTATTAGCGCGCTGAGGAAGAACGCCGCTATAAGTCGACATTTAGCGCTTCTAAAAACGCCATATAAGTCCGACCATTAGCGGCACTTCATGAAAAACGCCGCTATAAGTCCGACTTTTAGCGGCGATTCCTGAAAAACGCCGCTATAAGTCCGACCTTTAGCGGCGCTTCCTGAAAAACGCCGCTATTAGTCCGATCTTTGGCGGCGCTTTCTGAAAAACGCCGCTATAAGTCCGATCTTTAGCGGCGCTTCCTGAAAAACGCCGCTATAAGTCGGACCATTGGTGGCGCTTTTGTAAAAACGCCGCTATAAGTCCTTTCTTTACCAATTTTTTGGATTTTTTAAATTGATATATTAAATAATTTATTATATAATCGTAAAAGATATATATTAATTTGAAAATATTAAATTAATTATCATCATAGTTTGGGATTCTGGTTTAGCATATATATATAGTTTAGAGTCTAAGGTTTATTAGGGGGATGCATGTGTTAGGGTTTCATGAGTGTTAATAGTTGAACCTAAATTGATAAATAAGAAAAGCAACGAGATTAAACTCCTAAAAATAAAAGCATATTGACCAAATTCCAAATTTGTGAATATAAAGAGTACTTATACCAAATTATAATTATACTTTACATTATTTAAAAGATAATAGATAAGCTTTATATATATTTAAATGTTATTTAAATTTATTAAAATATTGAAAGAAATATTGTATAATATTCAAAACTTATCTAAATAATTTAAGGTTTAAGGCTTAATTACCAGATTAATTAAGGTTTAAGTGTTAATGGTTAGGGGTTAAGGTTTAGGGTTAAGGATTTAGGAGGAAACGGTTAATGGGTTATGGTTTTGGGTTTTGGGTTTAGGGTTTAGGGTTTATGGGTTTAAGGTTTATAGGTTTAGGGTCAGGGGTTTAGAAGGAATGGTGAATGTGTTGGGTTTTTGAGTTTAGGGTTTATGGTTTAAGTTTATAAGGGTTTAGGGTTTAGGGTTTAAGGTTTAAGGTGTAGGGTGTAGGGTTTAGGGTATTAGCTATATGACCCAAAATCACGAAACTGAAATCTCTCATAAGGGTCGGATTTAGGGTTTAAGAATGGTGAATGTGTTTGGGTTTATTGTATAGTGGTTAATATATATGTTAGTGTTTAGCGGTATTGGGTTGATGGGTTGGGGTTTTAGGTTTAAGGTTTATAGATTATAGTGTATGGGTTTAGGGGAAATGGTTGATGTGTTAGGTTTTTGATTTTAGGGTTTATGGTTCAAGTTTAGGAGTTTAGGATTTAAGGTTTAGGGTTTAGGGCCCAAAATCCAAACCAAATCTCTCACGAGGATTTATGGTTAATATTAAAATATATGTTTTGTACTACACTAACATTGGCCACTTGAATTCAATTTGTAAACTCTATTTTGATCCAAATTAAAAGACCCTACCATTTGTAAACTGTAAAAAGAAAGTATAGAAATGATTTGAAAAACTTCAAATAAGCTTAAATTAATATGTTAAAATGAAGTGTTTAAATAAATATTTAAATTAAACGATGGTTGTATTTAAATGTAAATGTAATATTTCTTACTCAAAATATAGGTTGAAATCGAGATAGAGGATATTACATGTATATATAGTAAGATAAATATAGTTTTCTTAAAAAGTTTAAAATTATAAAATCTTGAAAAATTTGAATTTTTTTAAAAGTTTAATATTTAAAATTTAAAAAATAAAAAAATGATAATATAAGTAAAAAATATGTGAAATTAAAAATAAGTGAAAATAAAAAATTTAAAATTGAGAATAGTGGCGTTTATAAACAAATGCATAAATATGTTTATGTATTTTTATTTAAAACGACGTAGTTTTCAATATTTTAGTGGCGCTTATCTCAAAACGCCGCAATAAGTTGGATATAGCGCTTACGCAAAACGCCGCAAGTAGGTGTATGTAATTTTAATTAAAACGACGTAGTTTTCCATTTTTAGTGGCGTTTATTTTGAAAACGCAATAAGTTAGATATAGCGCGCTTTTAAAAACGCCGCAAATATGTTGATGTATTTTAATTAAAACGAAGTAGTTTTCCATATTTTAGTGACGTTTCATTTTCAAAAGCCGCAAAAGTTAGATAAAGCGGCGCTTTTGAAAAACGCCGCAAGTATATGTATGTAATTTTAATTAAAACGATGTAGTTTCCCATTTTTTAGTGGCGTTTATTTTTAAAATGCCGCAATAAGTGGGGATATAGCGGCGCTTTTAAAAAACGCCGCAAATATGTTGATGTATTTTTAATTAAAACGAAGTAGTTTTCCAGATTTTAGTGGTGTTTCATTTTAAAACGCCGCAATAAGTTGGGATATAGCGGCGCTTTTTAAAAACGCCGCAAACATGTTTTATTTATTTTTAATTAAACGCCGTAGTTTTCAATATTTTAGTGGCGTTTCATTTTCAAACGCCGCAATAAGTTGGAGATAAGCGCTTTTGAAAAACGCCGCAAATATGTTGATGTATTTTTAATTAAAACGAAGTAGTTTTCAGATTTTAGTGGTGTTTCATTTTAAAACGCCGCAATAAGTTAGATATAGCGCTTTTGAAGAACGCCGCAAACATGTTTTATTTATTTTTAATTAAAACGCCGTAGTTTTCAATATTTTAGTGGCGTTTCATTTTCAAACGCGCAATAAGTTGGGAGATAGCGGCGCTTTTGAAAAACGCCGCAAATATGTTTTTTATTTTTAATTAAAACGACGTAGTTTTCAATATTTTAGTGGCGTTTAATTGTCAAACGCAATAAGTTGGGATATAGCGCTTTTGAAAACGCCGCAAACATGTTTTATTTATTTTTAATTAAGACGACGTAGTTTTCAATATTGTAGTGGCGTTTATTTTGGAAACGCCGCATATATGTTGACTCTAACGGCGCTTATCGTATAAACGCCGCAAAGCTTGAGTTGTTTTTAGTGTAAACGTCGCCGTTTTGCTCTCATCCATTTCCAACCCTTAAACCCGATTGACTGAATTTCCCCATCATTTCTCTCGAAAATAATTTCCCCTCACTGAAATCCCTAAATTTCTAAAGGTTTTGTTTCTTTGATTTCTCTCTTCATTTCATACCTCTCTCCAAATCGACACCATCCTACTTCATCCGATCAATAAGCTCTTCGTCCTCCACGGCTCCACCTCTCTTCGTCGCCACCAACGCTCCTTCGCCTTCAAGCTTTAGCTCTCTTTCTCCCGATCGTCAAGCATGCACATCTCGATTCCCAAAAGGTAACATGCAAGTGAACAAGCGATGGGTGATTTTGCATTTCGATTAATTTGTTAATGGTTGAAAATTGAGAAAATTGAAGCTTCGTTGTAATGGATTTTATGTTTATAACTCTATTTTTATTTTTGATTATTCTTGAATAATAGGGTGATATTTTGTGCGTTGTCACTTGGATCGCATTCTCGCTTGCGGTGTACTTTTGTTCTGCTTCCATTGTCGGAAGGTAAATCGCTTCCCCTTTTAGTCCCTCTCAGAGCCATAATGTGGATTTTATGTTTATCATCTTTGTTGATCAATTTCTTCTTGAATCTCGATATAAATTGAATACCTACGCATTTCTTAGCCTAACTCAATCCCATCAAGCCAAATTATATGAAGTAACAAGATCAAGCCTTGAGTTACTTACATGTGTGTTGTATATAAAATTGTTGAAATTTGAGTTTAAATATAGTAATTCTTTTACTATCATCGAGTTGCGATTATTATTATTATTATTAAAAACATTGCATGTTCATTGTCCCAATGACATTAAGAAGATGGCGTAAGATCATGACATATAATGTTCACAATATTCTTTAAAATTTATCTTCCATCATTGTGCATGTGAGAAAATTAGCAAAGGTTGTGTGAGATATATACAAAACCAAGACCAGGAGAATCAAATGTTAGACATTACAGAACTTAGTGCTTCCAAAAAGTTGTTTTAATATTTTTTTCTCTAATGTATGTATATAGATGTATATGTATCTCCCATATATCCTATGACAAGGATTTGGAATTAGAGAGATGCAAAATTCTTATTCTTGCCTATGCAATTAATATCTTCAACATAATAAAATATATACTCATACTTTTAATAATAAAATGCTCTAAAGATTGAATTTTCACGTTTGGTTCGGTCAGCACGATAATAGGAGCATGTGCCTTACACGTGACCCATTTTTCATATGCATTTCGGTAGAAATCTATGTTGCATTTGCAGCATTTCAAGACTTGGTTTTTGCTCGATTATGGGTTTCGAATAATAGAGTAATGGTTTTTTAAACACTCTCAATTTTACATTTTATTTTGATATAAATTTTGGCTTGTTGGATGGATCTTTGTTGATGTTTTCTAAATATATTATTATATTGATGATGTTGGTCAGCGATCTGGGCCTTTTTGGATCAATTAACCATATTGATCAATTTAAATGCTTAAGTTATCAATTTAAATGCTTAAGTTACTTAAATTGATCCTTTTTTCTATGTATATATTATGATATATATGTTTGCATGTAAGTTATTGTTTCTAATTGTTTATGCTTAAGTTATTCCTTTAATATCGTTTTTAATATATATTTGTATGAAGTAAATTGATCTCATGTTGTTTCTATGTCGCCATCGCTTCCTCGGTCCTCAAGAATCGTTGGATTGGATTTGGTGGTAATAACTTAATTGTATGAAATCATTATTATTCTTATTTATATGTTGTTGCTTGCTTGGAGGTTGTTAAACAATTTTGTGAATATATATCCCTTTTCACGCAAATTGATCAAATTAAATGTGTATTTTCATTAACTTCAAATTGAGGCATAATGCCATTACATATAATAGGGTGATAAAAACAAACAAATTTGACCTAAACATCTACCTATTACTACTACTTACATCGAAACTAAACTAAACTAGACTTGCACACTTGGTTAAGTTGATTTATCACTCAAATGTCAACAAAAATACATCAAGTACATTAACAACTTGGTTCTAATTTAACTAAGTTAAAGGTATGGAATGATATAAAGATTAACATAAACACAATATAAAATTTAATTGTTAAAAATGTTATAAATTTGTTATATATTAAATTTAATTCTTGTAATTTTTGGTTGTTGTTAAATTTGAAAATGTAAAAATTAATTTTCCGATTAACTTTAATTTAACAAATAATAATAAAATAATAATATAGATCATTATAATAATAATAATAATAATAGTTATAATAATAATAATAATAATAATAAAGATAATAATAAAGATAATAATAGTAATAATAATAATAATAATAATAATAATAATAATAATTAAGATAATAATAAAGATAAAGATAATAATAAAGATAATAATACGGCAATTGCAAAGTTGTCTTATTTCGAGGTGATTGGGCTGATGTGAATACGGCTCGCGGAATTAAAAACGATCAATATGGCTTTACAATGGTGAATTTCTCTCGATTGATTCACACCGGAGAACAACTGATGGACGAGCCGTATGTGTTTTCTTCTCAAGTTAAACAAGTTTTTTACTCCGAAGATCCAACTGATGAGGGTTGGTACGTTGTACTTCGAAACACCCCTAGAGACTTGTTCGACATTGGCAGTGGAAGTAGAGATGACATAGTCGAAAGATCAGAAACTTTGCCTTTTCCAGAACAAGACTTAACTGAAAATATCCCTAGTACTAGTCAACAATTTCAATGGGTTCGTCAGGATGTGGACGAAGATATTTACGAAATATGATGTAGTAAGATTTAATGATTTATTATTTATATGTAATATTATAATTTTCATGTTGGTCATGTTATATAATTTAACTATTTTAAATGTCCTATTATTGTTGTTATTTGTTACTAAAATTTTGAACTATTTTATGTTTATTGCGGAAAAATGCCTAGAAAGACGATTACGAGGTTTAAATATTAGAAATTATACTCCAAATTCGAAGACGTAAATAGTGGATGAGGATACGCTTGTTGGATCTTCTACTCTGCCGGACATAGATGACGAGCATGGAGAATTCCAAAGTAATGTTAAGTTTATTTTACATGCATGTTGAATTTTATTATTGATTCATTTTTCAATTTTAATATAATAATATATCATTTTTCAGCTGAGGGTGGTGGGGCCTTGAGCTCGGGGACGTCGTTGCTTCTGATTTATATGACTTACTGACCTACCCAATGTGTTGAAGTAAGGAGAAAGCGATAATGGCCACCTATCGGATCTGAAGCTCGATTGTTGGCGAGCTATTTGGGCGTTATAGCACGAAATTCAATATGTTGCCCATTAACTATTTAATCATGGCATCACATGCCCGATGCCAACAAAAATCGTGTTCTCGAAAATATTAAGGTAATAAAAGGTGAATGTAATTTATAATACTTTCATTTAACCTTCATTTATATTAACTTTTTAAAAAAATTTGTGGTAGATTTGCTTTAGAGGTCTCCGATGACTATATTAAGAAGACGTTGGCTAAAAAATGGAGAGACAATAAAAGCACCCTAAAAACAATATTTTAAGAAAGACATCACCTCGACGAAAAATCGAAAAATTTCCACGGGAATGTTGAGGTACCAATGGGAAGATCAAGTTAGATTACGAATTCAAAGAAAGGAGAGGTATTACGTACTTTCAAAGTCTTAGAAATTTTTGGTTTATCATATTTATTATATAAATAATTCAAATCCCATTATGTAGGACCGTGAGCGAGTTGGAACAAGCGTGAGATGAAACAACAATTCACGCATTACCTGCAGTTCCAAAAGTTTTGCTTGTGTGGTCGAATTTGAGGTATTGTAATTTATTACTTCTTTCAAATATTAATGATTTATACTATTAACTTATATTTTTTCTGCTATAATGTAGGAAGTTTCGTCAGGTCAAAAAGTTGGACGGCTTCAACTTTTTGACATTACGCATAGGAAGAAGGATGGATCTCCGATGACATCCAAGGCTGCAGAAATTTTGGTATATTTATTTAATAAAAGTTGATTTTTTATAAATATTTATAATGTTTAATTATAATGGTTTAATTCATCGTTTGTAGTTTTAAATTTCTAATTTTAAGTTATGTTCCATTCATTTTTATTATATATTTCGTTTCTAACTCTTTTATTGATTTATTAG
Organism: Gossypium rotundifolium; assembly: GCA_025506655.1. Lineage (NCBI taxonomy): Eukaryota > Viridiplantae > Streptophyta > Magnoliopsida > Malvales > Malvaceae > Gossypium > Gossypium rotundifolium. The sequence continues at coordinate 13,842,881 of CP106729.1, read as the reverse complement.
GATAAACTAAAGGAGAAGAAGGCGAGTATGAAGCGGTTGCTTTGGTCTGACAGTTCTGTTAATCTCGACGAGATTGATAATGTAATTATGACCGATGTTTTGGGTCCCGAAAGGTACGAATCGCTTCGATTGATAGTTTTGTTAATCTTGAGTATATTTATAATGTAATTATCACTAATGTTTTGGGTCTTACAAGGTATGGTGGGTTCGATGTCAAGGATTAGGTGTTACTCGACCCAATATTTTGGATCCGCTCCTGCAATACATGCCTTCCTGAGTCAATCTCGTCTCAAGTTCGAGACCGAAAGACCGGATATCTCGATGGAAGTGAGCACACCGAGCAAATTTCTCGGCTTAGAGCGGAGGCGAAGCGGAGGCGAACAAATTTCTAAGCTTAGAGCGGAGGCGTGAAATGAGAGAGGCGAGGCAAGAATGAGGAGGCGAGCATGTTGCTCAACTTAGAGCGGAGGCGGAGAGCAGGAGGCGAAAGCGAGAACAAAAGTATGAAGAACTCCACCATGCAATTGCAGTTATGATGAAGTTGTTCAATGAAGCAATGCAGAGGCCGCCTCTTAGACATTTATTTTCTTCTTGTAGGATTTTTTCAACATTTTTACATTAAACATTATTGTAAGAATTGTTTGAATTATGCTTCATTTTTAATAAATATCATATATTTTTATTAAATTTGAAGTATTTGTTTAGATTTATTACTTTTACCGAGATTTAAATGTTTTATTTGTTTGCGTTGGGTTGGAATTATATGCAATTGTTGCTGTTTTTGGTTGGTTTTTACTGCAGGGAGGGCAGGATATTGGGGAAAAAAGTGCAGCAGATCTGTGCAAATTAGTGGCGTTTTTCAAAAGCGCTAAAAGTCCCAACCTCAGAAGGCGTTTGTTGTATAAGCGCTTAAAAGCCCATACCTGTAGCGGCGTTTGTCTCATAAGCACCGCTAAAAGCCCATACCATGTGGCATTTGTCTCAAAAGCGCAGCTAAAGCCCACACCTATAGCGGCGTTTGTCTCATAAGCATTACAAGCCCACACCTATAATGGCGGCGTTTGTCACATAAGCGCTAAAAGCCCATACACATAGCGTTTGTCTCAAAAGTGCCGCTAAAAGCCCAAACCTATAATGCGTTTGTCCAGAAAGCCTTGTAAAAGCCTATACCTTTAGCGTTTGTTTGTTTTAGAAGCTAAAAGCCCTAACTATAAGCGTTTTATTTAAAAGCCATTATAGTCACACATATATATGGCGTTGTTTAAAAAGCGCTATATAGTCCTATCTATAAGGCGTTTGTTTTAAAAGTGCCGCTAAAAGCCCATACCTATAGCGTTTTTTCAAAAAACGCCACTAATTTTTGCGGTTTCCATAGCGTTTTTTTTAAGGCTTTAAAGCCTTGTAAAGTATTATTAGTGGCGCTTAAAACGCCGCTAAAGGCCCAAAAAACGCTAAAAGTCTGTTTTGGTGTAGTGTTCACCAGGTTTTAGTATACGAGTTAGCAATAAAATTATTTCAATTGGTAATTTTTAACCAATCACATGACTTATTGTTGGAAAAGAGAAGGAAAATTCTTTTACTTATTTTGAAGATGTCTTATTTTTACAAAAGTTTTTTTGTCTTTCTAGTTTCAAGTTTATGTATAATTATTGTAATACATATGTAACAAATAAGTTTTTTCCTCGTATTATTACACTAGTAATAAAAACGAGTCAATTTTATAATGCTATTTGTAGGTCCAAATCGATAACACCATTAATTTCCATTATTAAAGTGAGGACATCATATAGCTAGAGCTATGTAAAAAATTCAACCAATCTGGTAATAAATTTACTTGTCAATCGAATACTTAAAACTATTTCTTTTTAAAAATTTCATGTTGTCACTTGGACGATAGCAATTAATGATATTATCAATTTAAACCTACTAATAAGATTATAAAAGTAGAAATATCAAATTATGTTGAATTTCAATAATAAAAGGACTAAAATCATGATTAAATCTTTCCCATCATTATACCTATACCATTATATCCCTTTTTACTTTCTTTCGACCAGAGAGTTAGTTTAATTCTGAATTTTATCCCTCTACTTTATAAAAATTGAAAATTTATGCGGTTTAGAATTTAATCAATTAATATACATGTAATTCAATTCATTAAATACTTATATCCAAATATATGTGCTGAATAGAAATTATGATAAGAAATTAAGAAGCAAGAAAAGGGGAATGATGTAACAATAGAAGGAACCAAAAAGATGTGGTTTTCTATGGGGTTCTTGTTTTACATTTTGTTCTACATATCAAAGTTTTTTGAGGCATCTCGTGACACTCCAAACAAATATAGGTAGCCTTTTTACATAACTTGGGGCTTCCATTTTCCACCTTTTCTATCCACACACATAAACATAAGAAAGAGTCCCACCCTCCCCCAAAACTAGATTCCCACACCAATTTTTTTTCAATGTAATCTTTATAAATTTGGAATTTAATCTTTTTATTTTTCATATTTTAAAATTCAAGTCTAATTGTTAATATTTACTAAAATAATTTTATTAAATTCAGATTCATTACAACATCTTTTCGTTACGTGACTACTAAGTAAGTAATTTCTTTTATTTCAAAATGTCACATTTGTAAATTTAACAAAAAATCTTTAAATGTTAATAGATGGACTTGAATTTTAAAATTTTAAAAATAGAGAGCTAAATTCTAAAAATAAAAGTATAAAGACTTATAACAATGTAACATTTTTTCAAGGATCCAATAAACATGATATGATGAGAAAATATATTTATGATTTAGGGCAGACTTGGATGGGCCGCATGCTTGATGCGATGCGTTTAAACTTTTTTGTCTCACATTACAAAGATGTCATTCTGATTATCTAATTTCACGATCATTGCTTTTTTTTACACTAACAATGTAAACGCATCTACCATCTAAACTCACCTTTAAATGTAAAATGAAAATTATGTAATAAATTTATAAAATGAAAATTTTAATTTTGATCTTTTCATAATTTATAAAATTTTAAATTAATATATAATAAAATTGTAATTTAACCCTTAAAACCAATAAAATTTTTATTTAATTTTTAAAAATTTAAAAATATGAACTATTAAAATAATAAAACTACATTTTAACTCCATGCGCTAGAAATTTTTTTTAGATTTGCCCTTACTTGTATGTACGAGGTATAGAGATTTTAATAAGTTGATGGTTAATGTGTAGAGGGACAAAAGTGAGATTGAACAGAGGAAGTTAAAACCAAGGAGACAAGATCTCATCATCATATCTGATGTTTTATTTTTTAATTATTTTGTATAGTTTGTTGGCTTATGTTTTAGACTCTTTTATCAAAGAGACGAGTTTATTCGAGCTAGCCAGCTGATCGTCTTAATTCCTGACTGGCTTGTAGGTCCTTTTAGAGATAAAAGTAATATTTAGTCCTTAAATTTGATAAAATTTTCATTTTGGTCCTTTAACTTTTTTGTTTATATTAGTTTTAGAATTTGGTAGCTTTTTCTGAATTTGGTTTGTAAATGTGATGACATAATACTCTGATATCATACCACTTGAAAATTAAAAAAAAAAAAACTTTTATAATTTCTTATTGAGTAATTTTCTGTGTATCTCATTAAAGAGAATATTCAAATATTTATACATACTATCACTGTTCATAATTTGATTCTACTGTTCATGGGCTTGACCTCAATATTTAAAAGATTGACATTCTGAGCAGGCCTCAGGCATATTAGACACGTGTATCGCTCTGGGCCACCTGTTAGATCTCGCGCCCCCACATACAAATTCTTTGGTTATATGTGAACTAAGACTGCGAACTCTCGATTCGTGCGAGCTGATACCACAAGGTCCCCTAACTATCCTCTCATTGTACATTTCGCACACATTCATTTGATGGGCCTGGCCGGGTCATGGGTTAGCGACCTGAATCTTATCTAAGTTTTAAGTTGTTGATCATTAGTGTATAACATTTCTTTATATTTTTTAGATATTAACTCAAGTTACAAATTGAAGATGAAAAATAACATCAAAAGGATTGGAATCCTGTTTTTTTTTTTTTATAATTTATGTAAAAATATTGATTATGAAATTCAAAATAATACTAAAATGTGATAATCTACCAACACTCGTGTTTAGAAAGCAAAGATTAAGAGACATAAAAACCTTCATGATTCAAGTGGTTAGAGAATAAGCCGCCAACCCACTTTAACTTTTGACCCATTAGTTGGACGATTGATGACAATACCACAAATCCCCGTCTTGGAATCGGATCGAATTAGTTAAACCAAAAATTAATCAATCTAAATAAAAGAATTTATTTTTAACAAAATTACTCTAAATTGATAAAAATCAAAATAAAATTGACACGCTTGAACCGTTTTATAAATTTGCAACATTCTTCTTATTTTTTTATGAATTATTAATTAATTATTTTATTTATTGTTGGACTCACGATTGAATTAAAAGCAGATGGTATGACCGGTTTAACTATCGGTCCAATTTTAAAAATATTTACATATATTCAATTTTTAATTGTTATTTCTACATGTTTCAAAAGATTATATTTTGTATATTTGGGAGGATCCGCTTACACCTATGTAAAACTAAAATAATTTTACACTCTTCATATATTTTTGTGCGATTAATATTTTAATGATCCATCCATTGAATTTATAGATATAATTGTACTTGTCATGCATGTAAATTTTCCAACTGATTCAATATCTCTATCATATCAATCTACAATATTGTATATCAATACTTATTAAAATTTTAAATTTACGTCAAATTTTACATGCATGATCTATCGATAGAATATAGAATTATGACGGTTGAATCGTTAAAATATTAATCACACAAAAATATACAAATAATTTTACATCGATATAAGTGAATCCTCCCATATTACCTAAATTTTTTATAAAATTTGAATTATCCAACAAGATTAAACAATTAATATAAATAAAATCAGCTAAGTTTGATTAACCACTTTGTTTATTTGTTTTAGTATATTGTTTTCATTTCATTGAAGTAGAGCACCAACTTTTGGTTTAACAATGAGGTAACAATAAAATGTTCATCTCCTTTTTAGGTTTGAGTTTATTTCAAGTATAACTCAAACAATTTGTAAGGTTAAGTTAATTAAACAACACATAAAATAAATTAAAGGGTTAATATTTATATATATTATAAAAAATAATTTTATAACATTTTAATTTCTTTTCTTACTCCTTAAAAGGGTACGTATCACCTAGAGACAAAGCCATGCATTTTGTATTAAGGGATCGAGATGAAAGTTATTAAAATTTTAATTTTTGAGTAGGGTCAAATATTCATGCTTCTACCTAAAACTTCTCTTTTAATCCTTAATTTAGATATAAAAATGAGCTTAAGCACGTTTGGATTCACATTTTTCTGATTACTACAATAGCAATGATCCCAACTAACCTACTCGACTTTTATCTTTTAAACCTTGCTTGTTAATGAGGAGTCTAAAATTTTTATTGACAATTTATAATTTTTTTTCATGTTTAAGTATATATTAAGAGATGGGAAACCGTTGAGTCATTAATGTTAAAACTCCCACTGAAAAGAGCTTGCCATGGTCCTAACTCCCAAGTTAACCAAGCTATAAGTAAGAGAATTCATGGTATTTAAAACAGCTTTAATTGGCCAATTCCATAATTAATCAAAACGGTAAGACTATATAGTATCACCTAATTAACCCAATAAATGTAGCTGCCTAACTTGAAGTATTTCCCAAGTAATTGTGAAAAATGATCGGTTTTTATAAATCGAAAAATGAACATGAAAGTAGTTGATTGAGTTTTTACTCACTTGCTAGTGACATTGTTATCGTATAAGATGACATGTGTTCAAACAAATTTTATTCTTTTATTTGGGAGCAATTAAAAAATAATAATAATAATTTAAATAACTTTTTTTAATAATATGTTATCATCCCATAAAATTACATACTATAATATATCATATAAGATTTTTCATTTGATAGCATGTGTCTTAGGTTTAGATGGGTTATGGGGTGCAATGCGGTGCGGTGTGTTTAGCTTACTTTTTATCTCATGTTACAGTATCGCTACAGTATTTAATCTTATCGCTACCGCTATTTTTATAGTAACAACAGATAAACACACTTCTCATCCAAATCCACCATTAATCTTAAATTACATGGACTTCATCAATTGGATATGGTTAGGATTGGTGACCAACTACTCAATAAAGTTCAAGCTCACTTTTTTCTCATTTTTTTTTCCTATTTAATGATTTGGGTTTAGATATGAGAATAATAAATTTAGTCCCTAATACTTTTTTTTTTATAATTTTTGTCTTATTCTTTTAAATCAATTTAACCTTTAACTTTTCAAATTTAGTCAAATTGTTTTTCTTTATTATTAAAGTTTGCTATTAGTCTCTCTACTATGCATAAATTGTGGGTTTAATCTTTGTACTTTGATTTAGTTATTTCTAATCTTATATTTTTCAATTTTGAAATTTTAATTTTAACCAAATGGTACCGGTTAAATTTATTAGGTTCAGTTTTAATATTCTCAAAATCATATGAGATAAACATTTTGTCATATATATAATGCCATGCCGTATTGCTATTTTCTCATATTACTCATAAAAATCCAGTTAATAGATTTAATTGCTAGTGCTTTGCATCAATATTAAATTTTCAAAATTTGAAAAATATAAAGATTAAGAATAATCAAATTGGATAACATAAACTAGATCTACAATTTTACGCATAGTATAAAACTAATAGCAAAATTTAGCTAAATAGATTTAACTACTACCGTTTAGGTCAAAATTGAAACTTTAAATTTTGAAAATACATGGAAAAAATAGACAAATTCAAAAAGTTTAGGGACTAAAATTGATCAAATTAAAGTATAAAGATTAAACCCACAACTTATAAATAATGCATAAACAAATAGCCAAAATTGACCTTCTTTTGTAGAAAAGCTAACTGAACTAATGAAATTTTATTAACATTGACTTGACAATTCACGTCTACTTCATAAAATATTTTAAAAGAAAAACATAAAACAAAAAGTTCATTAAAACTCTCTTATAAATTTATCAATGTCAGTAATGAAGTCTACGAGGACTATCATGCGAGCTACCAAGTCAACATAGTTATAATTTTGATAGTTCAATAAGGTTTTTTCCGTCGAAAACAATAATTTAACTAAATTTAAAAGACTGAAGATTAAAATGACCAAAAAAAATTATGACTCAAGCGACAAAAAGAATAAACATCAGGGGCTAAATCTGTTATTATGATTGTATTATATAATAATTTAATGTAGCTAGGGTATATATATATATACACATGCACCTAAACAATTGATTCCATTATCCTAATTTTCATGATAATGTTGGAGAACTCAAATCAAATAGTGGGGATATAATTAATTTCTTTTAATTGCTTTCCTAGGCTTAGCTTTATGAACAAATGGTAGTGCTCGAATCTACTTTAGGAATAAAAAATCACAACAAATTCTCTTTAAAACAAGCACCCATAATTAAATGATGCAAAAGGCCTACTAACCCTAAAAAGAGACTAGTTTTAATTATTTTTTTAACCCCTATAGCCATAACCATGAACGCATGACCACTTTTTGAGCAATCGAGAATTTAGAGATAAACTAACATTTAGTTTTTAAATTTTGTAATTTTTTTTATCTTTATTACTCTAAAAATTTAGTAGATTTTCTCAATTTAGTCCTTAAACTTAGAGTCCGTTAAGACATGATGATATGGGATTTTGAAATTATGCCACATAATCACTTGAAAATTTTTAATTTTTTTTTTATAAATTCATTGGTACTTTTTAGATTTTATTATTTTAAAAAAAATTAAGTGATGATATTACATAATCTCAAAATGTCACATCATCACACTTTAACGAAATCCAAGTTTAGGCCAAGAAAAAGATTAGGGTCCAAGTTGAGAAAAGTTGCTATGTTCAAGGAATAAAAGTCGATTTATCTCTAGAATCTATATATGAATTTTGTTTGTACCATAGCTTTTTCCGTTTTGTCGCTTATATATATATTTAAGGGTGAAGCTAGAAGTGGCTAAAATTAAATTGTAAAATTTTTAGGGGTTAAAATAAAATTTTGTCCTTTTTATTAATTATAAAATTACAAATGTTAAGGGCCTAAAGGATAATTCCACCAAATCAAGGGGGAAAATTGGATTATAAAATTTTTAGAGGGACAAAAATAAAAATTTTACCATTTTATTATTATAAAATTATAAATGTTAAAGGCTTGGAAGATAATTCGACCAAATCAATGGGCCGGGGCAAGTTTCTTGCCTACTTTCATGGTGTCATCCTTGTATATAATTGATGCACAGTTGGTAAATAGTTGCATGACATATTATCAAGAGTAAAACAAAAGAAGGTGGAAAACTTATAAATAAATATTAATAATTTATTTAAAGCATAATTAAAGGCTAAATGTAATTATTAAATTGATGAAACCGTGAAAGTAACTCAATGATGAATGCAAATATTATACAATAATCCAACCTAAAGCAGATATTAATTAATTGGTTCTTTTTTTTACACAATACTTAAAATTATTCATAGTTTCTCCTCAATTTAAAAATAAGAGGATAATGTGTTTTAATGTACTCGAACTCACATTCTCCTACATTGACAATAATTTTATGCCAATCAAATTAAGATTTAATCGATAATAATAACTGAAATTTTAAATACAAGCATTTTGTCACTTTTTCTTACATTAAAATGAATGTCTTGATCTATTTTCAGAACACAACATCGTTTTTCGAGAAAAGAAAACAGAAATGGAATCGGAGCACTGAATTTAATAAAAGAAAATAGAATTATTATGTATCCAATGTCGGGTCCAAAAAAACCGACTCCTCTGTAGTGGTTTTTCAATTTCTACCAACTCAATGGTTATAATTCAAGCAATAAGCATAAAAATAATGTTGGAACTACTTATATTTGGAGGGTTGCATTTAAATAAATCTTTAGTAATGTTAAGTATTGTCGCGTGATTATATTAGGATTTTGTTTTCCGCCTTCATCCACAGCAACTATGTATTGTTCATAAAATGAGAGCAGTACCTCAAGGTAATAGGTTGTACATAGTTCAAATGATACTATGATTGCATGTAAGTGGTTAATAATAAGTTTTAAGTTGGTGGTTCGAGTCTCTTCATGGACAATTGATTTTCATAACTATATCACGCATTATAGTGACACTTCTCCCTTAAACCTTATAAGTCTAATTTTCACCAACTAAGGTGCTCACGAGCTTATGAACCCATGCCCACAACTGGCCTCATAAGGCACTTGGGCTCACTGCCATGCCGAGGAACAAAACCGCCGCCAAGGATAACACCTTGACTGTAACGACCTCAAAAGTACGAATATTGAAAAATGAGTTATCGGGTCTCCATTTTTAGTAAACGGACTCATAAAATATTTATTAAAATATTTACGAAGTTAGTTGTGTGTTTAATAAGGTTTTATTTAGGTGAATTTGACTTAATTAGAAGTATTTGAGAAAAGGATTAAATTGAAAAAGGTGCAAAAGTTTAATCATAGATTAAAAGAAAATATAAAGGACTAAAAAGGCAATTATGCCATTTTAAATGTTGAGGCGGTTTAAGCTTGAAAAATCTGAGATTTTTATGTTTAATATATATTATTATATAATAAAGATATTTTATGTTTTAAATATAATATATTATATTATATTGTTATTATATATTATAAGAGAAAGTAAAAGAAAGGAGAACAGAAAAGAAACAGAGAACAAGACGAAAGCAGGGAAGAAAAGGAAAGAAAGAAAAGGAGAAATTGATGATTTAAAGCTTGGATGTTTAATTGGTAAGTCAATTTAGCCCTTCTCTTTTAATTTTGATGCTTTATAAGTTTTAGAACAAAGCTTTGTTGAATTAAGTTGAAATTATGGAAATTCTTAGATTTTTAAACATGAGCTATGTGGATCAAATTGATGAATTAGGGGTTTAATTAATGGAATATCTAGTTAGAAATTGATTTTAAGAATTAAATTGTGAAAATGTTTGGAATTAAAGTCTATTACTAAAATTCTGATTCCCAAAGATTATAAAGTAGTTTAAAGTAATAGAATAAAGTGTTTATTGAGAAAAATTAGCTCAGCTGAGAAGTTAATTGAGCAGGGACGAAATTATTATTTATTGAAAGCTTAGGGGAAAAGTTGTAATAAACAGTTTGCACTAAAACAGTTTGGACAGCAGCAGTAGAGTAACTTTGAAAAATCACAAAAAATCGTAGAAGTGGAATTAGAAGTTTAATGAGATATGAAATTAAAGCTTATTGAGTCTATTTTCATATGAAAGAAACAGGGAAAGCAAAGGAATTCTGTAATTTGAGATATTTATATTTTTGTAAGACTGGTTTAGAGAGATTTCGGGATCCTCTGTTCTAACTTTAGAAAATCATCAAAAATTGGATAAAAATAATTAGGGGTTTAAATTTATATGTTTAGAATCCTGAATGAGTCTATTTTCAATAGAAATAAACAGAAACATCATCTGAATCTTGTATGAAGAGATAATTAATTTTTAGTGAAGAAGGGTCAGAACTGCCAGACAGCAGAACAGGGGTGAATTTGATGAATAAACTGTACTAATTGTCTAAGCTAAAAATTCTGGAAATTTTATGGTATGAATATATGTGAGTCTAGTTTCAGGAAAAATTAATGGTTCTTCATTTGGAGTTCTGTAGCTCTGAAAATAAATAATTTAGTGACTATGACACAAAAGGACAGCTTTGAATAAGTTTATGAGTAAAGGATTAAATTGAAATGTGAGCAAAAGTAAGAAAGCATGAATTTATCATAAAATACATGTTTATTTTATTAAATAGTACAGGAAATTATTTGATTATTTTTAACATATAAATGTTATATGTTTATATGAAATTGAAGAAAAGAAAAGAAGGAGAGGACGAATTGAAGGAAAAGGAAAAGAGAAGGTTAAGGAGTGAAGGAAGAAGAATTTGTATCACCTCAACCTTTTGTAGTAAGTACTACAAGAATTTTAAATTATTGTTATTTATCCTTTTGAATTATTTATGTGAATTATTTAAATATATGAGATTCAATTTTAATGCTCAAGTAGATTTAAATTTAGAACTATCGAGATATTAGTGGCATGCCATTAAGGAACTTTAGCGCTCTCCGATATTAGCACGTTGGTGCTCTCCGTTATTAGCACGTTCGTGCTTCTCGATATTCGCACGTTGGTGCTCTCGATAGTACGTTGGTGCTCTCGATTATTAGCACATTGGTGCTCTCGTTCACTTGTGCATCATAATGCACCTCTGTATTTGTTCAGATATCCGGTGTGTTCTATAAAGTCTACTTTGGGCTAAGAATGTGAAATGAGAATAAAAGTGAATCACCGATGTGTTAAGGTAAGTTTAATACCTTACAAAAGATAAGTTAAATTTATTTAAAGTAATGCATAATGACATGACTTATATGTGAGAAGATATGCAATAATTGATTGAGTTAAAATATTCATTATAATTGCTTATTTAATTATTCTTGTAGTGTTTACTAAGCCTTCACCGCTTAACGATTTATTTTAACGCGTGAGGTACAATTAGACTAGAAGAAGTCCAACTAGAAGATCTCTCATCTCATCACATCTTCAAGGGCTTCAAAAGTAGGTCTATATTTTGTATTAAAATGGCATGTACATATGTAGTTCAAAGGTGTTCCCATGTGATAGGGACTAAAATGTAGATTCTTGAAATTTTATCTATTTTCAGTTACTTGAAGTATTTTGGTATATATGGAATGAATTAATAAACAATAAATATGTTAGTAAAAATGGTTGGTAAGTTAAAATATTATATACAAATGTTTTAATTAAACAGTATCTGGCCATAATTGTTTTGGCACCAAATGTAATAGTCTTATACCGGGTTTGCATGATTGAACCGGGTATAGGGGTATTACATTGACATTGTTCGAGGTTTTTTTTTTTTTTTACCGTCTACCCAGTAGACAACATTTTAAAAACTTCTCCACAAAGAGTCACTCCAACAAATATATAAAACAAGATAAAGGTAAGATTAAGTTTAGTAATTCATGTTTTATTTACATAGACTATGCATGTTAATATTGTAATAAATTAAATTTTTAACTATTTATTTTATGTAAACAAATTAATCATTATATATATTAATATAGAATGTATTTTAAATTGATATGACAGAAATATTAAATAAATTTAAAATTTATATGTATAACAAGTATAGTTATATTGATAAACCATTGAACAGTATTAAATCAAAAGATTAAAGAAACTAAATTTTAAATCAAAAGATTATAGCTAATTGAAATGTATAGTAATTGAGTCAACCAAATTTTGACTTAATTGAATAATTACTAAAATATCATTACTTTACAAAATAATTATTTTGATGGTATTTTTTTATTTTTATATAAAAATTACACAAATAATAAGATTTGAATTTAGAATTAACATTTCTATTTACTATTTCAAGTGAAATTTTATTTTAATTTTTATAAATGTATTTTTTTATTTATATTTGATCATCAAGAATATTATAAGACGAGAGCAAGGAGAGTCGACATCAAACAGGTTGGCCAACCCAATAGGGTAGGGCATAAGGGTTCCACCATTATATTGTCCTGAATATTATAGTTAAAGTTAGTCAATTTTCCCCCCTCCCATTTTGCAAAATTCATTTCAAACCCCAACTTACATATTAAAATATATTTCACATTTATGAAGTATACTGTTACATAATAGATAAAATTATCATAAAGGTTCTTGTATTAGGAGTTATATTATATTTTTTTTCTTCTATTAAAAATTGAGCAACTTAGTCCTTGTAAGTTAGATCAAAGAAGAAACTAATCTTTCTGCTTAAAATTTCATCTATTTTATTATTAAAATTAATCTTTGATACATCAATATAAAGGCATACATATGACATATCACATGTAATTAGGAAATTATTTTATTAATTACGTTAATTTTAATAATAATAAAAAAAATAAAAATTTTAATAGAAATAATTAATTTACTATTTAATAAATATATAAAAATTAATTTACCTACTTTTAGGTTAAAAAAAATTATAATTTAACTCTTGATACGAAAATATTCATAATACTTTTACCTTACATAAAAATAAGTATAGTATTGAAAGTATAAGTCCCTGGTACCCTTTGAAAAATGAAATTTCGTGAACCAAAATGGGAAGGCACCACAAGGCAACAAAATGAGGGGACCATTGGTTTTAATGTAAAAGGAACAGTTGGATTGCGTCATTTGTCAACGCAGGGAGTGAAAGCGAGAGAAGCTTCAATCCTCCACCAAACTTACCTACTAAAAACAGGAGTTGAGTGGAGCCGGATTTAAAACCGGAAATAAGTTTTTATTGATTTTTAAATATATATCTATATTTAATAATTTCAAGTCAAATTAATCGGTGCTAAATTGAATAATAAATTTAACAAGTAATTAATTATAACCGGAATAAATTTAAATAGAGACACCCTCATATTTCCCTAGGGTAAGAAGCAAATATGAAAATCTTACAATTTTCAAACTCTCAATCTTTAAACTCGTAGTTTTATTCTCTTTATCTACGATACTCACATTCGAAACTATACTTAAGAAGCATTGAACTCCTTAGTATTAGATCCAACATAAATTGATGATACAATTATAAGTGAAAACTAAAAAAAAAAGTATAGTAATTAAAGAAGAAAATTTTTATAGTTCAGTCGAGTCTAACCCATAAATGGAGGTAAAATCTCACTATATTTCAACAATTCTAATCAAAATCATAATAAATTTAAAACAAAACCCTTCACACTTTTCGATAAATTAAAATTCAAATTCGATACCTTAGTTAAATTTATTTATTTATTTATTCATCTACAACACTTCAATCCCAAACTTTACTTAAAAAAACATTTAAACTCCTTAAAAGATGGATGGATGACATAATTATAAGAGAAAGCTAAAAAAAGTGAAGTGAAATGAAATGATTGAGGAAGAAATTTAATAAATAAATGGGTTACTTTTTTTCTTTTTTACTTTATTTACTATACAGGTTAATGTGTAGGATATCCCTTATAACTACTACTGAAGTAATATGTTCCCCACTTTCCTCCCCTATCAACTCACTCATCTTACACTCTGGTATACTGTGTACCACTTGTTACACCAAAATAGTATAGATTTTTATTTTATTTTTCATTTCAGTCCCTAGTCATATAGGAAAAAAGCTGTATCTATCAGGGTGGTACTACTTTTTTACTTCTGGGAAAACTGAGTGGTATTTCTTCAATTTCCTACGAACTCCCAAAATGCAACTTGGTTGGTTTCGAGATTAATTTATATCAAGTTAATTTAAGTTTTTGAAAGTTTTAAGTTTGTTATGGTGTTTGTCATTACCGATTTGTTATTCGATTAGGGTCAACCCGATCCTCTTTACTTCAATAGTGGCAGCATATATAGTTCGCTTATATAAGTTCGCACATGATGGGTTTGTATCAACATACAAGCGAACCCACACTTAAGAAACACGTGTTGACCTTAAAACATCGTACGAGTTGACATACATGAGGACCTATCTAGTATGCCATATCCAGAAATTGTGTCATATAAATAGGAGAATTAGCCTCTATTAGAAATAGATTCACAAAAACACTCAACAATGTTAATTTTGAGTTTAATTGATTTTATGCTTGGGTTATTTGTGTTTCGGAATTTTTATACTTGAGTCATTTAAGTTAATTATTTATTTAATTTGAAATTAAATCATTTTAGGGTTGGAATATTTCAACTTGAATTGTTGGTTTATAATCTAATGATAACTATGAGTCCTTATTGCTTTGAGAACCACTTATTTAGATTCAATAATTTTAAAATATTATATGAAAAGTTTATTATAGGTAAAATATATTTAAATATATTATTTTAATTAATTGAGTTTTAACTCGATTGACATTAACATTGTTATTAAAGCGTCACATATATAATATATTTTTGGCCAAAAACATAAATATTGGTATCATTATATATTGTGAGCCAAATATTTTCAAAATAGTAATTATTAATATAAAAGATTCTTATTTAAGTTACACTTAAATTACAATAGAAGTCTTTAGATTAAGAGTTAAATTACATTTTGTTCTATTTACTCAAAACATAGATAAATTAATATATATATATATATATATATACCAGATTAAAGAGTATGTTGGTTCTTTTGATACAAATTCCATTCATTTTATTATTAGAAAGCACCTAACACGTCATGGATAAATTTTCTGGTTATTTCGTTAGTTACACTATTTTTTATGATAAAATAGATAAAATTTTAATAAAAAAAACAGTTTACTTTTTAATATAACGTATAGATTAATTGTTTATTGTTAAGTAAAGAGAATAAAATACAATCTAATTTTTAATATAAATATCTTTTTAAAAAAATAAATTATTAATTTAATTGTTTAGAATAAATCAAAATATTTTTAAAATTTTAAAACAACAATTTTCGCTTAATTTGGCTTAAAAGCATAATAATACTTAGAAGTGATGATAACAAAATTATTGATTGATAATGGCATTTTGTTGGTCTACCGGACTAAAGTTAAAAATAATCATAAAAGAAATTTTTTACTTAATGTTGTTAATAGTAATGACGTGTCATTTAATTTATCATTAACGTGACGATGTTAGTTAATTAATTCTCCCGCAACGGAGACATTGATTTGACTAAATTACTAATTAATTATAAGCTCTCTTTTTTTTTTTTTACTTTAAAATAGGGAACAGTTAAAGAGGAAAAAAAAAAAGTTGAGGAGGTTGATTACAAGCGGTTAAAAGAGTGAAAATAAGGACAAAAAAGTAATTTTGAAGAAAAGAGTAGCTAACGGCCGTTGGCAAGTGGCCTAACGGCTGATTCCTTGCAAGGACTTGGAGGAAGGCTGGTTTTGCCGGTAGCAACAAGGCGTTGCACAAAGCACTCGATTCTCTCTCCGTTAGTCTCCGTTAGTAACCGTTTCCCGCCAAACGGTAACGATTCAACCCCTCTTTCCTTCAGTATCGCCTCCGTTTTCGGCCCCACCGTATTTTCAGTCTCCACTCCGTTTGCCTGTGGAAGTTACATTCACGATTTAAAATCTGTTTGGCTATCGCGAAAGTCGAGGAAAATTATAATTTTCTAAGGAACCAAACAGAGCATCGATGGGAGTGAAAAGGAAAAAAATGTAATGTATATGCAGCATACCTGAATTCTAACATAGTCTGTACGGTTCCAACAGAAAGAGTTCGCCAACATCTGGTCCACCGTCTCCGAGACACCGTCAAGCGCAATGTCGACGACGGAAGAAGTTGAACATTCACAGTTGTTATGGACCTTTGACCTTCCGCACGACGGACCGTTGCCTAAAGACAAAACCAGCAGATCCTCCACGCCGTTAACTGACGGGAAATCTCTCTTGTTATGGAGAACATGCGTGACCGCCGCGGCTGTAGGGTTGTTCATGACCAAACCACCGTCAACTGTGAAGCATGAGGTCTTGCCATCTATAGATGTCAACGGGAAAGGTTTGAAGAGGCTAGGAGTGGCTGACGTGGCGCGGCACACTTTCCAAAGCTCGAAGTTGAAGCTCGGTGATTCAGAAGCGTCGGCGCGTGAGAAAACGAAAGGAGCAGAACTCTTGAGGTCAAAACAAGGAACAAGTAAAGGCTTACACGTGTCCTTGAGTGTCAAAACCGTTCCATCTTCTCTCTTAAACATTTCCTTCAGTGCCTTATCCATGCTCTTACCACTGAACTTTTCCCGACGACGAAGAACTCCGGCGAGCTTATTAACTTTAAAAAGCTCAGAGTTATTTTGAGTAATAAACTCAACAGCTTCCCTAGCACTGAAAAGAGGATGACCGGTTCCATCGTCGGCAGAGATCATGGCAGCAAGAACAGCACCGACGCCAGTGCCAGCGACCAAATCGAAGAAATCAGCAATTTGAGCATGTGCGTCACTGGTTTTGAGACGGATCTGGTCTTCTAAGTGGATAAGAGCAGCACCAGCTACAATGCCGGTGGTTCCACCACCGTCAATGCTCAAGATTCGAACCTTCTTACCACTTCTCTCACAGTGCGATAGCCATTTCTGCTCCAGTTTCGTGAAGATCTCCAAAGTCACCCTACTCAGCTCCATTTTCAGGCAATTCCTCTCCCGCGAAAACAAGAAAGGGAAAAAAAAAAAAACTTTAGAAAGCGACAACGAGAAAGCTTGATTTTCTGTTCACGCTTTGCTGCCGGAAAGCATTACCGGCAGTGATAAGGAAAACTATAAACCTTTTTACGCTTTGCTACAATTGGACTCTCTAAGTCGAGAGTGAGTTAACAATCGGTAGTGAATGAGCAAAGCGAATTGGGTCTTTCGCGGAGCTTTTATATATACACGCAGAGTGTTGTTTCAGTTGTTCTTTGTCGTATGTGTGAATTTATTTTTTTAATTTTTTAAAAAATAATAACGTTTTTTTACTGAGAATTTATTTATTTTTCTGTTTGGCAGTGAGATTCTTACGTGTAGAGGGCTGTCCTTGCACGTGTTCTTCTCGGTTTACGGGAAGTGTCAACCTCGGCTTCCAGTTCGGCTTGGCTTGGCTTCGGCTTTCTTTTTCTTTAATGCCCTTTTTGAGGGAAAATTTACATCCTAGTCCTCCTCACCTTTATAAATGTTAGATGTGGCCAACATACCAGACAAGTCCCTGTAGATTCACAGGGTATCCAAAGAAATATTTTAATGGCTCATTGTAAATCTTTGTGTCATTCTCACAAATTCAATAAATAAATAAAAATTTCAAATTTACTCATCCTATCTATTGATTCAAAGGTCGAAAAAAAAAAAGATAACGATTCACATAATAGTTTTGAGAGTCATTATCAATGGTTTCAAAATTTTAAAAAAGTTGGATGTTTTTATAAAAATCATGTGTTCAAAATGCGGGAGACACCACTTTTTTCAAAACGGAGAGCAAAACTTCAACCACAAGTGAAGCTCCAAAAGAAATTTTTTAGGTGACGGAATTAAGTTATAAATTTTAATAAAAGTTAAAACTAATTTTACCATTATACTATTTAATTGAAAATCTTATCATTCGAGAAGTTAAAATGTGATTTTACCATTATAAATTTATAATTTTATATATTTTAAAAATAAAAAATATAATTTTCTAATTTTCGAGGTGCAGAGCCCCTATCTCCCCTCTCCCATTGCCCTTGACTTCAATGACATCTAAAAAAGAACAATACATCTACGTATATAGAAATTATAAATTCGGCATAGATTGGTTCAATTAGCTAACTATTTATTAATATTTTGAAAAAGAACCAATGTTCGAGTCTCACCACCAATTTTTTTAGTAATTAATCCATAAGTAGTACTTTCAATTTTCTATGAAATCAGTCACATACCCTAGACGAAGATATCCTCCTCTTACTTAATTTTTTTAAAAAATAATATGATAATATCTAGTATGTATGGGACATGATCTTTCACCTGGCATCATTTGCAGGGCAATAAATGTGAAAACCATACTTGACAAGATGTTTTCTTGCATTATATGATGAATGGTTAATGAATATCATTCCCTGCAAAGTTTTAAAATACATGCATCAAAGTGGGGCCATATCGGCCATTGTCCAATTTTCTTCGTACGGAAGGCCAAAATGCTATAATTTTGTTGCCGACTTGTATATATTCTAAACCCTAAATATGAAAATAAATAAGATTAAATATAGATTTAAATAGACAATTAAATATAGTGCAGTACGATTAATTTATTTTTTATTTCACGTTATAATATTTAATTTTATCGACATCATTATTTTTAAACTAATCACAAATAAACATATTATCCATCTAAGATCACCCTAAGATAAATATTTGTGTAAGTTTATATGACTATATATGCCTTTTGTTTGCATGGTACAACTTTAATGGCATGGGTTAATTCTTAAGTGAAAACAAGGTGAATTAAGGGTGGGTCAGTGACACTGCCATGGGTTGAATTCGAGGACGACTAATCGAAGCAGCAAACGAAATAAGGTAGGTGCGAGTAAAAATTATTTCAAATCGAATTAATTAATATCAATAAATGTTAAATATAGTAGTAAGATATATTATATTTTTAAGGAGAGAATATAAATTTGAACAATAAAAATTACATTGTTAGGAATAATAATGAACTTCGAATATGGACTATAAAATATATATGGAAGATACAAAAAGAATCGACTTAATCAATGGTTTTAGTCAAATAAATTAGGTTGAATCGATTATGATGATTAATTTTATAATTGATCTGCTCGCTTAACTTTTAATTATAATGCTTTTAATATATAATGCTTTTTATTTTTAAAATATATTTATAATATAAGCATATGTAATATATAGTTTTTTAACCAAAGCCAACCAAATAAGAGGCAAAGACAAGGTAAGCAAACGGGTTTGATCCTTTAAAATTAGAAAATTTTACTTTAAATCCTCAAAATATATAAAATTATAAGTTAATAAAGATAAAATTATAGTTTGACTCTCTAAAATGATAATGTTTTGATTTAATCTTTTGAAAACTATAAAGATAAAACCAATATAATGGTGAAATTTCATTTTGCTATTATATAAATATATAATTTAATCTCGACTCCTAAAAAAATTTCTAGTTTCGTTCCTACAATCAAATTCGATGTAATTAACCTGATCAATCAAACCAACCTATGTTAAATTGGTTCAACTAAATTGATTAATATATGAGTTGATTGGTTATTAACCGAACCGACTACTCTCCCTTATCCCATTTGTTTCAAAAGTGACTATTGCCTTCTTCTTTTTTTGCCAAAACTAGGATATCCTCGTCGGTAGTAATGACTGATTCCTTTATAGTGGGAGCTCTTCAAAGAGGTGAACGGCTAGCCACAAAACGTATTCCATTCTTATGAGCGAAAATTGAATCCCTAACCACATAGTTGCGAGACAATGTGAGCTATCACCCCACCACATCTCGAGATTAAAGCCACTTTTGCCTTTGTTGCATACTTAGTTATTTTTGTTTCTTTTCACCTTGTGGGAAGATTTAGCATCATATTCAAAACCTGCAAAGTTAATTAGTTAATACCTTTATTAAAGGCTGTTTTTTTCTTTTTCTTGGAGACCTAAAGAATGCAATGTTGTGGGGTTGAATGATAATCTTCAATTCATCAAAAGAGTAGATTGACATACATGTGAATAAAAGTTGGAGGATCTGTTTTTGCTAACAACATCATTCATTTACACAACTGTGCATTTTGGTCTATTAGGGTGAGGATATTCATATATTGGTAATTTGGGCTAATGGATTCAATCACTATATCAAAGAAAGGAGGGGGCCTAAAAGGGTTAGAAAGAGGTTGGGGGTTTTAGCCCAAATTGGAAAATTTACACCAAGTGTCTTTATCCGTTCAATAATTTGAATCTAGTCCCATTCGAGTTGAGAGTGATATTCAGGTAAAGTCTTTTTAATAATGTAGATTCTAAAATTCCATCTTGGTCCAAATATATATAATTAATCTTCATATTTAAAAAGAGAAAAATATTGTCAAATTTAGCCTCAATGTTTACAATTTTTTTGTTAATTTATCATTTAGTTATTTTAATTAAATTTAACTCTCAACCTTCATCTAACCTTTCAAAAAAGTCAAACTTATTTTTTAACAGAAAACTAACTTAAAATTAAATATTAAAAGATTTCAACCAGCGTAACAATTTATATGTACTCCGCACTAATTTTTATGAATTTTATAACTTTTGGACTACCTTTAAAAGATAAATATTTTAGTTAGCATTTCTATTAAAAAATAATTTGACTCTTTTTAAAAGATTAATAATTAAATTTAACTAAAAAAATATCGAAGTCAAATTAAAGAAAAATGTAAATGATTAGAGCTATGCAAAAAGTGAGGAACTTTTTATGTTTGACAATGTAACGATATAATCAAGTTAAAGCCTTGAAAGCTTTGAAGTCTCATATTTGAATTGTTGTAATATATATGATGAAGGTAACAGAAACTGGAAATAATGGTGGAGGTATATAGAATACTATCATTAGCTCACATTGTATCCCATAAACCTCTCTTTTGTTTCAAAAGAAACAAGAATAAAAACAAAAGCAATGCTTAACTAATATGTTATGTCTAAACCAATTGAGTCTTAAGTCGACTGGAATGAGTATTGTTGTCAATACAGGAGGACGTAAATTCAAGTAAGCATTGTTGTCTAATCTATTTATGGATTAGGGAGAGACTATGGGTAATTCTAGACTTTGTGTCAAAAAAAATAAATGCCGAAACCATTTTTTTGTTTGGAAAACAGGCCGACTTTAAAAACATGGAGTCGCCACCAATCTGTTTTGAAGTGTAATTGGGTCACCTTATAAAACATGTTGGTCTACGAATATTAAGAAAATAGGTCCGGGAGTCGGTTACGCATGAGGAAGGATTAGCAAGCTTGCAACGCCCAAAATTGATACCTTATTGATTGATTAATGTCCTAATATCGAAAATCAGAATAGATTTTAAAATACGAATCCTTTAGAAAATGTTTGGATAATTCGAATTGGATATCGAAATTCTCTTGTTCGAAAAATGAAATATCACATCCAGTATGTTAGGACACGATGTTTCAAACCCTCGACACCAAGATCATTTCATGATTTCCAAAATTCATGCATTGCAATTTACAAAGGGTATTTCTTTATTTGGCCAAACAAAAAAAAAACTAAAGGCCAGCACGTTAGGACACGATCCCTTGAATTTCCAAACATGGAATATTGCCTTATTTTTTAAGTTCAGAAAGCACGGTCGAAATCTTAAAAGGTTATTCAGTCATTTGGATGAACGGAAAATCGAAACCCAACACATTAGGGCACAATTTCTCGAAACTTCCAAATACGAAACATTGCATTGTTTTCAAAAGCTCTTAAATAAGCGATTATGGAATTGACCGAGAATGCATTTATTCGATTTGTTCAGGATAAAAGTGAAAGGACCAATATCGACCAAAACGTTAGAGTTTAAACCATAGTGTATAAACAAGAACCACACAAGAATAATATTGAGCATAAAATAAACATTCATGGTACTAATACTCCACAAAAAAAAAACCCATATCCATCCAGATAAACAATGCACATGAAATAAAAACTTACTATAAACATATGTATAAGTAACAATACATAAAATGTATGCAAAATTGAAATAAACTAAGTACATAAAATATTTAAAAGAAATAAAATATCTATGTATAGAAATAAGTATAAGAGTATATCGTTTTTAAGTAATAGCAATATATATGTAAAATAATAGTGGAAATAATAAAATTTAAAAAATAATACTAGTGAATATAATAATAATAAAGTTAGTCATAAAATGAAAAAATAATAGTAGTAACATTAAAATAATAGTTATAATAATATAATAATAGTAGATAGCAATAATAAACAAATAATAGTAAAAAATATAACAATAATAAAATAATAATAGCAATAATAAGAATAATAATAATAAATATAATTATAGATAATAATATATATAAAATACGGGTACTAATAATAATAAGTATAATACTAATAATAAATATAATTATAGTAATGATAAAAAAATAATGGTAATAATAAAAATAATAAGTATAATAATAAATATTAAAAATAAAAAAAGGGACTAAATTGAATTTAAAACAGGAGTTTGGGGCAAATTAAGAACAAATGGAGGCAAAAAAGACCAAATTGTGATGCGCGCGCAACACAGAGGGACCAACATAGAAATTAACCCCACCCTTTGAAACGGTGCCGTTCGAATGAGGACCAAATTGAGGCAAGGGAAGAATTTTTGGGCAAAATCAGAAATAAAAAAAACCTGATTGTGAAACTATAAAAAGCGGAGGGGCTAAATGCGTGATTAGCCCCAAAATAAGAAAACACGCTGATCCTTTCCTGTGCGAGTCGGGTCATGGGTCGAGGCCCAAACGCGTCGTTTGGCCTTTGACCCCATTTTAAAACAATGTAGTTTGGTAGGGGTATAAAAGTTAGATTTTTTTTTTGAAACTTCATTCTTTCATTTCAACAGAGGAGAGAAAAAAAAAATTTTAAATGCTCTCTCCCTGGCCCGAATGCTGGCCAAGGTCCGGTCGTTGGACCTTCATGATGTTGCGTCATGCAAGAATCAGCAGCATAGTAGTAAAATTTGAAAAATAGTGAGTTTTTTCTTCCTTTTATACTATATATATATATATATTATATGGGTTTAAAACAAAAATAAAGCAAAAGAAAAAGAAAAAAATCAGTGTTCGAAAATGAGAAAAAAAAGCAGAAAAATAACTAAAAGAAAACCTTTGCTCTTAGTATTGATCTCTGTATATGCTGCACATTTACTAGTGTATTGCTTCTATCTATTAAAAAAAACCCGTCCCTTTACATGTTTTATTTCGGCTTTTTATAGCCTTTTTACAACGGAGTTTCTTTTATTTTGTAGGTGCGTGGTGGAGAAGGCGAGTGTTGGAGGCGCACACGATGCTGAGTGGCAGGCGACGTGGCTGGGAGGGCTGCTGGCGGCGGCGCCAAGGGCTGGCTGCTAGGGTTTCTGTTTGTAAAAAAATTTTGGGCTTAGTGGGCCTTGCAATGCATTGGATTGTTTATTGGTTTTTGTTTTTGGGTTTTTTTTTTTAATTTTGGTTAATGGTACTAGGCCCGGGCAACAAAAAATGGGGCTCTACAACTGCCCCTCTTTGCTCATGTCGTGTAACGAGAACGGAGCAAAGACTTTAAGAGGACCAATTTTGCCCGGTCTTGCATAAGTCTTGACTTCTTGATGCTTTCTTCCTTCAAGTAGCCTTACTTTAAAAGATTGTCGTTCTAATCCACTCCAATGCTACTTTATGGAAATAAGATTCGTCGAAATTTGATCTGCTCCACTACTTAGGGAGATAAGATCTGCTATCTTTATTTTGCTCCACTCCTGCTCAGTGGAGATAAGGTTATAATCTTCAGTCTACTCCATTGCCAATACATGGAGATAAGACTTGTAATTTTCAATCTGCTCCACTCCTGCTCAGTGGAGATAATATCTACAATCTTTAGTCTGCTCCATTGCCAATACATGGAGATAAGACTTGCTGTCTTCGATCTGCTCCACTCCTGCTTAGTGGAGATAAGATCTGCTATCTTCAGTCTGCTCTATTGCCGATACATGGAGATAAGACTTGTTGTCTTCGATCTGCTCCACTACTGCTCAGTGGAGATAAGATCTGCTATCTTCAGTCTGCTCCATTGCCGATACATAGAGATAAGACTTGCTGTCTTCGATCTGCTCCACTCTTGCTCAGTGGAGACAAGATCTATAATCTTCAATCTGCTCTATTGCCGATACATGGAGATAAGACTTGCTATTTTCGATCTGCTTCACTCCTGCTCAGTGGAGATAAGATCTATAATCTTTAGTCTACTCCATTGGTGATATATGGAGATAAGACTTGATGTCTTCGATCTATTACACTCCTACTCAATAGAGATAAGATCTTGTAACACCTCTAACCCGAAACCGTCGCCGGAATAGGGTTAAGGGGTATTACCGATCAATCAGAACATTTAACCTCTAAATGTTGACACAAAGTCAAACATCATCAAACACATTCATATACAATCATAGTGTCCCTTAAACGAGTCATCAAGACCCTAAGCATGTTTATAAACCGAGTCGGGACTAAACCGAAATACATATAAAATTTCATGAAAAATTGAAACTTTTTTAGAATACAGGGGAGACAAGCCCCTGGGGGTAGGCCGTGCCTCTCCCACGGCTACATGACACACCCGTGTGACTTCCCTGTGGTTACTTACTACCAAAATCAACACGGCTAACAAGCACGTCCGTGTGCTAAGGCCGTGTCCTATAAGGTCATATACTTCCATTTCTCACACGACACAGCAACGCCTGTGCCATGGCCGTGTCTTGATTTAAACCACATTCGCTTAATTTACCCATGGTCCTAGGCACGCCCGTGTGCCCCAATCGTGTGACATTATAGGCCATTTTAGCAAGGCCAACATGCCACCCACTTAGGGTCAAACCTACAAGCCAATCAACCAACATCTCATGCACATATTGCCATCTAAAAGCATACCAATACCAACTCTAATCATACCCAATTCAATACCAATACTTATTCTATCACAAGCAAAATTCATTTCCAATCTCACTACCCATACTAGCATTTATCAATGCAAAGTTACCACTCAATAGCAAATTTATCAATCTACAAATCATGCCAAAAGATGTATCATATATATACCACATTCATTCATGCCGAACCTATCACATATCTAGCCACATCTCATGGCTACTTGCAAACCTCAAACTTGATTCAATTAACTAGCCTATACATGCCATATTCCAGCTGTATACATCTTTTCAAAAGTACCAAAATAGAATGCCGATAGTGTGATTGAGAAGCTGGTGATCCCAAATCCGAGCTAGCTTTACTGACACTGCAAGGTAGAGAAATAAATCACACAGTAAGCTTTCCAAAGCTTAGTAAGTTCGTAATATAATACATATTACTCAATACTACAACATCAATATGTAAATATATGTGTACCATCACATAGATAAAGGTACAACTAGGCACGTTATCAATCTCAACCACATATCCAATTATCTATTCATTCAACTCTTAAATCTATCATCAACCACATAGGTTCAAACGTACCTTGATCAACACATAGTTACTTACCATTTATACTACTCAATTGTTCGATATTACCTCTCTTTCAACCCTTACTATTCTATTGGTTTATTCGCACACTTAGTGCCAATTTCATAACTGAAACATAATCATTTCCACACACTTAGTGCCAATACATTAAACCGAACTTATATCAGTATCGCACACACAGTGCCAAGTCGATAAGCCAAAGCTTCTATCTTTTCGCACACACAATGCCAATCATCTCTTTCTCGTTTCAAATTTCGCACACTTAGTGCCCCTTTATCTCAATTCAACACATAGCATTTCAAATCTCATAGATACATATACATCCATTCAATTTATATCACATAGATAAAGTTTATAACTAGTATTATATCCGAACTTACCTCGGATATCAAAATACTGAAATGATCGATTAATCGAGCACTTTGTCTTTGCCTCGATCTCAATCCGAACCTCTCCGTTCTTGGTCTATACACATTTAAATTCAATCCATTTAATCACCAAATCATTCATTTTAATCCAAACACATATATTTAGGGCATTTTACAAAATAGCCCTCACATTTTCACATTTCGATACTGTAGTCCCTATCTCACAAAATCATCAAATTCACAAATTCCACACATTCACATGCTTGGCTGAACCTCTCTACGGATTATATAAGTCTAAATATTTCATCAAATTTTCTATTTAGTCCCTCAACTTTCTATTTTTCTTAATTTAGCCCAATATACTCAATATCACCAAAAATCCAAATACAAACTATGCTAACCCAACACTAAGCTATCATATTTCAATATCAACTAACACATAGCTCAAACATTCATTAATGGCTCATCACAAAAACATCATCAATACATAGAATTTGAGCATGGGTTTTGTAAAGCACAAAGCAACGATTACAAAAACGTAAAAATTATCAAAAATCGAGCTAAAAACACAAACCAATTGGAGCTTGAAGTAGCCGAAAGTTTCAAAGCTTTAAACCCTTTATTTTCTCTCAACTTTCGATGGAAGAAAAGATGATAATGGCTATCAAATTTCGTTTTATTTTTGTTATAATAACATTTTAAACAAATACCAATTTTGCCCTTTTATAAAACATATAAAACAAATATAAATTAAGGCTAATTTGTCATTTAGCCATCCATTAACTAAATAATGGTCAAATAACAAAATAAGACCTCTACCTTAAAAAGCCAACATTAATTAAGTACTCATAAATCAGCACATAGCTTTCACTTACTATGCAATTAAGTCATTTCTCTTAATTTGACACACAAACGATTAAATCATCACACAGAATTTTCACACAGACCATGTCGCATACTATTCACACAGAAAATAATATTAAATTATTATTTTGACCTCAGATTCGTGGTCTAAAAACCACTGTTTCGAATACGGTCTAAACCGGGCTGTTACAACTCTCCCCCCTTAGGGATTTTCGTCCCCAAAAATCTTACCAGTGAATAGTTGTGGATATTGCTCTCTCATAACGTTCCTAGGCCCCCACGTAGCCTCTTCAATTTCGTGTTTGTGCCACAATACCTTCACTAAGGAAATTCTTTTGTTTCTCAACTCTTTGGTCTCTCTTGCCAAAATTTGGATCGATTTTTCACTATATGACAAATCTGACTAAATCTCAACCTCATTAGGAGCAATCACATGAGACGGATCTGCTCTGTACCGTCAGAACATTGACATATGAAACACATTATGGATCTTTTCTAACTCAGATGGCAATCTCAATCTATAAGCAACCGGTCCAACTCGTTCAACGATCTCATATGGTCCAATGAACCTCGGACTCAACTTGCCCTTTCTGCCAAATCGAAGTATTTTCTTCCACGGAGATACTTTCAGAAACACTTTATCACCAACCTCAAATTCAATATCTTTTCGTTTCAAATCTGCATAAGACTTCTGACGATCTGAGGCTGCTTTCAAACTGTCACGAATTACTTTCACTTTCTGCTCAGTCTCTTTTATAAGATCAACTCTGCGAATCTTGTTCTCACTCAGCTCAGTCCAATACAATGGAGTTTGACACTTTTGACCGTAAAGAGCCTCATATGGTGCCATTTTAATGCTAGATTGAAAAATGTTTTATACGCAAACTCAATCAATGATAAATGATTTTCCCATGTACTTCTAAATTCAAGTATACAACATCTCAGCATGTCTTCAAGAATCTGAATGATTCTCTCGGATTGACCATCCATTTGCGGATGAAAAGTAGTAATGAAATGCAATCTCGTGCCTAAAGCATCTTGTAATTTCTTCCAAAATCGTGAGGTAAATCTCGGATCTCTGTCAGACATTATAGATAATGGTACTCCGTGCAATCTCACAATCTCATCGATATACAATTCAGCCAACTTATCTAAAGAATAATCGGTTCTCATTGGAATGAAATAAGTTGATTTCGTCAATCTATCAACTATCACCCAGATCGCATCTTTCTTGCTCGGAAGATAAGGGCAAACCCGACACAAAGTCCATGGTAATTCTCTCCCATTTCCACTCAGGAATCATAATTGGTTGCAATAAATCAGACGAAATTGATGTTCAGCCTTAACTTGCTGACAAACTAAATGTTTTGACACAAAGTCAGAAATATCTCTCTTCATACCATGCCACTAGTAAAATTGTTTCAAATCATTATACATTTTCGTACTCATCATATGTACAGTCAAGTGACTATTGTGAGCTTCGGTCAAAATCATTTGAATCAGCTCTGAATTTCTCGGAACGTAAATCTGATCTCTAAATCTCAAATAATCATTACTATCAACTCGAAATTCTGATTCCGCATTCAAAGTACATTGAACTCTTTTTGCTAACAACTCATTATCAATCTTCTGAGTCTCATATATCCGCTGTAAAAACAACAGTTTTACTTTCAATTCAGCTACAACCTTATCATCATCACACAGATCCATCTGATTACTCATAGCTCGTAAGGTATATAACGATTTTCGACTCAAAGTATCAGCCACAATATTAGCTTTACCCGGGTGGTAATCTATCACAAGTTCATAATCTTTCAACAACTCTAACCATCTTCTCTGTCGCAAGTTCAAATCTTTCTGAGTCATCAAATACTTTAAACTCTTATGATCAGTATAAATATGGCATTTTTCACCGAATAAATAGTGACGCCAAATCTTCAATGCAAATACAATCGTAGCCAATTCAAGATCATGCGTTGAATAATTCTTTTCATGCGATTTTAACAGTCTCAAAGCATAAGCTATGACTTTTCCTTCTTGCATCAACACACAGCCCAAACCATTCAACGATGCATCACTGTAAACTATGAATTCTTTGCCGGATTCGGGTTGAATCAATACTAGTGCTTCTGTTAACAACACCTTTAACTGTTCAAAACTCTGTTGACACTTTTTGACCACTCAATCTAACATCCTTCTGTAACAACTTTGTCAAAGGAGTTGCAATCATCGAGAAGTCTTTCACAAATCGTCTATAATATCCCGCTAGTCCCAAAAAACTACGGACTTCAGACACATTTCTTGGAGGTTTCTATTCTAAAATAGCAGAGATTTTATGCGGATCGACTCGTATCCCAGCAGCGGATACAATATGCCCCAGAAAACTGACCTCAGGCAACCAAAATTCACACTTGCTAAACTTTGCATACAGCTGTTTCTCACGCAGAGTTTGTAGCACGATTCTCAAATGCTTGGTATGTTACGTCTCATCACTCAAATAAATCAAAATATCATCAATGAACACCACCATGAAGCGATCCAAATACGGTCTGAATATCCTATTCATCAAATCCATAAACACTGCAGGGGCATTTGTTAGTCCAAAAGGCATCATTAAGAATTCATAATGTCCATACCTCATTCTGAATGCGGTTTTTGGCACATCGAATTCTTAACTCTCAACTGATAGTAGCCCGATCTCAAATCTATCTTAGAAAATATTATAACTTCTTTCAGCTGATCAAACAAATCATCAATCCGAGGTAACGGATATTTGTTCTTTATCGTCACTTTGTTCAATTGTCGATAATCAATACACATTCTCGTAGTTCTATATTTCTTTTTCACAAATAATACAGGAGCTCCCTAGGGTGAAAAACTAGGTCGTGCAAATCCTCTGTCGGTCAATTCTTGCAATCGAGATTTCAACTCTTTCAATTACATTGGTGCCATTCGTATGGAGCTATCAAAATAGGAGCGATTCTCGACACTAACTCAATACCAAATTCAACTTCTCTAATCGGAGGTAACCCCAGAACTCTTACGAAACACATTTGAAACTCACATATCACGAGCCGATTCAACT
Organism: Gossypium rotundifolium; assembly: GCA_025506655.1. Taxonomy (NCBI): domain Eukaryota; kingdom Viridiplantae; phylum Streptophyta; class Magnoliopsida; order Malvales; family Malvaceae; genus Gossypium; species Gossypium rotundifolium. The sequence goes on along the minus strand of CP106729.1, from coordinate 13,812,673 downwards.
TTCCTTTCGAACTTTTGTATCAATCACGTCGCCAAATAAGCTTCACAGCTCTTTCTCACATAGTTCATAGCTTTCATCACAGATACAACAGCTGGTAATCCTTTCATATCACTAGACTCAATTCGAACTATCTCACCATTCTGACTCTTCAATTTAACATTCTTTCTCTTACAATTCACAATGGCATTATGTAAAGTAAGCCAGTCTAATTATATCAAATTCATCAAATAGTAGCAACATCAAATTGACCAGGAAACATAAATTACGAAACATCAACAAGTAATTCTTGCACACATTAACTACCAAAACATACTTGCCTAAGGGGTTCGATACTCTAATCATAAATTCAGTAGACTCAACAGGTAGATTCTTATTCGATACTAAATTTGATACTAAATTCAAGCAATTCTTGAAAGTACCGGTGATGACATCTGGAGATGATGCTTCCTCTCGTGCACATATAGTATAGGCTCGGGCAGGTGCTTTTGCTTCTGACCTTACATGTAACATCCTGAACTATTGAGCCTATGTGTTTAGTGTGAGGATATGATTAATGTGTTAAATTAAGTGTTAGGGGGTTCAAATTGGGCTTAGGTTTAGGCCGAGGCTGTAGATAAAATTTCTTGTTTGAACACTTTAGTGGAAAGCTTGTTAAGTTAAGGCATAACAGATATTAGCTGTGTTTTTAAAACACAAATGGGCTTGTGGCCCAGTGGCAAAATGGCGCCACAGTGAGGGAAGGAAGTTGGCGTTATTTGAAGGTCCAAGGTTCGAGTAGCCTGGTACCTTTTATTTTAATTATTTTCGGCATTTACAAGAGCAGTAGTGGAATTCGACAATGATGCTTAAATTTAGGAATTTTGTAATGTGATAATAAGGTAGATAATGTGCTGATAAAGGAATGAAGAGGTTGTGTCATCCATGACACTGTAGATGAGCAGTCAGATGAGGATAAGGAGAAAATCAAGGAGTTATCTACAAGGCTAGATGGTGGCCAAAATTTTGACTCTAAGAGGAGTAAAGGAATCGGTTTACAGTATAGTTGAGGGTGTCAATTCTCCCTATTCCTTGTTTAATTTTTAGGCTGTCGGAAGGGCACTTTCGGGTTTTGACAAGGGGGTGCCGAAATTGCCTATAAATAGGGGTGGTAGCTCATCAATTTCGGCATTTGAACCCTACTCTTTTCTTATTTCCTTGTGCTGAAATTCTCAAGTCTTCCTCTCCAATTTCTTTTCTTTTGATTTCTTTAAAAGCCGAGACCTTCCAATCTTCTCAACATCTTTTCTTTCAAAAGTCGAAACCCTGAACTCTCTAGCCGAATAGTCCCTATTCTTTTTGTCGATTTCTTCAATTAAAAGCCTAAACTACTTAGAATTCTTATTATTATCTTCTCTTATTGATCTTCACAAAAGACAGAATCCCCAGGGAGTAGCCGTATTCTCTCTAGTAGGGTAAGTGTCGATTCTTGTTATCTTTAAGGTCTCTTTCGATTTTTGAAGATAAAACCAAAAGACTAATGGTTTAATGGTTTCATGTATTTTATGTGTTTGGCGATATTCGAGAAGTGAAGTAGATCAAGTAGATCTAAAAGTCGAAAATCGTTAGTCTCTGATTTTAGGATTTCAAGGTAAGGATTTTGATTCTTATTAAAAGTATCAATTGGTTTCTTTTTGTTATTCGTGCCTTAACCAATCGTTTCATTAAGCCATCGTTATAGTACCTTTTGATCAAGATCATTCATGGACTCGAATGTCTGCAAATCAAAGGAAGGGGTTGGATATGTAGTTTTAGCCCCAAAGTTCAAGAAACGCGCGGTGTCTGCTATTCATGATTGGCCACCGGGTTGTGGACCAGCTTCAGAACAGAATCTTAGGCTATTAGCAACCGTAGTGGTTTTCGATAGTGCCAACTTTGACAATATCATCTTGTCAGTAATCAGGTGTGTAGATCTTTATCACTTAAGTCTCTTGTATAATATCTATTATGGACTGAAAAGCCGAAAAAAGGCTGTGTGACAGTCGAATAACCCATAGGGGTTGGGCTAGGAATGCCAGGTACGTAAATATAGTATTATCTCTATGTGTATCGATGTACGTGTTATCCTGTTATCCAGTAAATGGTTTAGTGCTTTTGATATGACATGTGTGTATGCATGGGATATGGGTTTGAATTGATAAATTGGAAGAGCATGTGTTTAGGTCACAATAGTGATCATTGGCTATGCCACGTTATCCTGATATCTTGATTCCTGAATATTATGATCGACAGCATGACTGTCAAATTGGCGTGTAGAGGTTGATGGGTGGATTGTAGAAATCCCCGAGGTGTGATGGTTGGTAAGGGTTAGCGTGTAGAGGATGGACTCTTAGGTTTTGGGATGGGACATATTGCATGAATTATTCTGTTGCCTTTGTGTATGGGCTAAGGCCCATAATGTGTTTAATGGGCCCAAGACTTTTATGTGATTTGAGATTTGCACACCTGAGTCTTTGTGACTCACCCTTTTGTTTTCCCACTTTTCGGATGAGCGATGGTTCGTGGACATGGGACCAAAGCGGACTCGAGGGCCATCAAGTCTTTTATCTTCATAGACTATTTTCAGTTATTTTTTTTTTAGTTTTAAATTTTGGGATATTTTTTTGGTAATAAGGCCTCCATCACTTAGGGTTTCATATTATTTCTCTTTGTTAGGTTTTAATAAACTTATGTTTTTCCAAAGTCTTAATTATAAAATAAAATGACAAATGGGCTTTTCAAACACGACCCATGCAAATGTTTAAAGTTATTCTTAAAATTTTACATTTAATTGATTATTCGACTATAATAAACTAAGTTTCTCCAAAACCCTTCAGAGTAAAGTTTTCAAGATTCAACCCTTAGCATACCAGATTCGGTCCCCGACGCATGGGTAGGGTTTGGGTGTTACATTTTTATGTCGAGCCAGTTCAAAACTCGAAATCGTGAAATGGGTTCAGTAGTAATTTATAAAAGTTTGGTTGGGATATGGCCTTCGAGTCTACCGGCACCCGATCCACCTAGATAAGTACTCTAACTCTTGATGTGATATACATGTGGGCTTAATGGGCTTGATGGACGTAGGCTAGTACATTAGATATTGATGGACTTAGGCTTAGTTTAAATCACTCTCTAAATCCATAAGATTTAATCCAAACAAACAAACCTGTGAACAAGTCACGAGATTAGGGTGTGGCAACAGGCATACGCATGTCTAGGATTGGATTCAGGGAGAGCTTGGTATTTAAGCAGTCCTAGTGACTCACCTCCTCTCTTCTGGAATCTTACCTGTGCGTAGTGACTGTTCACCTTAACTACGAGGACTTGTTGACAGCCCAAAAAAAATTTATAACTAAAACCGAAAGCGATCGGCCACCTTATTTCTTAAAATTACTAAAATACCCCTGGTTTAGAAAATTACCGAATTACCCTTAATTTGTAAAATGACCAAAATACCATTGGATAGAAGAATTACCAAAATACCCTAGATTGTAAAATTATCGAAATACCCTTGGATTATAAAATTATCGAAATACCCCTAGATTGTAAAATTACCAAAATACCCCTATTTTGTAAAATCACCAAGATACCCTATTTTGGAAAATTACGAAAATACCCCTGGGTAGTGAAATGGCAGAAATACCCTTATGTGATGAGTTCATGGTTGCTACTTGTATGTTGGTGTGTATGAATGTTGAATGTGCATGGCTCCTGGAATTAGGAAGACTGAAACCTGTAGATATAGTCGCGAATTCAAAAGAACTACTATTAAAACTACTTTTCATAAGACTGTTCGTGATTAAACAGTAGAAGCAGTTAATAATTCATAAAATTTCTAATCAGATAAACGCCAATCGGAAGAATGAGTACAAGGGGTCGCGGACGTCCGCCGCGTGGTCGTGGTAGGGGTAGGATGACCGTGTCAGAACCAGTAGGGTCTGGCCACGGGTCAGAAAATGAGATGCTGGATCTGCTAGCTGTGGAGGGAGAATTTCAAGACCAGACGGTCGGATATGGTGCGATATCTTAAGCGATGTTAAGGGTGTTAGAAAGGGTTACTGGGGCAGGCATGGGCCAAGGAGCTCGAAAATCTGTGTCGGAACGATTGAGAGCCAATGGGGCAGAGATGTTCAGAGAAATTTTAGAATAGCCCCGAGTACAACTGAGTACTGGTTAGAGGCAGTGGAACGTATAATGGATGATCTGGATCTCACGGATGAGGAAAAGTTGAAAGGAGTCGTATCTCTCCTGCGGGACGAAGCATACCAATGGTGGCTGACGGTTAAGGATAGTGTAGTGGCTGACCGCATCACCTGGGATTTCTTCAAAACAGCGTTCCAAAGTAAGTACATCGGGACAAGCAATGTGGATGCGCAGTGCAGAGCATTTCTAAATTTGGTTCAAGGTAGTAGGTCGGTGGCTGCGTATGAGGCAGAATTCTTGTGCCTTAACCGTTATGCTCAAGGGATGGTGGCCACAGACCATGAACGTTGTGTTTAGTTTGAGGATGGTCTGAGAGATGATCTACGTATTTTGATAGTACCACAGCGGAAGAGGGAGTTCGCTGTCTTGGTGGAAAAGGCTAAGATAGCTAAGGAGGTAAAGCGGACAGAGAAGCTAAACCAGGATAGAAGTGGAAATAAGAGGAATTTTGGACCATCGGGTTAGCTAGACGTACTCAAAAGAAGTCTAGGTTAGATGAACGGGTCAGGTTGAGAGACCTGCTGCTGCTAGCCAGACGCAAAAGTGTGCTCGGTGCGGTAAACCTCATTGGGGTGAGTGTTGGTCGAGTAGGGGAAAGTGTTTCAGGTGTGGATCTACGGACCATCAGATTAGAAACTATCCACAGCAACGGGACAGTGAAGGGCCCATAGGCCAAGGGAATGTTCAGTCGAGTAGAGGAGGTTAGATGCTACAAGGAGGTCGTGGTCCGGCTAGAGGTGACAATGGTCGGGGTCGTAGAGCACTGGGAAGAGGTGCAGCAAACATTGAGGTGAGACAGCCAGGGTTAGTCTATGCTTCTAGACGTCGAGAGGAGGCTGACGCACCGGATGTTATAACCGGTACATTTTTAATTTTTGGCTTACCTTAAACTACCTTGATTGACATTGGGTCAACACATTCGTATGTAGCTAGTAGTGTATCTGAAACTTTAAGGTTAGAATCTGAGATTACCCCTAGGGCGATGACTGTAATTAGCCCGTTAGGATAATTTGTAGTAGTGGATAAACTCTATCGGGAGGTACCTTTAGAAGTCCAGGGAATAACTTTTCTAGCGGACCTGATGGAGTTAACGTTCGGGGAATTTGATTTAATTTTAGGCATGGATTGGCTGGTGAGGTATCAAGCGAACTTAGATTGTGCCGCCAAGTGCATGGTGTTAAAAACCCCTGAAGGAGGAGAAGTGTTGGTGGTAGGAAAAAGGGAGAACTATTTGTCGAATGTGGTGACTGCCCTAAGAGTAAAGAGGATGGTAAGAAAAGGATGTGAGGCAGTTTTAATGTTTGTTCGGGCTCTGGAAGCTAAGGACATAACTGTTGGGGACGTGAGGACGGTGAAAGAATTTTCTGATGTCTTTTTGGAAGAGCTTTCGGGATTACCTCCAGATCGTGAAGTAGAGTTTGGAATTGATCTTCTTCCAGGAACAATGCTGGTATCTATTACTCCATACAGGATGAAGCCGAAGGAGTTAGTGAAATTGAAAGTGCAGATTCAAGAGTTATTGGATAGAGGGTTTATACGACCAAGTGTGTCGCCGTGGGAAGCGTCGGTATTATTTGTTAAGAAGAAGGATGGATCAATGCTATGTGCATTGACTATCGTCAGCTGAACAAGTTGACAATTAAAAATAAGTACCCATTGCCTAGGATCGATGACTTGTTCGATCAGTTGAAGGGGCTTCGGTCTTTTCAAAGATAAATTTGAGGTCGCGATACCATCAGCTTAGGGTCAAGGAAGCACATATTCATAAGACGACTTTTAGGACCCGCTATGGTCACTATGAATTCATGGTGATGCCATTTGGTTTGACCAACGCACCAGCAACATTTATAGACATGATGAACCGAGTGTTCCAACCCTACCTAGATCGATGTGCCGTGGTGTTTATCGATGATATCTTGGTCTACTTAAAGTCAGAGGAGGAGCATGATGATCATCTGCGGGTGGTTTTAAAGATTCTGAGGGAGAAGCAATTGTATGCCAAATTCAGTAAGTGCGAATTTTGGCTAAAGGAAGTTACTTTTCTAGGCCACGTTGTGTCGGCAGAGGGGATTAGGGTTGACCATCGAAAAATCGAAGCGGTGTTAGATTAGAAACCGCCTAAGTCGGTGGAGGAAATTTGGAGTTTTCTTGGTCTGGCCGGATATTATCGAAAGTTTTTTGAGGGATTTTCTTTGATTACGGCACCGTTGACTAAGTTGCTATGGAAAGGAGTTCTATTTGTTTGGTCTGATAAGCAGCAAGAGAGTTTCGAGAAGTTAAAAAGGATTTTGACGGAGGCTCTGGTGTTGATTCAGCCGGAAGTTGGAAAGGAGTTCGTAATTTACTGTGATGCGTCACACACGGGACTGGGATGCGTGTTGATGCAAGATGGAAAGGTTGTTGTGTACGCTTCTTGGCAGTTAAGACCACACGAATCAAATTATCTCACCCATGATTTGGAATTGGCGGGAGTGGTATTTGCTTTGAAGATATGGAGGCATTACCTGTACGGGGAGAAATCTATCATTTATACCGATCATAAGAGCTTAAAGTACTTGTTAACACAGAAGGAGTTAAATCTAAGGCAAAGAAGGTGGCTCGAGTTGTTAAAGGATTATAACTACTCGATCGAGTACCACCCGAGAAAGGCTAACGTGGTGGTAGATGCTCTAAGAAGGTGATCACTGACTTGAGAGAAATGTTTGCTCACCTTAGTCTATATGAAGATGGGAGTCTGTTAGCTGAACTCCAAGTAAAACCCTCTTGGGTTAGTCAAGTAAAGGAAAAGCAATAGACCGATGAGTTGCTTAAGGAGAAGTGGCGACTTATCTCGAATGATGGGCCAATGAAATTGAAGATGAGCGAGGAAGGACTATTATGTTTTTGAGGGAGGATTTGCATACCGAAAGATCGAGTTGAGGCGGAGGATTACGCAAGAAGCGCATGAAGGTACATCGCTATGCATCTTGGAGGGAGTAAGATGTATCGGGATTTGTGAGGTCAATTCTGGTGGCGGGTTTAAAGTAAGAGGTAACCGAGTTGGTAAGTAAGTGTTTGACACATCGTGGGTAAAAGCGAGCATCGGTTGCCATCAGGGTTATTACTGCCGGTAAAGATTTCACAATGGAAGTGAGAAAGGATCACAATGGACTTTGTTAGTGGACTACCCTCACGCCTATTAAGAAAGATTCAGTTTGGGTGATCATTGATCGGTTGATGAAGTCCGCTCATTTTGTACCAATTTGGGTCGATTATTCTTTACAAAAGTTGGCTAAGCTATATATAGCGGAGATTGTGAGGTTGCATGGAGTACCGGTGTCGATTATTTCGACCAAGACCCTAGGTTTACATCAAGGTTTTGGAAGGCGTTACATCAAGCATTGGAGTGCGGTTGGATTTCAAGAAACATTTCATCCTCGAGGCGATGGACAGTTTGAGCGGGTGATCCAGATCTTGGAGGACATGTTAAAAGGTTGTGACATTAATTTTAAGGGTAGTTGAGAAGAGTTCTTACCATTAGCAGAGTTTGCCTATAATAATAGCTACCAGTCCAGTATTCAGATGGCGCCCTATGAAGCATTGTACGGGCGAAAGTGTCATACTCCAACCTGTTGGACGGAATTAGGGGAACGTCAAATTTTGGGACCGGAGTTGGTGACCGAGACAGAAGGGAAGGTTAAGTTAATTCGGGCACGACTAAAGGAAGCGTCGGACAGGCAGAAATCCTATGCTGATTTGAAACGTAGGGACATAGCATTTGCTGTGGGTGACAAGGTTTTCTTGAAGGTATCACCTTGGAAGAAAGTACTAAGGTTTGGACGGAAGGGTAAGTTAAGTCCAAGATTTATTGGACCATACCGAGTGTTAAAACGAGTAGGACTAGTAGCATATCAGCTGGAGTTACCTCTGAAGTTAAGTTAAATTCACGATGTATTCCACGTCTCTATGCTGAGACGATACCGTTCGGATCTATCCCATGTGGTGTCAATAGAAAAAATCGAAGTGAGACCTGATCTATCCTTCGAAGAAGAATCGGTGAAAATTCTGGATCGTGATGTCAAGGTGTTGCGAAGGAAAACAGTTCCGTTAGTGAAGGTGCTATGGCGGAACCACGGTTTTGAAGAAGCTACGTGAGAACTGGAGGAAGCGATGCGGCAACAATACCCCCATCTTTTCTGACTAGGTATTTTCGAGGACGAAATTTCTTTAAGGGGGTAGAACTGTAACATCCTGAATTATTGGGCCTATGTGTTTGGTGTGGGGATATGATTAATGTGTTAAATTAAGTGTTAGGGGGTTCAAATTGGGCTTAGATTTGGGCCGAAGCTGTAGTTAAAATTTCTTGTTTGAACACTTTAGTGGAAAGCTTGTTAAGTTAAGGCATAACAGATATTAGCTGTGTTTTTAAAACACAAATAGGCTTATGGCCCAGTGGCAAAATGGCACCACAGTGAGGGAAGGAAGTTGGCGTTATTTGAAGGTCCAAGGTTCGAGTAGCCTAGTACCTTTTATTTTAATTATTTTCGGCATTTACAAGAGAAATAGTGGAATTCGGCAATGATGCTTAAATTTAAGAATTTTGTAATGTGATAATAAGGTAGATAATGTGCTGATAAAGGAATGAAGAGGTTGTGTCATCCATGACACTGTAGATGAGTAGTCAGATGAGGATAAGGAGAAAATCAAGGAATTATCTACAAGGCTAGGTGGTGGCCGAAATTTTGACTCTAAGAGGAGTAAAGGAATCGGTTTCTGTATAGCTAAGGGGTGCCGAATTCTCCCCTGTTCCTTGTTTAATTTTTAGCTATAAGGAAGGGCACTTTCGGGTTTTGACAAGGGGGTGCCGAAATTGCCTATAAATAGGGGTGGTAGCTCATCAATTCCGGCATTTGAACCCTACTCTTTTCTTATTTCCTTGTGCTAAAATTCTCAAGTCTTCCTCTCCATTGTCTTTTCTTTTGATTTCTTCAAAAGCCGAGACCTCCCAATCTTCTCAACATCTTTTCTTTCAAAAGTCAAAACCCCAAACTCTCTAGCCAAATAGTCCCTATTCTTTTTGCCGATTTCTTCAATTAAAAGCTGAAACTACTTAGAATTCTTCTTATTATCTTCTCTTATTGATCTTCGCAAAAGCCAGAATCCCCAGGGAGTAGCTGAATTCTCTCTAGTAGGGTAAGTGTCGATTCTTGTTATCTTTAAGGTCTCTTTCGGTTTTTGAAGATAAAGCCGAAAGGCTAATGGTTTAATGGTTTCATGTATTTTATGTGTTTGGCGACATTCGAGAAGTAAAGTAGATCAAGTAGATCTAAAAGCCGAAAATCGTTAGTCTTTGATTTTGGGATTTCAAGGTAAGGATTTCGATTCTTCTTAAGAGTATCAATTGGTTTCTTTTTGTTATTCGTGCCTTAACCAATCGTTTCGTTAAGCCATCGTTATAGTACCTTTTGATTAAGATCATTCATAGACTCGAATGTCAGCAAATCAAAGGAAGGGGTTGGATCTGTAGTTTTAGCCCCAAAGTTCAAGAAACGCGCGGTGTCTGCTATTTGTGATTGGCCACCGGGTTGTGGACCAGATTCAGAACAGAATCTTAGGCTATTAGCAATCGTAGCGGTTTTCGATAGTGCCAACTTTGACAATATCATCTTGTCAGTAATCAGTTGTGTAGATATTTATCACTTAAGTCTCTTGTATAATATCTTTTATGGGCTGAAAAGCTAGAAAAAAGCTGTGTGACAGTCGAATAACCCGTAGGGGTTGGGCTAGGAATGCCAGGTACGTAAATATAGTATTATCTCTATGTGTATCGATGTACGTGTTATCCTGTTATCCAGTAAATGGTTTAGTGCTTTTGATATGACATATGTGTATGCATGGGATATGGGTTTGATTTGATAAAGGGGAAAAGCATGTGTTTAGGTCACAATAGTGATCGTTGGCTATGCCACGTTATCCTGATATCCTGATTCCTGAATATTATGATCGACAGCATGACTGTCAAATTGGCGTGTAGAGGTTGGTGGGTCGATTGTAGAAATCCCCAAGGTGTGATGGTTGGTAAGGGTTGGCGTGTAGAGGATGGACTCTTAGGTTTTGGGATGGGACATATTGCATGAATTATTCCGTTGCCTTTGTGTATGGGCCAATGCCCATAATGTGTTTATGGGCCCAAGGCTTTTATGTGATTTCGGGATTTGCACACTGAGTCTTTGTGACTCACCCTTTTGTTTTTCCCACTTTTCGGATGAAGCGATGGTTCGTGGACATGGGGTGAGGCGGACTCGAGGGCCATCAAGTCTTTTATCTTCATAGACTATTTTCACTTTTTTTTTTAGTTTTAAATTTTGGGATATTTTTTTTAATAAGGCCTCCATCACTTAGGGTTTTATATTATTTCTCTTTGTTAAGTTTTAATAAACTTATGTTTTTTCCAAAGTCTTAATTATAATGTAAAATGAAAATGGGCTTTTCAAACACAACCCACGCAAATGTTTAAAGTTATTCTCAAAATTTCACATTTAATTGATTATTCGGCTATAATAAACTAAGTTTCTCCAAAACCCTTCAGAGTAAAGTTTTCAAGACTCAACCGTAGCATACCAATCCGGTCCTGACGCATGGGCTAGGTTTGGCGTGTTACATTACAGCTGTATCAATCGTTCCTCTCTGGCTTTTATTCATATTTATGATGCTCCTTGGTGGTCTACTTTTGGCCATCACATTACTTGGTATTTCGTTCTGAACATTTTCTTCTTCAACTATCTTTGGGCAATCTCGAATAAAATGATCTCGAGATCCACACTTATAGCATGTTCTATTGTTATGCCTGCCCCAACATTCTCCCACATGTTGTCTCCCACATTGTTTACATTCGGGCTTGTTGTTCTTAACTTGCCCACACTTAACTCATTTGGAGCTTGAATTCGTAAACAAGTACTCTGTCTCGAACGATCTCTATTAGGATGACCAAACGAAATATTTGAATGATTGCTGGCATACTCTTTGAGGAAGACTGAGAAAATTTATTCAATGATCTCTTTCTTTCACCTCGAGCCTCAGAATCGGCTTTCTTTTTTTCTTTACTGAGTTCCTCAACTTTGCATGCTCTCTCCACAAGTACAACAAATTTATTTATATCCAGTATCCCAACCAACAACTTTATGTCTCCATTCAATCCCTCTACGAAACGTTTGCATATAGTAGCTTCAGTAGAAACACACTCTCTTGCATATTGACTCAATCGCACGAATTCTCGTTCATACTCAACAATAGACAAACGGCCTTATTTTAGCTCTAAAAACTCCTTACGTTTCTGATCAATGAAGCGTTGGCTGATATACTTCTTTCTAAACTTGACTTGAAAGAAATCCCAAGTGATTCTCTCTCTCGGAACCACATATATCAATGTTTTCCACCAATTGTAAGCCGTGTCTCTCAACAAGGAAACTGCGCACTTAATGCACTTAACAGGGTTCAGTGACATCTCATCAAATACTCGAAGGGTATTCTCGAGCCAAAACTCAGCTTGCTCAGCATCATCATCAGCTGTGGCCCTAAACTCTTTGGCCCTATACTTGTGAATCTTGTCTATAGGTGGTTTATTCAATCTGATCGGACCTACAACTTGTGGCACAACAGGTACTTGCGGGGGTAGAGGTTGTGGAGCAGTCGGATTTGTTCTAACAAATTCTGAAAACCATTCACTCATCATACGGAAGATGGCTTTTTTAGCCTCACCTTCCTCACCACTATCATTTGGCCTTGATGTGGCCGGCACTGTCCCTTGAGCGGGAGCAGGCGCATTACTCTCTACGTCGTCAGCAACTGCTCGATCGGGATCCATTACTATATTAAAACACATTTCAACTGTCAGATTTCATCACACTATCGCAATTTCACAATATGGCATGTATAGCTAGACTCACACGGACTACGTTAGTCCGAGAATTGACTAAACTGTAGCTCTGATACCAATAAAATTGTAACACCCCTAACCCAAAATCGTCGCAGGAATAGGGTTAAGGGTATTACCGATCAATCAGAACATTTAACCTCTAAATGTCGACACAAAGTAAAACATCATCAAACACATTCATATACAATTATAGTGTCCCTTAAACAAGTCATCAAGACCCTAAGCATGCTTATAAACTGAGTCGAGACTAAACCGAAACACATATAAAATTTCATGAAAAATTAAAACCTTTTTAGAATACAGGGAGACACACCTGGTGAAATAGGTAGTGCCTCTCCCATGCCACATGACACACCCGTGTGACTTTCCCGTGGTTACTCACTACTAAAATCAACACGGTTAACAAGCACGCCCGTGTGCTAAGGTCGTGTCCTATAAGGTCATATACTGTCATTTCTCGCACGACCTGTAGGCACGCCCGTGCCATGGCCGTGTGCAGTTTAAGCCACATTCTGCCAATTTACCCACGGTCCAAGGCACGCCCGTGTGCCCCAACTGTGTGACATTATAGGCCATTTTAACAAGGCCAACATGCTACCCACTTAGGGTCAAACCTACAAGCCAATCAACCAACATCTTATGCACATATTGCCATCTAAAAGCATACCAATACCAACTCTAATAATACCCAATTCAATACCAATACTTATTCTATCACAAGCAAAATTCATTCCCAATCTCACTACCCCTAGTAGCATTTATCAACACAAAGTTACCACTCAATAGCAAATTTATCAATCTACAAATCATGCCAAAAGATGTATCATATATATACCACATTCATTCATGCCAAACCTATCACATATCTAGCCACATCTCATGGCTACTTACAAACCTCAAACTTGATTCAATTAACTAGCCTATACATGCCATATTCCAACTATATACATCTTTTCAAAAGTACCAAAATAGAATGCCGATAGTGTGATTGAGAAGCTGGCGATCCCAAATCCGAGCTAACTTTACTAAAACTGCAAGGTAGAGAAACAAATCACACAATAAGCTTTCCAAAACTTAGTAAGTTCGTAATATAATACATATTACTCAATACTACAACATCAATATGTAAATATATATGTACCATCACATAGATAAAGGCACAACTAGGCACATTATCAATCTCAATCACATACCCAATTATCTATTCATTCAACTCTTAAATCTATCATCAACCACATAGGTTCAAACGTACCTTGATCAACACATAACTACTTACCATTTATGCTACTCAATTGTTCGATATTACCTATCGTTCAACCCTTGCTATTCTATAGTGCCAATTTCATAACTAAAACATAATTATCTCCGCACACTTAGTGCCAATACATTAAACCGAACTTATATCGGTATCGCACACACAGTGCCAAGTCGATAAGCCGAAGCTTCTATCTTTTCATACACACAGTGCCAATCATCTCTTTCTCGTTTCAAATTTCGCACACTTAGTGCCCCTTTATCTCAATTCAGCACATAGCATTTCAAATCTCATAGATGCATATACATCCATTCAATTTATATCACATAGATAAAGTTTACAACTAGTATTATATCCGAACTTACCTCGGATATCAAAATACCGAAACGGTCGATTAATCGAACACTTTATTTTTGCCTCGATCTCGATCCGAACCTCACCGTTCTTAGTCTATACACATTTAAATTCAATCCATTTAATCACCAAATCATTCATTTTAATCCAAGCACACATATTTAGGGCATTTTACAAAATAGCCCTCACATTTTCACATTTCGACACTTTAGTCCCTATCTCACAAAATCATCAAATTCACAAATTCCACACATTCACATGCTTGGCCGAACCTCTATAGGGATTATATAAGTCCAAATATTTTGTCAAATTTTCCATTTAGTCCCTCAACTTTCCATTTTTCTCAATTTAGCCCAATATACTCAATTTCACCAAAAATCCAAATACAAACTATGCTAACCCAACACTAAGCTCTCATATTCCAATATCAACTAACATATAGCTCAAACATTCATCAATGGCTCATCACAAAAACATCATCAATACATAGAATTTGAGCATGGGTTTTGTAAAGCACAAAGCAACGATTACAAAAACATAAAAAATATCAAAAATCGAGCTAAAAACACAAACCAATTAGAGCTTGAAGTAGCCGAAAGTTTCAAAGCTTCAAACCCTTTATTTTCTCTCAAATTTTGGTGGAAGAAAAGATGATAATGGCTATCAAATTCCTTTTTGTTTTGTTATAATAACATTTTAAACAAATACCAATTTTGCCCTTTTATAAAACATATAAAACAAATATAAATTAAGGCTAATATGTCATTTAGCCATCCATTAACTAAATAATGGTCAAATAACAATATAAGACCTCTACCTTAAAAAGCCAACATTAATTAAGTACTCATAAATCAGTACATAGCTTTCACTTATTATGCAATTAAGTCCTTTCTCTTAATTCGACACACAAACGATTAAATCATCACACAGAATTTCCACACAGACCATGTCACATACTATTCACACAGAAAATAATATTAAATTATTATTTCAACCTCGAATTTGTAGTCTCAAAACCACTATTCTAACTAGGGTCTAAACCGGGCTATTACAAATCTGCTATCATTAGCTTCTTCGTTTAAAGTCATTGCTATCCATTACCAATACATGAAGATAAGACTCGCCCACATCTATAATTCTAATCAATTTTGCTACATCTTCCTCTGGGGAACCTACCTGTAGAATTGATTTCATGGGGTCTATGCTTATGCCAAATGATTAGGATGTCATGATCGAAAAATGCTCCTAACCATATATATTATGAGTGTTATATGAATGGATGCAAAATGTTATGAGAATGATCCATTTTTTAAAATTTGGGTTACCATTGCTCGCCATTTGTTAAGGTGATATCCCTGACGTATGTCTCCTTATTCAGCTGATACTTTCAACAAAGAATCTGAAGATGTCGTCACTGCTTAGACCCTTATTTGTCAAGTGTTCCTAACCCTTTAAGCTTGGTGAGTTCTAAATAATTGTCCTGTTTCAGATTCTTGCATTATTTAGAGATTTTCAGAGTAATATGCAAAACTTCTTTTGTGAAACCATTATCAGTTCATTAATCATTATTTCAATATGAAATGCTTGAAAAAGATTATAGAGATGAATAAAACTGAAATTTATTTGGGACTAAACCCGTGAAGAATGGATTGAACCAAAGAAATAATTTTTTTGCTAAGGTACAAAAAACGAGTAAGGGTGGAATTGGTGCTCCAGATATCATAGCTTGAGCTTCTCTGTTCAAACTTCTTGTTAAGCTCAATATGTGTTTAGAGGAACCGGAATACTTTGTCGATGCCCTAAGACGTAACATACTTTCTCATTGTTAATTCAAGTGTAGCAAGACTATCTGTATGCCCCACTTTCGATCAAAATTTGAGCCGCCCTTTTCGAGTTTTTGACTCAAAGCCCCCTTTGGTTTCAAGGCGCCCTTTGCGGGTTTTCACCTTGGCCTCTCTATTTTTGTTTTCATTTTTTAGAAGGTCTTAAAGCATCCTTTGCGTGTTTTCGCCCTAGTCTCTTCCTTTTTTTGACTGAATCTGAAGTCACCAGATTGAGCATATCTTCGTCCATGTCAATACTCATTCAGAATAGGCCTTCTTTACTACATAAGGTCTTTCCCACTTTGGCATCCATTGAAGTCCCTTTTACCTGAGAAAGATTCTTTTTACCATCATGAGATTCTCTTGGGAGAACCTTTTTGTCATAAACTTGTATCATCCATTTTTGGTGCATCCGACCATGATGAATACTTTCAATCAAGCTTACTGGAGATGTTCTGCCTTGTCCGATTCCTAATTCAATCAAAGCTCGGAGAAAAGGGATCTCAACTTTCAAAAATTATTTCCCTTCCCTAAACCAATGGGAAAGGTGTTGTTTCGACGAAGGTATTGGCTAACATTTGAGAAGCATAGAGGGGAAATGGTAACTTCTCTATGCCAATCTTTACAAGTCTCAATCATCTTTCAAAATCTTTTTGGATGGTTTCTTCTTCTTCTTCTTCCTTTTTTTTTCGAAATTGAAATTGAAATTGAATTTGAATTTGATGACTGTTGACTTTGTAACTTTGTAACTTTGGCATATGAAACGACCTTCACCCTCTTAGTAAAGTAGTTGACAATCACGAAGATGAATTGATGTCGACTAGATACTTTTGACGAGATCATCCCCGTAACATCTATGCCCCACGTATAGAAAAAATGGAGGAAGCACATAAGTCTTGTTTTCCTCAATTTGGCATTTACAGCATAACTGATGTAATATCCCTTTCATGGTAGACCAGTAGTACCCGAACTTTATAATCGGCATAGCTATCAGAAAACTATTAGCATGTGCCTTTTCGAACACTCTACAGCATCCTCGCCCCTAAGAGTATCTTGATGCGATCATGCAAAAACATCTTTGAATTCTTGGAATAACCCAATGACGTCTCGCTTTGTTTCTGTGTGAGCCAGGCTTCGATCTTCACTCATTTCCTAGACTCGCAATGTCCACTGACCTTTTGTACAGTAGAGTCTATTTTTATCTTGTTCTACCATCTTTAACAAATCAAAAGATAAGTTACAATCTCTATAGTCTTCAAAATCCTTAGATTCTTTTAGACCCATATCTCACTTAAAAGGGAGTCAGCAACAACGTTGCTCCTGTCTTGATATATGGGTACCTATTATAGGTACGAAGGCAAATTCTAAAGAATAAATAATTCTAAGGATGATTATTTATGTGGTATGATTATGAATTAAATGAGAGAATAAAAAGAAAAAAATTTCGGGATGAAACACAACAATGTATTTTTTATTGAAAATAAAGATGTTTGAACATGAGCCTATTTCACAAAAGATTCTTATTGTTTCTAGGCTTAAAATGACAAGTGTGTTTTGAACATTACTCTGTGTTAGCTTTAAAAATTACAGGAATTTCCTCTGCAATCCAGTTGTTCAAAACACTTTCAAGCTCATAGGGGCATATGCCTGCTAAGTTTCCTTCCTTCAATCCCTCTTCAAATACGGTGTTGATGCTCACAGTTTTCAACATGTCTTTAGCCATTTCTTTATTCATGTTCTTCGATCTCGGATGGACAATTCCTTCCGATACGAATGCATTAGATATATAGGAAAAAGTCATTGATCCCCATTTGACCTCAGCGTCCTTCTCTACCGGCTCTCCTCTTATGGTGCACATGTTTTCTCCTTAAGAAGAGTCAAAGAACTCCAGCTCTTTGTTATCCATTAACCCTTACACTAGGGCCCTAATTCGTTACATTGTTGGATCTCATGGTCCTTCTTATTGTGGAACTCACAGTAGTTCCTCGCATCCCGGGATTTGCTCCCTAACCCTTGTGAAACTAAACCTCTTTCCCGCATTTCCTTCTAAACCTCTCTCAATAAGGCTCTTACTTCAGCAACATTCCGTTTGATTCTCCTCCCCATGTTCTCACCTATCATGTTTACCCCTTTCTCCATATAACCGGGTAATAAATTTATCATACCAGGTGCGTCGTCAAATTTCACAACACCCGCTTCAATAAGCCTTTCGATTAACCTTTTGAATGAGGTGTAGTTTTATATCGAGTGTCCTACGATTCCTGCATAGTATTCACATTGATCGTTTGTATCATACCACTTAGGATATAGGGGTTACAACGGTTTTAAGTAGAAATGGGCTACGACGTGTGCATCGAATAGATTTTTATACAACTCCCTATACGTCATTGGTATGGTAATAAACTAAAACCTCTCTATATTTTTCTTCGTGTTGAGCTCCTGCCTGGGTGAGGCTTGCTGGCCCGTGGCCACCACTCTTGGTTAATTTATCGTGATTAGTTTTGCATAAACCCCGCTCACATTGCCAACCTCATTTTCTCTCTTCTTTGAGGCTGACCTCTTGGTACTTTCCCCAACTTCTATTTTTCGCACCTTATTGCATTCTTTATCATTTCCCCGGACATCACTATGTCCGTGAAACTCTTAGTTGCACTTCCCAGTATCTGATTTATAAAAGGTGCCTTTAGGGTATTAATAAAGAGAATGGTCGTTTCTTTTTCAACAGCGGTGGTTGGACTTGTGTAGCGACTTCCCTCCACCTCTAGACATATTTCTTGAAACTTTGGCCCGACTTCTTCTCCATGTTTTGTAACGTGATCTTGTCAAGCGCTATATCTATCACATGGCCATAATGTTTCATGAAGGCCTGTGCTAAATCCTTCCATGATTTGATTTGAGTACAACTCAGCTGATTGTAGCATTTTGCTGCGGCCTCAATCAAACTATCCTAGAAACAGTGGATCAACAAGTGGTTGTTGCTGACATATCTCGTCATTCTTCAATAGAACATTGTAATGTGGGCCTTAGGGAAGCTGGTCCCATTATATTTTTTGAATTCTGGCATCTTGAAATTTGGTGGGAGTACAAGATCTAGGACCAGACTCAACTTTTTAGCATCTACCTCGCATTGGTAAACAAAGCTTTCAATGCTCAAACTCTCCTCTAACCATTTGCATCGATCCTCAAACTCCTTTGGGAGCTCCGCCTTTACTTTTTCTCCATCCGTTGCATCATCGAAGTCAGGGACCATTGGTTTTGCCAAATTATCTCTAGGGTTAGAGCTCGAGCCTGTCGAAAAATTTATCGGTGCTAAAGTACCGGATTGATACTGGGATTTGATGTTGACGGACACTCTTGGTGGTTGTATCTGGAAATTTACTGGGCTAAAGCCGGAGGATAAGTAGAATCTTCATTATCATCTCCGGTATCGACCATAGGGCCTTTTCCTTTATCATGCCCTCCAGTCAACAATTACGTTAACTGGCTCATCATGCTTCTCTGGGATTCTAGCATTTGATCCCTCATGTCCTGTTGGATCTTAGCCAATTGCTCTTGCATCTGAGCTTGCAGCCGGTCCTACATCTCCTTATGTATATGTTCTAACCTTTCTAGCCTTTGATCCATAACTTTAGTTTTCTTTCGAGTGTAGTAGCGATGTTCCAGGGTAACTATAATATGATCTCTAGTTAAGAGGGCTCTTTTATAACATCCAATGCATATGATGCGATGTAATGCAAATGCATGATATGTGATGCAAATACATGGATGCAAAAAGAAAGAGAGGCATCAATTCTAAATTCAATTCCACCGGAAGAACTTTTCTAGAAAATAAATTTCTTTACATAAAACGAATTACATATGCGCTTTGTCCTCTTAGTCCAGGTGAAGACACCAATCATTTTCTTCGTATCCGGATGTTATGGTTGTTTCCTATGAACTTTCTCAATAGATGCCTCATCTAGCTCCTTGTCGCTTGATCTAGGCCGTGACTCTTCACTCACCTATCCTCCGCGATGTTCATAAGCTTCTTTAAGAAAACTGAGACATGATGACTCTCGAATAATCCCTGTTGGCTTGAATCCTCGGACAACGAGGCAAAGTCATATACTATCAATCTT
Organism: Gossypium rotundifolium; assembly: GCA_025506655.1. NCBI lineage: Eukaryota > Viridiplantae > Streptophyta > Magnoliopsida > Malvales > Malvaceae > Gossypium > Gossypium rotundifolium. The sequence continues at coordinate 13,792,990 of CP106729.1, read as the reverse complement.
CTGGTTGTGTTCACTTGGACTATATTTGGACGAGCATATTATAACCACTTTATCAAGAAATCCATTTTCTTATGGGAAACTCTTCTTATTTAGCTATCGAATATAAGTCAACACCTCATTTCTAAGATGATGAAATGCAATATAGTCATAAATAAAAGAAAGCACGTTAGTATCATATGCAGATGGTAAAAATCAAACACCTATCCAGGTAACTACTAGGGTTCAACATAGTTCTACCTAAAGTGGGCTCCTAGGGTTCACTATATGTGGTTTAGTTCTAAAAAGAGGGTACCTGAACCAGAAGATTCCTCAATACTCACCCATTAGAGGCTCATATGGATTGAGTTAAGTTTAGGGGAATACATTTCCCTATGGCTCACGAAAACATAGGTACAGAGGTATTCCGAAAACAGTCCACTAGCCCATGCAGAGGTGAAAACCTCACGAAAACATAGGTACAGAGGTATTCCGAAAACAGTCCACTAGCCCATGCGGAGGTAAAAACCTCACAAAGGTATAGTTTCTCACTCCCACTTAAAAGGTGTGACCACAACGGTCATGCAATATGATGAAACAGTACCCTAGACACTCAAATCACAACCAACTAAATGATCCAAACAAATGCAATAAAAGAATCGTGATTTTTAAATTTGATTTTCAACTTTCGTCAAAAAGACAGAAATTAATCAATTTACGGCTTGACTCTCTTAGGTCCCCAAATGAGTCTCCAAGTCGTCAAACCATTTTTTGTTTAGAAAAAACATGAAGTCGCCACCAATCTTTTTTGGTGACTTTAAAAATTTTGGTCATGAAAACAGTCGCCACCAATCTTTTGCATTTTCAGAAGTGTGATTGGGTCACCTTATAAAACATTTTGGTCTTTTGGAAACACTTTTTGGAATTTTAAGAAAATGGCAAGTTTGAAATGAGAAAATTTTAGTTAGAAATAAGGCCGGTGACAAATACATACGAGGAAGGATTAGCACCGGGTTTGGAAAAAAGGAGATAATATTATCACTTGTGGGGAGTAGTGGCCAAGTCATGGACTCTTGGTCTAGCAATTTCAGTTAAAGGAGGAGAATTGAGGCTATTCTCTCATCTTTTCTAGCCTTGCCAAATTTTGCTAACTCTCTCCCCTCTGCCTAATTTTCCTTAAGCAAGAAACCATCCTCTTTCTTCTATTTTCTTCTATTTCTACTACCAAAGCCGAACCTTTGTTGATCCTAAGTAGAGAAACAATCGATTAGAGGCATCAAGGTAAGGTTAAGCTATTCAATCTCCTTTCTTTTCTTTTCTAAATGCCGAAAGTAAAAGTACTAATCCCAAATCTTGTTCATGGCCAATCTACAAGGGTCTCTCGTGTTTCCACAATAACCAATATAAGGATCAAGGATCTAAGGTAAGAACAATCAATTCTTGTTCTTCTAATTCGCTTAATCAAGATCTAAGGAAATAACCTCTTTATGTCTTTTGGCCGATTCCAAGGAAGAGGAAGGTGAAGTTTTCGGGATTTAAAGTCCATAAGGTAAGCATCTAAAGTATTCGGCCAAGGCTTGTGTGATTATCTAGATCAGTTCTTTAATTATTAAAAAGTCAAAAACTAACCCATATTGAGATTCAAGGTTGGTAGAATATCGTAAAGGAAAACCAAGTTTTCGGATTCAATAAACACCAAATCGGCCTCAAGGTGAGTCTTTTTACAAATCCTACTAGGATTTGGTTTTGATATTAGCCAAATAGGTTTATTAATGTGTCTTATATGATGGCGAATATAGGAGTTAGCGATCTAAAGATAGATCGGATTTTCGAGATCTCAAGGAACCTATTAAGCAAATCGTGTGTACGCACACTAACCTTGATTTATCATGTGGCAATTATTTTTATGAATATGTATAAGAATATGAATATGGCTAAGTACCCTAATGTGGTACAAAAGTACTCGTGCACGCTTCCTACTTCCGATAGGATTATGAAATATGTTATTTTATAACATGCGAAAATATGTATATGAATATGAAATTAAGTATGTATGTTATGCATTATATGATATATATTTTTGGGGCATTCGGGATTTATGTGAAAGGGGAAGAAGGTGTTGACTTCGGTCTCACCAACGTTATATGGTGACTACGGTCACATAATTTTGAATATGGTAACTCCGGTTACATTATCTGAATTTGGTAACTTCGGTTACACTATTTGAATATGGTGTCTAATGACACAAATTATATGGGCGATGAGCACGTCAACTGCAGCGACTGCCTTCGATGGTGTGTAGCGGATGGAGGGTTGACTTAGTAGTCCCCGTGTGTCTGGCAGGTACGGGTGGTGTGTAGCAGATAGACCATTAGGCTTGGGTTGGGTTGCATCATCATTTATTTTATATATGAATATGAATTTGATATGAACATGTATGCCTGATTTATTGAATGTTAGTACTGTGTGCACATTGAGTCTGTTGACTCACCCCGTTGTGGGAAATATTTTCAGGTGATGAACAAGTGATTTTACCGGACGGTGACCTTGAGGTGGCCATGACCCATTTGAAGATTCTATTTAAATTTGGACTTTATTTATGTTTGGTACCTTTAATTTTATTATTGGGTTTTACTTGATGTAATAAGGCCATAAGGCCCAAAGGATTTTCCTTATTTTGCTTTACTTTAATTACTTTGTTGCGAACTATTATGATTAAAGTTAAGTGATTTTTTTAAAAACCTTAAAATTATTTTGTCACCTTAATAAAATTGGATTTACAAATTTAATTAAATGGGTTTCAATCTAAGCCCAATCCACAACAATATTTTTTTTTTTTTTTTTTTTTTTTTTTTTTTTTTTTTTTTTTTTTTTTTTTTTTTTTTTTTTTTTTTTTTTTTTTTTTTTTTTTTTTTTTTTTTTTTTTTTTTTTTTTTTTTTTTTTTTTTTTTTTTTTTTTTTTTTTTTTTTTTTTTTTTTTTTTTTTTTTTTTTTTTTTTTTTTTTTTTTTTTTTGATCTCATAAGAGGTGACCTCTAAATTCCAAACTCCTATTTTCGCACCTTATTGCATTCTTTATCATTGGACCATCACTATGTCAAAGCTCTTAGTTGCACTTCGGAAAATTCGATTTATAAAAGTGCCTTTAGGGTATTAATAAAAGCATGGTCGTTTTTTCAAAATAGTGGTTGGACTTGTGTACCTTCCTCCACCTCTGACATATTTCTTGAAACTTTGGCCGACTTTGCTTCTCCATGTTTTTAACGTGATCTTGTCAAGCGCTATATCTATCACATGGCCATAATGTTTCATGAAGGCCGAAATTTAAATCCTTCCATGATTTGATTTGAGTACAACTCAGGTGATTGTAGCATTTTTGTGGCCCATCAAACTATCCTAGAAACAGTGGATCAACAAGTGGTCGTTGCTGACATATCTCGTCATTCTTCAATAGAACATTGTAATGTGGGCCTTAGGGAAGCTGGTCCCATTATATTTTTTGAATTCTGGCATCTTGAAATTTGGTGGGAGTACAAGATCTAGGACCAGACTCAACTTTTTAGCATCTACCTCGCATTGGTAAACAGCGCTTTCCAATGCTCTGAACTTCTCCTCTAACCATTTGCATCGATCCTCAAACTCCTTTGGGAGCTCCGCCTTTACTTTTTCTCCTTCCGTTGCATCATCGAAGTCAGGGACCATTGGTTTTGCCAAATTATCTCTAGGGTTAGAGCTCGAGCACGCCGAAAAAATTTATCGGCTAAATAGGGATTGATCTTGAGATTTGATGTTGTGGACACTCTTGGTGGTTGTATCCGAAATTCTTTGGGCTATCATAACGCCTAAAATTAGTACATTATTGATTGATTAATGTCCTAATATCAAAAATCAGAAGAGATTTTAAAATACAAATCCTTTAGAAAATATTTGGATAATTCGAATTGGATATCGAAATTCTCTTGTTCTGAAAAAATGAAATATCACATCCAGTATGTTAGGACACGATGTTTCAAACCCTCGACAACAAGATCATTTCATGATTTCCAAAATTCATGCATTGCAATTTAAAAAAGGTTATTCCTTTATTTGGCCAAACGAAAAAAATTGAAACCCAGCACGTTAGGGCACGATCCCTCAAATTTCTAAACATGGAATATTGCCTTATTTTTGAAGTTCAGAAAGCACGGTCGAAATCTTAAAAGGATATTCACTCATTTGGATGAACGAAAAATTGAAACCCAGCACGTTAGGGCACAATTTCTCGAAACTTCCAAATACAAAACATTGCCTTGTTTTCAAAAGCTCTTAAATAAGCAATTATGAAATTGACCGAGAATGCATTTATTCGATTTGTTCGGGATAAAAGTGAAAGGACCAATATCGGCCAAAATGTTAGAGTTTAAACCAAAGTGTATAAACAAGAACCACACAAGCATAATATCGAGCATAAATTAAACATACATGGTACTAATACCACGAAAAAATAACCCATATCCATCCAGATAAACAACGCACATGAAATAAAAACTTACTATAAACATATGTATAAGTAACAATACATAAAATGTATGTAAAATTGAAATAAACAAAGTACATAAAATATTTAAAAGAAATAAAATATCTATGTATAGAAATAAGTATAAGAGTATATTGTTTTAAGTAATAGCATACTATATATAATAAATATAGTAATAGTAATAATAATATATATATAAAATAATAGTGGAAATAATAAAATTTAAAAAAATAATACTAGTGAATATAATAATAATAATAAAGTTAGTCATGCATAAAATGAAAAATAATAGTAGTAACATTAAAATAATAGTTATAACAATATAATAATAGTAGATAGCAATAATAAACAAATAATAGTAAAAATATAACAATAATAAAATAATAATAATAGCAATAATAAGAATAATAATAGTAAATATAATTATAGATAATAATATATATAAAATAGGGTACTAATAATAATAAATATAATACTAATAATAAATATAATTATAGTAATGATAAAAAAATAATGGTAATAATAAAATAATAAGTATAATAATAAATATTAAAAATAAAAAAGGGACTAAATTGAATTTAAAACAGGAGTTTGGGGCAAATTAAGAACAAATGGAGGCAAAAAGGACCAAATTGTGATGCGCGCGCAACGCAGAGGGACCAACATAGAAATTAAACCCACCCTCTGAAATGGTGTCGTTCGAATGAGGACCAAATTGAGGCAAGGGAAGAATTTTTGGGCAAAATCGAAAATAAAAAAAACCTTTTTTGTAAAACTATAAAAAAGCGAATGGGCTAAATGCGCAATTAGCCCCAAAATAAGAAAACATGCGAATCCTTTTACCGTGCGGGTCGGGTCGCGGGTCAGAGGCCCAAAACGACGTCGTTTTGGCCTTTGACCCCATTTTCAAAACGATGCCGTTTGGTAGGGGTATAAAAGTTGTATTTTTTTTTGAAACTTCATTCTTTCATTTCAACAGAGGAGAGAAAAAAAAAAACTTTCTAAATGCTCTCTCCACGCCCGAATCTTTGGCCAAGGTCCGGTCATGAACAATCATGATGTCATGCCAGTAAATACCACAAGACTGGTAGAAATTTGAAAAACAATGAGTTTTTTCTTCCTTTTATACTATATTATATATATATATAGGTTTAAAACAAAATTAAAGCAAAATAAAAAGAAAGAATCAGTATTCGAAAATGAGAAAAAAAAGTAGAAAAATAACTAAAAAAAAAAAAAACCTTTGCTCTTAGTATTGATCTCTGTATATGCTGCGTATTTACTCATGTGTATTGCTTCTATCTATTAAAAAAAAAACCGCCCCTTTACATGTTTTATTTCAGGCTTTTTATAGCCTTTTTACAACCGAGTTTCTTCTATTTTGTAGGTGCGTGGTGGAGAGGGCGAGCGTTAGAGACGCGCACGATGCAGAGAGGCGAACAGCGTGGCTGCGAGGCCTACTGGCGGCGGCGCCAAGGGCTGGCTACTAGGGTTTCTGTTTGTAAAAAAAACTTTGGGCTTAGTGGGCCTTACAATGCATTGGACTGTTTATTGATTTTTGTTTTTGGGGTTTTTTTTATAATTTTGGTTAATGGTACTAGGCCCGGGCAACAAAAAATTGAGCTCTACAACAAATACAACAAATATGATAACAACCTAAAATAAAATTGTTCAATAGAAAATCATGTCTAAACTGTTTTGGGAGTGAGGGATATAAATAACACTACCAAATGTTTCAAATCTCTCAAGAGTAACATTTAACATGGAGCAATCTTCTTCATGAATGAAAGAAGTCTTAAATAATTAACCCCCAAAAAAAAAAAAAAAAAAAGAAAAAAGGTGGATAAAACATAAGAACCAACAAAAGGGTGAAAGGAGGAGGATTTTAGTTTTTTTTTTTTTTTTTATGAGCTCTCCATCATCAATGTCATAATGTATCTACTTTTGTTGTAACAAAGAAGCAACATTGAGATCAACATCATCCTTGGCTCGTCTATCAAATGGATCTTCACCAATGTACAAATCCAATATTGATCTACATAGGAGTTTGCTCTCTATACTTCCTATTTCTTTTCCATCAACTACACCATTTTTCAAAACGAAAAAAATAAAAGTAGGGGTATAATAATAAAACGTAAAACAAATTATTGAGTCAAGCAAAACATAGTAGTTTCTAATCATGCTGTGAATGTTCGAGTGTTATATACAAGTATGCGTTCAAGCAAGGGTATATTAAGTTTTTTTCAAATTCTTTCACATTTAGGGTCATAAACCCATAAATGCGTCGGACACTGGTACTTTCAGAAAAATGAGAAATCAAAGATTCATAACAGTTGTGTAAAAGAAAACAGAGGAAATGGGTTAAAAAGGCCCGGGTGTGAGTGTTGAATACAAGTAAAGGTCCGACATAAGCATGTTCAATATTTTCCCCAAGTTTTTTCGTGGGCTATATCCCCACTTCCACACCATAAATGTGTGAGGCGCAGTATTTCAACAAAAATGAAGAAATGGAGATTCATAGGCATTCAGTAAGGAAAAACAGATGGAATAATGGACACTTGATGCAAATACCAGATGAATTAATCTCCACTGAATGCAAGAAAATTGGAAAAAGATAGCTTCTTATGTCTAATTTAAAGATAAAATATGCAAAGAACAACTTACTTATTGTCTTAAGTACATAGCCCGGCTCCTTTGAGAGCTCTACCAAAGATCCCCTTGGCAGTTTATATTCATCTTTGAATTGAGAAGTGAACCTGCAATCGAACCATACAAGACATCGAACTAACATTATTGAAACAGAAACTAGGACAAGGAACAAGATTCGAAACAGATGGAAAACAAAAATTTTGAAGAAATGAGATGTCGTTAGTGCAATGCTGTGGTGTTCAACTTCAGAAATTTAACAAAGCTGTTAAATTAACATATGAATTTCAGGTTATGAACCAAAACTGAAATATCTCAATCACTAGGTAGATGTTGATAGTTGAATTTTCCCCTTCTTTGTGTAAATCCGAGATATCTCAAGCCACATTAGACTCGAGACTAATCTCTTTCAAGTTAGAAGTGAATAAGGTAAAGCCCTCTCAACCAACAAGTGCACTTCTCAAGGTTTGAACTTATTTTCTTACTCCTATGAAATGGCGGTGAGGTGGCTACCACCTCAACCAATTGGTAAAATGCTGACAGTTAAAAGCATAGTTTACCTTTGAAGTAGTTCTTTATTATCTGATCCACTAAACTTTTGGAGTCTGCTTCCGACTGATTCTTCGTAAGCACTTCGTATGGATTTGATACTCAATTTGCTGTAGACGATTTGAAGTCTAACAGTCATGGATATATCAGCTTCGATAAGATCATTATTAAAATCTTTACTGTTTTTAAGTTCAAAAGCAGATAAATTCCCATATTTCTCACTCAAAAACTTCTTTACATCATCCCCATTAGCATAAACACCTGCAAAAGAACACCAAATTACCCACATGTAGAAACTGCATTTTCCACGCTTAAAAAGTGTTTTGCTTTGGTAGCTCAATCTATATTCTACATTTAGCTTTTCTTTTTTCGTATAAGACCCTCTACCCGTATTGGATTCCGATAAAATCCAAAGTAGAGCGAGACCGGACCTCTAAAACGGGAGACAAAGCTCTCCTAGAACTGTTTTCTCCATGCACAAGACTTGGACCCGAAGCATTCAAGCCATACCCAGATTGAATTTGTAGCTCATCATTCAATTACCAAAAAAAAAAATACCATTTAAATTCTATAAATTATTGCATGCAAGCTTGGGATTTAAACCCTAAAACTTAAGCTGAAACCTTGCATGTTACCCATTATTCCAGGATAATCCTAAACTAAAGTGTCTAAGTGGATCCAAATATGCATTACCAGAAACGAAGAATCAAATAAAGAAAAAAAAAAGCAGATACTTTCAAAGAAGGTGAAAGAGAAATTTATTTGTTACCAAATGCATAGACATCGATGTTCTTCAATCCCAGGATGCTTTTTTTCCTCAACCCAACACCAAGGAGTGTAAGGGAACTTCCCAGAACCGCCGGGAAAGAAACCCCACTCTTCGGTTCAACGACGGGAGCCGATCCATCGGCGAGAGAGACCGAGGCCCAAAGGAGAGAAGAACTATTCGGCAAGAGCAGATTCGCTGCGTGTTGGAAGAACGGGTGGTTCGGGTTCTGCGAGACGACAGCCACGCCGGCGGCAGCTGCAGCTCCTATCGATGCGGCGGTGGCGGCAGCAAATGTGGCAGAGAACCGTCGGCGAGGGGTGGTCCGATGATTGTTCCGAGAGGAACTGCCACTGCCAGGCATGTTAGTAGGCTGAGAAAACAAGAAAGGAAACCTCAGTGACATCATCATATTAAATTTAAGCACTTCTTTTTCATTTATTTTTTTTAATAAATGACTATTTGTAGGATAGAAGGTATCACGTGATGTGCACGTGGACCTGGTATTGTGACTATAGGCTTTTGCATCGTTCAGTTTGATCCAACGGTCTCAGTGAAACTTGAATTTTCAATTTTTATATTACCATTTAAAAAATTAAAATACATTGCTTTAATTGTTTTTTTTTTTACTTTCAGTTATAGAAAAATAACCATTTATTATTTAATTCTTTTGGCTCAACATTACATGAATTGAAGATGAATATTTAATATAATTTATAATATATTTTAACAAATTTCTCTTAAAATCATAATTATTTTTAAATAAAATATTCGAATCTAAAAATTATTTTTCGTTGTTGGGTACAATAACAATTTCAATTGTGTAAAAATCCATTGTCAGAATTTGGACCACGAAAACCATTCCTTTGGATAAATATAGGACATCTATTTTACTTTAGTGTTATCCTTAAGGAAAACATTATATAAAAACCCATAATTTTTATGTGTTAAAAGAAAATTGGTTATCAAGAGTTGAGTTTATTTAAATCTACTGAAACATATTATATTTTTATTTAAATGTTGAGAAGAGATTATCGTAATTTTTTTTTTTGAATTAAAGCCAAACTTCATTAATGATAAAGGGAGATACAAAAACAAAGAAAGTAAATAAATAGCAAAATATATGCAGACACAAAAAGAGAAGGAAACGACAAAACCACATAAATTAAACCAGAGACCAAGCACACGACAACTAAAACCAACAAAACAAATCAAAAACCGAAATTTCCCAACCAAAGAAAAAGTGAACGAAATTCAATAGAAATCTTCCTTCTCATCAACATATCCATGTTCATCCAATGAAGAAAAGCGTCTTTGAAGAACCAAATCATTGGAGATTCAAGGAACCTTCTCAATCTTCAAAGATCTGAAAGCTCAATGATTATCCATGCTCCGTAGCCACTCGGTCAATCCGCCTCCACGATATGATTAACGCTCAGAACTTCCTCAACCCGGTAACATGGTAGAGGCCAACGATGACCTTCCACTTGCTAAGGTATGTGCCACTGTTCCCTTCTCTTGGGATAAAATTGAAAGAAATTTGTTCAAAGCCCTTTGCCAACATGCGGATATTCAGATTATGGAGCGAATCACCGATCTATCCTCTACCTCGGATCGAGTCTTCTTTATTACGAGATAGCGAATCCCTTCCACCATTATCTTCCAAAACCCATGTCAATCGCAAAGAGGATCGCTCTCTCACAAGCTCTAGATTCAGCGACAAAGGCGTCTGCAGCGTCATTAATCTGGTACGTACAAGCTCCCATTACTAAACCTCTATCATTACGCCCAACTACACCCACAATAGCGTAATTAGTCGCTTTCACAAAGAGGCATCAAAATTTAACTTGATAATACCTGGTAGCGGTGGATTCCAGAAGGCAGTTTTCTTAGAGATGGATAAGAAATCAGATGTACAGCTCAGATTTAATTCATTAACATATCTCCGTATAAAGCAAATAAGTTCATCTAGAGAAAATTTACACCCTTCATGAACCATCTTGTTGCGCATATACCAAATAGCCTAGAAAGAGATTGTCAATAGTTTTCGTTTCGTCCGTAACCATAAGAAACATTCTAACGGTTTATTGTCTTACGAGGATCACCATCCGAGTTCAACATAGAGATCCAGCGGGTTCCATATGGTTCAATGCGTCACAATACGGAGGAGATGTTCGAATCTTAGGAGTGATCGACACAGAGGGCAAACAACATCCGCAATTAATTTGCGCCTATATAAATTGCGAAATGAGGCACATAGTTTCGGTTAATCTCCATAGGTGGATTTTGATTTTAGAAGGACTTGGAGATCCCAAAGGAGTTTGTAAAATTTAGTAAATATGCCATCATTGTTCATGTTGTAGCTAGCAAATGAGATCTCCAGAGAGGAGTACTTTATACCCGCTTTTAACAAGATAAACCCACAGATTATCATGCCTCCAAACCAAAGAGGTCCTCTTCATCGAGCGAGCCAAGGAATATTTAGAATCCATTTCGCCTTATCACAATCAACAAGTTTATGGACAATATCTTTCTTCCAGGTAAATGACTGCTCATCAATTAATTGATTTACTGTTTGCCAATGAATGTTTATATTCTAGACTGATAAACAACTTCGACTCGGTCCAGGCACCTAGGGATCATTCCATATATTCACTGATTTACCGTTACCAATTCGCCAAAACAGACCCTCTGCAATCAATTCTCGTGCTCCACATATGCTTCGCCAGTAAAAGAAGGGTAAGACCCTACTTTGGGCGATAAAAATTTGTCTTGGGATAATAACGAGCTTTGAGTACCTTAGCTAACAAATAGTCGAAAATGAGCAAACAATCTCCGGGCTTGTTTAGCCAACAAAGCCTTATTGAAAAATATAAATCTCTAAAGCCCAATCCGTCTTCTACTTTGGGGTAGCAAAGGTCCTTCCATGAAGACCAGTGAATACCTTTACCTGTTTTGCCATTAACCCACCAATATTTATTCATTATCTTTTCAAGTGCATTGCATAAAGATTTCGGAAGTTCGAAACACTGCATCACATAGATAGGAATAGCTTGTAAAATTGCCTTTACAAAACTTCCTTACCCCCATTGAGAGGAAACGAAAACTCCAACTTTCAATGCACTTGAAACCTATCCACAAAATTAGCGAAAGCCCATCGTTTTCTTCTACCCACCATCATGGTAACCCAAGTATTTCTCGGGATTGAGCGGAAACACGAACTCAAGAGTGTTTGTAATTTGTTCTCTCACATTCCGATCTACACTTGCGCCAAAATAAATTAGGGATTTATCATAATTCACTGTTGTCCGAAGCCTCTGAATACTCCTTGAGAATGCTACTAACAAAGATTAGCCCCCACATTCTGATGCATCTCCAAATAGAATACAATCATCGTGAAAAAGAGATGGTTGAGCGAAACCGTTCTCGACCTATCGAGCGCCAATCATTAACCCCTTATTCTTAGCTTCCTTAAGCAAGGTAGAAAGTCATACGCACAAATCAAAAGAGGAATGGACTAAGAGGATCACCTTAGCAAACGTCGTGACGGAAGAAAACCTCACTAATACTTTCATTTATGCCCACCGTATAAGACACGAACATCGCATAACAAGAATATTAAAAAAATGGTTACAATATAGTCTATTATCATAGATTAGAATGATAAAATTGACTATTTATATTATAAAGTAAAAAATATAGTACGCTTATCATGCATAGAGATGGCAATGAAGTAAGGTGGTGTGAATATTGCTAAAGTAATTTGCACGTTTTGCTTCGCCACCCATCCCATTCAACTATAGTTATATAATCTTCAAAATCATTATCACTTTCATGAATATTGAATGCATCCATCTTCATCCCATATTGCTTTGCTTCAATTTAATTTTTTTCTACTCATCTTTAACATTTTCAATCTTTTAAATTCAAATAAATATTTAATATAATTCTTCAAAAATGTTTAAACATAAAATATATGTTTTTCTATATTACTTTATTACAGTTTACATTTTTAATAGTTTATATATACAAAAATAAAATGATAATTTTATATAGTGAAGCAAGTTGAGATAGAACAAATAATTATCGTAGTCATTAAATACTCACCATCCAAAAGAGAAAATCCACCCTATTCTGCATCTACTTTTCAAACAAAAAATATGTTCCATTCAAAGTTAATTAATTCAAAATCCATAAAGCAATGGAAGTTTAACCGTAACAGAAGGCCTTACTAAACAAGACCTTCCTTCTATTTATAGTTTATAGATTAAAATAATCCGGGGTACACTGTAGACGTGTGCCTTTTTTTAGATAAAGAAATTAAACTTAAAATTTTCTCATCTTGATCCCCACATTAGCCTTGAAACTTAACAAAATTTTTATTTAGTCCTTAAACTTGGATTCCATTAAAGTGTGATTTCATGGCACGCTAAGGTTGTACTAAATTATCACTTAGAAATTTTATAAATAAATTGAGGTAGTATTTGAAAAGCCACTTAGTAATTGGATTTAAGTGTAATAGTATGTTTTGGTAACTATTGTAATCGGTGAGTCCCACCAAATTAGGTGTAATTGGAGCACCTCAATTACACTTTTCAATTCTTGGGGGAGGGTGAAAATTGAAGTAATTAGACTGATAATTAATCCAAATCCAATTTTATTTTTTTATATATGTTATAAAAATTATACTATAAGCAAAAACACGTATGAGTGTTTGGGATGATTATAACAAAAAAATTATTATATTATAAATCCTAAAAACTTAAATTTTAAACTTTTTTGCATTTTATAAAGTTATAATAAAAATTATTTAAATATTTAAAAATTTCTAAAATTATGATAAAAATATTTATTATAATATATTTATTTATAAAAATTAAAGGTAAATATAGCGTCCATGCTACGTATTATAAAAAATATACTTATTCATATAATACTTATTCATATAAGAATTATAGTTTTTCCCATAACTTATTTATTAAAAAATTTTATTATTTATAAGAAGTGTTATGAAAATTTTGAACAATTTATTGAAACCTTTTTTTTTTTGAAACAAACGTAGTGACTGGGCTTTCATTACTAGAATCAAAACCAAATAACAACCAATGTAAAATATGAGAAAACTCCTCTAAAAACAAGGCCCAAACAAGACCAACAAAATAAAATAAAAACCATAAAAGAAACCGAGACCCAAACAAAGAAAATAAAAGACTTTTCGGTACTCTCAAAGCACCAACCGAGGACATTAAAAGAAGAAATAAATTAATAAAACCCACCGATACTTTTAGCCCAATCAAAACGCTGGAAACCCTTCACTATCCTCTCTCATCATAAATCTTATCGAAATCATGGTTTCCTTTTTGAAAAGCCATTTCCATCTAGTTCTTCATTTTATGGCTTCCTTTTCTCATTGTAATTTCGTGAGCTATTATGTCACGATCTCAGATATGATTGAAAACAAAAGGCTTAGATTTGTACATCATCTGTTTAATATCTGAAATATAAGCTCCTAACAATGATTTGTCCTGGTCTCTACTCCTACATTTGTTGATTACAGATCGAGAGTCTCCTTCAACGATAACCTCTGACCACCCGTTTTTCACGCCCATTCTGACCGCTTTCTTGCATGCCAGTGCTTCCGCCGCAAAAGCCGAGGGGACCCCTTTGTGAATCTCTGAATATGAGAAAAGAATAGCCCTTCAAGATTCCAGTATAACAACTCTAGAGGCAAATGCGATTGTGGACATCAAACGCTCCATCAAAATTAATTTTAATGGTTCCTCGAGGTGGGTGTCTCCATTTTGCTTCACTTCTTCTGACATTGGTTTTTTCCGTTCCAAACCATCAAGCTCCTCTATGTATCCGATAAAGAAGTTCCGATCTTTGACCCAATACTCACCTTTTTCTCATGAATTCTTAGGTTCCTATCTCCCCATAAGGCCCACAGTGCACAGCAAAAAAGACGCCATGCTCGAGAATTACACCGGTCAAAAACCCAGATAAGCCACTCTTCAAAATTCCCGTTCTCAAATGTTAGCACATCATGTAATAACAGTGTTGACCAAGTTTCCTTTGTGACAGGACATCCTCGGAAGAGGTGGTCTATCGTCTCAGCTTGTTCGCCACATCTTGGGCATATTGGGTCACTAGCAAGTTTCTTATGTTGCAGATTTACTCTTGTAGACAAGAAATTCCATGTAATTTTCCAGACTGTAATCTTAATTTTTTGTTGGAAGGTTTAGGAGCCATAGTTTTTTGTAGAGGTTTCTGTAGCTAATTTGTAAAGCATAAGCTCTAGGAAATTCGTCAGTGGTCTGTAATAATTTATAAGCGCTGCGGACTGAAAAAACCCCCGAAGGCTCACCTCCCCAAGCCAAGTAGTCCTCATGTGGAACATCTGCTAGCGAAATTTTGAGGATCCGACCAGCGTCTTCCACAAAGAAAGGTATCTTCGACTAAATCCTCTTTCCATATTCTCGCTTACCATCAATCAAAGTACTAACAAACCGATCACGATCGACTCAACCTCGATGATAATCAAATTAACACCATTTGGAATCCATGCATCACAATTGATGTAAATATTATTGCCGCACCAACACGCCAAATTAAGCCTTTTCGCAAAACGCCTTTCAGAGCCCATATGCTCTTCTAAGTGTAAGAGCTCGAGTTTCCAACCTTGAATTTAGGAACCCCATCCGAAAAATATTTGGCTTTCAAAACTTTTGCAACTAGAGAGTCCGGATTAGTCATAAGCCTCCATCCTTGTTTCGCCAAGAGAGAAATATTAAACTTAGCCATATTCCTGAAACCCATACCTCCATCCTCCTTAGCTCGGCACATAAATTGCCATTGACACCAATGCATCCCTCTCCTTCCCTTATCATGTTGCCACCAAAATCTTGCAAAAATATTCTCCAACTCCCCACAAAACGACTTCGGTAATAGAAAACACATCATAGCATACGTTGGAATTGCTTGGAGCACTAACTTAATGAAAACCTCTTTCCCCCCTTGTGATAAGTATCGTGAGCTCTGATGACTAATCTTCTGTGTAACTCTGTCCTTTAAAATCTGAAACGACACCTTCTTTCTTTTACCAATCACACTGGGAAGACCCAAATACTTCTCAATGTTTGTGGAGCATCTCATCCCCAAAACCTCCGTTATCTCTTCTTTAACTCCTTCTTGAATGTTTGCTCTAAAGAAAATGGTTGATTTATGAAAGTTCACACACTGACCCAAACATTGTTCATACTGTTACAAAATTGCTTTTAAGACAATCGCTTGTTCTATTGTGGATTCCCCAAACAATAAACAATCATCCGCAAACAAAAGGTACGATATCTCTGGTCCCCTCCGACTCGCCTTTACCCCTTTAATGATCCTCTCTCCGATCGCTTTCCTAATTAAAGCCGAGACCCTCATTACAAATCAAAAGAGATAAGGGCTAAGGTGTCACCTTGACGTAATCCTCTCGGTGGGTGGAAAACTCGCCTAAGTCCATTGATATTGACCGCATAAGAAGTCGTAGAGATACATTTCATAACTAAAGCCACCCAACTCTCGCAAACCCCATTTTAAGCATCACTTTTCTAAGTAATTCCACTCAACTCGGTCATAGGCCTTACTCATATCAAGTTTTACCGCCATAAGCCCTTTCTTCCCCAACGCTTCGCCTCAATGTATGTAGAAGCTCATAAGCAATCAAAGACATTATCTCAAATTAATCACCAAAGACAAAAGCACTTTGAGCACTATCAATACATTTTCTAATAAAACTCGAGTCTCATGAGCTATTGTTTTAGCCACCAATTTGTATAAAATTGTACAAAGGCTAATAGGTCGAAAATTAACAAGATTAGTAGGGTGTGAAGATTTTGGGATTAGCACAATATTTGTTCTATTCATAGACCCGAAATCCTTACCCTCATTCAAGACTCCAAGACAGAAAGTCTCAACATCATTCCCCACGATGTGTCAATATTTTTGAAAAAATAAAGCTAGAAAACCATCAAAACCCGGTGCTTTTGTTGAACCCATCCCTTTTAGGGCTGCCTGAATTTCCTCCCTCGAATACACTGAAAGTAAAGCTGAATTGATTTCAGAAGATATAGAAGTAATTATACCGTCTAAAAGATATGTTGAGTCTCCTATTCCCGTCGTTGAAAAAAATTTTTTGAAATAATTCGACGCTACTTGCTCATTTGTGACTCATCAAGAACATCCCCGCCTTTCCTCTCGATTCCATCATTGATTATGTTTGTCCTCCTCCGAAGTAAGCGTGTTTATGAAAGAATGTGAATTTCGGTCTCCCAAAAGTAGCCAATTAGCTCTTGCTCTCTGTTCCCAATACATCTCATCCTTATCAATTTCCATGTTTAAGCTAATTCTGGTCTCAATAATTTTCTCCATGTCATCATCATTCCTCTCTCCCTCTAATAGAATCCCCAACTCTTTTATTAGCGCCTTTCTTCAATCCATCTCTTGCCCTTCTAACGGAACTAGCCCATCTAAACAAACACATTTGCAATCCTTCCGCTTTTCCAAAATTGACCCGCTTGATGACTCCCAAGACTTCCTAACTTCTTCCTCGAAAGTCTCCTCAAGCGTCCACCATGCTTCAAATTTAAACCGCGGTCTACTACGTAACTTAACCTCATTGCCGGTGTGAATAAGTAGAGGGAAAAGATCTAAAATTGAGTGCGTTAAATGTCGAACTCTCCTTTTGAAAAAGATGCACCACTTTTCATTAGCTACCCTCTATCCAATCTTTCTCAGATATTTGTCTCGTAAGTTCCTCTTTCCCATGTAAACCAAGTACCCGAAAACCCATATCCATAAGTTGACATTCATCTAATACCTCTCGAAGGCTATCATTTTCCTCTCCTCTCGCGGTAAACCACCACGCTTTTCAAAAGAATAGAGTATTTCATTGAAATCCCCACAGCAATCAATTCTCGTGCTCACATATGCTTCGCCAGTAAAAGAAGGGTAAGACCCTACTTTGGTCGATAAAAATTTGTCTTGGGATAATAACGAGCTTTGAGTACCTTAGCTAACAAACAGTCAGGCTGAGCAAACAATCTCCAGGCTTGTTTAGCCAACAAAGCCTTATTGAAAAAATATAAATCTCTAAAGCCCAATCCGTCTTCTACTTTGGGGTAGCAAAGGTCCTTCCATGAAGACCAGTGAATACCTTTACCTGTTTTGCCATTAACCCACCAATATTTATTCATTATCTTTTCAAGTGCATTGCATAAAGATTTCGGAAGTTCGAAACACTGCATCACATAGATAGGAATAGCTTGTAAAATTGCCTTTACAAAAACTTCCTTACCCCCCATTGAGAGGAAACGAAAACTCCAACTTTCAATGCACTTGCGAAACCTATCCACAAAATTAGCGAAAGCCCATCGTTTTCTTCTACCCACCATCATCGGTAACCCCAAGTATTTCTCCGGATTGACGGAAACACGAACTCCGAGAGTGTTTGTAATTTGTTCTCTCACATTCCGATCTACACTTGCGCCAAAATAAATTAGGGATTTATCATAATTCACCTGTTGTCCCGAAGCCTCTGAATACTCCTTGAGAATGCTACGAACAGCATTAGCCCCCGTTACAGATGCATCTCCAAATAGAATACAATCATCAGCGAAAAAGAGATGGTTGAGCGAAACCGTTCTCGACCTATCGGGGCGCCAATCATTAACCCCTTATTCTTAGCTTCCTTAAGCAAGGTAGAAAGTCCTTCGCACAAATCAAAAGAGGAATGGACTAAGAGGATCACCTTACGCAAACGTCGTGACGGAAGAAAACCTCACTAATACTTTCATTTATGCCCACCGTATAAGACACGAACATACGCATGCATAACAAGAATATTAAAAAAATGGTTACAATATAGTCTATTATCATAGATTAGAATGATAAAATTGACTATTTATATTATAAAGTAAAAAATATAGTACGCTTATCATGCATAGAGATGGCAATGAAGTAAGGTGGTGTGAATATTGCTAAAGTAATTCGCACTTTTTACTTCGCCACCCATCCTGCTTCAACTATAGTTATATAATCTTCAAAATCATTATCACTTTCATGAATATTGAATGCATCCATCTTCATCCCATATTGCTTTGCTTCAATTTAATTTTTCTACTCATCTTTAACATTTTCAATCTTTTTAAATTCAAATAAATATTTAATATAATTCTTCAAAAATGTTTAAACATAAAATATATGTTTTTCTATATTACTTTATTACGTTTTACATTTTAATAGTTTATATATATAAAGATAAAATGATAATTTTATATAGTGAAGCGAGTTGAGATAGAACAAATAATTATCGTAGTCATTAAATACTCACCATCCAAAGAGAAAATCCACCTATTCCACATCTACTTTTCAAACAAAAAAATTGCTCCATTCAAAGTTAATTAATTCAAAATCCATAAAGCAATGGAAGTTTAACCGTAACAGAAGGCCTTACTAAACAAGACCTTCCTTCTATTTATAGTTTATAGATTAAAAATAATCCGGGGTACACTGTAGACGTGTGCCTTTTTTTTAGATAAAGAAATTAAACTTAAAATTTTTCTCATCTTGATCCCCACATTAGCCTTGAAACTTAACAAAATTTTTTATTTAGTCCTCAAACTTGGATTCCATTAAAGTGTGATTTCATGGCACGCTAAAGTTGTACTAAATCATCACTTGGAAATTTTATAAATAAATTGAGGCAGTATTTGAAAAGCCACTTAGTAATTGGATTTGAGTGTAATAGTATGTTTTGGTAACTATTATAATCGGTGAGTCCCACCAAATTAGGTGTAATTGGAGCACCTCAATTACACTTTTCAATTCTTGGGGAGGTGAAAATTGAAGTAATTAGACTGATAATTAATCCAAATCCAATTTTATTTTTTATATATGTTATAAAATTATACTATAAGCAAAAACACGTATGAGTGTTTGGGATGATTATAACAAAAAATTATTATATTATAAATCCTAAAACTTAAATTTTAAACTTTTTTTTGCATTTTATAAAGTTATAATAAAAATTATTTAAATATTTAAAAATTTCTAAAATTATGATAAAAATATTTATTATAATATATTTATTTATAAAAATTAAAGGTAAATATAAGCGTCCATGCTACGTATTATAAAAATAATATACTTATTCATATAATACTTATTCATATAAAATTATAGTTTTTCCCATAACTTATTTATTAAAAAATTTATTATTTATAAGAAGTGTTATGAAAATTTTGAACAATTTACTGAAACCTTTTTAATAAAGGTTATATATTATAATTTTTATATGAATTTTAACTTCTAAATATTATTGAAAAAATATAACCTAGTATAAATATTTCTCTAAAATAAGTTTATATAAGTTTTATAACTAAAGTAACAAATTATTTAGATTGTGAGCTCAAATATTAGAAGATCAATGTTAATTATGCAAATAGAAATGTTTTCTTACATCATATCATGGGGTATGATACCATTTAAGAGAATGGAGACAAACACAAGAACAATAGACAGCTCATGAACTTTTTAATACATTCAAGACTTCAATACGTAGTTGAAAAACCATTTGTTTTAATACCATATTAACATTACCTTAATGTAATGGCCTAAAATTCATGGGCACAGGAAAAGCAAGTTATAGGGCCTCCGTCTTAGTGAACTAAGTTCATAAATATTTATTAGGAATATTTGTGAGGCTAGTTGTGTGTTTATTTAAGTGAATTTAGCTTAATTAAGAGAAATTAGGAAAAAGGGTGAAATTGAATTATAGATTAATAAAAGAAAGAGGGACCAAAATGGAATTATACCACTCACCATAAATGAGGTGGCAAATGTTGATAAATATCTAAGATTTTTATTGTTTAATTATTATTAAATTATAATCTTATACTAATTATTTAATTATTAAATATCTATCAACTAATTAAATATAAGTATTACAAATGTACATTTTTTTTTTACAATTGTACAATATCATCACCATCCATTTGGAAAAATTTTTATTTATTCATATATTATAATATTTTTAATTTATAACTAATATAAATTACCATAAAGTAAAATAATTATATACATTATAATTTAATAATAATTAAACAATAAAAATCTTAGATTTTATCAACATTTGACGCCTCATTTATGGTGAATGGTATATTTGTCATTTGGTCCCGCTTTCTTTTTATTAATCTATAATTCTACTTTTACCCTTATTCAATTTAACCATTTTTCCTAATTTCTCTTAATGAAGTTAAATTCACTTAATTAATGCCTAATTAAACAAACAACTAGCCTCACAAATATTCTTAATAAATATTTACGAACTCGGTTCACTAAGACGGAGGCCCTATAACTCGCTTTTCTAATGCCCATGAATTTTGGGTCATTACATTTCTCCCCCTTAATAAATTTCGTCCTCGAAATTTACCTAAAAAGAGATGGGGTACTAAGATCTTATAGTTTCTTCCTGTTCCCAAGTTGCTTCTTCCACATTATGACTTTTGCATAATACTTTCACTAAAGGAACCCGTTTGTTTCTTAACTCGTTTACTTCACCAATTTATCATCTTCTAACTACGCTGACTTAATCTGATCAACATCACCGATTTGATTTTTAATTCAGCCAATAAACTTTCATTATCATTGATACTAAGCTGAGTAAACATTGTTCACAATTCAATTGCTGCTTTCCTACTTAATGCATTAGCTATAACATTAGTTTTATCAGGGTAATAATAACACAATAAATTTATTTATTTGTTTATTATTATTATTTTTAAATTCTCATTCTATACATGTACAACTATATATATATATATATATATATACATATATATATATTCACTAATCTCTAACTTTTACTTTTAACCACTTAAATCCATTTTTGCATCTTCTTCCATTTCTGATTCTATATCTTCCCCCGGAAAATACTCTATATTAAGTTCGAAATTCTCTTCAAATTCATCTTCTACGATCCAATTTGGAAATTCCTCAGGATCTTCTTCCTCTTCCATCTTTATAGCAGGTATTGAACCTATAAATTCACTTGGTAATTTTCTAACAACTAATTTTTCCATCCATGGCATATTAAAGACATTTTGCTTCCTAGTCAACTTTCGTGAACCTACACTTTGTCTCGCTATCTTTCTTGCTCCTTCAGAGATTATAAATTTCATGTAGTTTATAACTAGATTCCAATAGGTTCGTGGTACTAATATCTTCCAAAGTTTATCCAAAATGATTTGATGCTCCCGTTCTATTAATGTTCCTCTAAGGGTCAAATATTACACTTTATTCTTTCTAATTAGTTCGTGACCTTTCCATATCACTTCTTGCATCTTTCGATTTACAGTAATAAGGTACTGAACTATATCTTCTTCTGGTTTCATTCTATAATCTTGTACTTCTCTCATCATCTTATCAACTTTTTCCCTCTGTGATGAAGTTGTTATCTCATTAGGCAATATCAAATTTATTACCATTTCTTCCAATATCTACGACAGAAAATAAGTTTTTATCAAATTTCAGTATTTATCTATTTCCTTCTTGAGTCATTACTAACTAATTCAAATTCATTTCCTATCAATAATAATTTATATTTTCAAGCTTATCAATGCTTCTAATATTAATATCACATCTCATCACATCGATATATCCTATATGGTGTGTACTTCTAGACTCGTTCTTTTCCCAAAAATAAAAAAACCTAAGCTCTAGTATCACTAAATGTAACACCCCTATACCATATTCGATTTAAGAAACTTGATATAGGAATATTACATTTGGTGCCAAAGTAATTCTTGGCTAATTACTATTATATTTGAACATAAAAACAGATAAATAATAAATTTAAACGCATTATTACTATTTGGAACATACTTAATTTTGCAAAGTACATGCCATTCTATTCAAAATTTTAAAACATACCCTGCTGTTGCTTGAAGATGTGATGAGATGAAAGCTTGCAATCTCAAATTCGACTCTCAAAAATTCCTGTACCTAATCTGCGCACGGAAACAAACCGTACGCTGAGCATACACCCAGTGGTATTACTATAGTTCAAATTATAATAGCAATTAGCCAAGAATTACTTTGGCACCAAATGTAATATTCCTATATCAGGTTCCTTGAGTCGAACATGGTGTCGAAACTATTTTTTGTTTGGAAAACGGGCCGACTTTAAAAATAAAAATGGAGTCGCTACCAATCTTTTTTGAAGTGTGATTGGGTCACCTTATAAAACATTTTGGTCTACGAATTTTAAGAAAATAGGTCCGGGAGTCGGTTACGCACGAGGAAGGATTAGCACTCTCGGAACGCCCAAAATTGGTACCTTATTGATTGATTAATGTCCTAATATCAAAAAATGGAAGAGATTTTAAAATTTGAATCCTTGAGAAAGTGTTTGGATAATTCGAATTGGATATCGAAATTCTCTTGTTCCAAAAGAATGAAATATCACATCCAGCACGTTAAGACATGATGTTTCAAACCATCGATACCAAGATCATTTCATGATTTCCAAAATTCATGCATTGCAATTTTAAAAAGGTATTACACTATTTGGCCAAACCTAAAAAAACCGAAACCCAGCACGATTGGGCACGATTCCTCGAATTTCCAAACATGAAATATTGCCTTATTTAAGAAAACACGGTCAAAATCTTTAAAGGATATTTAGTCATTTGGACGAACGGAAAATCGAAACCCAGCACGATTGGGCACGTTTCCTCGAACTTCCAAAAAGCGCAATATTGTCTTATTTAAGAAAACACGGTCAAAATTTTTAAAGGATATTTAGTCATTTGGACGAACGGAAAATCGAAACCCAGTACGATTGGGCACGATTCCTCGAACTTCCAAACACAAAACATTGCCTTTATTTGAAAAGAATTATGTATTGAGTAAAATTAATATAACACGAACTTGTGAAAATAAATCGCAACATTGATATTGGTAATGGAAATAAAATGGACGAAAACATAAATAACAATACTAAGAGCAAAATAATCAAAGATAAATAAATAAAAGAAAATAATATAATAAGTAAACAAATGAGAAGATTTAAAAAAAGTTTAAATAATAAGATAAAAAATAGTTGAAAATACACAAAAATAAAAATAAGAGAAACATATCAAATAGAATAAAATAGAGAAAAATAATAAAAGGGTAACCATAATAATAAATGTAATGTAAAATTAATGATATAATAGTATAATACTAAAATGAGTATAAAAAATATAATTATTGAAATAATGATAATAACAATACGTTAGTAATGATAAAAATATGAACAACAATATGCTAAAAATAACTGTAGTAATAATAGAAGATAATAGTAATAAAAATAATAGTAATAATAATAATAATAATACTAATACTAAACTATAAATAAAAATAGTAATAATGAAATAAAAAAAAGTAACACATTAATAATAATCAAAATAACAAAAATAGTATATTAATAGTAATAACAATAAAAAGAAGATAATAATAATGAACATAATAGTAATAACATATAAGTAAACGAAAAGGGGAAAATATATAATAATAATAATTATAATATCCAAACTACTACTAGTAATAATAATGGTAATAATATAATAATAATAATAATAATAATAAAAGATATAATAACTATAACAATAATAATAAAACTCAAATTAATTAATTTAATAATAATATAGCAAAAATAAACAAAGTGGGCCTAAATTGAATTGAAAACAGGAGTTTTGGGGCGAAATAAAAAAATAAACAAAAGAGAGAAGGACTAAACTACATGTGCGAATAACAAAAAGGGACCAAAAAAAGAGAAATTATCCCTCCCTTCCAAAACGCATTGCACAACTACCACATAGCAAATTAAACTAAAAAAAACTCCTTTTTCCAACGATTTCAAAATGGATACGTTTCTACCACTTTTTCCATATTTTCGCGTTTATTCTTAAAAATAAATATAAAAAATGAATAAAAAGAACAAAAATAAAAAGAACACCTTGGATATTTTGAATCTGTCTCAAAGTTCTTTATTTTTTGTGTATTTGATTTCTCGTATTCGTAACTATCTGAAAAAGAGAAGAAAGAAAAAAAAAAACCCTCATTTACAATGGTTTTGAATGACTTTTATAGCCAAATTCTACAACTTATTTGCAAGCAAGTGGAGTAATAGAGTTAGTGGGGTGGTGGAGTTAGTGATCGATTTAATGGGGTGATGGAGCTAGTAGGGCTTGATTAATTGGGTTTAGTTTGATTTGAGATTATTGTTTGGGTTTGTATTTGGGCTCGGGCTAAAATTGAGGTAAAAAATTAGGTCATACACATGGTATAGGGGTGTTACACTATAGCGTATTAAAAAATGTTAAATCATACTAACATGTTGCATATTTCATAACTTCAACCATAAGTGAAATTAAAATGAATCATACTTCGTAGAGTATATGGAATAAAGAGATATTGATAATATTAATAATGCATATTCAAATTCAAATGAAGAACTCGATTAATGATCAATAGATGATGACAATGAACATATGCTAAATATTGAAGAGGGATAACCCAACAAATAAACACTAGAAAAATTAAATAAAATTGCATATGATGTTTATTTTTCTTGCTATTTTTTTACTAATCGTGATATCAATATTTTTTAGATTAACATAATAAATATGATGATTTGATTTTAATTTTACTACTTGTTGAGAAATTATTTGTATCATACAAATAAAATTTTAAAATAATTATTCTAAAATATATACATAAAAATTATTTAACCATGTAATTACAATTTGTATTATCAAATGTGATATAGGAATTATAATATAATTATACTCATTAGCTAAACACGTCTGGAAATCCAAACAGACCCTAAATAAAATACAAAACGTACAAAAAAATTATAAAAAAATTTCAAATGATAATATAGTGCAATCTCACAGTACCGCACTATTATACTTAAATGGAATCTAAGTTTTCAGATCAAATTGAGAAAAACTACCACGTTACCAATCTAATGTGGGCAAAAAAAAAAAAAGTTCAAGGACCAAGATGAGAAATTTACCAAGTATAGGGACTAAATGTTACTTTACTCTTCTTCTTTTTTCTAATATATCATGACAAGAAAGATGCATGCTTTTAATAGTTACAATGAATACAAGGTAACATGACAGATAATGCTATCTACCACATATAGAAACAACCCACTTACTTTTCCCATCCAAGATAAAAACATGATCATAGTAAACAGTTACAGAAAGTGGATCTAAATCGAATCATACTCCAATTCATCAGGTCTAATCGGCCGTTTTAGGGGGATCATTGATTTCTTTTCGACATCTCTCGATAATGCTTTCCTCATATCTTCAGAAAAAAAAAACACAAAATCGAACAAGACACAGTATGTGTGTGGGAACGAGAAAGGATAATGTAACATTCCACTTACCTAACCCATCTTCCTCTCCGGAATAATAACGTAGTACCCTTCTGTATATTACGTATCCGAGCTGTAAAAAAGGAAATACGAAACATGCAGTATTACATTTTACAAGGGAAAGCTGAATCCGGATAACTGCGAAGGGAAAGCAAGAAGGGTGTAATGATACATCTTTATGGCTGGTGTATTAGAAGGCCTCACAAAAAGATCCACAAAATATGCCTTGTCACTGCCAAAGAGACTTCTTTATTGATAACTGAAGAAAGAACAAGAGTAAAGACACCAGGAGACGTTTTTAATTGGAACGCAACTTAAATATGATGATTGATGCTTTGGTTCCATTAGATGTAAAAGATTATTCAATTTAAAAAGCACTAGCATGTACTAATCAATGTCACAATGCCATCAAAACCGAATGAAAAGAAAGTAGGTAAAATACCATAAAGGCCCTTGTATTAGGTGTCAAATTGAATTTTGCCCTCTCTACTAAAAAATGGGCAAATTAGTCCCTACACATTAGATCAAAGAGTAAACTAATCCTTTCTATTAAAAATTGGCGTGGTTAATAGTATAACCAAACAATGACACATGGTGTGTCACGTGTACCTCGTGCTAACGTAAAGGAGAAGTTTTTAACAATAAAAATGGATAAAAATTTAACAGAAAGGCCAATTTATTCTTTGACCAAACGTATAAGGACTAATTTGCCCATGTTTTAGTAGAGTGGCAAAATGTAATCCAGCTCCTAGTACAAGGGCCTCTATAGTACTTTTACCAAAGAAAGTACTTATCAAGAGAAAATTATCAAGCATCACTTAATCGAAGTCAGCTCAAAGCTAGAAATGCACGGCGTGTAAACACTTTGCTCTAATAAACCTCAAATATACATGAAATACATGCTAGTTTCAAAGGAAGATTTTCTAGTTCTACACAAAAGTACCAAATGAAGCTTATGATTATGCTTGTGTCAGTACTTGCTCTTCACAATTTCAACAAAAAACTTAAAGCTTGTTTGGAAAGTTGTATTATTTTCATCAAAGACAACGAGCAAAGCATGGTGCAAACTTATATCTCACAGGTCCTTAAAATGCTATTAAAAAACATAATACTTTGGTGATTTCGAATCTTGTAATGCCCTCTAAATTCATGATAGAGCAAAGAATAAATTGCTCACCAATCATACATCTTATCACTGATTTCTTCAAGAAGGTTCATCAGTTTCTTAGCAAGCTGCTGCCTGCGATATTCGGGTGCAATGGTGACTGCTGTTACGTGGCCGTGCCAAGACTCACCTTGCCCCTCAACTTTTCCCATAACTGCAACAATTTCAAAGGTACAAAATTTAGATACAATACCAAAACAGCATAGCTAATAAGAAGCATATCCCACTTCAAATTTAAATCTTCAACATGGCAAACTTCTAAAACTCTTTAATGAACAAGATAATTAGAAACCGATTATGAGAGTTCTAGTTTCAGATTAACAATCTAATTCGAAAAAAGATAGGTGAAAATATGCTTTAAGTCCATGTATTCTTTGTAAATTTAGAATTTAGGCCCTCTACAAATTTCAAAATTCTAAGTCCAATTATCAACTTCGTCAAATTCCTTTTGTTAAATTCCCTAGTGTGATCATTTTGAAATAAAAAATATTCATTTGGTAGCCATCCAACGAAAATAAATGATAATATAACGAACATCAATTTCACAGAAGAATTGTAACCCTGGTTACAATAAGACTTGCATTTTTAAATTAAAAAAAAAAAAACTAAATTACTTGAAATTGAAATAAAACTATGAGGGTTAAATTGCAAATGTAGGAAGAGTAGAGGGACTTAGAGCATTTTTTAACCAAAAAGATAAAAGGAAAGATGTGGACGGAGAGCTTACTGTAACCCATCACTCGATTGCCAGGGCCTTCAGCTACTTGAAAATAATCGGGCCATCGAGCTAAATACGTCATGTAGAATGACATATTAAACTAAAATAATCAAGCAATTACCATTACTAGAAACAAATTCAAAAACTCGTCCCAGCATTTGCTTTTGAGATTCATAAAATAAATAAATAAATAAAAAGAAAAGAAAAGAAAAAGAGTTTCAAGAGCTTACGGTTTCGGTTAAATGGTCGAGATTGACGGAAGCAAAACGGAGAAGCTCGTTGCATAAAAACCGGCGTATCGTCATCATCTCTCTGTCACGGATCGCCGGTCAGAAAATTGAAGCTTAATGAAACGCAGGGCTGCCGGAGTGGTGGTGCAAAATTGAATCCTTGAAATCTCTATTACACTGCAAAGTCAAGAAGGTTTTTGGATCTAATCACGGGCCTTAGTGGACTAGATTGGGACATTTAGGCCCATGATTTTTATTTAGACTTGAAAAATCCAAATTATTTGACAATTGGAGCCTAGTCGGGTCCGGTTTTAATATGGTCAAATTCTTATTTTAGAATTTGATATTTTATCCTTGTACTTTAAAATCACATAAATTGATCCTCCTAATTTTATAAAATATGGTTAATTATTGTGATTAAATTGTTAATAAAAATCATTTGACAGTATTTATAAATATTTTATTAGAATCCATAAATTTGCTTAAATTCCGAAACCATTTGTTATCCGTAAATTATTTAAGGGTTACAATCCAAATTCGGATCAAAATTAAATACTATTATAATTAAAATTATAAGTGTTTTGTAACTAGCGAATTTTAATATCTTAATTTAATAAGCCATAAATATTCGGATCATGGATATCTAGAATATCTATATGCATCCATAATGGATTGTAATTTGATTAAAATGTGGACTAACTTCTAAACTCTAATATAATAGAGACCAAAACTAGAATTTGACCTTTAAATATTCACCGGGTGGTCAACAATCGAAAGATAGCGGTCGCCCTTCGTGTTCTTTATATTTGACGAAACTCAAAATCAAGCTTCGGCGATAACCGTAACTTAAAACCCTAAATGGATCTTCTCAAAGAAGAGCTTCTCAAGAAGCGGCAAAGCTTAGCTCAGGAAACCGGCGGCAGGCGCGTATTTAAACGCTCCGAGATTGAGCAGAAGCAAATCCAGAAGCTTCGCGAGCAAGAAAAACGCGAACTCGAAGCTAAATCTCGCCGTCAATCGAACGCCTCTTCCTCCGCTGCGAACGACGCTTCCGCTAAATCCAATCCTTCCTCTTCCAGTACTGTCTCCGCGACCACGACTTCCGCCGCCGGTTCTTCCAAATCCCTCACCGATGAACGAAATATCGATGACCTCGACCTTCCGAAGCAAGAAGTCATTCGCCGACTTCGGTTCCTCAAACAGCCTGTCACTCTTTTTGGGGAAGACGATGCGGCTCGTCTCGACAGGTTGAAGTACGTCTTAAAAGCTGGACTTTTCGAAGTCGATAGCGATATGACCGAGGGTCAAACTAATGATTTCTTGAGAGATATAGCTGAGTTGCGGAAGCGGCAGAAGACGGGGATCGTGAGCGAGAGGAAGAGGAAGGATAGGGAGGAAGGTGGTGGAGGAGAGGACGGGGATGGAGGCGGCGGAGAAGAAGAGCTGAGTGGTGATGGTGGATCAAGCGGAGTCGATATGGACAAGGACTTGAAAAGAATGAAGGCGAATTTCGATGAGTTGTGTGGCGAAGATAAGATTCTGGTGTTTTTCAAGAGGTTGTTGAATGAGTGGAATCAAGAGCTGGATGAGATGGGTGAGGCTGAGAAAAGGACGGCGAAAGGCAAGTCCATGGTCGCCACGTTTAAGCAGTGTGCTCGTTATTTGAATCCCTTGTTCAAGTTTTGTAGGAAGAAGGTAAATGCCATTTTATGCTGTGACTTGAATGATTAAATTGTTTTCAATTCTGATATTTCGTTTTTAGTAATAGGGTTTCAAACTAAAAGATCTAAGCTTTTACTTGAAATGGAAATGGAATCAATGAGAATTAGACTAATTATTACATCAAGATTAGAGGTTCATGACTTGATCTGGGGCTGCTCTTCGCTTATATTCATTGTATTTTGTATCTTCTAGTTGGTATTCTTGTTTGTTGTGATCAAAGTGGTAAAGGGTTATTGAATTCATCATCGTTTTGTCCTTTAAGATCATCAAAGTATTTCGTTGATATACATTTTCAGTTCAAGTTTCCCTGCTGGCATTCCTTAACACTAGTCACCCTATCCATTATTTCGAGATTTATGCCATTTCAACATTCAACATAGCCGCTAGGGGTAGGTACTTGGAAGAAAAAAATATGAAAATGGAATCTAGCAACACCAAATCATGTTGATAATCTGCGATGTGCGTGTGTTTTTTTTTGTTTTCTGAATTTAGGTCAAGGCTCTACTTATGAGAGTTATGAACCTGTTTAACAAGAGACGATTTCGGATAAGTAATAATGAAGAATTGTTCACGGGATCTTTGTTAAATAGCAGTCAAGTGTAAACTTGTTTAACTCAAATAGGAGCTTCATCTTATATCAAGGTTTTCTATTTCATATGTAACAGCCTCATCTTTTTATTTCTGACTGGCTGCTTTCTAGTTTTGATTTAAAGCCAAAGCACGCTCGGTAGCTTTTGTCTTGATAGATTGCTCTGCAGTGACTAAGTAAACTTGCATCTTCTCTTCAATAATCGAAGCTCTGTTTGCATACTGCTTCAGTATGATGCCACGAGTTTGTCTCTGATACCGTGCTAGATGTTATGAAGTAACTCTAAATCCCCAATTTCTTGTTTGAAGTCATTTTACTCAAAAGCGTTAGAGTTCCTTGTGGTTTAATACTTTGTTAATGGTCGGGAAGTTTATTTTTTTCATCACCCTTAGATAATTTTACTTGCAACAGTTCACAATAGTAAAAACGGGAGCCTCTTTTTCCATGTCTTCTCCACTCTAGGCATGAAAACTAGGGAAGATGCACCTTAGTTAACTTGGTAACCGATATAGTGATCTGCTATTCCTGTATTTTTAGTTGACAACCTTTAAATGGCCTTTAACTCGGGACAAAGTGAGATATCGAAGCATATCTGTGGGTATCCTCCCTTTGTGTGTGTGCCTATGTTTAATTCATTTGTTTAAGGTTTCACTCGGAAAAAATTGCATATATGAAAATCAGTATTTGCCTGTTATGTTCTAATTACAGGTTCTTCCCGATGATATCCGTCAAGCATTATTGGTGGTGGTTGAGTGTTGCATGAAGCGGGACTACCTAGCCGCAATGGACCAGTACATTAAATTGGCTATCGGTAATGCACCCTGGCCAATTGGTGTCACTATGGTTGGTATCCACGAACGTTCAGCTCGTGAGAAGATCTACACCAACAGTGTTGCACACATAATGAATGACGAGACAACTCG
Organism: Gossypium rotundifolium; assembly: GCA_025506655.1. NCBI lineage: Eukaryota > Viridiplantae > Streptophyta > Magnoliopsida > Malvales > Malvaceae > Gossypium > Gossypium rotundifolium. The sequence goes on along the minus strand of CP106729.1, from coordinate 13,761,718 downwards.
GAAATACTTGCAATCAATCAAAAGATTGATGACCTTTTGTCAACGCCGTTACCCTACACTCCCATCTAAAGCGGTGGAGTTCAACAGCTTGGCCAACGGTAGTGACTTACAGTCACTGCTCGCAGAAGAGAAGTTTTCTGGGGGTAATTCTTCAGAGGAAAGGCTTAGGTTAATGCCTGCTCCAAAGGAAAACTAGTTATCAATATACATAATGTTTGATGTTATATGTAACATTATATTATATACTTCAATGTTTTAACTGACATTGATATGAACTTAAATTCCATATTATTGCGTTCTCATGTTTTGACCAAAACAAATCTACTGCTTTATAAGTTTCGCTTATATCTGTTGTTTGAAACTACGCTAGAACTTGTTGGGTTAGGAACTTTTCGGGATATTGGGTTGAAGAAAAGCATTAGATTGATTAATTTAAGAATTAGCATGGATCAATTTAATTGGGTTAAAAAATGTTGAATTGGATTTTAATATTTTTATGAATTTTTAATGTTTTATTTAATCAAACCAAATGAACCGGTTAGATTAACTAATTGAATTGATAATCGTTTCAATTTAAGTTTTCTAACACAAAATTTTCTGTTCATTCCCAACTAGAAGATTATTGATTGTATCCTGGCCCTTGAGTAAAAGGACTAGTATGTAAAAATGAATTTTTTAATAATAATAATAATAATAATATCATCTATGAATGACGTGGCAGCGAATTGAAATAAAATTATATAAAACTAGAAAAGAATAATTAAAGAAGACAGATTCTTTTAATATCCAAATCATTTAAATAATTGATATTCACCAATAAATCAAAATATCTGAATTTAAAAAAAAAAAACAATCAAAGTGTCCCGTGACTGATGTAAACAGCCACTCCTCTGTTCTTTATATATATATATATATATATTCACAATTAACAAAAATGTTGATATATACAAGATTCTATATTCAAGCTTTCAATCAATACAAATGCACCCTCCCAACAATAATTTTCTCTTCATTTCTTTTTCTAATTTAAGGAGAGAGAATTTATAATATTTAAATGAATGATAATAAAATCACTTAATATAAATTTCACACACTTGTCTAGATATTTATATTGTTGTTTGTCTAACGTGATATTTATATTTGATAAAAGTTATATATTTTGTATTAAAAATAAAGATGTTAATTTTTAATATTAAATTTAAGTTTTAAAGTTTATTTGATGAAAGTTAATTGTTAATATTATTAAGTTTAAATTTTTCATTATCTTGTTAAAAGAATAGCTTTAGTGTTAATTTTGAATTTATTTAGCGTAAACTACATAGATAATTACCCAACTATAAAAAAATTCCATTTTAGCCGCCCAAAATAAAAAGTTTGCATTTTAAACACCTATGTTACATAGTTCGGTCATTTTGGTCACTCCCGCTAAAATCACCAACGACAAGCTGTAACACCCTTTACTCGTATTCGATATTAGAATAGAGTACAAGGCATTATCGGAGTTTACAAATTTTTTTTTTTTTACTCAATATAGCCCCTTCATAAATATTTAGCCTTCCTGAAATTTTAAACCGAGACCAATCCACATCAACCAATCCAATTCAACATATTTTCATAATAGATTCCTGCATTTTTATAAGATAACATCAACACATACCAAACCAAGGTTTGCTAGCCATACCAATGGTGGACCTTACATTCATTTCATATTAACATTTATTTTATTAGCTTATACATGCCATTCATTTTCAAACTAAAGTTTCTTTAAATACCGAAATATTGGGGTTGATAGTGTGATGAGTCTCCCACCGATCCGATCTCCGAGCTCTTAACACTACAAAACAGGAAAAAGGAAATAGGGTAAGCACTTTGTGCTTAGTAAGCCCATGTAACAAAAATTATACTTACCTAATATTTACAATACAAGCGATAAACATTCATATACCCATTCAATGCATTATTACCCTAACATTTACAAACTCAACATTCAAGTCATCAATAATTTCCATATATCAATAATATATATTATGATTGATGAGCTCATCAATATCATGACTTCCATTTCCTTGTTATTTTCCATATTTATCCCGTTGAATTACTCGAATTTCGATGGATTTTCGAAGTACACTTTTAGTGTACAATCCAGTCCGTCAATTCATGTTCATGTACGCACATTTCCATTTCAGAGCACACTCACTGAACCTCATCCTTACAGGGATTACCGGTCAAAGCTAAATCAGAATATAAACTCATAGAGTATTGTCGGATTACCAATCAAAGCTAAATCCTCAAACGACAATTACTCTAATGAGCTTGGATCCAATTACTATCCAAAGCTAAATTGAGACCTAATTTGGATTACCCGTCCGGGCTAAATCCATTTTACACATATTCTTCTAGGGCTATATCAAGATAGGATCACCCGTCCTGCTAGATCCTTTTACCGTCAATTCATTTTCGGTGATCCATCAAATTTTCCTTTCATTCAACCGGATTTCTTCCCTTTTTATCAAATGTATCAATGTTTCATCAATTTTCATACAATGAACATTCAAATTATATTCATATCAATAACATACATTTCAAACATTTAAGAAGATAATTCAAGTTACATGAACTTACCTCGATACTTGTTCGTATACAAAATCTACTAATCCGGGACTTTTCCTTTCCTCGATCTAGCTTCATATTTGAGTTTTCCAGATCAAATTAAACTCCAAGCTTCAAACTTTCTATTTTTCCTTTTTCTTCTTTCTTTTCTCTTTTTCTTTCTCTGTTTCGCCTTTACTCTCTGTTTTTTTCTGTTTCTAACTCTTTTCCTTTAGTTGGTTTATATATATATAATAATATAATAATATAATATATAATATAATAATATAATAATATACTTTAAAAAAATCTCAGATTTTCATACTTAAAATCGCTTTCAACTTTACAAAATGGTATAATTGCCATTTTGGTCCTTTATAATTTCTTTTAATCTATAATTTAACTTTTAATTTCATTTCAATCTAGTCCTTTTCATTTAATTTCCTACCTAAACGATAAAATTTTCTAACTAAAATTTAATACCACATTACTAACATTTTATAAATATTTATAAAAATATTTCCTATCATATAAATATTCATGCAAATGTATTGAAATAAATTTCTATTTAAATCGGATTTATGGTTGAAAACCATCATTCGATAACCTTGAATTTAGGCCATTACAACTCTCCCTTTTAAGGATTTTCGTCATCGAAAATCTTACCAAGAAAGAGGTTTGGATATTGTTTCCTCATTGCCTCCTCCGGTTCCCATGTCGCCTCAATCCCGTGCTTTTGCCACAATACTTTCACTAAATTTATTTTTTTATTTCTAAGCTCGTTTGTTTCCGTGCTAATATCTTGACCGGTTCTTCACCGTAAGTCATATCCTATTGAATCTCCACTTCCGTTGGAGAAATAACATGTGAAGGATCCGACCGATATCGTCAGAAGCATGACACATGAAAACATTATGAATTCTATCGAGTTCATGGTAACGCCAATCGATAAGCGACCGGTCCAATTCTTTCTATAATTTCATATGGTCTGATAAATCTTGGACTCAATTTACCCTTTCGATCGAATCGAGAACTTTCTTCCAAGGAGACACTTTCGGGAATACCTTGTCACCGACCGAAATTCAATCTTTTTTCGTTTAAGATCGGCATATGATTTTTGGCGATCGAAAGCTGCTTTTAAACTATCCCGAATAACCTTCACTTTTTCTTCTGTTTCCCGGATTAAATCAACCCCATGTATCTTCTTTTCACTGAGCTCATCCAATACAATGGTGTTCTACATTTTCTACCATACAAAGCTTCATATGGAGCCATTTTAATACTGGACTGATAACTGTTATTGTAAGCAAATTCAATCAAAGGTAGATACCTCTCCCAATTACCTTTAAACTCTAGTGTACAACATCGGAGCATATCTTCCAATACTTGAATTACACGCTCAGATTGGCCATCTGTCTGAGGATGAAATGCAGTACTGAAATACAACTGAGTACCCAAAGCTTCTTGCAATTTATCCCAGAAACGAGACGTAAATCGGGATCTCTATCTCGATATAATGGAGACAGCACTCCATGTAGCCCGACAATCTTAGATATGTACAATTCAAATTTATCTAAAGAATAATCCAAACGCATCTAATAAAGTGTCTGACTTTGTCAATCGATCAACAATCACCCAAATAGCATCTTTTTCCTCGAGACAATGGTAATCCCGATACAAAATCCATAGTGATTCTTTCCCATTTCCATTCGGTATAGTAATTGGTCAAGTAACCCCGAAGGTACCGATGTTCTGCTTTGACTGTTGACATATCAAACATCTTGATACAAACTCGTAAATATCACGTTTCATACCGCCACCAAGACATCTTCTTCAAATCATTATACATTTTATTACTTCCGGATGTACGTACATAATACCACCGTGAGCCTCGTGTAAAATCTTCTGTATGAGCTCTAAATTTTTGGGTACACATACCTTATCTCTGAATAATAAACAACCATCAATCCCAACTTGAAATTTAGAATCGAGACTGACTCACATTGTGCCCGCTTAACTCAGAATTCTTATCATTCTTCCGAGCTTCACATATTTGTGTAGAAATGTCGGTTTAGCTCTCAATTCAGCTATGATTGAACCATCATCATCAAGGACAACCGGTATTCATAACTCGTAAAGCAAACAGAGATTTTCGACTCAAAGCATCACCACAACATTAGCCTTACCCGGATGATAATCAATAATCAAATCATAGTCCTTTATCGCTTCAAGCCACCGCTACTGCCTCAAATGCAAATCTTTCGTGTCATCAAATATTTCAAGCTTTTATGATCGATAAATATGACATTTCTCACCATATAGGTAATGTCGCCATATCTTCAAATAAATACAATAGCAGACTAATTCAAGATCATGTACCGTAATTTCGTTCATGTGGTTTAAGTTGTCTTGAAGCATAGGTTATTACTTTACCTTCTTGCATCAAGACACAACCTAAACCATTTAATGAGGCATCATCAGTAAATAACAAATTCCTTACCTTGCTCAAATTTGCACTAATACTGGTACTTTCGTTAGTAGATCTTTTAATCGGTTGAAATTTCACGACATTCATCACCCACTCGAACTTACATCTTTCTGCAATAATTGAGTCATCGGAGAAGCTATCATAGAGAATCCCTGTACAAATCTCCGATAATAACCAGCTAAACCCAAGAAACTTCTAACTTCAGATACAGTCTTGGTGGATTCCAGTTGACAATAGCTGAAATTTTACTTGGATCTACCCTGATGCCTTCAGCGGATACAATATATCCAAGAAAACCCACTTCTCGAAGCCAAAATTCACATTTATTGAATTTAGCATATAACTATTTCTCTCGCAAAATTTGCAACACAATTCTCAAGTGTTCTGCATGTTCTTCTTCATCTCGAGAATAGACCAAATATCATCAATGAAAACTACCACGAATCTGTCTAAATATGGTCTGAATATCCGATTCATCAAATCCATAAATACTGCAGGTGCATTAGTCAGCCCAAATGGCATAACCAGAAACTCATAATGCCCATACCTGGTTCTGAAAGTTGTCTTTGGCACATCTGACTCCTTTACCCGTAACTGATAGTAGCCCGATCGGAGATCAATCTTTGAAAATATAGTAACACCTTTTAGCTGATCAAATAAATTATCAATCTAGGGCAACGGGTACTTATTCTTTATAGTTACTTTATTAAGCTCCCGCTAATCAATACACAATCTCAAAGACCCGCCTTTCTTTTTTACACACGTAACCGGAGCACCCCAAGGTGAATGACTCGGTCGGACAAAACCTCTATCAACAAGTTCTTGCAATCGTGTCTTTAATTCCTTTAATTTCAGAGGAGCCATCCGATGCGAGCTATGGAAATCGGAGTAGTTCCGGAATCAAATCTATAGAGAATTCCACTTCTCTTTCGGTGGCAACCTCGTAATTCCTCCGAAACACATCGTAAAATTCGATACCATCGGCATCGCCAGATCTTTGACTCGAGATACCTTGGTGTCGAGTACATAAGCAAGAAAAGTATCATACCCTTTTTAACATACCTCCGAAGCAAGAATAATCGAAATCACATCGATAATCCTCCGTTCGATCGATTTAACCCGAGTAATTCGCCATTCGACACTTCAACACAATATATTTCATTTAGCTTTACTATCGCATCATGCCGAGTTAACCAATCCATGCCCAATATCACATCAAACTCATCAAATGGCAGTAACATCAAATCAGCCACGAAACAATAACCTCTTACCATCAGTGGATAATGTTTACAAATTTTATCCACCAAAATAGATTGGCCAAAGGGGTTCGAGACTTTAACCGCAAATTCAGTAGGTTCAACAGATAAATCTTTAACGCATGCAAGTTTTACACATATATATGAATGCGTAGAACCGGGATCAATTAACGCAGAATGTTAGTATCAAGTAAAGAAAATGTACCAAGAATAACATCAAAAATGAGGCATCTTCTCCGCACGCATGACATATGTCCTGAAGCGCCGTGTCTCCTACTACTTGCAATATCTTTTGTAGCTCTCGCTACCACCGACATTACCAGTGGTCGAGATGGTCTACCCTTAAAAGATGGATTACTTGGCTTCGATATATATTCACTTCTTTTTACCCTTTCGGACAATTTCGAGAAATGGTCAAAAGAACCACATCGGTAACAAGCCTCGCTCTTAAATCGACATTCACCAAAATGAGCTTTATTACAATCTCGGCATCTCATTAGGGTACCAACACCGCCAACACCGGTCACCGATGGAGTGGAAGGTCTTGGATTATTGCGCTGAGAACCTCGCTTCTCCTCAATACCCAAGTACGAGGTAGAACGATCCGGTACTTCTTCAATTTCTTTGGAGTAGAAAATTGGGATTTTCCCATTGGTCTTTTACTAAAAATCGAGCTTCCCTTTCACCGGTTCTTTTCTTTGCTCAATTCTTCGCTTTATAAGCTCGCTCGCTAATGTAGCAAACTCTCGAATTTCAAGAATTCGATAAGTAGCCTAATTTCTTCATTTAACCCTTCTTCGAATCGTTTGCACATTTCATTTTCGATTGTACCCATTCTCGAGCATATTTACTCAACCGAACAAGTTCTCTTTCATACTCGACATCGATCTATTGCCTGCTTCACTTTCAAGAAATTCTTTTCTTTTCGATCAAGGAATCTCGACCGATATATTTCTTTTGAACTCGGTTCGGAAGAATTCCCATGTAATTTCTTCTTTCTAACAACTGAAGCTTTAGTATTCCACCAATGATAAGTCGTGTCTTTTAGCGGTGAGACGACACATTTTAAACATTCTTCTGGTGTGCAAGATAATTCTTCCAAAACCCGAGTAGTATTCTCTAACCAAAATTTAGCCCGTTCAGGATCATCATCAACTGCTGCTTGAAATTCTTCGACCCCATATTTTTGGATTTTATCAACTGGAGCTATCCCTTTTCTGACAGATTCAAGACTGCACTGTGGAATCTCTGAACCGGTGGAGGAACAGGAGGAGGAGCTTGAGTTTTCTGCACTGTAGGGTTAGTTCTTATGTACTGAGTAAACCATTCATTCATCATTTGAAAGAAGGCTATTTTTGCCTCCTCCCTTGACCCTCTATACCGCCTTCTATCGCTAGTTTCTTCTTCTTTGTAATCAAGTTTGAGCATGACTCCTACTTCTTCAAATTGAGCTCGGTCGGATGACATTACTATAAGGAAAACACAATTTAAATGGTCGGGAGATATCACACTATCAAAAATAATTTAAATGGCATGTATAGCTAATCCAGATTCGCTATGTTCTGTAGAGAACCGCTAAACCGTAGCTCGATACCAACAAATGTAACACCCTTTACTCGTATTCGATATTAGAATAGAGTACAAGGCATTACCGGAGTTTACAATTTTTTTTACTCAATATAGCCCCTTCATAAATATTTAGCCTTCCTGTAATTTTAAACCGAGACCAATCCACATCAACCAATCCAATTCAACATATTTTCATAATAGATTCCTGCATTTTTATAATAAGATAACATCAACACATACCAAACCAAGGTTTGCTAGCCATACCAATGGTGGACCTTACATTGATTTCATATTAACATTTATTTTATTAGCTTATACATGCCATTCATTTTCAAACTAAAGTTTCTTTAAATACCGAAATATTGGGGTTGATAGTGTGATGAGTCTCCCACCGATCCGATCTCCGAGCTCTTAACACTACAAAACAGGGAAAAAGGAAATAGGGTAAGCACTTTGTGCTTAGTAAGCCCATGTAATAAGAATTATACTTACCTAATATTTACAATACAAGCGATAAACATTCATATACCCATTCAATGCATTATTACCCTAACATTTACAAACTCAACATTCAAGTCACCCAATAATTTTCATATATCAATAATATATATTATGATTGATGAGCTCATCAATATCATGATTTCCATTTCCTTGTTATTTTTCCATATTTATCCCGTTGAATTACTCGAATTTCGATGGATTTTCGTAAGTACACTTTTAGTGTACAATCCAGTCCACAATTCATGTTCATGTGCACATTTCCATTTCGAGAGCACACTCCACGAACCTCATCCTTACGTAAGGATTACCAATCAGTGCTAAATCCTCGTAATATAAACTCATAGAGTATTGTCTGGATTACCACCCGTGCTAAATCCCCTGAACGATAATTACTCTAATGAGCTTGGATCTAAATTACCACCAAAGCAAATTGAGACCTAATTTGGATTACCGTCCAAGCAAATCCATTTTACACATATTCTTCTAGGGCTATATCAAGATAGGATCACCCGTCCTGCTAGATCCTTTTTACCGTCAATTCATTTTCAGTGATCCATCAAATTTTCCTTTCATTCAACCGGGATTTCTTCCCCTTTTTATCAAATATATCAATGTTTCATCAATTTTCATACAATGAACATTCAAATTATATTCATATCAATAACATACATTTCAAACATTTAAGAAGATAATTCAAGTTACATGAACTTACCTCGATACTTGTTCGTACACAAAATCTACTAATCCGGGACTTTTTCCTTTCCTCGATCTAGCTTCGTATTTGAGTTTTCCGGATCAAATTAAACTCCAAGCTTCAAACTTTCTATTTTTCCTTTTTCTTCTTTCTTTCTTTTCTTTCTCTGTTTCGTCCTTACTCTCTGTTTCTTTTCTGTTTCTAACTCTTTTCCTTTAGTTGGTTTATATATATATATAATAATATAATAATATAATATATAATATAATAATATAATAATATACTTTAAAAAAATCTCAGATTTTCATATTTAAAACTGCCTCAACTTTACAAAATGGTATAATTGCCATTTTGGTCCTTTATAATTTCTTTTAATCTATAATTTAACTTTTAATTTCATTTCAATCTAGTCCTTTTCATTTAATTTCCTACCTAAACGATAAAATTTTCTAACTAAAATTTAATACCACATTACTAACATTTTATAAATATTTATAAAAATATTTCCTATCATATAAATATTCATGAAAATGTATTGAAATAAATTTCTATTTAAATCGGATTTATGGTTATGAAACCATTATTCCGATAACCTTGAATTTAGGCCATTACACAAGCTGACATGGTGGTTAAAAATTGGTATAATAACAAATTTAGCCTTTAATTTTACATATTATATCAATTTTGTCATAATTTAAAAATTCACCCTCAAAATTTACAAATGTTCTCAATTTGATCCTAAAATGAAATTTTAATATTATTATAGTTATAATTATTAATATTAATATAAAATTTAAATTTATTTTTATTTTTGAAAATATTTATGTATTCTTATATATTTCTTTGAATTTTTAGAATTAAGATCAAATTGAGAATATTTGTAAATTTTGAAGGTTATTTTTTTAAAATTATGACTAAATCGATATAATATGTAAAAGTGAAGTGCTAAATTTGTTATTATACCAAATTTTTTAACTACCACGTCAACTTGTTGTTTGTGATTTTAGCGGGAGTGACCAAAATGATTGAACTATGTAACGTGAATGCTTAAATTGTAAACTTTTTATTTTGAGTGCCTAAAATGAAAATTTTCTATAGTTTGGTGACTATCTATGTAGTTTACCCATTTATTTTAATTATGTGTTTAATTTGTGTGAAGAATGTGAATTAATTAGGAGTTTAGGTTTGATTTGATGAAAGATAATTGTTAATATTATTGCTAATTAGGATTTTTCATCAAATTAGCTCCCAAGATCGAATTAAACACTAAAAAATTAACAACACTAGCTTCAAGTACCAAGATGTATAACTTTTGTTAAATATAGGTACCACATTGGGCCAAAATATAACACAAGGAGGAGTGGTCAATCTGTTAACCAACCCTTTTAAACTCTTAACCGTTAAGTGAACCAAAATTTTTCAAAAACTTAATTGAACCAAACTTTTTCTGTTAATTTGGTCGGTTAACCGAAATTTTTATGTTTTTGGTTAAAACATATAAAAAATTAACCGAATTTAATATATGTAAAATGTATATAAAAATATAATTTTTTCGTTATTAACTAATTTCAAATCCAATTAACCATTAATCGAACTTCTAAAAAATTATTAACCAACCCCTGACCGAATTAATTCGGTTAACTGAACAATTAACCGAATTAATTTGGTTTTACTTGAAATTTGCACTTCCCTAAACACAAGTACCACATTAGAAAAATATCAAATTCATATCTAATATAATCTTTAATTTTGGATTAATTTCATCATATATCTTTAATCTATGGTTAGATTCTAAACTGATCCTTATACTATTTGTATGTTTAAAATTTGGTCCTTTTATTTTAAGAAAAGTAATCATTTTACTTTTCAGATTAAAAAAAAAGCAAGTCCAATCATTATCCCAGCTCAGATTTTTCTATTAAATTCAACGATATGACGTTAAGAGACTACGGTAGACTGAATCTTAAATGTGTTAAAATACAGGGACTTAGTTTATATTTTAACCTTAATATAAATTTTTGTATTTAAACATAATAAAAATATTAAGCAAATCATTAAAATTCCGCCTAATAAAGACACAACACAATAATACATCACGTCATCATCGACCTTAATGATAAAAAAGGTTAAAACCCAGAAATCCTTCCACGTGCATGCCACGTTTCATCAATTTACATTCCGTACAAAAAAAACACAAAATAAATATAAATTCACCAACGCTACTCTCTCTATCTCTCTCTCTCGTCTACCACAACCACCGGCTATGGATACCCTCCACCACCACCAGCAGCAGCAGCACCACCACCACCCCACTCCTCCGCCGAGTAGTTCCTCAACTTCCATGGCCAAACGCCCTTGCTCTTCTTCTTCATCTCAAAACCCTAGGCTTCCTCCTCACTTCTCTCAAATGGACCATCTCCTCCACTCTTTCCTTTCTTTCCCCGATTCATCTCCTCCTATTTCCCTTGACCTTTCCTTTGACCGCCTCCTCGATTCCTCCCCTTCCGACGCCGATCAATCTATCCTCATCGATCGTGCTCACCGGCTAGGTTGCCTCCTCCTACGTGCTGCCAATCGTTCCGCTCGGAAACGTGCTTCGATTCATAACTCCGTTGCTTGGGTCCTCCCGCCTGATCTCACTATCAAGGTAAATGTTTCAAGCCTTCAACTCTGTTTTTTGATCTAAGGCTGTGATTTTGTTCTTTCTTTCTGATTTTTTTTAAAATTATTATTGCAGGTGTTTTCGATGCTGGATTCGCAGAGTCTTTGCTACGCCGCGGCGACGTGTTCGATGTTTAACAAGTGTGCTATGGATCCTTTGTGCTATGCCAATATCAACCTTACTACTGTCGTGCCTAAGGTTAATAATGCCGTTGTTTCCACCATGATCCAACGAGCTGGCAAATCACTCCAGTAAGATTCGCCTTCTTTTTTCCTTTTTCTATCACAGTTCAGCATTTAATTTTAGTAATATTAGCCCAATCCGAACTTTTTTCAGTGCTTGATTTGTCTTTCGCGTGATATAACTATCGGTAACAAGCTCTCTTGACACACACACCCACACACACACACACACACACACATATTTAGGTTGTTTTAGCCGGTTCGTTTATATTACTATATCTTTTAGAGAAAAGATTAGTGTGATTTAGTATTGAATTATATTTGCATATGTTTTTTTTTTCCCTTTTTTCCTAATTTGTAGTTTCTTGTTAATTACTATCTTTTGAATGGTTATTTAGATCTCTTAAGCTTGGTATAGTACCTGGCCCGACCGGGTCTCCTGGTTCCTGTCAACCATTGGTGTATACCATCAGGAACTCTGGAGATGTATCGAGCTTTTCGTGGAACGAGAAAAGGACGAGGCAAGGAAAGGAATCATCCATTCTTACAAGGTCCTGCTTATATCCATTAAGTGGGGACAAGGGTGCCACTGGGTATGGTTCAATGAGTTAGCTTCTTTTTTAGAATCAATGATGTGGAACAAGTTCTTTTTGTTCTTATTAGTTGTCTTTTTTTCTATTGTAAGAACTCTTCTGAGGAGGTTGCATCTTTACAATATTGAAAGAATGGACAATGCATCACTTTGTGTGGCATTAGCAGCATGCCCTTCTTTACTTGATTTGGAGATTGTTGGCCTGTGAGTTTCCTTATTCAAGCTGGTTTTCAGTACTTATCTTTTTTTCTTTTGTTTCTGTCTGCTCGAACTTGCCTTAAGCTATAGCAGCTGGATGATATAATAAGCGGTAAAAGCTCAAAAATTTAAAGTTGTTTGTAAGCATGGAATGATTATCATATAACAAAAATTCACAGAGAGATTGATTTGCTAATGCACGGTCAATAATCAGTAGACTCATAAAGAGTTGAGTTGAGGGAATAGTAAATATATCATTATGACATTAATTAAAGAAGTACTTTGCTGTTGTCTGAACCATTCAATTTTGTTAGTTCTTAACCCAGCATAATGTGCAATTTATGATGATGATACTGATATGGATAGTAATTGCTTTAGCAGAGTAGCTGATTTTTTTCTGTTCAACCTTCTAAGTTGTTTGTTCACTCTCTTTTTTGATGCAGTCATGTTGAGCTGAGGCAAACTTTGATGTCAGTGAGCTCTCATTGTCGCTTCATAGAGCGATTATTCTTTGAGTCTTCCAAAACTGGTATGGAGTCACTTCATGAGTATGTCTTTTCTAAATGCTCAAAATATATTCTTAAAGCTGTTATGATAATGCAGGGAGGGATGACAGCTTGAAATCGCCAACTTGTTTTGAGTTAGTGAACAATTGTCCTAATCTTTCATCTTTGTCGCTGAGAGGTTTTAAACTGCATGATTATAAAGTTCGCATACTTGTTAAGGTGTGCACTCATTTAATGTTTGTTTAAAATAGCCTCTGATTGGTTTGCACTTCAAGTTCATGCTTAATGGATTGAAATCTGGTCAAACATTTAAAATCTCATGAATAAATTGATAGTGGATGAACTGCGTTTATATTACTATATATTCATGGTCTTTGCCGCTAACATTTTTTTCTTGAAAATATCTATTTCTTGAAAATTTTTACTTGCATTCAATTAATATCGCAAATTTTTTTGTAGTTTTTGACAGACAAATTCAGCCTCTCCTAATAAAATCAGAAATTCTGAATTGGTTACTTGATAAGGTTCAATGGTTGAAACATAGTATCAATGGTTTGAAAATATTAGGAAGGGTGGATTTGCGTAAATATTTTGTTGTATGCTGGAAGAATGGTGATTCTCTTTAATATACTGCACTGAGTGGTGGTCTGATCACTTGCAGGGATTCCGTAAACTTAAATATGCTGATTTTTCAACGTCATACTCGATCACTGGAACCTTTTTGAGGTCCATGCAGCCCTTGTCAACCATGCCTACGAGAATCCTTTAACGTTGTTTTTTTTTTTTTTTCAACGCTTTTATGCATTACTCAGTAGTTTTCTTTCTCTTTGATCAGGAATTTGGGAAATGGCGGTGGTGGGAGTCTACTAGAGGTTTTAATATTAAGGGACTGCATGCATCTCAAAGAGGTGAGGTCTAAACCAGCTCTTCCTCCTAGAGAAAGCCTTCTCTGTCTCTCTTTCACTCCAGTCTGACTTCTCAATTCTCATGCAGATGGAAGTTGCTCGGTTCTTGACAGCTGTTATTGCAGGAGATTTTAAGTTCCTTAAACATCTTGTTAGTCAAGTTGATATGTTAATATCATTTCATAGTCCTTGATTTTTTTCTGAATCCTCTTTTGATTGACTATTTCCATTATTCATAGGACATATCTAATAGGGAAGGTTTAGCTTCAGAAGGTGACTGGTATCAGAGATCTTACAACTCCAGGTAAATAAATCCTTCGTGAGATTCTGCTATACTGCCGAGATTGCTTTATTTTTTAGAAACGTCTAACGTGGTCGTATATTCTGCAGTTTGATTCCTTTACAGCAGGTTTTGGAAGTAAGACCTGATATTTGTCTGCTAGCTGAGTTTCCATCGGAAGGATGGTACAATTTACTCTTGAACCTAATTAGTTGGTAGTCGCATCATTGTTTTTAGTGTTTCCATTTTTCCCCTCCTCAAATAAACATTCTAAGATCAGAAATTGGAAGTTTCTGGGTAATGAATATCGCATTTTGACTTGTTTTTCTTGGCTTTGCAGCTTCCTTGACATAGACCACATGATTGATAGTGATATTAACAGTGAGCTCAGCCTGCCATTCCAGCAGAGCGGCCAAACTTCTGATGGTGCATTGGTTACGAGTTCATTAGAGAGCAGTTATAATAGTGATCAGGGTAGCGGTAATGAGGAGTATCAAGATTCAGGTTTTGTAATTTACGAGGAAAGCTCAGATGAGGTGGATTTTCTGGTCGTCTAAAAAAGGATACCAGAGCTGACGAGTTCTAAAACTTGCAGCCACTAAATGATCGGGTATTGCTATCTCATCCTGCTAATTTTTATTTTGGGATTGGCCGAATATTTTCTTAGCATTGAGAAGGGTGCTTGATGCTTCTATGTTCATAAATACCCGAATCCATAGCTGTACATATACACAACCAAGGGAAGGTTATAATCTGAAACTGCCACGCTTGACAAGTATTTAATTCAGTTATCTCCAAGTGTAGTGGCTATTATATTTGCCAAAACATTGCTTCTCGTTTCCTTCTGTTGATCTCGGATTCTCGGGTAGAATTTCCGGGGTACTAATGGAAATAGAGATGTGATATTCGCAAATTGAATGTTTTGTTTTTACACGGTGTGGAGTTTCTGACTAAGCGCAATCTATTCACAACACAGATAACCGGGAAGGAGTCTTTTTTCCCCATAACTGAAGCTGATAATTCGTTGCAGATGCAGCCGTGGGGCCTTTACGGAGCTCTGTAATCATAAAAAGAAAAGCTTCTCTGGGGAACACCTTTTTTTTTTGTTTCCCTCATTCTCTCATTACTCTTAGAAGCTAATATGTTTTCAGATCATGAATGTGGCAGCCAAATGGTTCAAGAGTTTATTGCTATTTGTAATTTTGTAGTGAAAATGGTGTTTGCTGATTATATTTGGGTTTTGGCAAAATAGCCAGTAGCAATTGTAAGGCTTGTATAATCTGCAGGCAGGCACGATTGACTTTGGTGAAACCAAAGCAGTAAAAATTTACATGTTCAGGGTGGTGGGGGTCATTCGTTAAATCCGACGATAATAAACGTATACAGATTTAACATTTACCTTGGGTTTTACTTTGATAAGTCAATCTTCTGCTGAGTTTCAATATTGTACACCAACGTTTGTTGGGTGTAGTAAGGAGATCAATATTATTTTTTTATTCCAAGTAAAGTTTTAGAGTTTGATGCTGCTAAAATAAGATTTTTAAACCCAGAACACTTAAAATTACTTTTGAAGTTTTTTAAAAGTTTGAAAACTGGGCCACTTGGATAGGATTTGAATTGTTTATTATTATTATTATTATTATTATTATTATTATTATTATATATTTTTAAATATGTATTAATTTTTTAAGGATTTAATTGATAAAATCCGATGAAGCGGAAAAAAGTAATTTCATCGATTTTAATTTGGTGCTGAAAACTTTACTTTTAAGATTTTAAAATTTAAATTAAGTTTTAATTCGATAATAAGTATATTGAGATGTGTTATTTTATGAGTAATTTTATACATTATATTAAAAAGAAAAAATAAATTTTCTTTTATTGTGTATTTCTATTATATATATTGAAGCAGAATCAATTTAATACTATATGTGATAACTTGAAACTATTACATTATCTAACAAATTTGGATAAAAAGACGGAGAATGTTTATAATTGAAGCAAACACTTAAAGCATATTTAAGTGTTTTATAATGTAAATCACCTAAAATATTAGTATGAAATCACATTTTAATATTTTATTACTTTTATAATAATGAAGTGAGCTAACTGGAGACATCGAAATGCGACCGATCTAAAAATTTGGTTAAAACACGTTATGAGTCTATATTTTTAATAAATTTAAAATTCAGTCTTCACATTTATTAAAGATTTATTAGTTTCATTTTTAGATCTCAAATTCCAAACTAACTATTGATACTATCAAAATTGATTCGTTAAATTGAGGTTCATTACTTATTTTTAGGTGAATATTGTCGAAATCATTTTTTTTGTTTGAAAAATGGGCTAACTTTAAAAAGAAAATGGAGTCGCCACCAATCTTTTTTTGAAGTGCGATTGGGCCACTTTTGAAAACGTTTTGGTCTACGAATTTTAAGAAAACGGGTCCGGGAGTTGGTTACGCACGAGAAAGGGTTAGCACCCTCGCAACGCCCAAAATTGATACCTTATTGATTGATTAATGTCCTAATATCAAAAATTGGAAGAGATTTTAAAGTATGAATTCTTTATAAAATGTTTGGACAATTCGAATTGGATATCGAAATTCTCCTATTCCAAAAGAATAAAATATCACATCAGCACATTAGGATACGATATTTCAAACCCTAAACACCAAGATCCTTTCATGATTTTCAAAATTCATGTATTGCAATTAAAAAAGGGTATTCCGGTATTTGGCCAAACAAAAGAAACCAAAACTCAGTATGTTAGGGCACGATTCCTCGAATTTCTAAACATGAAACATTGCCTTTTTTTAAAATCGAGGAAAACATGGTCAAAACCTTAAAAGGATACTTAGTGATTTGGTCAAACGAAAAACCAAAACCCAGCACGTTAGGGTACGATTCTTTGAATTTCCAAACACAAAACATTGCCTTATTTTTGAAGTTGAGAAAGTACAATCAGAACTTTAAAAGGATATTTAGTCCTTTGGACGAGCGAAAAATTGAAACCCAGCACGTTAGGGCACAATTTCTCAGAACTCCCAAGCACAAAATATTACCTTGCTTTTAATTTAGAAAACATGGACACAATCTTGAAGGATATTTAATGATTTGGGCAACCAGAAACCGAAACCCAGCACGTTAGGGCACGATTCCTTGGATTTCCAAACATAAAACATTGCCTTGCTTTAAAAAAAAACCTTTTTATAAGTTTTGAAAAAAAACGTGGTAAAAAACAAGATAAACGATAGCATTAATATTAAAGAAAATGACAAATAATAATAAAAGTAATAGGAATGATAACAAAATAGTCACAAAAATATAAGAAACAATAATAATAAAAATACTAATAACAATAATAATAAAATATAAAAATAAATTGATAATAAAAAATAGATATAATAATATAAAAAAGGTAAGCAATAATATACAAAATAATACTAAATACAATAGAAATAATACGGTTATAATAATAATATGCATATAAAAAAAAGTTGTAATACAAACATTAAAAATAATTGATTTAATAGTAAAAATAATCAAAAGGGCTAAATTGGATCAAAGTCAAAATCTTTGGGGCCGAATTCAAAAGAAAAGAAGAATAAAGGGCTAAATTGCCATACATGCGCAACCTGGAGGGACCAAAATAGAAATTAATCCCTCCCCTTGAAACGGTGCGCTCAACGAGGACCAAATTAAAATGACAGATTAGATTTAGGGTAAGATTGAAAAATGAAAAAACAGAAATAGGACGCAACTAAAACAGGACGCAAAGAGGGAGGACTAAAAGCATAAATTTCCCCTTTAAAGCATGGATTCCAATCCTCCCAAACAACACCATTTAGTTTGCCGTTTAAAAAACCAAAAAAAAGTAAAAGTTGAATGGCATTCTGCCATTTTTTAAAAGAAACCCTAGCCCTTTTATTTTTGTTTCCCTTTACAAATTCATTCTGCTGAAAAGCCTCAAAAAAACAAAGGGGATTCCCATCTTTTCTCTGCTAGGGCACGCCCATCCTCGCAGCAAATCCCCCATGCGCGCACCATTAGCGGCGGCCAGAGGAACCACGGTAACAACCCTTCGATCCCTTATTTTTTTTTTAAAAAAAAAACTTTGCTTGTTTTTCTTGAAAACCAATGAAATCGATCTGAAAAATGGAAAGGGTTTTTATGCCCCCTTTTTTCTGTTTTCGTATGCACTGTTGAAGTAACAGGAAAAAAATAAAAACAAAACTCGACAATCAAAAGGCCAAAACACCGTAATCACCTTGCTTCCTCACTAACTTTCAATTTCAATCTATGTGTAAAATCTCTTTTTCTTTACTTGTGTTTGTATTCTTTGTGTAAATCGTGTAAAAAAAAAGTCCCCCATTACAGATTTGATTTAGCTTTTTATAGCCTTTTGGGTAGATCAAAACAACTAAAACTCTAGTCTGCCTATCTATTGTGCTGTTGTGTTCCCTTTTTCTCGCAGGTATGTGTGCACGAGCCGATGTTAGAGTTGCGCACGCTATGGGGGCTTACGGCGTGGGGCACTAGGGTTTCCTGACCTTGTTGATTTTGGGCCTTTCGGGCTGTGATTTTGGACTGTTTCTAACTCTGGATTTTTTTATTTGGGCCTTACAGCTGCCCCTCTTTGCTCATTATCGTGTAACGAGAATAGAGCAAAGACTTTAAAAGGACCAATTTTGCCCCATCTGGTTGAATGATATTTAGGTAGCTTTATTCCATCCACTGTATCTTCAGGAGTATAGGAATTTTGTTCCGATCTGCTCCGCCACTGCTCAGTGAAAATAAGTTCTATTATCTTCAGTCTGCTCCACTCCTGCTCAGTGGAGATAAGACTTGTTGTCTTCGATCTGCTCCACTCTTGCTTAGTGGAGATAAGATCTGCTTCCTTAGCCTGTTACCCTACTGCTTAGGGAATTAAAGCTAATTGTTTTCGATCTGCTTCACTCCTGCTCAGTGGAGATAAGATCTGCTATCTTTAGCCTGCTCCACTCCTGCTCAGTGGAGATAAGGCTAGTGGCTTAAATCTACTCCATTGCAGATACATGGAGATAAGATTCATTATTTTCGATCTGCCCCACTCTTGCTCAGTGGGGATAAGACCTGCACTCTTCAGTCTGCTCCATTGCCGATACATGGAGATAAGAGTTGTTGTATTTGATCTGCTCCACTCCTGCTCAATGAAGATAAGATCAGTAATCTTCAGCCTGTTACCCTACTGCTTAGGGAATTAAGGCTCATCGTCTTCGATCTGCTCCACTCCTGCTCAGTGGAGATAAGACTATAATCTTTGATCTGCTCCACTCCTGCTCAGTGAAGATAAGATCTGCATTTTTAGCTTGTTCCACTCTTGCTCAGTGGAGATAAGGCTATAATCTTTGATCTGCCCCACTCCCGCTCAGTGAAGACAAAATCTACTATTTTTGATTTGCTCTACTCCTTCTCAGTAGAGATAAAATCTTCTATCTTTAGCCTGCTCGACTCCTGCTCAGTGGAGATAAGGCTATAATCTTCGATCTGCTTCACTCCTGCTCAGTGAAGATAAGATCTGCTTTAGCCTTCTCCCACCTCGCCAAGGAGATAAGGCTATAATCTTCGATCTGCCCACTCCTACTAAGTGGAGATAAGATCTCATTTTTCGATCTACTCTACTCCCGCCAGAGAGATAAAATCGCTATCTTTAGCTCGCTCCACTCCTCGCAAAGGAGATAAGGCTATAATCTTCGATCTACTCCACTCGCCTTTCGGTGAAGATAAGATCTGCTTTCTTTATCCTACTCTACTCTTGCTCAGTGAAGATAAGGCTATAATCTTCGATCTTCTCCACTCCTTCTCAGTGGAGATAAGGCTATAATCTTCGATCTGCTCCACTCCTTCTCAGTGAAGATAAGATCTACTTTCTTTAGCTTTGCCCACTCCTCTCAATGGAGATAAGGCTATAATCTTCGATCCGCTTACTCCTACTCGGTGCAGATAAGATCTGCTATTTTTATCTCTTCTTACTCCTCGCTTAGTGAAGATAAGGCTATAATCTTCGATCTACTCTACTCTCGCCAAAGGCAGATAAGATCTGTTTTTATCCGCTACTCCCTTCCAAGAGAGATAAGATCTACTATCTTTAGCCCGCTCCACTCCCCGCCAAGGAGATAAGGCTATAATCTTCGATCTGTTCCACTCTTGCTCAGTGGGGATAAGATCTGCAACTTTTGTAACTCCTATCAATTTTGCTACATTGTCCTCTGGGGAACCTACCTGTATAATTGATTTCATGGAGTCCATGCTATGTCAAATGATTAGGACGTCATAAAAAATGCTCCTAACCCTATGTATGATGAATGTTATGAATGGATGCAAAATTTCATGTGAATGATCCATTTTTAACACTTGGTGTAATGGCCTAAATTCAAGGTTATCGGAACAATGGTTTCGTAACCATAAATCCGATTTAAAGAGAAATTTATTTTAATATGTTTGCATGAATATTTATATGATAGGAAATATTTTATAAATATTCATAAAATGTTAGTAATGTGGTATTGAAATTTCGTTAGAAAATTTTAACGCTTAGGTAGATAATTAAATGAAAATGATTAAATTGAAATAGAAGTAAAATTTAATTATAGATTAAAGAAAAGCTAAAGGGACTAAAAGGAAATTATGCCATTCTTTATAGTTGAGGCGGCATACACATAAAAATATCAAAGATTTTATAATTAAAATATATATATGATTACTTAATAAATTAAGAATATTATTATTTAATATATTATATTATATTATATTATATTATTATATAAACAGGTAAAAAGAAATATAAGAAAAAATAGAAACAGAATAGGCAAACGAAACAGAGAAGGAAAGAAGGAAGGAAAGAAAAGAAAGAAGAAAGGGAAATTTTAAAGTTTGAAGCTTGGAAGTTGATAGGTAAGTTAATTTAACCCTTTTTACTTAATTTTGATGTTTTAGAAGCCTTGGAACAAGGTTTTGATGAAGCTAAGTTGTCATATTGAAAGTTTGTGAGCTCTCAAGTATAGTTTATGATGAAACAAAAACATGAATTAGGGACTTAATTGAATGAATTTCAAGTTAGAATTGAAAGATGGATTTAATTGAGAAGTAAGCTATAAAAAAACAGTTTTGGGACAACAGCAGTAGAATAACTTTGAAAAATCATTAAAAATCGTATAAGTGGAATTAGAAGTTGAGTGAGATATGAAATTAAATCTTATTAAGTCTATTTTCATATGAAAGAAACAGGAAAGCAAAGTAATTCTGTATTTTGAGATATTTATATTTTTGTAAGACTGGTTCAGAGTGATTTCGAGATCCCCTGTTCTGACTTTGAAAAATCATAAAAAATTGAATACAAATAATTAGGGATTAAATTTATATTTTTAAAATCCTAAATGAGTCTATTTTCAATATAGATAAATGGAACATCATCTGAATACTTTATGAAGAGATAATTAATTTTTAGTGAAGAAGAGTCAGAACTGTCAAACAGCAGAATAGGGGTGACTTTAAAGAATAAACTGTACTTATTGGCTAAACCAAAAATTCTGAAAATTTTATGGTATAAATATATGTGAGTCTAGTTTCAGGGAAAATTAACGGTTCTTCAATTGGAATTCTGTAGCTCGAGAAATATATAATTAAGTGACTGTGACTCAATTAGACAGCTTTGAATGAATTATGAACAATAATAGAATTATAGTGAATGCTACATGTGAACATGAAATGTGTTGAATTGATGATTAAATTTATTTATTTAGATCCAAAAAACAAAAATACGAAGCTAGATAGAGCAAAGGAAAAAGTCCCGGATTAGTAGATTTTTGTGTACGAACAAGTATCGAGGTAAGTTCATGTAACTTGAATTATCTTCTTAAATGCTTGAAATGTATGTTATTGATGTGAATATAATTTGAATGTTCATTGTATGAAGATTGATGAAACATTGATATATTTGATAAAAAGGAGAAGAAATCCCGGTTGAATGAAAGGAAAATTCGATAGATCTCTGAAAAGGAATTGACGGTAAAAATGATCTAGCCCGGACGGGTGATCCTATCCTGATATAGCCCTCCCGAAGAATATGTGTAAAATGGATCTAGCCTGGACGGGTAATCCGAATTAGGGTCTGAATTTAGCCTGGACTGGTAATTTAGATCCAAGCTCATTAGAGTAATTTTCGTTGCAGGGGATTTAGCCTAGACTGGTAATCCCGACAATACTCTATTAGTTTATATTACAGTAGATTTAGTCTGGACTGGTAATCCCTCTGTAAGGATGAGGTTCGCGGGAGTGTGCTCTCTGAAATGGAAATGTGCGCACATGAACATGAATTGACGGACCTGGATTGTACACTAAAAGTGTACTTCTGAAAATCCATCAAAATTTCGAGTAATTCAACGGGATAAATATGGAAATATAACAAAGAAATGGAAATCATGGTATTGATGAGCTCATCAATCATGGTATATATTATTGGTATATGGAAATTATTTGATTAACTTGAATGTTGAGTTTGTGTATATGGATATACGAATGTTTATTGCTTTGTATTGAAAATATTAGGTAAGTATAATTCTTGTTACATGAGCTTACTAAGCACAAAGTGCTTACCCTGTTTCCTTTTTTCCTGTTTTGTAGTGTTAGGAGCTCGGAGGTCGGATTCGGTAGGAGACACATCACACTATCAACCCCAAGATTTTGGTATATAAAGAAACTTTATTTTGGAAATCAATGGCATGTATAAGCTAATAAAGTAGATGTTAATATGAAATGAATGTAAGGTCAGCCATTGATATGGCTAACAAATTTTAGTTTTAGTATGTAATGAGGTTATCTTATAAATATGCATGGATTTATTTTGAAAATATGTTGAATTGGATTGGTTGATGTGAATTGGTCTCGGTAAAAAAAAATTTGCAGGGAAGGCTAGATAATTATAAAGGGTTATATTGAGTAAAAATAAAAATTCGTAAACTCCGAAATGCCTCGTATCCTATTTCGACAACGAATATGGGTAGGGGGTGTTACAATTGGGCTGTCATTGCTTGCTATTTATTAAGGTGATCCCTGACGTATGTTCAACTGATACTTCTAACAGAGAATCTGAAGATGTCATCACTGCTTAGACACTTATCTCAAGTGCTCCAAGCCCTTTAAACTTGATGAGTTCTAAATAACTGTCCTATTTCAAATTCCTGCATTATTTAGAAACCTTTAGAGTAATATGCAAAACTTCTTTTGTGAAAGCATTATTAGTTCAATAAACATTACTTCAATATGAAATGCTTGAAAAAAGATTATAGAGATGAATAAAACTAAAATTTATTTGGGATAAAACCCGTAAAGAATGGATTGAGCAAAGGAAACAAGTTCTACTAAGGAACAAAATGAGTAACAGTGGAATTGGTGCCCCAGATATCACAGCCTGAGCTTCTCTGTACGTACTTTTTGAAGACCATTCTGAGTTTAACATGTGTCTAGGAGATCCGTGGTACTTTGTCTATGCCCCGAAGATGTAGCAAATCTCCTCATTGTTAAATCAAGCGTAGCGCAACTACTGTATGCCCTATCACGCGCTGATCATAATTTGAGTCACCCTTTTCGAGTTTTCGACTCAAAGCCCCTTTGGTCTCAAAGCGCCCTTTGCGGGTTTTCGCCTTGGCCTCTCTATTTTTTTTTTTTTTATTTTTTTTAACTCAAGACGCCCTTTTCGGGTTTTCGCCTTGGCCCATTTTCCCTCTTACGCGAAATACTTCTTGACTGAGTCTGCATTAATTGGATTTGGCAGACTTTTGCCGTCCATCTCAATGAGTATCAACGCTCTCCCAGAGAAAGCCTTCTTTACAACATAAGGTCATTCCCAATTAGGCATCCACTTTCCCCTGAAGTCTTTTTACATAGGGAGGATCTGTTTCAACACCAAATCTCCCTCATGGAATACTCTGGGCCGGACCTTCTTATTGTAAGCCGGCATCATTTGCTTTTGGTACATTTGCCCATGACGGATGGCTCTCAACCTTTTTTCCTCAATTAAATTCAGCTGATCATATCGAGACTGAACCCATTCTGCTTCATCTAACTTTAGTTCTGACAAAACACGGAGAGAAGGAATTTCAACTTTGATGGGTAGGACTACTTCCATCCCATAAACTAATGAGAAAAGTGTTGCCCCGGTGGAAGTTTTAACTGATGTTCGATAGGCGTAGAGGGCAAGTGGTAACTTTTCATGCCAATCCTTGTAGGTCTCAGTCATTTTCCCCATAATTTTCTTGATATTTTTATTAGCCACCTCAACGGCGCCATTCATTTTTGGGCAATATGGCGATGAGTTATGGTGCTTAATGTTGAATTGACTGCAGACTTTCGCTATCGCGCTGTTGTTCAAGTTTAAAACGTTGTCAGATACTTTTCTAGTATACCGTATCGACAGATGATCTCTCTCTTCAAAAACTTGCTAACTGCCGTCTTCGTGACATTAGCATATGAAGCTGCCTCTACCCATTTGGTGAAGTAATCAATGACCACGAAAATGAAACGATATCCATTAGAAGCCTTCAGTGATATTGGCCCAATGACGTCCATGCCCCACATTGAGAAAGGCCACGGAGAAGTTATAACATGAATAGGTGAAAGAGGCACATGGATCTTGTCTCCATAAATTTGACACTTGTGGCATTTCTTGGCATAACGGATGCAGTCTCCTTCCATCATGGACCAGTAATACCCGGATCTCATGATTTGCCTGGCCATTGTGAACCCATTGGCATGCGTTCTACAGACACCCTCATGGACTTCTTTCAAGATTTTTCTACCCTCAACAGCATCGACACATCTTAACAACACCTGATCTTTCCTCTTTTTATACAGGATCTCTCCATCTAAGACATAGTCATTGGCCAGTCTTCTCAATGTTCTCCTGTCATTTTCTGTCACTTGATCAGGATATTCACGGCTCTTCACATATTACAGAATATCATGATACCAAGGATGATCATCTCTCTCATCCTCTTCGTCAATATTGCAACAATAAGCCGGAGCCTCGCAAATACTCATTTGGATGGGCTTCATACCTTCTTGCTCATTCACTCTAATCATAGAAGCTAATGTGGCCAAGGCGTCAGCCATCTGGTTTTCATCACACGGGAGGTAAAAGAACGTGATATCATCAAACTACTCCATTAGCTCCAAGACCAACTTTCGGTAACTGACCAATTTGGGATCTCTCATTTCTCATTCCCCTTTTAGTTGATATATTACCAACGCGGAGTCTCCATATACCTCTAGCAACTTGACTTTGTGGTCTATGGTAGCTCGGATTCCTATGATACATGCTTCGTATTCTGCCATATTGTTTGTGCAATCGAAGTCCAACTTGCAAGTGAATGGATAATGTTCTCCATTTGGGGATACCAAGGCTGCCCCAACTCTATTCCCAACGGCGTTTGACACTCCGTCGAAGTTCAACTTCCAAGGATGATTTTCTAGGGTATTTTCTTCAGTTGTCGCTACAAACATCAGATCTTTATTAAAAAAATTGAAATTAAGAGGTTCATAATCATCTAGCACACTGCTAGTTAAAAAATCTACTATCGCACTCCCCTTCACCGCCTTCTGGTTCACATAGACTATGTCAAACTCAGAGAGCAAAATTTGCCATCGGGCCATTCTTTCATTCAAGGTGGTTGACTCCATCATGTACTTAAGAGGGTCTAATTTCGAGATTAACCAAGTCGTATGGTATAACATGTACTGCCTTAACCTCCGAGTTGTCCAGACCAATGCACAACATAACTTTTCAATTGGTGAGTATCTCATTTCATACTTAGTGAACTTCTTGCTGAGGTAGTATATTGCCCTCTTTTTCCTGCCTATCTCATTGTGTTGACCGAGTACACATCCCATTGAATTATCGAATACCGTCAAGTACAAAATCAATGGTCTATCAAGACTGGGTGGCATTAACACTGGGGTATTGGACAGGTATTGTTTAATCCTGTCAAAAGCCTTCTGGCATTCGTCGTCCCAAATGCTCGGGTTGTACTTCTTAAGAAGACGGAATATGGGGTCACATTTCTCAGTCAATTGTGAAATGAACCTAGCAATATAGTTTAGTCTTCCTGGAAAACCTCGGACTTCCTTTTGTATGCGCGGCGGAGGCAATTCTTGTACAGCCTTGACTTTAGCCAGGTCGACCTCAATTCCCCTTTTACTGACTACAAAATCGAGCAGTTTCCCTAATCTAGCCCCGAAAGTACACTTGGCTGGATTGAGCTTTAGTTGAAATTTCTTCAAACTCAAGAACAGTTTCCTCAAAACTTATACATGCTCCATTTCTATTCGAGACTTTGCAATCATGTCGTCGACGTAGACCTCGATTTCCTTGTACATCATGTCGTGAAACAAGGTTACCATTACCCTTTGGTATGTTGCTCCTCATTCTTTAACCCAAATGGCATCACTTGGTAACAAAAAGTTCTCCATAAGGTTATGAAGGTGGTTTTTACCATGTCTTCAGGATACATCTTTATTTGATTGTATCCCAAGAAACCGTCCATGAAGGAGAAAAATGAATACCCCTCCGTGTTATCCACCAAGGTGTCGATGTGAGGCAATGGGAAGTTGTCTTTCGGGCTGGCCTTGTTTAAGTCTCTGTAGTCGACGCATATTCGTACTTTTTCATCCTTCTTAGGAATAGGGACAATGTTGGCTACCCATTCTGAGTAATTCACCACTCGTAAAAACCCAGCATCAAATTACTTCTTAACTTCTTCCCTTATCTTTATCGTGACATCGGGTCTCATCCTTCGAAGTTTCTGTTGGACTGGTTTACAATCTCTTTTCATGGGGATACGGTGTACCATAATGTCAGCACTCAACCCAGGTATGTCCTGATATGACCACGCGAATACATCTTTGAACTCTAGCAGAAGTTTAATGAGGTCCCGCCTTGTTTCTTTGATTATGTAGGTTCCAGTTTTCACCTCTTTCCCATCTTCTAGAAGCACATTCTCACTTGTCTCTTTGTGAGATAGAATCAGCTTCTCTTCCCGCTCTACCATCCTTAACAAATCCAGAGATAAACTACAATCTTCGTCATCTGCAAAATCCTGAGATCCGTCTAGGCACATGTCTTGCTCATAAGGGAATTCTGGGTCTATAGCAGTGTCGCTCATGACGTCGATATCCGGGGACCTATGGTAGGTATGAAAGAATATTCAATGAAATGAATTTAAGAATAACTTGTTTATGTGTATGATTATGAATGGAATGGAAAAAGAGTAACAGAATGATTGCACGGTATGAAAGAAAAATGAATTTTCATTGAAAGTAAAGATGTTTGAACATGAGCCTATTTCAAAGAAGATTCTTATTGTTTCTAGGCTTAAAACAACAAGTGTGTTTTGAACATTACTCTATGTTGGCTCTAAAAGCTACAGGAATTTCCTCCGTAGTCCAGTTATTCAGAACACTTCCTAGGCTCATAGGGGCGTATGCCCGCTAAGTTTCCTTCCTTCAGACCCTCTACACATACGGCATTGATGTTCAAAGTCTTTATTATATCTTCAGCAGTTTCTTCATTCGTGTGTAATAGCGATGTTCCAAGGTCACTATAATACGATCTCTAGTTAATAGAGTTCTTTTATTACAATTAATGCATATGATGCGACGTAATGCAAATGGATGAACTGCAATGCAAATGCATGGAATGAATGTAAAAAGAAAGAGAGGCGTTAATTCTAAATTCAATTTCATTAGAAGAACTTTTTTAGAAAATAAATTTATTTACATAAAACGGATTACATATGCGGCTTCGTCCCTATAGTCTAGGTGAAGACACCAATCTCTTTCTTCGTATCCAGATGTTATGGTCGTGTTCCATGAACTTTCTCAATAGATGCTTCTTCTAGCTCCTTGTTGCTTGATCCAGGCCATGACTCTTCATTCACTTATCTTCCGCGACGCTTATAAGTTTTTTTAAGAAAGTCGAGATGTGACTATCAGCCTTCTCTCGTTATTTACCTGGACTATATTCAAATGACCGTATTATAACCCACTTTATCAAGTAATCCATTTTCTTATGATAAACTCTTCTATTTAGCAATCGAATATGAATCAACACCTCATTTCTATAATGAGGAAATGCAATGTAGTCATAAACAAAAGAAATATGTTAGTATCATATACAAATGGTAGAAATCAAACACCTACCCAGGCGACTGCTAGGGTTCAACATGGTTCTACCTAAGTTAAGTTCCTAGGGCTCTCTATATGCGATTTGGCTCTAAAGTAAGGGTACCTGGACCAGTAGATTCCTCGATCCTCACCCATTATAGGCTCATACGGACCAAGTTCAGTTTAGGGGAATACATTTCCCTATGGCTGCACGGAGGTGAAAACCTCACGAAGACATAGGTATGGATGTATCTCGAAAGCGATCCACTATCCTGCACGGAGGTGAAAACCTCACGAAGGAGTAGCTTCTCACTCTCACTTAAAGGTGTAACCACAATGGTTATGCAATATGATGCAAATGTATCCTAGATACTTGAATCGTAACAAACATATACGATAGAAAAAGAAGTCAAAATCAGATTTTAATTTTCAATAAAAGGACATTAATCGATCAATTCTACAGCTTGACTCTCTTATTGGTCCCTAGTGGAGTCGCCAAGCTGTCGAAACCATTTTTTTTTTTGGAAAAAAGGCCGACTTTAAAAGGAAAATGGAGTAGCCACCAATCTTTTTTTGAAGTGCGATTGGGCCACTTTTGAAAACGTTTTGGTCTATGAATTTTAATAAAATGAGTCCGGGAGTCGATTACGTACGAAGAAGGATTAGCACCCTCGCAACGCCCAAAATTGGTACATTATTGATTGATTAATGTCCTAATATTGAAAATTGGAAGAGATTTTAAAGTATGAATTCTTTAGAAAATGTTTAGACAATTAGAATTGGATATCAAAATTCTCCTGTTCCAAAAGAATAAAATATCACATCCAGCACGTTAGGATACGATATTTCAAACCCTAGACACCAAGATCATTTCATGATTTCCAAAATTCATGCATTGTAATTAAAAAAAGGGTATTCCGGTATTTGGCCAAACGAAAGGAACCGAAACCCAGCACGTTAGGGTACGATTCCTTGAATTTCCAAACACAAAACATTGCCTTATTTTTGAAGTTGAGAAAATACGATCAGAACTTTAAAAGGATATTTAGTCCTTTGGACAAGCGAAAAAAGTGAAACCCAGCATGTTAGGGCACAATTTCTCAGAACTCCCAAGCACAAAATATTACCTTGCTTTTAATTTAGAAAACATGGACACAATCTTGAAGGATATTTAATGACTTGGTCAACCAGAAACCGAAACCCAGTACATTAGGGCACGATTCCTTGAATTTCCAAACATAAAACATTGCCTTGCTTTAAAAAAACCTTTTTATGAGTTTTGAAAAAAAAACGTGGTAAAAAAACAAGATAAACGATTGTAACACCCCTTACCCGTATTCGATATTAGAATAGAGTACAAGGCATTACCGGAGTTTACAATTTTTTTTTTTACTCAATATAGCCCCTTTATAAATATTTAGCCTTCCTGCAATTTTAAACCGAGACCAATCCACTTCAACCAATCCAATTCAACATATTTTCATAATAGATTCATGCATATTTATAAGATAACATCAACACATACCAAACCAAGGTTTGCTAGCCATACCAATGGCTGACCTTACATTCATTTCATATTAGCATGACTTTATTAGCTTATACATGCCATTGATTTCCAAAATAAAGTTTCTTTATATACCGGAATCTTAAGGCTGATAGTGTGATATATCTCCTATCGAATCCGACCTCCGAGCTCTTCACACTACAAAACAGGGGAAAAAGAAACAGGGTAAGCACTTTGTGCTTAGTAAATCCATGTAACAAGAATTATTCTCACCTAACATTTTCAATACAATGCAATAAACATTAATATATCCATTCAATGCATTATTACCCTAACATACACAAGCTCAACATTCAAGTTAGTTCAATAATTTCCATGTATCAATAATATATACCATGATTGATGAGCTCATCAATACCATGATTTCCATTTCTTTGTTATATTTCCATATTTATCCCGTTGAATTACTTGAAATTTCGATGGATATTCAGAGGTACACTTTAGTGTACAAATCCGAGTCCGTCAATTCATATTCATGTGCGCACATTTTCATTTCAGAGAGCACACTCCCGCGAACCTCATCCTTACAAATGGGATTACCATCGAGCTAAATCCTCAGAATATAAACTCATAGAGTATTGTCGGGATTACCACCCGAAGCTAAATCCCACAACGACAATTACTCTAATGAGCTTGGATCTGAATTACCACTAGGCTAAATTCAGACCCTAATTCGGATTAACCGTCCAGGCTAAATCCATTTTACACATATTCTTCTGGAGGGCTATATCAGATAGGATCACCCGTCCGGCTAGATCCTTTTACCGTCAATTCCTTTTCAAAGATCCATCGAATTTTCCTTTCATTCAACCGGATTTCTTCCCTTTTATCAAATATATCAATGTTTCATCAATTTTCATACAATGAACATTCAAATTATATTCATATCAATAACATACATTTCAAGCATTTAAGAATATAATTCAAGTTACATGAACTTACCTCGATACTAGTTCGTATACAAAATCTACTAATCCAGGACTTTTTCCTTTTCTCGATCTAGCTTCGTATTTGAGTTTTTCGGATCTAAATAAATATATTCAATCATCAATTCAATACATTTCATGTTCACATGTAGCATTTTAAATAATTCTATTATTATTTTTAGTTCATTCAAAACTGTCTACTTGAGTCATAGCCACGAAATTATTTTTATCTTGAGCTACAGAACTCCAAATTAGGATCCGCTAATTTTCTCTGAAACTAGACTCACATATCTTCTTTACATAAAATTTTCAGAATTTTTGGTTTAGCCAATAAGTACAGTTTATTCTTTAAAGTCACCCCTATTTTTCTGTTTGATAGTTCTGACCCTTCTTCACTAAAAATTAATTATCTATTCATACAGGATTTGGATGATGTTCTAGTCTATTTCTATTAAAATAGACTCATTCATGATTCTAAACATATAAATTTAAGCCCTAATTATTTTTATCCAATTTTGATGATTTTCTAAAGTAAAAACAGGGGAACCCGAATTCATTCTGACCTTGTCTCATAAAATTCATTATATCTCATGATTTACATATCTATTACTTATATCATTTCTTCTATGAGAAACTAGACTCAATAAGCTTTAATTTCCTATTTTGTTAATCTTCTAATTCGATTTCTACAATTTATGGTGATTTTTCAAAGTTAGTCTACTGCTGCTGTCCAAAACTGTTTTAGTGCAAACTGTTTATTACCATTTTCCCCCTAAGCTTTCAATAAATGATAATTTCGTCCCTGCTCAATTAACTTCTCAATTGAGCTGATTTCTCTCAATTAAAACTTTATTCTATCACTTTAAACTACTTTATAACCTTTGGGAATCATAATTTAAGTAATAGACTTTAATTCCAAACAATTTTACAATTTAGGTCCTAAAATCAATTTATATTGAAATTACCTAATAAAATCATCTCATAAACAAATTAAAGCTTCAATTTCATGCTATTTCATCATAAACTTACAGCACTCAGCCATGGTAACTTTCAATTTCATCCATGAGATAAAAAACTAATGAATTTAGTAATAGGACCTAGTTGTAAAAGTCTTAAAAACACAAAATTACAAGAAATAGGAAAGTATTAACTTACTTGGTGCAAAAATTATGAAATACCAGCTTATAAAACCCTCCTATGGCATTTTTAGCTGATGAGAATGAAGACAAATGAAGAGATATCTAGATAATTCCACTTTAGTCCTAGCTTTATTAAGTAAATTTTGCAATATTCTAATTTTGCCCTTAATTCTCCTTATTTTCTTGCTGATTTCATGCCCTTGTTGTCCAGCCCAAATAGACCTTGGGTCTATTTTCCTTTAAGCCCTCTTTCCTTTATCATTTAAACTATTTAATCATTTCTCATAATTTTGTATTTGTTATAATTTAGTCCTTTTATTTACTTACCTACCCAAACGTTAAAATTTTCTAACGAAATTTTAATACTACATTACTAACATTTTATAAATATTTATAAAAATATTTCCCACTCAATTTTATGAGATCAAGGTCTCTATACCTTGTTTTACCCAATCCTTCAATAATTCATTTTCTAACTAATCAATGGATAGGTAAAATTTTTCTATCAATATTTTAATACGATTTTCCTATCATATAAATATGCATGCAAAAATATTAAAATAAATTTCTCTTTAAATCGGATTTATGGTTACTGAAACTATTGTTCCGATAACCTTGAATTTAGGTCATTACAACGATAGCATTAATATTAAAGAAAATGACAAATAATAATAAAAGTAATAGGAATGATAACAAAATAGTCACAAAAATATAAGAAACAATAATAATAAAATACTAATAACAATAATAAAATAATATAAAAATAATGATAACAAAATGGCAATAACAATGTTGATAATAAAATAAAAAACAAAAAATATAATAATAATAATATAATAATAATAATAATAATAATAATAATAATAATAATAATGGTGATAGTAGTAAAATAATATTAGTAAAAAATATAGTAGTAGTAAAAAAAGTAAATTGATAATAATAAAAATAGATATAATAATAATAAAAAGGTAAGCAATAATATACATAATAATAGTAAATACAATAGAAAGAATACGATTATAATAATAATATGCATATAAAAAAAAGTTGTAATAAAAACATTAAAAATAATTGATTTAATAGTAAAAATAATCAAAAGGGTTAAATTGGATCAAAGTCAAAATCTTTGGGGCCGAATTCAAAATAAAAGAAGAATAAAGGGCTAAATTGCCATACATGCGTAACTGGAGGTACCAAAATAGAAATTAATCCCTCCCCTTGAAACGGTGCGCTCAACGAGGACCAAATTAAAATGACAGATTAGATTTAGGGTAAGATTGAAAAATAAAAAAAACATAAATATGACGCAATTAAAACAGAACGCAAAGAGGGAGGACTAAAAGCATAAATTTCCCCTTTAAAGCATGGATTCCAATCCTCCCAAACGACACCATTTAGTTTGCCGTTTAAAAAACCAAAAAAAAAGTAAAAGTTGAATGGCATTCTGCCATTTTTTAAAAGAAACCCTAGCCCTTTTATTTTTGTTTCCCTTTACAAATTCATTCTGCTGAAAAGCCTCAAAAAAACAAAGGGGATTCCCATCTTTTCTCTGCTAGGGCACGCCCATCCTCGCAGCAAATCCCCCCTGCGCGCACCATTAGCGGCGGCCGGAGGAACCACGGTAATAACCCTTCGATCCCTTATTTTTTAAAAAAAAACTTTGCTTGTTTTTCTTGAAAACCAATGAAATCGATCTGAAAAATGGAAAGGGTTTTTATGCCCCATTTTTCTATTTTCGTATGCACTATTGAAGTAATAGGGAAAAAACCAAAACGAAACTCGACAATCAAATGGCCAAAACACCGTAATCACCTTGCTTCCTCACGAACTTTTGATTTCAATCTATGTGTAAAATCTCTTTTTCTGTTTATTTGTGTTTGTATTCTTTGTGTAAATCGTGTAAAAAAAAAGTCCCCCATTATAGATTCGATTTGGCTTTTTATAACCTTTTGGGTAGATCAAAACAGCTAGAACTCTAGTCTGCCTATCTGTTGTGCTGTTGTGTTCCCTTTTTCTCGTAGGTACGTGTCCACGAGCCGATGTTGGAGTTGCGCACGCTGCGGGGGCTTACGGCGTGGGGCACTAGGGTTTCCTGACCTTTTTGACTTTGGGCCTTTCGAGCTGTGATTTTGGACTATTTCTAACTCTGAATTTTTTTATTTAGGCCTCGGTCTTGAAATTGGGCCTTACAAATATTTATTTTTCATTTCAAGATGTAGCACCAACAAATCTAACAATATCAACAACTGGATTTAAATTTTGAAATTAGAAATTGAATTAGACTAAATTTGTAAAAATAAAAACATAAGGAGTAAATTTCAAAATTTTAAAAATATACAGACTTACGGCTAATTTTACCCTAATTTATTCCAGTAGTATATTATAAGGTTAGAGTGACGTGCGTGGGATCCCACCAGCATGTGCAAAGCAATGATAAATGATGATTTCTATTTTCTAATCCAATTCAAAGCCAACACATCCAAAATATACGTGGGTTTATAAATTTCGGCTAAAATCGAATTAATTCGATTAATCGATAGTTAATTAGTTAGTTAATCAAATTAATTAGGTCGAAAGTCAATTAATAATTTTTAAAAGTTTAGTTAACGGTTAATTTGATTTGAAATCTATTAATTAGTTGAATTAACTGAAAATTTATATTTTCATATACATTTTACATTATTTAATTCAGTTAATTTTTTATATATTTTATACTTATTTTAATTAACAAAATAAAAAACATATAAATTTCGGTTAATTCAATTAACCGATCAATTAATGAAAAATTTGATTTAATTAATTTTTTGAAAAATTTAGTTTAAAAATCAATTAATTCGATTAATAGTAGTTTAGGTCGATTAACCGATTGAATTCTTCTACCTAAATAATTATATATTTTAGTTGAAATACTATTAAAGAGAACAATTATTTTTATGTAATTTTCTTCATTGCAATCTACCTCTATTTGGATCCATATAAGTTTTCTTTTCCTAAACTAAATAATAATAATAATAATAATAATAATAATAATAATAATAATAATAATAATAATAATAATTTTCTATTAAACCGACATTGATGAAATAACTCCTATCCCTCAATTATTCCAATTCTTAAGTATATGTTGGATTTGATAATTGAGTTTAATTTTAATATTTATTTTGATATTTGAGTTTTTTTTTTGTTCCGTTTAGATACTTGAAGTTAGTTTTAATGTATAACTCAATGAATGTTTAACATATATTTTCTAATAAAAAAACACAAGTACTAAATTGAGTATTAAAATTCAACTTGTAAGAACCCAAATTTGTTCGGGCTAATTAGTCAACCAGAATAAGACCAAAACAAACCAAAAAGACAAATAAAATTAAAAACCCAAAATAATATATAAATAAACAAAGTCCAATAACAGTCCATTTTTTTACAAGACCAAATGCTAATTACAGCAGATCCAATTAGTGGCCCAAACACAAACCCAAATAAACTAAACTAAACCACTACCCAAATTTGCCTGCAACCCAAACTAAAGACCCAAATTTCCAAAGCCCAAATGGCCCAATATCTTAATGTTTCCAGAATCACTAAGGGTTTTTGGAATTTTCCAGCGCCGCAAGCCACCCCGTGCCACGTCGCCACCGTATGGCCTCCGTACGCCACCCTCGTGCCTCCACGTTGTCTTGTACCTGCGCAAGAGAACAAAACAACAGCAAAGCAAAGAAAAAAATATTGTATTTTTTTTTTTTTTATTTTTCTTTTCGGTTATAAAAATCGAAGCAAGAAATTTGTAATTTTTTCTTCACGATTTCGAACACAGAATAGAGAATACAGAAAGAAATTGGAAAAAAAGGTGGCTTTCTATTTTGGTTATTTCTTTTTCGTTTCATTTTTGTTTTTAAATCGAGAAAATAAACGAACAAAGAAGGAGGGTTACCTTCGCAAAGGGACCATCGAGCCGTGATCTCCTTCGTCGAAATTGAAGCCTGAGACAGGGATTTCGGTTAGAATTAGATGCCTTTGGGTCTTGGTGCTAAGCGAGAATAAGGGAGTATCACCGCACGCCATCATACACCGTTTACAGCGGTGGAATGGTAGTCGACGGCGTGGGCTCCTGGATCGACAGAATAGCGAGAGGGGGGCTCTGATTTTGTTTTTTTACAGGCGGCTAGGGTATTTTGATTTCAACAAAAAAGGGACCCGAATTCCTGATTGGATTTTAGGTTTATTGACCTATTTAAACCGAACGAAATGACGTCGTTTGAAGTCTGATTAAATGGCTTCAAAACGACGTCGTATAGGGTGATCCGTTTCGACCCGATCCGATGTCCATGGGATCCGCACGTTTTTACGGCGATGGTATATTTGCGCGTTCGGTCCCTCTATTTTTTATTGCCATTCAATTAGATTTATTATATGTGTTCTTTTATTTCTTAATTGGTCCCTATAATTTGCGTGTCATTCCGATTCAATCTAGTCCATACGCTGCGTTTTTAATCACGGAAATATTTTACTGATTTAGTCCCTGATAGTGTACGCGCATTTCTATTTGATCCTTGTGCATAGTTAAATGATTTTATTTATTCATAAAGTAGCCCTTTGATTTTATTTTTATTTTGATTAGGTACTTTCTCAACTTTTGCTCATAGTCTTTGCAACTTTTTCTTCTTTTAATTTATTCCTTATCTATTTTTAAAAGTTGTTTTAATAAACTATTTTGAATCATTTTATTGATTTTACAAGGTATTAAGTGTTTTTTCTTCCATTTGTATATAATTTATTTATTTGTCATATAAATATTTGATTTGAATGTCCTATTTATTTGTTTTAATAATTTGCATAACTTTTAACTTAAATACTCCCTACGCATTATTACTTTACATATATACATATATAATTTATACTAAAATTATCTCATTTTATGTATACATTATTAGTTTCATATTATTTTATGTATTTTCTTTTAAATATATATGTATATATCTTATTTTTAAATCTATGTATAAATATATAATTTTCTTTTAAACATCTTATTTTGAATTATGTTTTATATGTTTTCAAACACTTTTATATATTATTTTTATACAACATGTTACTTATTTTTTTAAGCATATTTGGTTTTAAATTATCGGTTCTCACATTATTTTATGTATACATTTCCTCTTAAACTTATTTATATGTACATTTAGTTTCATGTAAAATTGCTTATATATATATATATATATATATATATATACATATTTATTTCTTTTATTATTAAATAATTTATTTCAGATTCTTTTTAATACATGTTTCACAAGTTCATTTACAAATTATTCCATAATTTCATAAATTGTTAATTTCAAGATCCACATCCTTTATTTATTTTAAACACATTTATTAGCATTCAAATTTTGTCTTATATTAGCTTGCTATCATAAATCTTGTAGAATTATTATTGATTGTCAATATGTTTTTAATCATGCTGTTATCGTTATTGTATAGTTGTGCGTTAAATTATGCCTATAATTACGTTCATTCTTATAATGTTGAGTTTGCATATTACTTCATGCTTAATGCTATGTTCGTGCTACTCGCCATCGTTTTATGTCTCAAATTATAATGTATTCGAGCCTTTATTAAATGTTTCATTTTATTATGCGTATACCAAATAAAATGCATTTTGAGTCTATTTTAAACTTGCGTATTTGAAAATTTTTCAAGATAAGGCAATATTTGTGTGTTTGGAAATTCGAAAAATTATGCCCTATCGTGCTGGGTGTCAATTTTCCGTTCGACCAAATAACCAAATATCATTTTAATTGCATATTTTGAAAATCAAAGATGATCTCGGTGTCGAGGTATAAATGTGCATATCCTAACGTGTTGGACGTGATTTTTTTTTTTCCTCTGGAACGAATGAATCTTGAGATTCAATTCAAAATTAATTAACATTCTTTAAAAAGAATCATACCTCAAACATTTTCAAATTTTCAACACAAGGACACCAGTTAATCAATTTGGTACCCGTTCTAGTGCATACTAGGGTGCTAACTCTTTCACGTGCGTAATCGACTCCCGAACCCTTTTTGCTATTTAATTTCGTAGACCAAATTTTTTACAAGGTGACCCAATCACACCTAAACAAAAAGGTTGATGGCGACTCTACTCCATTTTCTTTTAAAATCGATCCCTATTTTTTCAAACCCGAAAAAAATGGTTTCCACACAACTTAAATATCAAATGATGTATTAATCCTATTTTAATCCTAATAATAGCATTTATCATTAGATAAGTTTCCTCTATTTATTGGAAATTCTTTGTTTATTATATTTTGTATACTTTTGATTTTAATTTATATTAGCTCAAACATATATTTATTCTTGTAAATGTCAAATGAGTAATTAGTTGTTTAGTTGCTTCAGGTTTCACATTGATTTTGATCTGTCCTACTGTTTTAGTAATAAATCGGTATAATTTTTCTTTTTTTGCACCCATTAAAATTTTGGTCCCTACTAATTGTGCTTAATTGTTCTGTTCAATTCAGTCGCATTTGCCGAAATATTGTGCATCAACATCTATTGATTGGGGTAAATATTCCATATATATCAAAAATAAAAAAAATTACGAAATGTACCAGGTTTGAAGAATATTTACGGAAAGTATCGTTTCCCCAAAAAGCGTCCACGCCAACGCGTTTTTGGGGATGCTGAAACTAAAGTCGCCCGAGGACGCGCAACGGTAAAAATTGCCGTTGGATTTGGCCAGTTGGAGGGCTAAAGCGCGCTTCTCAGACGCTTTTATCCACTCAAAAAAGCACGCCCACGTAGCGCGCTTTTGTTGAGGTGGACAAAGCGCGCCATAGGGCGCGCTTAGCCTCCAACGTCAAATCCATAATTTTTTACCGTAGCCCTAACGGTAAAAAAAAAGTATAAAACCCCAAATTTCTTTATTTTTTCACACTTCAATCCTTTCTCAATATTCTCTCAATTTTATCTCAATTTTCTCTCAATTTTCTCTCAAAGTCCTTGAAATTTACGCCAAATTTCTAAGTAGTCCTTTACTATTTACTGAAAAAGCCCTTTATAATTTTTTAAAATATTTTTTGGAAAATTTTAAAATTTTTATCGGATTAAAATGGTAGGGAATTACGTTGCCTAGACAACAAGCACATCTCCGTCGAGCAAATGCAAATGGTAAGTTTTAATTTTAATTTTTCAATATTATTTAATTTGTTTTTCAATTATGCAATTTTAATTAATTTTAATTATATAATTTTTAAACAATCAGAGATCGGTGTTGGAATGTTATATTCGAACATGCATGGTCCCCATCGCCGCTTGATCGAGACTTACTGCGGAAGCGGGTTTTGCACGTGACCACGATAGGTCGGGGTTCAAGTTGGAGCCACCTTTGATCGGTAGCGTTGATAGAGAGGTGGAGACCCGAGACGCACACTTTCCATCTACCATGCGGAGAGTGTACCATCACTCTAGAAGATGTGCAGTTGCAGTTGGGATTACCGGTGGACGGGTCGGTAGTCACCGGGTCCGCAACATCTACCGATTGGATGGCCGTATGCAACGAGCTTCTGGGTGCCATTCTAGATAGAATTCAAGGAGTTCGTATTGATATGGCCTGGTTACGAGACGCATTCTCGGAGCCGAACGAGGGTTCGACCAAAGTAGAAAGAATACGGTATGCTCGGGCATACATTCTTCAGATAATTGGAGGTTATCTGATGCCGGGCCTCTCTAGAAACCTCGTCCACGAAATGGCTCTCAAACTTGTTGATTTCAGAGCAATGTGAATTGAGTTGGGGTCCGCTGCTATCGATGTTGTACCGGAAGATGTGCAGGGCGACGCGGCCGAGTAAAGCCAAAATCGGAGGTTGCCTATCACTACTACAGTCATGGGCATGGTTTCAATTTTCATTTTTACATCCTCGACTCGATCAGCCATATTCATTCCCACCGATAACGAGGTAAATTTA
Organism: Gossypium rotundifolium; assembly: GCA_025506655.1. NCBI lineage: Eukaryota > Viridiplantae > Streptophyta > Magnoliopsida > Malvales > Malvaceae > Gossypium > Gossypium rotundifolium. The sequence continues at coordinate 13,721,503 of CP106729.1, read as the reverse complement.
ATATTATATTTTACAATTATTTCGTAGATTTATAGTATAAGTGCATGCTAAAAGTTTATTTAATTAGGTGGAACCATTCATGAGTCATGTTGGAATACCTAACTCGCTTGGGACATACTGACTCTATTGGACCAACAATCAAAATCACAAGTAAGTTTCAATTTCGTTATTATAATTTAGTATTTCGTATGTAGTCTCTAATATTATGTATATAACTAATATTTTGGTAATGTTAATGTAGTTTCAATGGACACCGTACGAGGATCCGAAAATTCGGGCGGTAATTCCAGAGGAGTTCTTCCAAAATCCGAACAGTTGGCACGTTAAGGTTCCATTGATCACCTACGCGACCGTGGAGATGCACCAGTCAGATCGGGTTCTGCGGTAATTTAGATTCCGAAAACCGATCCCCGTGCCACCGGAGGTGCTCGATGATGAGCACAAAGTGGACTTACAGTAGCCGCACACGGATTGACCAAGATTTTGGTTAGGTCATATCGAGACGTGGGAGAACCGGTATGACTTTTTACCTATCCGAGAATCGATCATCGTTCCTGAGTTAGCGTGTGTGCCGGAGTACATGCCATGGTTTAGGATCTATGGCAAGCCGTATCTGTTGTCGGAAGAAGAGAGACGACGACAAATTCATGAGCGAAGGGAACGTCGGGCCCCTTTAAATCCAAAGAGAAGGGGTGAAGCGACGGGGCCATCAATAGCGCCTACACAGTCACCGGGCCCAACAACAGTGCCTACACAGTCACCGGGCCCATTAGTTCAGCCGACAACACCGACATCACAGGCTCCACCATTTATGCCAGGTGCGTACCCTACCCCTTATATGTATTCTCCTAACCCGTATATGTTTCCTTTTTCGAGTCCCACCCCAGGTTGGAATGCATGGCCGGGTTCGAGTCCATTCCTGACTACTTCCGCTAGCCAGCCGATCGTGAGGCCGACATCTCATGTGGGATTAGAGGAGGGGCCGTCGTGGAGCAGTTCTTTCTACCGTGCTCCTTCACCGTGACGGATGCGATCACCCCGCCGTGGTTTATGCAAACACCTCCGGGTCATTATTTTATCAAGGTGGGTCATCATTGCAACACCCAAAACTGACCCACCGCCAGTGAACCCGATTCCCTTTGAGGTTCCATGACCTCACGGAAGCTAGAAGAAGGAGGAATCCAGCAGAATCGCCGATCGCCTGTGGCACTAGTTCCCACTCGCATCGACCCTAAACCCTAATTTAGTTTTGTAATTTTATTTTTTGTAATTTAGTTTTAATATATTTAATAAAATTTGAGTTTAATTTTTTATTTTTGTAATTTAATTTTTTAATTTAATTTTAATATCTTTGATAAGATAGAAGTGGTTTAATTTTTTGTAATTTAATTTTTTATATTTAATAAAATTTGAGTTTATTTTATTTCTTTTGTAATTTAATTTTTCAATTTAATTTTAATATCTTTGATAATATAGAAATGGTTTAATTGTTTTTTTGGTAATTTAGTTTTAATATATTTAATAAAATTTGAGTTTAATTTTTTATTTTTGTAATTTAATTTTTTAATTTAATTTTAATATCTTTGATAAGATAGAAATGATTTAATTTTTTTGTAATTTAATTTTTTATATTTAATAAAATTTGAGTTTAATTTTATTTCTTTTGTAATTTAATTTTTTAATTTAATTTTAATATCTTTGATAAGATAGAAATGGTTTAATTATTTTTTTGTAATTTAATTTTAATATATTTAATAAAATTTGAGTTTAATTTTTTTATTTTTGTAATTTAATTTTTTAATTTAATTTTAATATCTTTGATAAGATAGAAATGGTTTATTTTTTTGTAATTTAATTTTTTATATTTAATAAAATTTGAGTTTAATTTTATTTCTTTTGTAATTTAATTTTTAATTTAATTTTAATATCTTTGATAAGATAGAAATGGTTTAATTGTTTTTTGTAATTTAGTTTTAATATATTTAATAAAATTTGAGTTTAATTTTTTATTTTTGTAATTTAATTTTTAATTTAATATTAATATCTTTGATAAGATAGAAATGGTTTAATTATTTTTTGTAATTTAATTTTTTATATTTAATAAGATTTGAGTTTAATTTTAGTTCTTTTGTAATTTAATTTTTTAATTTAATTTTAATATATTTGATAAAATAGAAATGTTTTAATTTTTTTGTAATTTTGTAATTTAATTTTAATAACTTGAATAAAATAAAAGTTATTGTACAAAAGTTCACCGCTTTTCCTCCAAAAAATAGAAATTACATAGCCACCAGAGACAAAAAGCTAAGAACACGGTCAACTATTCCGATTTGGACACGAGCGAGATGTATGGCTGAGTTTCTACACCATCCGCACAAGGACTTTGGTTGCTCGTTTCTCAGATATCCATATTGTTGCGTATTCTAGTCAAGAGAGGTCGACCTTTTGGTTTGCGCCTCAATTGTCTATCCTAACAACAACTTATACTGTAAGCGATACCGATGGCCACTTACGTTCATCCGGGATCGGTGGAATACGTGTCTCCACGTTGTACATGTTTTCTAATTTGTACACTTCATCGACATAGCTCATGGGATAAAGAAGGAGATTCGACAAGCCGCAAGTACATGAGCACATGGGTAACGGTGCATCAAATATCCCACGATCCCAGTCCTATTTGTCAAGTGTACACGATAATGCCCGCCAACAATACCTTGGTTCACCATCAAGCTCGTGACACGAAACCATAGGTCATCACGATCGTGACACACTGTGTGCATGGTGTTCGCCCGTGCCTTCCCACGGTTTATTTCTTGCAAGACCTTCGGGCTCCATACATGGCCTCCTTGCATCTACCCTCTATAACTCGCTGCTCTCTTTGGAAATAGTGCCGCTAAACGAAAATATGTCTCCCGCACAATCGATGAAATCGGCAGATGACGGGTTCCTTTTAGAATAAAATTTATGCATTCGGCCAGATTTGTGGTCATATGACCATATCATAGGCCACCGTCATATTCTTGTGTCCACTATTCGAAAGAAACATTGCACTGATAGTTTGCACCTTCGACGTTATCTGAGCCCAAATTGGCCAACATATCCTGAAAATGGTCTTTATTGATCTCGTACCCTGCCAACATACGTTGATAGTGAATATTACATACCACTCATCAATTGAGAATAAATTGAATATTACAAGCGAAATTATATTAATAGATATTTCATACCCATATCGGTCACTTGTTGTTTCTGTCATTTAGATCGATGTTGCCCATAGTAGTTGGATGAAACATGCCTCAGGCAATATCGATAGTGTGTGCGATGCCACATGCTTCCCTGGCATTCTATTGCCGTAAGTATTCCGGGGCCCCGATCCGATATAACGCATATGTCAGGTTGGGGACAGACATGCCTCATTAACCTAGATAGGAAGAAGTCCCAGTCATCAGTTGACTCCCCCGGTGTTATTGCGAACGTAATCGGAAGGATTCTCCCACAGCCGTCTTGTGCCACAACTAGCAATAGCCGATGCGTATATCTACAATACATAAAGGTACCGTCAATTTGTACCAATGGCTTGCAGTATGTAAAAGCATCTCGGTATTGCTTAAATGTCCAAATCAGACGCTTGAACACTGCGCATCCATGGAGCAGACGATCGTTGTAGTACGCTGGTTCCGTTTCAAGGTCTGTCGTGCTGCCTGGGACATATCTCTTCAGCACCTGACACCACTGCCACACTTCATTATATGAAGTGTTCCACCGACCGTGCAACTTTGTTAACGCCTTTTGCTTGGCTATCCAAGCCTTTCTGTAAGAGGGCGTGTAACCCAATTGGCTACGAATATTGCCAATTAAGGCCGGCACCGTAGTCTTGCACTGTCGGGATTATTAAGTCACCAACATGTCGAATCCATCCTCGGATGATCTTGTGTTACATCCACATCAAGTCGTTAAATAATGCAACATTACATAATATTAGTGTTATTCGAAATCATTGAACACATAGTGGTAATGTACCGGCAAGACATGTATGTAGACCTTTGTACTTTTTGACCTCCCACAACCTTGTCCTTTTCCTCAACAATGCCATGATTTTCCATTAACATGTGCCGTCTTGCACTGCACACTTCGCCTTGTACTTATCGAGCCTAGATTTAACCACATTGTAGTTAACCCGTTCCTCGATCTTTGTATTGTTTCAATGCGAAGAAAAGTACTCTTGTTGGAAAACGGTTACCAACTTCTAATTGGTCCGAATCAACGAAAAATTTATACTGTCACGCGTCCAAAGTGGTAGTTCAGAAACTCAATGCATCATCTTGAGATAGATCGACATTATGCATGTGGGTTGGAGGTGAGTATACGAATAACGAATCTTCTTCTTCTTCGTCTAAACCGCCCTTAACGTCTTCAGGTACAATTGGAATGGGCTCCGGTTCAGAAAATAATCCAACTTCTGCACCGTCGGGTCTTGGCTCTCGAGGTGGATCCACATCGGATTCATCGTCGACCTCCATAACTCGCAACAAATGAGGGCCCTCGCGGTGGATGTCATCGGAGTACATTATCCTCCTTAAACATCTTTCGTAAAGATCCCAATCATATGTAGATTGCCAACCACTAGAAGTTGATGACGTCCCCCAATACGTATTTCTATCATCGGACATCGAAGGACGGATATGCATGTCCCATCCACCAACCGAGTATCGTGCAGGGGTTATGTTTTCCATACTACCACCGCACACGGGCACTTCTGTGTTTTGACTCCCACTTACAGATTGTCGGCTTGGGGTCGTGTATTCCCTTCGAACAGCAGTAGATCTTGAGGTCACAGAAAGATCACTTGGAGATAAAAATTCTATATATAACTCGAGATAGGGCGACCCACTGGCAAGATGAGTCTCCACCATTGCCTCAAGGCTCCGAAGACCTTTGATATCGAATGAGTCATATATCACCGGATCAATCGAAATGCAAAATCTATACTTAATAGACTGAACTTTTATTGGCGTTGTTCCGAATATTTTACGCCTAATTCTTTTGCGAAGTTCTACCAAATCGACGTTCGATTAAAACTCGATCGCATTGTGTTCTCCGATAAGAAAACAACACCATTTCCGGTGTCACGAACTTCACCATCATAGTAAATAACAACATTAATACGTTCATTCATTTTCAATTTTTTTTTTGCCCGAATTTGCCTTCCGCAACCGAGAATGAAATTTGGTGATTTATAGCATAAGTTTATCGGAGACCATCAGAGCAAAAGCGTCCACGTGAGAGCTCTTTTCAGACTCTCGCCGACAAAGGCACCTCATTGGAAGCGTTTTTATGCATCTTTGTTCGAAACGTTTCTCAAAATTATTTTACCGGAGACTCATCAGTAGCAAAAGAGCGTCCACGTGGAGCTCTTTTCAGATTTCGCCGACAAAGGCACCTCGCCGAAGCGTTTTGCCATCGTTTGTTCGAAACGTCTCTCAAAATTATTTTACCGGAGACTCATCAGTAGCAAAAGAGTGTCCACGTGGAGCTCTTTTCGGTTTTGCTAACAAAGCACCCTACCGAAGCGTTTTTACCATCGTTTGTTCGAAACGTCTCTCAAAATTATTTTGCGAAGACTATGGGTCCAAAAATTCAATTAATTATTCATAGGGAATGGAGGGCAAAACGCGTCCACGCCGCTAGCGTTTCTTGGTTATTCGGCAAGAAAGCGCCCTCGAGGATGCGATTTTGTCCACCTCGAAAAGGCGCACGTAGGTGGATAAAAGCGCGTTCTCGGTAGCGACTTTAGTTGCATCCCCAAAACGCTACCGACGTGGACGCTTTTGGAAACGATACTTTCCGTAAATATTCTTCAAACCGCACATTTCGTAATTTTTCTTTATTTTGGTATATATGAGATATTTACCCATTGATTGGTACATGAATAATATTAATTTCTATTTTTTACCAGTACAATAATAAATAATAAAACTTTTACTGTAGCATTATACACCAGGGTGCATGAATATTTTATATTTAAAATTTATTTAATATCATACACTATATATTTATTAATATTAAATATTTTTAAAATATCAATAAATCTGAATTGGAGCACGCAACATATCAATGCCAAACTCACTTTTAAAAAGTTTAATTCATAATTTAGTCCCTAAAGTATACTAATTTCCTCATTTTGGTACATAATTTTTTTGTCTCAATTTGATACTTAAAGTATCAATTTCCTTTACATTTGGTTCATTTTGTGATGTACGTTAAAAATAACAGTTAAACAACTTTGGTTAATGAAAAAGCAACACATGGCATGCTTTGGACATTGACAATTAGGTTATTTAAAATAAAAAAACATTAAATTTACTTTAAAAAATAAAAATTATAAAATTAAATATTTAAAAATACTTTTGACTTTGACTAACCGTTGATTAGCTTTGATTGAGCGTGACTAAGCATTGACTAACCACGTGACACAATTAAAACACTCCACGTGCCCATTTTTAAAATTTTATGTATTATATAAATTATATTGATTAAAACAATAAAAAACATATATAATATATAAAATATTATTTTAAGTTCAAAATTAATTTCTTATAAATCCTATAATATATAATTATAATTTAAAAAGTGAAAGTAATTGCAAAAAAACCTTGAAATTTTAATATATTTTAGAATTTTAGAATTATATATTTTAGAATTTTATAAAAATATTTATAAACAATTTTTTATATTTTTTACAAAACTTCACATTTTTGTAATGATATTATTAATTTCAAATAATTTCTTCTTCAATTATCATATTTTTTTGTAAATTTTATTTTTCTAATTTTTTAAAATTTATATGTTTTTTCGATTATATATATCTTTCTAAATTTTTATATATTTATTTTTATTATTTTATATTTTTTAATGTGTATATGCATTTAAAAAAAATTACATAACGAGACCAAGTAACACTTTGTGATTGGTTATAATTTTTTTTTTAACTTCAGTAAAAAAATGGACTAAAAAATATAAAGAAGACATACTTTAGGTACCAAATTGAGGCAAAAAAATTTTAGATACCAAAATAGGAAAAAAGTTATACTTTAGGGGTCGAATCGAAAATTAAACCTAAAAAATCACAGTAAACGGAGTACGTAAAGAAACAATATAAAAATACAACTGTGAGGAAGTCACATCAGATCTGTGGGATTCTGTTTTCTTTTCCTTTCTCTCTGCTTTTATCTCTTTTACACTCTCTACAAGGTCTCTCATTTTCATGGCGGAACCCAAAAATTAAACCCAAAAATATACCCCAAAAGAATTCCATAAATCCAAAATCGAAAGAAAAAAAAGAACCAAGTAAAACCCATCGTTTAAAGAAGGAAGAACTCTCAGTCTTCAGATCCTAACGAATATCATATCACTTCATTCTTACTATTTCTCAAAGTGCATACTTTTTCCTTTTTCCCCAGGTAGTTTCCTCACTTTCCCAAGTTCCTTAATTTAGGGTTCACTTTTTTTTCCTTTGGGTTTTGGGTACTGTTTGATGATTTTGATTTAAGAAGAGTAATGGTTTTTTTCTATTATTAACCTGATTATTTTTTTCCTTTGAATCTTGTTGGATCTACGATGGCGAAGATCTGGGATTTCCACGGCGTCGTTTCGGGTATGATCTTTGGTCGTCTCAAAGTTGTCACCCTTAGGGTTTAGAAGTTGGGTTATCATAAGACTGAGTTGAATCGTTGAATCAGTGGAAAGGGGGTTAATATGGAGACTCTTGTTGTGGTGGTGGATCATAGGAACCAGTACTGTAATAGGGTGAAGTCACATGGGCTAGCTAGGTTTGGGTCTTCTTCACCATCTACAAATTTCAATGGGATTAATTGTAGGGCTTTTGAATCTGGAGGAGGATTACTCCCAACCCCATTTAAGTATAGTTCTATCCCTATAACCAAACAGCCATCAAAAACTACCCGGAAAAGCTCTGCCATTCCTATCAATAACAACAACAGAACCCCTAGAAATTATAAGTCTTTTAATGAGACCTCTAGTGATGGTTTTATGTACTCGGAGCTTTGGGCCGGACCTGCCTATTCCAATTCGCCACCACCGAGCTCTTTGCCTATACCCAAATTCTCACTTCGCTCGAAGAGGTCCATGTCCCTTGATTTGCCTGCCGCTGACCCTGTCGTCGATGTTCACCCGACTGCTAAGTCCGCACCTGCATCTCCTACTGGGGAACTTGACCCTTCTGTTATGGAACTTTTTCATAGTGTAGATTCTGCGACTAAAACTTTACGTCGCATTCTCAATCTCGACAACACCGATGACTGAAAAAGAGCAAAGAGTGTTTGTAAATAAGTTGTTGGCAAATTTGGAGTTAGTTTTAGATTGTATATATAGATTGAATAAGATGGTTGGTGATATGGGTCAAAGATGGCAAAATTGGCAATGGTATGTCAACCTCCAGGTTTTGCTTTATTAGCCGATCCTTTGCGAGAATATGGTGCTGGTTATAACTTTTCGTTAACAAGATGCCTTCAAGGTATACGTATTTTGTGACTTTTGTAAGCTTGGGTGGAATGGAAGATGACTCGAGCCATATGGGAAGCTGTAAGAAGCTTCTTTACACTAGAATCAAAGTTTCTTCTTTTAGCATCAGATACTATGTATATATATACTGTTTGCAGAATCTCTAGTAAATTGCTTTCTCTTAGGCTTTTCTCCTTGTGTTCCTTGATCCCCAATCATTGTCCTTTGTTTCTAATAGTCAAACTTTGATTTAGCCTCACTTAGTTTGCCTATATGGTCTTTGTTTGTAAACTCTTTTTCCTTTGTCCGTCATTGCCTGAATTGGCTGCTTAACAATCAAATATCCTTAAAAATACACTCTTTTTCTTTCATTTAGTAATGATCTCTCCCTCACCATCATTTTCTGTTTTTTAAAAAGAAAAAGTGGGAAGGGGGGAAGTAAAACCAGTTATATTTCTGTATTCGAAGCTTGTATCATTGTCCCCATGCTGATGCTAGTCTCGTTTGTCCCTATGGGTGTTAGTGTTCTGTAGTGTTCATAAAGTCCTTTCTTGGAGATCGTTGAAAATGCCAAGCTACTTACAAGGTATTTCTTTTATAAGAAATTTAGTTTTTTAGGTTATTTATGTTAGTTTAAAAAAAAACCTTTGTTAACTTTTGCTAACTATATGGTTTATATATTTTTTCAGGGGTAAGTATTACAGGAGGCATTTGTTAAAGTGGATCTCTTCCTGCTAGCGATGTATAATCTTTTAAGGCAAGTCTTTGTAGGAACCATATCAGTGTGTTTTCGATTCAATGAATTTTCTGTATGCAGTAGCTTTATGTTGTTTTGGACACCATGTTGATGATGAATTTGTTTACTGGTAATATTGGGGGTATCAATTACTGGAATGTTAAATGTTCAGGGTGCAAATACATGTTCTTTTTGGCCCTGAAACAAGTGCATTCTATTTGATGATCTAATTGTTCAAGCATGTACCATTTTTACATTGTTCAAGTACACCCAAAATTTATCTTAAGCACAAGCAATTTTAAAGAACACTGCAGCCATGATCTTAACATTCAAAACGCAGCAGGGAAACATGGCACGACACGTTGAGTGAAGTTGTAAAACTCGCCATCATCATTACTCCCTTGCTTTTCCACCCGTTGGGAATAGGCCGAAACGGGCTAGGTGCCTGATCTTTGAGGAAAAGACAGAAATAATTAACTGAAGTGTCACCTCAGAGGATAATGAATTTGGCATAGAGGTAAAGATCAAAGGGGTATGTGCATACACAAGTCCCTCTGCTGAGCCAACCTGGGCCTCGACAGCGGAATGAGAAACAAGTTCCAGGCTTCCAATGGCAACAGCATCTGTAAGACCTTCAGCTTAACCAAAGGCTATTGGAACCCCTCTGAACTAAAAGGGTTCACATCCAAAGCAAAGGTAGCTCATCAGCTTCTCTGGAGTAAAAGTATGGAGAGCTATTGTTTGTTAAACCATAAAGTCATGCCTTCACAATAAAATTCCATCTTTGAATTCCAAAGCAAACTAGAAAAAAGAAACCCATATAAGATCAGAAATAATACTAATAGAAGCTATGAGTAATATATTTATACTAATGCCAAAACTTTTAAAGATATAAACATGCCATCTTTAACAAAAAAAACAAGCAATTTCAAAGAAGAGTGCAACCATGTTATAACACCATCCACAGCAATAACATGGATTTTTTTTTTTTTTTTAGTACATTCCCACAAATAACAAGCACAACAATTAAAAACAAAAGAAACACTTCACATCAAGAGAACCCCAAATGTTCAACCGTATGGAGGAGAAAATTCCTATTAAAAAGATGGCTAATAGGCTAATAGCCTAATACCCAACATGGCTTCATCTTCGGATACAACTCATATTTTTGGTGAATATTTTTGAGCTAAAATTATTTTTGTAAATATTAAAATTTTTTTAGTTAGATTAATAAAATAGCCACTCTATGTAAACCAAAAGACCCAAATGCCATCTTCATTTGTTTTTCATCGAAATTTTAGTTTCTCATTAAAAGAAGAAGAAGAAAAAAAAACTGATATAATTTTTATCAACAATTTTGGATTCTTTTTCTGGTAAGTCATTTTATTTACGGTATTTTTTTTGTTATTAAGTTTATCTATTTATGAAATATGATCTAATATTTTATTTTATTTTTGTAAAATAAATTTAAGTTATCCGTAAGTTTCTTTGTTTTCAATATATAATACAATTATTGTTATTTTTTTGATAATTATGCATGTTGGATTTATTTTATTTTATTTATTTAGATTATTATGCATATTTATTGTATTTATTATTAATATTATTGTTGAATTAGTTAATTATTTTTAAGTTTTAAAATTATAATATTTATTATTAATATCTATTTATTATTTATTATTAATTAAAGGACATAACTTTTATTAATTTATAATTTTTATTTGTAATGGCTGAAATACTATATATTTTGATAATGTTGTAATGGTTTTTCCGCGTCAATTATGTAATGATATGCCATCTGATGTGACGGTTTTCATGTGAATTATATAAAATTTGTTTCTTCCTATGTATAAATTCTATCATATCATATAAACTTCATCATTGAGATTAACTGTCGTGTTGTCTAAATTAATTCCATAAAAATAAATTTAAGATTTTAAATTTACTCTAATACACCATTTACTTTTATTTATGAAAAATGGCTCAAAATATGAAGAAAATAAAGGGAAAAAAAACCAATACAATATCCCCCCCCCAAAAAAAAATGCTCCCAATAATTTAATAATCACATTCACAATCAACAACGAAAAATAAAAAATAAAAAAACCTGTAATCCGTATGTATCTATTTTAATGGCAGCAGATAGAGTTGCTTAGATGTCAGCTTCTTCTCCCAAAAAAGCCCTCCGCGACGCGATGAAAAGCACGGAAAACAAAAGCGCAACCGACTTCTCTGCGGAGTTCGCGGCGGATGTGCCGTCGTCGGTCGTGGGAACCGTCTTAGAACCACTGCCTGGTATATAAAGAATAATCAAGTAGCTACCAATGATAAAAACTCGGTATAATTCTGTTTTTAGTCCTTTTTATTATATTCAACTTTGATTCCAAAAAGTTCAAGCCTAGTTCGCCCAAATATTATGCTTTATTGTTCAAAATAATAGTAAAATTTATTTAAATTTAATTACAAAAATATTAATATTAATATTTATTTAAATTTAATTATAAAAATATTTATATTAATATAATTTTATATTTATATTTATATTTTAAATTATTTCTAAAGAGTAAAATAGGCTAAGTTGGGTCAGTCCCAAATTAAAAAACATAAACTTAAATCTAGCTTAAGACGAATGGAGTCACCCAACCTATAGCCATTTTTACTTAAAATCGTTTTTAAAAAGAAAAATTCACTTTAAAGGCAAAAATATAAATTTGGACATATTAATAACATTCTAAAAATAGAAAGATTAAATATCAAATTTTAGCATAATAAAAGGATTAAAACCAAAATTAAACCTAAAAGAACTCTCTTCTAAGTTCTAAGTTGTACCTGGAGCATTTGAATCTGGTGTTCCTGATGCAGACCCAGAGGGATAAGAAGCTGTGGATGAACATATAAAATAAATTAATCTAAATTTGGAAAAGTTTAATAATAAGGCTTAAACTCAAAATTGGCCCTCAAACTTTACCGATTTTCTCACTTAAGCACCTAAAGATTTTTTAATCAAATGCAATACTTAAACAATCAATTCGTCTCATTTTATCCCAAAACACATTATCAACCACTAAGAACATGACACTGCCATATTCTTATTGGACATCATACACTTTTTTGGATAAACGGAACGAAATTAATAATTTAAGTACATTTTTTTTACTAAAAAAATAATTCAGGTACCTAAATGTAAAAGGAAGTGTAATTTGGGGTTAATTTTTACCATTGCATTGGCTAGTAGGGGGAGTTTCAACACTGCAAGCAGTAGGGAGAGCCATTGCTTGAGTCTGATTAACATTGACACCTAACGGCGAACCACCGCCGTTAAGGACTTGGCAAGCTGAGAGCAACACGAAGGCAAGGGGGTCGACGAGTTCCCTTGTATGTAATCCAAGCATGGAGACATACTAATCAGCACATTGGTGCAACTTGTTTGTGCCAATGCTCCTTTCCATGGACACATTGCAATCATTAAGGTTGCTACAATTATTGTTGCTCCATTCATGGTTTTGGCGGCCATTGATTTTGCTTTTTGGGGTTTTGATCTTTTAGAGAATTTTAAAGACTTATGTTGAAAAGGAGGGTTCGATTGAATTTGGGAAATGGCAAAGGGTTTGGTTATAGAAGGGAAAATTTGGACACAAAAAAAGGTCACTATAGGTTTATTTAGTTGACCTACTTTGCCTACTTTATAGCAGATTCTTTGGTATGAACCCCAAAATATATATATTAAAAGGTTCTTTGGTGAACAACCCCCAACTTTGGGACATTAGAAAATGAGTTTTAAATAAGGAATAATTTAGAAATTGATAAATTTTCTCAATTTAGTCCGTAGCTTAGATTTTATTAAGGTATAATAACTTGACACTCTAAAGATTGTGTCATAATATCACTTTTTCTTTTTCTTTTTTTGTATTTTTCAGATTCTGTATAATTTTATTAAAAAAATAGTAATGATATGATATAATTTCATAGCACCACCTCATCGTACTTTAACCGAATCCAAAATCATGAATCACCGCAAGTTCCGGCTCAACTGTTTAAGCCTTATAGAGTGTACTCCGTTCTTGTTGTTTCTCGGATTCATGTTTACCAATAGTCACCGCAAGAGCAAACCCCGTCTTTGAAATGATGAAAACGGTTGGAATCCCGTACGATGATCTCTCTCTCGGTGATGTTAGATATGTACTTGGTTGCGTTGTGGCAATCACGGCAAACTCTCAGGTTCTTGAATATTCGAATAGGAGTTTTAGGAGGGGTACTGATAATCCCGAAAGCAATCGCCAATCTTTCGCTGTGACTCATAAGGATATGCTCCTTCTCGTCTTCTTCGACATCCTGCAAAACGAAACTGTAGTCTGGAACATAGCCTAGACTTTTCATTTTAGCATTCAAATTCCTCAACTCCTTGTATATCTCCTCGCATTTCAGATGGCTTTGATTTCTGGTATAAAAGATATCGACCTTGTTATTCGCCTCGATCGAGCTCCATCCAGGAGTTTTCCTCAATCCCATATCTCTGGCTAGTGTTCTTACTTTATCTACTCCTTCCCATTTCCCAATATTCGCATAAATGTTAGACATCAGAACATAGTACCCGACACTCTCGAAATCCACTTCAAACAAACGTTCGGATGCAAAAGCGCCCAAATCGATGTTTCCATGCATTCTACAAGCACCAAGAAGGGCACCCCAAACAGACGCATCGGGTTTTACTGGCATGTCTTTTATAAAATTATATGCCTTCTCTAGATGCCCAGCTCGACCGAACATATCTACCATGCAACCATAATGCTTCAAAATAGGCTCAATCCCGTATTCCTCCCGCATCACATTAAAGCACCACTGACCCTCTTCAACTAAAACCGAATGGCTACAAGCTGAAAGCAGGGATACAAAAGTTATGTGGTCCGGCTTCACTCCCTCTTCACGCATTTCTCTAAATAGTTTTAGAGCTTTCTCAGCATGCCCGTGAATTCCGTGACAAGATATTATGGCATTCCTGGGGACAGATGTCATTTTCGGTACTTCACAGAACAAGGACATAGCATCATCTAATTTCCCACATTTCCCATACATGTCGATGAGGCATGTTCCGACAAAATATCCAAATAGAGCGATGACTTAACCAACAGTCCGTGAACCCACATCCCTTGTCGCAAGGCGCCTATATTGGAATAAGCGGGTAAAATGCTTACCCAAGTCGCTTGATTCGGTGCTACTTCCTTTTGCATCATGTCGAATACTTCGATTGCCTCGCTTGCCAGACCATTTTGAGTGTAACCTGTGATTAAAGTGTTCCAAGATACCACGTCTTTAACCGGAAGGGCTTCAAAAACTGCACGTGCAGAACTCATATCACCAAGTTTACTGTACATGTCCACCACTGAATTTCCGGAGATGACATCTTTCAGAATCCAACCTCTCCTCGTGACAAATCATGGACGGACTTACCACTCCGGAAATCACCTAATTGAGCAACTATAGATGATAGACTCACCAGCGTCAGGTAATCAGGACTAATTCCAGTTAGTTGAATGTCGTAGAATAAAGCTAGCGCCCTGTTTGGATCATCATTCTGCTCATAAGCAGCAATTATCGAGTTCCAAGAGACCACATCCCTTACTACCATGTTATCAAAAACCTTCTGCGCATTTGCAAACTTACCAAATTTCGCGTACATGTTAATCAAAGCATTAGATACGAACAAATCATACTCCAACCCACGTTTTATAGAATATACATGAATCGACATTCCATTTAAAATATTGTTTAACTGTGCATAAATAGGAAGAATGCTAACTATAGTAACCGGATCCATCAGTACCCCTTCCGATCTCATCTCATTCAAAACATCTAATGCCTCCCCAGCATTGCTGTTTTGACAGTATCCGGAAATCATTGCATTCCAAGAACCCATATCTCGTACTGGCATATCATCAAATAATTTACAAGCGTTGCCTAAAGCTCTGAATCGGGTATACATGTGAACCAAGGAAGCGGTGACAAAGACATCCCATTCAAAGCTCAGTTTTAGTACCAAGCAATGTATCCTCATCCCATCGAGTGGATTTTTACAAGCTTTTAGCACGGGAGCAAAAGTGTAGAAATCAGGTCGAAGACCAGAGGTCAAGAAAAACTTATAGAAACAATCTACAGCTTCCCGAAAATGACCCGTGCGAACATAAGCAGAAACATTGAATTCCGGGTATAAACATCTTTGTTGGGTATCTGATCAAATGTGTTAACAAGTTTGGCAGAAAAAAAGATACTTCGAGCTTTCCCCGCAACAACAACAAGGGCATGGAGGAGCTTGGCAAGGTGCAACAGGTTGCAGGATTTGAATAGACGATCGAAATCGATCCCCTTGTCACCATCTTCATCTGATGTGCATTGAAGAGCATTCACGGATGTTGAAAACAAGGTGCAACGAGCTTGAAACAGCGGCAAACTTTCGGATATATGCCTACTTCTGTAGGCGGACACCAATCTGAGTAAAATAGATAATGCATAAGGCATACTGCAAATAAAAGAGATGGTAACTAACTCCCAGAAGCGGTGATAGCGGTGATAGTGGCTGCTCTCCATACTTCCTATTTCTTTTCCATCAACTGCACCATTTTCAAAATGAAAAAAAAAATACGGGTATAATAATTTGATGTAAAACAAATTATTGAGTCAAGCAAAACATTGTAGTTTCTAATAATGCTGTGAATGTTCGAGTGTCATATACAAGTATGCGTTCAAGCAAGGGTATGTTTAATTTTTTTCAGATTCTTCACATTTAGGGTCATAAACCCATAAATGCATCGGACACCGGTACTTAAAGAAAAATGAAAAATCAAAGATTCATAACAGTTGTGTAAAAGAGAACAGAGGAAATGGGTTAAAAAGGCCCGGGGGTGAGTGTTGAATACAAGTAAAGGTCTGACATAAGCATGTTCAATTTTTTCCCCAAGTTTTTTCGTGGGCTATATCCCCACTTCCACACCATAAATGTGTGAGGCGCAGTATTTCAACAAAAATGAAGAAATGGAGATTCATAGGCATTGTGTAAGGAAAAACAGAAGGACGAATGGACACTTGGTGCAAATACCAGATGAAATAATCTCCAGTGAATGCATGAAAATTGGAAAAAGGTAGCTTCTTATGTCTAATTTAAAGATAAAACATGCAAAGAACAACTTATTAAGTACATAACCTGGCTCCTTTGAGAGCTCTACCAAAGATACCCTTGGTAGTTTATATTCATCTTTGAATTGAGACGAGAACCTGCAATCGAACCATACAAGACACCGAACTAACATTATTGAAACAGAAACTAGGACAAGGAACAAGTTTCGAAACAGATGGAAAACAAAAATTTTGAAGAAATGAGATGTTGTTAGTGCAATGCTGTGGTGTTCAACTTCAGAAATTTAACAAAGCTGTTAAATTAACGTATGAATTTCAGGTTATGAACCAAAACCGAAATATCCCAATCACTAGGTAGATGTTGATAGTTGAATTTTCCCCTTCTATGTGTAAATCCAAGATATCTCAAGCCACATTAGACTCGAGACTAATCTCTTTCAAGTTAGAAGTGAATAAGTTAAAGCCCTCTCAACCAACAAGTGCACTTTTCGAGGTTTGAACTTATTTTCTTACTCCAATGGAATGGCGGTGAGGCGGCTGCCACCTCAACCAACTGGTAAAATGTTGATAGTTAAAAGCATAGTTTACCTTTGAAGTAGTTCTTTATTATCTGATCCACTAAACTTTTGGAGTCTGCTTCCGACTGATTCTTCGTAAGCGCTTTGTATGGATTTGATACTCAATTTGCTGTAGACGATTTGAAGTCTAACAGTCATGGATATATCAGCTTCCATAAGATCGTTATTAAAATCTTTACTGTTTTTAAGTTCAAAAGCAGATAAATTCCCATATTTCTCACTCAAAAACTTCTTTACATCATCCCCATTAGCATAAACACCTGCAAAAGAACTCCAAATTACCCACATGTAGAAACTGCATTTTCCACGCTTAAAAAGTGTTTTGCTTTGGTAGCTCAATCTGTATTCTACATTTAGTTTTTCTTTTTTCGTATAAGACCCTCTACCCGTATTGAATTCCGATAAAATCCAAAGTAGAGCCAGACCGGACCTCTAAAACGGGAGACAAAGCTCTCCTAGAACTGTTTTCATCATATTAAATTTAAGCACTTTTTTTTCATTTATTTATTTTAATAAATGATTATTTGTAGGAAGAAGGTATCACGTGATGTGCACGTGGACCTGGTATTTAGACTATGGGCTCACATTTCTATTCTATATATAAAAATATATATTTTAAAAAAATACCTTCAAATAGATGTCTATAAAAACTTAAACATATCCACGTACATATTTAAAGTTTACACTTGACTTCCCCTACAGATTTTTTGCACAAATAGGGGTGTGAGGGGCAGGTTTGGCAGTATCCCGCCCCACTTCATACCTAATTGTATGAGGATGGGTATAAGTTTTGCAGGTGGTAGAGTGGGGATGGAGACAAAAATTAAACCCACCGTGAGTGGTAAGATAGGCGTGAGTATGATTTTGTACCCCATGAGTGATAGGGTAAATGTGAGTATGAATTTTTATCCGACTCATCCCCATCTGTCCTGCATCATCCCCCCGCCCGCATAATATAATAAGTATATTTAAAATTTTAATTTTTATAATAGAACTCAACTCATATTCACTACTATTTAACTTTACTTGATATATAATACAAAAGCAACAAAAGTGACATGTATTGATTGATTTTTAAAATTTTTACACTCGAAGAACTTTATAATGTATTTGAGACATTGTTTGTATTTAGATATTAAGCAAGAACTTTATTTTCTAAATTTTTTAAGCTCGTGTTTGAAGTTATATTTTATTTACTAATTAAAATGTCGTGACGACTTTTTTTTTTAAATGATGACAGTTGAAATAATGTCACATATGTGATGACTGGTGAGAGTCCAGAGGTGAAATATTTCATACTTCTTTCATAAAAAAATTTGGTTTATATTTATTTATCTGATACTTATAAATATATTATATTAAGTGGGTCACGGGCGGTATGGTAAGGATTAGGTGAGTCCGAGGACCCACGTTGGTGGTGGGGTGGGGATGGTTTTAATCTTGCGGGTTGCAGGGCAGGGATAGGGATGAAAATTCTTGGCGAGGATGAGTGCGGGGAACACTCCGCACCCGCCCCGCCCAATTGCCATCCTACGCACAAATAACACAAAATTTGTTGAACAAAACAGCAACCCAAAGCATAAAAACAACAATTTAATGAAAAAACTATAGAACACCGACCTCTCATTAATATAAAAAAAATACGAATATGATACACATAATTACATGGATAGACATAATCACAGAAATTTCCCATACCAAAAAAAAGGAACAGTACTTTTTTATTGGCAAAATACATATATTGTAGCTGTTTAGAAGTAGTCGAAATGAACGCTTACATACATCTAGATTTCAGAACCGAATTAGTAAACTAAAGATCTGCAAAAGATGGATAAAATGCAATAAAAAGAACTCGACAAACCTGTTTTGATGTATCTAAAAACCTAAAATTTTGGCCGAAAGAACCATCTGTTTCGAGTTCAAATGTCGGCCGCAAGAAAGTTACCTGATAGAGATACCTGGATGAAGAGTTCATTTCTATTGTCATATTTGTTCAAAGATATAATGCTAAAAGATGTGGTGATGTACTACACAAGAGTATGGTGTCCCAAAGGTTACTGAAAGTGATAGGGTCTACATAGAAGAATTCATACACGAAGCAGAGGGAAAAGAAATGAGGAAACATACCTTCTCGCCAAGCTTGAATGGTGGAAGACCCTTATACGGGCATGTACTGCAACGAAATGCATCACCTAGTCCACACTGTTCATGATACCTCAAAATGTAAAAAAGTATTAGTCCACACTCTGTTGTTTAAAAGTGTGAGGAAAAGCATAGGAGTATAACAATATATACATTGCCACAAGCTGATTGAGGATTGTTTATTTGATCCATAGTCAGTTCCAGCTTCTGCACTTTCTCCTCCTGTTCGGCCCTTCCGCATGTGCAGTTCTTGCAGGCTTTCCTTGTGCTTCCTACTTCACAATCACCAACTGAAGAAACAATCATTTTAAATTATGTTATATTATACAGTAGCCTAAAACTTTCCACATAAAAGATGAAAAACCAATAATCATGTATCTTGTCAAGTCTAGCCATCATACCAGGTGGTAATTGCGGTTTCTTCAAATCCTCTTCAGTTAAGAGGGAATCTTCATCAATGAGATCTGAATCGTCATCCATCTGAATTTTCAACGGGTTTTTCACGGTCTTCTTTTTAATAGCAAAAGAAGATCCAAGCTTCCAAGATGGCTTCTTAGCCTTAACCTAAATGGGGCAATGATTTCTGTAGTTATCTTTATAAAATCTTCGCAAAAGGAATATAAGGCTTAACTGGACATGAACGATAGAATTAATATCAAGCCTTATTTCAATAGCATAATGCATGATACATGGATGAAGGAAAGGGGAGGGGGGAAGAAAAACTGTGCTCTTAGGCCCTGAAAATTTATAAAACTTTAAGAAAATAAATGGTAAAATTATAATTTGCCCCCCCAAAAATGACAAGTTTGATTTAATCCTTCTAAAAACTATAAAGATATATGTTTCGTTCCTGGCAAGATATGACCTAACATAGCATCCCTCCACGCATGTCAAAAGTAGGGAGAAGAACAAACATAGTAATATAATACTACAACGATTTAATTAGAATTCAGCAGAATTTCTTTTATGACGAAGTAGGGATTTTAACCCAGCACAAGAACGCTAGGCAATACATGCACCAATTGGAAGGATTAAGCTTAATGAACTTTGCAGCCATCTACAACAGTAGATGCTTCTTCGTTATATTATTTAAGATAAAAGCCAGCAAAGCAAAAATAAATTTACCAGGCTAAACAGAAATATTCAACAAAAAGCAGTAAAAAAAGAAACTCACACCAAAAGACTGAGCAACTGATTTTAGGTGAAAACGCTTTCCGTCTAAAAATCCTGCCAATAGTAACTTGTGCTCGATAGCAGACATTGCCTGCAAGAAACACTAGTCAGTTGTTGTCTTATTGCAACTTAAGCCCATCAAAGTCACAAACCACGAATTTTTACCGTATCAGCCTCCTTTGTACCGGACTGCAACCCATAAACCACCAACGATCCACCAGGTACCAAAACTCTAAAGATTTCAGCATACAGCTCATCAAAAGGAAATTCAACTGACCTAGAGATGTAAATGACCAAGTCTACATTGTATGATTCGAGCGGCAACCGAGCTGAGCAAACCCCCAATAACAAAACATACATCCAAACATCAGTAATTACTAATGAAGTTATCAAATAAAAGGGGTTAAAAAACAAATTAAACAACAAACATATTGTAGTAAAAACAATTCAATCGAGAACAATGGAAATATGATTGTTGATTTTATTACTTAATTTTCCCTTCATAGTAGTATCATAGATTCTATCTAATCATAATACATAAATAATGTCAAAAAATTTACTAAATTCGTATCATATTTTAGCACATTTAACTATATAATACAAATTCAAAATTTACAAAATTATTAGAGAAGAAATACCTAAAGAAGAAGCTTGCAAGATAATTAGAGGGTCGAAGCGTTTGGGGTTTTCATTCTCAAACTCCCAATATGCATTTAAAGCAGTAACAGCGTAACTTGTATCATCCGTAATCGCCAATACAGCGCTCCGCTCCGATTTCGAATCCTATAAAGAGGGGGAAATAGTTCAAATTAAGCGGAAAAAAAAAACTACAGCAAAAAAATCGACAAAAAATGTTACGCAGTCCACAACTTCGATCTTAAAAAGAAAAGAACAGTTCCGACCAAGGAAGACGAGCAATTAAAAAATTAAATAACGTAACTTTTCACGAACGAAGAGACTTCAAGCGAAAAAAGTAAGGATGGAAATTTTAAAAAACACACACACACACACAAAAAAAAAAAAAAAAAAGCAGATCAATCATTAAGCAAAATCGAATAAACAAAAAATGATACTCACCATGTCGATCAAGGTTCAAAATTTGTAAAAATAATTAATAAAAATCCTAGAGAATTTGCTTATAGAATTTTCGGCTATTTTGGCTTAATTTTACTTTTTATATTTGCAAGGCGGAAAATAAGAAGGAAAATGGCCGACGGCTGGTTGGTTTTTGAATTGGGCCTTTATCTAAATGTATACTTAGTTCCCAAAAGCCCACACTAGCGCAGCCCATTTTAATTTGGGTAAACTAGTCACTTAACTTTTTAGGAGATTTCATTTTGGCTATCAAAAATGAAATCCTTGCAATTTCATCACCCACTTTTTAGGATGCTTTCATTTTAGTCACCCAATCATTATATTTCTAATGACGGTTAATTCTACACAACACATTATGTTTGTACGAAGCCCAAATTGCCCGGCCCATATCAGTCCCAACCTAACCTAACACAAACCCTAGCCCACAGAAGCCCAAAACCAAAGCAGAAAAAAAAAAAAAACCCAAACCCTAGCCCCAAGTGGCGCCGTCCCATCTGCTTTTGGCCACTTGCCTCTGCCTTCTGGCCACCGCCCCACATGCCTCTGCCACGGCCATGACCTACAAACAGGAAAGAAACAGCAAACAAGTAGAAACATAAGCCATTTTGTATGGTATTTTTTTTTATTCGGCTATATAAAGCCCTCAAAAGTCGATTGTAACGGGGGGGATGTTTCGAATTAGAAAAAAAACAAAATACGAACCTTCAGCAATCAAAACAAAAAAAAAAGGAGCTAAGGTTTATTCCGATTTTGTTTCTTTATTATTGTTTTCTGCTTATTTATTTATTTATTTTATTATTTTAAAACTTTTACAAATTAAAAAACGGAAGAGAAGGGAAAGAAAGCTTACCTGAACCCCGGGGCGCGACGTCGGAATCCCTTCCCCGTCGCCGGAGCCGAGCCCAAAGGCGAAAAAGGGCGGGTTTTGTTCTTCCCTCAGATTCTTGGGAGGCGCCGACAGCGAGAGCCTTCTGGGGTCTTCGAGCAGGGCGCTAAAGCCCACCTTCACGCGACGTCGGCCACCAGATATGGTGGTGGTGCGACGGATCATCGGAGGGAGCCCGTTCGCCGGAGAGAGAGAAGAGATGATAGGAAGAAAGAGTTTGGGGGCTGCCATTTTTTTAAAAAATGTTTTAGGGTTAAAATGTTTTTTTCTCAGAAAACTTGGGCTTTAAAATATTGAGCAAAACGGCGCCGTTTGGTGCAAGAGTAGCCACGCATGTTCCCTCAAAAAGGGAGATTTGCACGAATGGTCCCTCTCCTTCACTGCCCCGCGCGATTAAGCCCTATTTTGTGTTTTTTGATTCTCTCAAATTTGACCCTCAAGTTTTATTTTGTTTTTGACTTGGTCCCTAAAGCTGCCAACTGGGTATGCGCATGGAGGGATGGGGATATTTTCCAATTGCATTTTTTTTTCTTCTTTTCTTATTATTATTATTTGGTATTATTACTATTATATTATTATTATTTTACTATATTATTATTATCATTATTTTTTACTATCATTTGTTTATTATTGCTATCTATTATTATTATGTCTACTACTATTATTTTTATCATTTTGTTATATTATTATTATTATTATTATTATTATTATTATTATTATTATTATTATTTGATTGTATTTAGTATTGTTGATACTATATTATATTTACCATTATTACATTTATTATTAATATTAATATTATGATTACTATTATTATATTTATTACTTTATTCAATTATTAATTTACTTTATTTTACCTTCCTTACTTATTTATTTTTCATATATATATTATTATTTCCATTATCGTTATTGGCATTATATTATTATTATACATAAATACTATTATTATCATTATTTGTTTTTTATATATATTTATGTATTTCAATTTGCTTTTATTATTATCATTATTATTATTATTATTATTATTATTATTATCACTATTATTTGTTATTTCTATTGTTTGTCATTATTTTCATATATCAAATTCATATACATATTTTATTTGTTATCGTGTTTATTTTATCCTTTACCATTACCATTATTATTATTTTCATTAACATATCGTTATCCACATGACCATTTCATTTCGACAATATTATTGCTTTCTCGTTCGCTTTAACCATCGCTATCATCATAGTTATATATATAAATATATATATTGTTAGTTTACTACTACTATATTATCGCATATGTGTTTTACTATTTGTTTATTATGCTTCTTCATCATGATATTCATACACATATAAACGTATTTTATCGACTTACTATTACTATATATATACGTTACTATTATCGTTACCATTGTTCAATCTTATCATTATTATTATTACCATTATATAACATCTTTATTATCATTTGTTTAGTATTGTTATCCATCATCACTGTCATCATTATTGTTATCAATCATCCTTTATTTGCATTATTATTGCTATTGCAATTTTTCAATAATCTCGCTAAATAAAAATACATTTTATGAAATCGTCCTATTCTATCCAAAGATTCTTAAAGCAAGGCAATGTTTTGTATTTAGAGATTCGTAGAATAGTGCCCTAACGTGCTAGGTTGCGATTTTTCGTTTCACTAAATAATTAAACATCCTTCGGTCTAACTCCATAAAACACGAGACGATCTTGATTACGAGAGACTAAAACATTGTGTCCTAACGTACTGGATGTGATGTTTACATCTTTTCGGAGCAAAGAAATCTCGATTTTTGGCTCGGATACCTACACTTATTTTTAGCTTAAACACTATAAGATCAAAGAATATTTTACAAAACCACTTCATTTCGTCCAAAAGTTTTCAAATAAGGCAATGCTTATATGTTTAGAAATTCAAAGAATAGTGCCCTAACGTGCTGGGTTGCGATTTTCCGTTTGATTAAAATACTAAGCATCCTTTTAATAAATTTCACAAACTCCGAGATAACTTTGATTCAGAAGGCTTCGAATATCGTGTCCTAACGTATTGGATGTGATGTTCGCATCCTCTCGGAACAAAAAAATCTCAAATATCCTAATACCTTTTAAAGGATCCGTATTTTAAAAATCTTTTCAAATTTTCGACATTAAGACACTAATTAATCATTTTGGTACCAATTTTGGGCGTATCGAGGGTGCTAACCCTTCCTCGTCATGTGAATCGACTTCGAACTCATTTTTTGGATTTTGTAGACCAAAATCGTTATTTTGATAAATCAAACTGTTTATTAAAAATAACCGTTTTACGAGGTGACCCAATCACACCTCAACAAAAAGGGATTGGTGGCGACTCCCGTTTTTTTTCATTTTTAAAACCCAAAGTCGAACCCATTGTTGTTTTTCAAAAAAAAATGGTTACGACAGCTTGGCGACTCCACTGGGGACGTTTTAGAAAGTCAAGCCATAAATTGATTATTTTCTGTCTTTTGTCAGAAATTTGAAAGTTAGATTTGAGAATTATGATCCTTTTATTGCATGTTGTTTTAATCTCGGCATTGCATTGCATGACCGTTGTGGTCGCACCTTTAAGTGGGAGCGAGAAACTACTCCTTCGTGAGGTCTTCACCTCCGTGCAGGATAGTGGATCGCTTTCGGGATACATCCGTACCTATGTCTTCGTGAGATTTTCATCTCTGTGCAGCCATAGGGAAATGTATTCCCCTGAACTGAACTCGGTCTATATGAGCCTATAATGGGTGAGGATCGAGGAATCTGCTAGTTCGAGTACCCTTACCTTAGAACCAAACCACATGTAGTGAACCCTAAGAGCCCATCTTAGGTAGAACTATGTTAAACCCCTAGTGGTCACCTAGATAGGTACTCTATTTTGTTTATTTCTCCTGTGCTAACATGTTTTATTTTGTTTGTGATTGCATTGCATTGTATCACACTACATCATCTTAGAAAGGAGGTGTTGATTCATATTCGATTGCTAAATAGAAGAGTTTATCATAAGGAAATGTGTTACTTGATAAAGTGGATTATAATACTGATCGTTCGAACATAGTCCGTAAACAACTAGAGAGGACCGATAACCCATGAAGAATACAAGACTTTGCCCGAGGATTCAAGCCGACAAAGATTATTCGAGAGTCATCATGTCTCCATTTTCTAAAAGAAGCTTATAAACATCGCGAAAGATAAGTGAGCGAAGAGGTACGGCCTGGACCAAGCAACAAGGAGCTAGAAGAGGCATCTATTGGGGAAGTTCACGGGACACAACCATAACATTCGAATACGAAGAAGAGGATTTCACCTGGACTATGAGGACAAAGTCATATATGTAATCTGTTTTATGTAAAGAAATGTATTTTCTAGAAAAGTTCTTCTAATAAAATTGAATTCATAATCAACGCCTCTCTTTCTTTTTGCATACATTTGTATTGCATTTCATGCATTTGCATTACATCATATCACATGCATTAAAATTTGTAGAAAGACCCTAATTAGGTGAAGTTATTTCTGTAACCTAGAAGACATGGATCAAAGAATGGAAAGGCTAGAACAGATGCAAAAGGAAATACAGGAGCAGATGCAAGAACGATTAATCAAGATACAACAAGACATGATAGAACAGATGCGGGAATCTCAGATTAGCATGTTGAATCAGTTGGCGCAGTTGTTGGCCAATGAACGTGAGAAAGGAAAGGGCGTTGCTACTAGTTTGGGAAACGATAATGACGACCCTGTTTACCCTCCGAGTTTTACCCCGCCTAATACCCAAGTACCACCGGAGGTGTATCCCCAAAGGCCATCTATCACGATTAGGCCTCAACAAGGGCAAAATGATATTAGACCACCCACGAACTCCCACGTTGGCTCAGGATCCAATCCAGGAGATAACCCAGCCAATCCCGATTTGAATATAGCAGAAAGGGACGGGGCAATAGTTGAATCCTCGAAGCAATTAGAGGATCGTTGTAGATGGTTGGAGGAAAAGTTTAAGGCTTTGGAAAATACTGATCATCATCATGGTTTTAACGCAAAAGACTTGAGTCTGGTTCCAGATTTAGTGCTTCCTCATAAGTTTAAGATGCCAGAATTTGAGAAGTACAATGGGACCAGATTGTCTGGCGCACATCACAATGTTACACGGCGGATGGCGGGGCACCTTAATAATGACCAGTTGCTAATTCACTGTTTTCAAGACAGTTTGGCCGAGTCTGCTGCCAAATGGTACAACCAGCTTAGTTGTGCCCAAATCAAGACGTGGAAGGACCTGGCACAGGCCTTCATGAAACATTATGGCCATGTAGCTGATATTGTTCCTGATAGAATCACACTCCAAAATATAGAGAAAAAGTCGGGCGAAAGTTTTAGACAGTATGCCCAGCGATGGAGAGAGCTAGCAATACAAGTGCAGCCACCGCTCTTGAAAAAAGAGACCGTCATGCTCTTCATTAACACCTTGAAGGCCCCTTTCATAACTCATATGATAGGGAGTACGACTAAAAGCTTTACCGACATAGTCATGGTAGGAGAGATGATCGAACATGCAATCAGATGCGGCAAAATTGAAGCAGGGGAAACCACTAGAAGGTCTGCTCCTAGAAAAAAGGATGACAAGGTGAATAATACAAACATGGGGACCCAAAGTCAATTCTTGTTAACCAACTAAAAGCGGTGACTCACGAGTATCAAGGTTCGTCAAGGAAAGAATCTCGCACAAGGAAAAACATTGAAAAACTCCAATTTACGTCAATCCCTATGACGTATAAGGAGTTGTATCAAAGTTTATTTGATGCACACATTGTGTCCCCCCAATATCCAAAATCGATGCAACCTCCATACCCAAAATGGTATGACTTAAACACTTAGTGTGAGTACCACGCGGGGATCACAGGCCATTCGATAGAAAATTGCCTTACTTTCAAGAAATTGGTGGAAAATCTCATCAACATGGGTATTGTAAAGTTCGATGACGGAGCAATGGTATACTCGAAGAGAACCGAGGAATAAAAGTTTTCTGAGCATCTGCCTTTATGTACTTGGGACCGTTTTGAACAATGAGACTGTGGAAGAAACATGTATTTTTAAAGTTAATCTAGAGTAATGTGTAAAATACACTTGTTGCTTCAAGCCTGGAAGCAATAAGATTTTTTTTGAGAAGTAGGCTTGTGTTCAGAATTTTTTATTTCAATAAAATGCATCTTTCTAAGTAAATATTTTCATTCTTTACATTTCATACTGAATATTTTTCACTCATGACCATATCATACGAATAATCATCCTTAGGATCATTTATTCTTTGGATTTTCGCCCACAATGGGCCCCAGATATCAATGACATGAGCGACGTATTCATCGACTCCTTTTAGTAAGATATGTATCTAGAGGGATCTAAGGGCTTTGAAGATGACAAAGATTGCAACTTACTTCACCAATGGTAGATCCTACCTATGAAGTGTCAGCAGACGCTATGAACTAATGAAAGAGATGAAGATGGAAGCGTAGCTCTTCGTAGGAATAAGGCAAGGCATCGTTGAGCTATTTTCAAGAATTCAAGATGTTTTCGCACGATCATATCAAGGCATGCCAAACAACTAAAACATGGGTATGCTATTAAGGTTGGAGTTCGAAGAACCCATGTTTTACAACAGCCTAGCTAATCAAGAGGCTCGGGCTATTGGCTCACCAAGAAAGGGAAATTGTATCTGTTATGCCATAAAATGCCAAATCGAGGAAGACTATGCCTTCTCCATTTTCCCTATATGAAGCATGGATGTTAACAAGCCAATCTCCTCAAAAGCTTTTAGCCAACATCGATTCATATTCATAGTCGTTTGTTACCTCATTGAGAGGGTGAAGATCGCTTCATATGCCAAAATTACAAAGTCGGCAGTAAAAAAAAACATTCAAGATTTTTTTGAAAAATGGCTGAGACTTGTAAAGGTTGGTATAGAGAAGTTACCATTTACCCTTTAGGTTCCTTGAACGTTGGCCAGAACTTTTGCCGGGGCATCTTTCCCATTGGTTTATGAAAGGGAAACAATTGTTGGAAGATAAGATTCCTTTTCCCAAACTTGGATTGAATTAGATGAAGCAGAATGCCTCCAGTAAGCTTGATTGAAAGTATTCAGCAGGGTCAAATGTACCAAAAATGGATACGGGCTTGACAAAAAAGTTCGCTCAAGAGAATTTCAGGAAGAGGACCTAGCATTAAGAGAGATTCTTCTTATCCAAAAGAACTTCAGAGAAAAAGTAAATACCTTATACAACAAAGAAGGCCTGTTCTAGGGAAACATGAGTGTTAACCAAGATGGATGACAAGGACCTACCCAATCCGATGAGTTCAGATTCAATAAAAAGTTTTCCAAAAAAAACACACAAAAAAATAAAAAATGAAAAATAAGAAAAAGGAAAGAAGAAAAAAAGAAAAAGGAGAGGCCAAGGCGAAAACCCGTAAAGGGCGCTTTGAGACCAAAGGGTATTTGAGTCGAAAACCCGAGAAGGGCAGCTCAAAATTTTGATCAAAAGTAGGGCATACAGTAGTCTTGCTACGTTCGAAGAAGTATGTTACGTCTTCGGGCATCGACAAAGTACTCTGGATCCCCTAAACACATATTAAGCTCAAAATGATCCTCAAGAAGTTGGAACAGAGAAGCTCAATCTGCGATATCTGGGGCACTTAGTTTTCATTTTACCCATTTTTATTACTTGTGGTTATTTTATTCCTTTCAAAATACCACCGATAAATTTCTTTCTTAATTGCATTTGCTAGCATCGATTAACTTATTTGTTTCGAGCTATGCTCCCAATCAATTTCCTTTTTGTCCATTGTTACAATCTTTTTCAGGCATTTTGCATTGAAATAACGATTAGTGGACTAATAATACTTTCATAAAAGGAGTTTTGCATATTACTCTGGAAGCTTCTGAATAATACAAGGACCTGAAATAGGACTATTGTTTAGAACTCACTCAGCTCAAGGTTTGGAAATATTGGAGAAAGATGATTATCTCTTTGGACCTTTTATTGGTTGACCAAAAAGACAATACATTTCGCCGGTGATACGACCTTGACAGATAACGAGCAATGTCAACCCAGCAGTACAAAGGGATCATTCTCGAGAAAAGAAAAATAATACTCTGCATTCATGCACATATTAGGCCTACACATCTGGTCATTACACCAGTGAATGATGTAACAGATCAAATTGATCCTATACCTCGAATTCTGACGGGATGGATAGAAGAAACCAAATGTTATTCTCCTAAAGTTGTAATGAGAGATGCAAACTTTATGTCCCAGAAGGTACAGTGGAAGGGACTCTGAAATCACAGCGGGGCAAGCTTATTGAGCAGAATATGATCTTTTTTGGGTTTTCTATCAAAGATACTAGCTGAACGAGAAAGCATGATAACGCATCAGTGGTAGAATCTTAATGAACTATGAGCAATGACGACCCCAAGCATTTAAAAAAGGGATCATTTCATTTTGCTTTCATACACCTTTCAAAGCACGTTTAGTTAGGAGCATTCGACTCATTGCATCCTAATCATCATAAAAGGACCATTCTCATGACATTTTGCATTCATGCAAGTGTCATCCATAACACATACAGTTAGGAGACTTCGAGTCGTTCTGGTCATAACATCTTCATCATTTGCATAAGCATAAGCACATAAAATTAATTCTACAGGACAGGTTCCTCAAAGAACGGTATAGCGATATTGAAGTTCAGTTTTTGTTCCCTAGAGATGATAAAGGGGCAGACTGAAGATTGAAGTCTTCCTGAAGATAGTAAGGAAGTAAATTAGAAAGTTCAGTTTTTGTTCCCTAGAGATGATAGTGGAGCAGACTGAAGATTGAAGTCTTCCTGAAGATAGTAAGGAAGCAAATAGAAAGTTCAGTTTTTGTTCCCTAGAGATGATAGTAGAGCAGACTGAAGATTGAAGTCTTCCTGAAGATAGTAAGGAAGCAAATTGGAAAGTTCAGTTTTTGTTCCCTAGAGATGATAGAGGGGCAGACTGAAGATTGAAGTCTTCTTGAAGATAGTAAGGAAGCAAATTGGAAAGTTCAGTTTTTATTCCCTAGAGATAATAGTGAACAGACTGAAGATTGAAGTCTTCCTGAAGATAGTAAGGAAACAAATTGGAAAGTTCAGGTTTTGTTCCTAGAGATGATAGTGGAAGCGGTCAAGATTGAAGTCTTCTGAAGATAGTAAAAAGCAAATTGGAAAGTTCAGGTTTTGTTCCTAGAGATGATAGAGGCGATCAAGATTGAAGTCTTCCTGAAGATAGTAAGGAAACAAATTGGAAAGTTCAGTTTTTGTTCCCTAGAGATGATAGTGGAGCAGACTGAAGATTGAAGTCTTCCTGAAGATAGTAAGGAAGCAAATTGGAAAGTTCAGTTTTTGTTCCCTAGAGATGATAGTAGAGCAGACTGAATATTGAAGTCTTCCTGAAGATAATAAGGAAGCAAATCGGAAAGTTCAGTTTTTGTTCCCTAGATAGAGGAGCAGACTGTAGATTGAAGTCTTCCTGAAGATAGTAAGGAAGTAAATTGAAAAGTTCAGTTTTTGTTCCCTAGAGATAATAGTGGAGCAGACTGAATATTGAAGTCTTCCTGAAGATAGTAAGGAAGCAAATTGGAAAGTTCAGTTTTTGTTCCCTAGAGATGATAGTGGAGCAGACTGAAAATTGAAGTCTTCCTTAAGATAGTAAAGAAGCAAATTGAAAAGTTCAGTTTTTGTTCCTTCGAGATGGTAGAGGAGCAAGCTGAAGATTGAAGTCTTCCTGAAGATAGTAAGGAAGCAAATTGGAAAGTTCTGAATTCTTATTTCCTCGACGTTCCAGTGGAGTAGGTTGAGATTACAAATCCCGTCTCCCTGAGTTAACAATGAGGATCAATTATTATTCCTTTGAAGTTTCAGTAGAGAAGATAGAGATTAAATCTCTTCTCCCTGAATTCTCATTTTCTCGACGTTCCGGTGGAGTAGGTTGAGATTACAAATCCCGTCTCCCTGAGTTAACAACGAGGTTACATCCTTAATTCTCTGAATTTTCAGTAGAGAAGATGGAGATTACAAATCTCTTCTCCCTGAATTCTTATTTCCTCGAAGTTCCTGTGGAGTAGGTTCAGATTACAAATCCCGTCTCCCTGAGTTAACAACAAGGTTACATCCTTAATTCTCTGAAGTTTCAGTAAGAGAAGATGGAGATTACAAATCTCTTCTCCCTGAATTCTTATTTCCTCGAAGTTCCCGTGGAATAGGTTGAGATTACAAATCCCGTCTCCCTGAGTTAACAATGAGGATGAGTCCTTATTTCTTTGAAGTTTCGGTAGAGAATATGGAGACTATGAATCTCTTCTCCCTGAATTCTTATTTCCGCGAAGTTCTCGTGGAGTAGGTTGAGATTACAAATCCCGTCTCCCTGAGTTAACAATGAGGATGAGTCCTTATTTCTTTTAAGTTTCGGTAAAAAGATGGAGACTATGAATCTCTTCTCTCTGAATTCTTATTTCCTCGAAGTTCCCGTGGAGTAAGAAGTAAATCAAAGAAATCATTCTGGTGATCCCTGAGTTTATAATGATCAGATTGAAGAAAGTAGATTTGACATTCCTGAAGTTGCAGGAATCAGATCGAAGACATCAGTCTGGTGGTCCCTGAATTTGTAGGGATCAGATTGAAGAAAGCAGTTTTGACATTCCTGAAGTTGTAGGAAGCAGATCGAAGACATCAGTCTGGTGGTCCCTGAATTTGTAGGGATCAGATTGAAGAAAGTAGTTTTGACATTCTAGAAGTTGCAGGAAGCAGATCGAGGACATCAGTCTGGTGATCCCTGAGTTTGCAGGGATCAGATTGAGGATAGCAGATTTGACATTCCTGAAGTTGCAGGAAGCAAATCGAAGACAGAAGATCTTGCCTTTACGAAGTTGCGATGAAGCGATCACTACAAATCTCATTTTCAAGGTTACGATGAAGTGGATCAAAGTAACAAGATGCACGATGGATGGGAGCGACGCTACCTGAAGAAGAGCACCTGAAAAGTCAAGACTCGGCGAGATCGGGCAACATTGGGCTTCTTTAAGTCTTTGCTCCATTCTCGTTACTCGATAATGAGCAAAGAGGGGCAGCTGTACGAAGCCTAAATTGCCCGACCCATATCAGTCCCAACCTAACCTAACACAAACCCTAGCCCACAGAAGCCCAAAACCAAAGCGAAAAAAAAAACAAACCCTAGCCCCAAGTGGCGCCGTCCCATCTGCTTTTGGCCACTTGCCTCTACCTTCTGGCCACTCGCCCACGTGCCTCTGCCACCGCCATGACACAAAACAGAAAGAAAGCAAACAAACAAGTAGAAACATAAGCCATTTTGTACGGTATTTTTTTTATTCGGCTATATAAAGCCCTCAAAAGTCGATTGTAACGGGGGGATGTTCCGGATTCGAAAAAAAACAAAATACGAACCTTCAGCAATCAAAACAAAAAAAAAGGAGCATTAAGGTTTATTCCGATTTTGTTTCTTTATTATCATTTTCTGCTTATTTATTTATTTATTTATTTTATTATTTTAAAACTTTTACAAATTAAAAAACGGAAGAGAAGGGAAAGAAAGTTTACCTGAACCCCGGGGCGTGACGTCGGAATCCCTTCCCCCGTTGCCGGAGCCGAGCCCAAAGGCGAAAAAGGGCGGGTTTTGTTCTTCCCTCAGATTCTTGGGAGGCGCCGACAACGAGAGCCTTCTGGGGTCTTCGAGCAGGGCGCTAAAGCCCACCTCCACGCGATGTCGGCCACCAGATATGGTGGTGGTACGACGGATCATCGGAGGGAGCCCGTTCGCCGAGAGAGAGAAGAGATGATAGGAAGAAAGAGTTTGGGGGCTGCCATTTTTTTAAAAAATGTTTTAGGGTTAAAATGTTTTTTTCTCAGAAAACTTGGCCCTTTAAAACATTGAGCAAAACGGCGCCGTTTGGTGCAAGAGTAGCCACGCATGTTCCCTTAAAAGGGAGATTTGCGCGAATGGTCCCTCTCCTTCACTGTCCCGCGCGATTAAGCCCTATTTTGTGTTTTTTGATTCTTTCAAATTTGACCCTCAAGTTTTATTTTGTTTTTGATTTGGTCCCTAAAGCTGCCAACTGGGTATGCACATGGAGGGATGGGGATATTTTTCAATTGGCCCCTCTTGCTTTAAGCGTGCCATATCTTGATCCCTAACAACTTTTTTATTTATTTCAAATTAGACCCAAAATTCTGTTTCAAACTCGATTCGATCCCTTTTTAGCCAATTTGCATTTTTTTTTCTTCTTTTCTTATTATTATTATTTGGTATTATTACTATTATATTATTATTATTATTTTACTATATTATTATTATCATTATTTTTTACTATCATTTGTTTATTATTGCTATCTATTATTATTATGTCTACTACTATTATTTTTATCATTTTGTTATATTACTATTACTATTATTATTATTATTATTATTATTATTATTATTATTATTATTATTATTATTATTATTTGATTGTATTTAGTATTGTTGATACTATATTATATTTACCATTATTACATTTATTATTAATATTAATATTATGATTACTATTATTATATTTATTACTTTATTCAATTATTAATTTACTTTATTTTACCTTACTTATTTATTTTTCATATATATATTATTATTTCCATTATCGTTATTGGCATTATATTATTATTATACATAAATACTATTATTATCATTATTTGTTTTTTATATATATTTATGTATTTAAATTGTTTATTATTATTATTATTATTATTATTATTATTATTATCGCTATTATTTGTTATTTCTATTGTTTGTCATTATTTTCACATATCAAATTCATATACATATTTTATTTGTTATCGTGTTTATTTTTATCCTTTACCATTACCATTATTATTATTTTCATTAACATATCGTTATCCACATGACCATTTCATTTCGACAATATTATTGCTTTCTCGTTAGCTTTAACCATCGCTATCATCATAGTTATATATATAAATATATATATTGTTAGTTTACTACTACTATATTATCGCATATGTGTTTTACTATTTGTTTATTATGCTTCTTCTTGTCATGATATTCATACACGTATAAACATATTTTATCGACTTACTATTACTATATATGTATGCGTTACTATTATCGTTACCATTGTTCAATCTTATCATTATTATTATTACCATTATATAACATCTTTATTATCATTTGTTTAGTATTGTTATCCATCATCACTTGTCATCATTATTGTTATCAATCATCCTTTATTTGCATTATTATTGCTATTGCAATTTTTCAATAATCTCGCTAAATAAAATACATTTTATGAAATCGTCCTATTCTATCCAAAGATTCTTAAAGCAAGGCAATGTTTTGTATTTAGAGATTCAGTAGAATAGTGCCCTAACGTCTTTGGGTTGCGATTTTCATTTCACTAAATAATTAAACATCCTTCGGTCTAACTCCATAAAACACGAGACGATCTTGATTACGAGAGACTAAAACATCGTGTCCTAACGTACTGGATGTGATGTTTACATCTTTTCGGAGCAAAGAAATCTCGATTTTTGGCTCGGATACCTACACTTATTTTTAGCTTAAACACTATAAGATCAAAGAATATTTTACAAAACCACTTCATTTCGTCCAAAAGTTTTCAAATAAGGAAATGCTTATATGTTTAGAAATTCGAAAAATAGTGCCCTAACGTGCTGGGTTGTAATTTTCCGTTTGATTAAAATACTAAGCATCCTTTTAATAAATTTCACGAACTCCGAGATAACTTTGATTCAGAAGGCTTCGAATATCGTGTCCTAACGTATTGGATGTGATGTTTGCATCCTCTCGGAACAAAGAAATCTCAAATATCCTAATACCTTTTAAAGGATCCGTATTTTACAAATCTTTTCAAATTTCCGACATTAAGACACTAATTAATCATTTTGGTACCAATTTTGGGCGTATCGAGGGTGCTAACCCTTCCTCGTGCGTAATCAACTTCCGAACTCGTTTTCTGGATTTCGTAGACCAAAATCGTTGTTTTGATAAATCAAATTGTTTATTAAAAACAACCTTTTTACGAGGTGACCCGATCACACCTCAACAAAAAGGGATTGGTGGCGACTCCCATTTTTTTTCATTTTTAAAACCCAAAGTCGAACCCATTGTTGTTTTTAAAAAAAATGGTTACGACAATGTTTATACTTTCATTTTGTCGCCCAACTTCAATGTCTTTTTCATTTTGGTCACCCAAAAATATTTTTTTTTAATTGTTGATTGGATGACAAAAATAAAATTGTAAACATGAGGTAGCGTGTATAGTCAACCGCAATTAGAGAATTAATGCTTGGGTGACTAAAATGAAAACGCTTTAAAGATTGGTGACAAAATTGTAAGGATTTCATTTTGGTCACCCAAAATGAAAGCGCCCTAAAAGTTGGGTGAGTAACTAGGTAGTTTACCCTTTTAAATTTTTAGAAAGGGGTAAAATAATTCTTGACCCCTGAACTTGGCAATTAGATCTACTTTGGTAAATGTACTTTTTTTTGTCCACTTCGGTCCTTAAACTTGATAACTAAATCCATTGTGGTTATTGAACTCAAATTTTGTTAACATGTGATGATGTGACTAGTGTTACTAAAACGGAACTGGATTGAACAAACCGAGAACTAAATCAATATAATGGTTCAAAAAAAGGTTGAACTGGTTGACTAGAAAATTGTTTGAAATTGGTAAAAATTGAAAATTGAGAAAGAAAAAAAAATAGACAATTGAACAAGTTGAATTGGTTTAATATTTTTTTATTTTTTTTTTAGATTTTTATGAATTTTTAATTATTTATTTAATAATTGTTGGTCTGATGATCGAACTAGTTGAATTGAGAACTAATAGTTGACATGTTCAACTACAAAAGGAGTTCATGGATCGGGTCAGGTCGGGTTCAGGTTGAGCCTAAACATGATATTAGCACACTTTATACTTGCCTAAGCCCAGCTTGACCTGAAATACAAGCCTAAAAAATTTTGTGCAAACTCACCTATATTTGTAAATGGTCAACCTAAGCTTATTTTAGACTCGTCAGTATTATTTTAAAAAATAAAATATATATTCTATTATCTCAATTTAATACTTAATAATTTTATATATTTTATTTATTACATATTTTATGTAGTCATCTTAACATTTTTAATGGTTACATTGTAGGAGTATTATATATTTAGTGTAGATTTATTTTTTATGTGTTACAAATTACATAGTATATAAAAATAACATAATGTAGAGCATTACAAACTTAAAAAATAGGTCGGGCTTAAGCCTTAAACGTTCAAGCCCACTCCCAACCATATATTTTAAATGGGCCTAATTTTTAGCCCAAACTAAATTTTCAAGCTTAATATTTTTACCCAAACCCTCTTAAATTTCGAGTGAGCCTTCAAGCTTGAGTGAGTAGTTCGATCAATGAATAGGTCTATCAACCACTCTGATTATTAAAACACTGAAAATGACACTCTGAGGTTGTACCACATCATCACTTGAAAATTAAAAAAAACTCTCAAAGTGCTACATCATCAGCTTTTATATTTTTCAAGTTTAGGGACCAAATTTTTTGTTGTCAAGTTCAACTGTCAAAGTGAACCAAAAAAATAAAAATGCCAAAATGAACCTAGTTGCCAAGTTCGAGGGCCAAAAATTATATTATCCCTTTTAAAAATAAGTAATTGCTTTATTAATAAATAAAAATATATCTATTGAATTTTTACAAATTACTAGCACTGTTATTAATGTAACACTATTTTACAATTCCTAATTGTATACATGAACAATTATATTTATCAAATATAAAATGCTAATGAGGCATTGATTGTGTTAGCGAGTTTGAGGCTCCAAAACTTTGAGTGTTCAAGTTTCACCCTATATAAATCATGTGTAAGCTTTATTTATATTTATTATGACTTAAATCCCAACTTGTATAGGTCTTGTCTAGAATTATTTTGATCTAAGTTATGTTCAATTTCATTATTTGCAATGATTATTTTTATTTGTAATCATTTGGATGTATTGTATCTATAATTGTCAATCGGTATTGTTGATATTGACAATTGACGTGAATGAGATAGTTATAGATATGAGTGGTCGATTCCCCTTAAAGAGTGGAAAGTCGTCTATGAAGGAAGAACGAGAACAAAGAGAGTGTAACACCCCAAACCCGGCCCAAACACTACAACCGGATCTGGCATGTCACTAAGGAGCTTGTATAAAACATGTCGCATTCTTGGAAAACAATTATCGAGTTTAAATATTTACACCGAAAAACTTAATAATTTAAGAATCTGTTTAAGTTTAAATTTAAATGATACCTTGGTGAATTTTAAATAAAACCGAAATTTACTACATGTCTTAGCTTAATTTAACATAAAGTTTAAGTATCTAATGATAAAACCCAACGTAAAACCCAATACAAATATAAAACTAGTGGCCCATGGCCTTATTACAATGAAATTTAAAACCCATTAATTAAATATACTAAAAGTAAACATTAAAGTAAAGTCTTCTGCTGGATTAAAATACTCTCTCGCATGGCCACCTTGCGCTCCTCTCCAGCCCTGTCCATTGCACTAGGTGCTACCTGAAAGTTTTTAAATAATAGGATGAGTCACGAGACTTAGTGTGCAACCCTCATGCACCATTAGATTTGGGCCTTAGCCCCACAGAACAGAATAACATAACATAATATATATGAAATATGCAAAGCCCAACCCAAATCCTAGGTTTCCATCCGCTACACACCACCCTTACTTGCTAGTCACACCATTGGGGATTTCTACAATCAACCTACACTGCTACACACCACTGATGGCAGTCATGCTGCTCATCGTCAGATCATGGCCATAGCCACTACAATAGGTCATGGCAAGAGCCACTACAACAGGTTACGGCATAAGCCACTACAACAGGTCACAGTATAAGCCGCTACAACAGAACACTTCCCCTTTCACCAAACCCAACCCTATGCAATCACAGAAATCGACATACTTATCACATATGTCATCTTAACAGGAACATTCACTTAGGAATGACAGGGATCACTAACCTGGTGATTCGCTTTTACCCTCATTGGGTCTCAACCATTATGCCGGGATTTCAGCATTTATCAGAATATAACAGAATTTATAAACATATTTTTAACAGGCAATCTAAATGGTGTGGAAGTGTTACACACCTGATATCGCGTAGTCCTATATTCTTAGCCAATATCCTTGCTGTCTGGATCTACTACCCTCAGTCTATAACCTTGCTCAAAAGCCAAAAAAACACGAAGATTTGGCCTCTCCCACAATCGGTCAAGGGTTAATAAATCCCGAATTTACACGTTAAAAATTAGTAGATCTCATTACCTTGAAATTTCGAAAGTAACACAATTCGAGTGTTACTGAATTTTGACTTAGAGATCTAAGCGATAGACTCCCCTTCAGATCCCAGAATGCCGCAAATGAAAGAAAAAACTCAAGATTAGTTCCATATAGCCATTCGGCTATGGCCTCCAAAAGTCGAAAAAGGATCGAAAGATAACCCAAATCGGTACTTACCTCTTCTGAAAGTTTCGGCTATCCCTTGAAAAAGATTCGGCAATCATAGAAGATTAGAGATCTAGAAGTTTCAGCTTTTTAAAGAAAATCCCGAAAAGATGAACAAGAGAGGACTGATGTGTTTTCGGCTTTTGGAAGAACAAAGAATTGAAGAGATGGCCAAGAGATTCGCCAAGGAATATTAAAGAAAAAGAAAGTGATTGCAGGGTTTGACAATTAATAAGACCTCGAAGTTTAGGTTTACGACGGAAAAGCAAAAGAAGAAGAGATGCTTCCAAAGAGAGAAAACTAGAGGCGTTACTACATGAAAAATTAGGCACACCCTCGCCTATCTTGAGCCGATTCTCTCCCCTCCGAGTTTGATTTTCGCCAACTCTAGCATCTGGATGAGCTTTCATCTTTTCCTTATCCTAATCATAACTCACATCCAAAAGAGTCCTACATCACACCACTCCTTCCCCCTTTATCAACTTAATATCCACCTAATTTAAAACACCAAAATCCCTAAAATTTTACCTTGTTGCAGTCCCTACTGCTCCCTTTGAAGTGCCGAAATTTGGCCCTATAACTTGGGCTTCAAGCAACCAAAATTTGGGCCCTCCTCATGCACTAGTGACGCCCCATCTTCCTTCCTTGTGGCGCCACCTAACTCTGGAGCCCAAGCCCAAATTGACATTTTTAATATAGATACCTACCCTTAAACTTTATAATGACCAACCAGAATATTCTAACTGGGGTCTCGGCCCAATCTTAAGACCAATTAGTACATCAATTCTCAATTTAACATATTTAAGCACAAAATGCACAGGCCCATAAATACAGGATGTTGCAGTTCTACCCCCCTTAAAATAAATTTTGGCCTCGAAATTTACCTGATCAAAAGAGATGGGGATACTGCTGTCGCATAACATCCTCTAGCTCCTACGTCGCCTCTTCTGCTCCGTGATTTCGCCACAGAACTTTGACCAAAGGGATGGACTTTCTTCTCAACACTTTTACGTCTCGATCCAAGATTTGCACTGGTTCCTCCTCAAAAGACAAATCCGGCCTTACTTCAATCTCTTCCACTGGCACAATATGCGATGGATCAGAACGGTAACGTCTTAGCATCAAGACATGAAACACGTCATGTATCTATTCTAATTCTGGTGGCAACTCCAAACGATAAGCCACTGGGCCCACACGTTCTAGTACCCGATACGGCCCAATAAACCGTGGACTTAACTTACCCTTCCGTCCAAACCTCATTCCCTTCTTCCATGGAGATACCTTTAAAAAGACTTGGTCTCCTACTGCAAATTCCACCTCCTTCCGCTTTAGATCCATATAAGATTTCTGCTGATCAGACGCTTCCTTCAATCGAGCCCGTATTAACCTAACTTTCTCCTCCGTTTTTGAAACTAATTCTGGACCCAACACCTGACGTTCACCTTACTCCGTCCAACAAGTTAGGGTACGACATCTCCTTCTATATAACGCTTCATAAGGCACCATCTGGATACTAGTTTGATAACTATTATTGTATGCGAATTCCGCCAAAGGTAAATACTCCTCCCAACTACCCCTGAATTCCATGATGCAACCTCTTAACATATCCTCCAGGATTTGGATTACCCTCTCAGACTAACCATCGGTCTGCGGATGAAAAGCGGTACTAAAGTCTAACCTTGTTCCCATTGCTTGATGAAGATCC
This sequence comes from Gossypium rotundifolium, assembly GCA_025506655.1. NCBI lineage: Eukaryota > Viridiplantae > Streptophyta > Magnoliopsida > Malvales > Malvaceae > Gossypium > Gossypium rotundifolium. The sequence continues at coordinate 13,680,906 of CP106729.1, read as the reverse complement.
TTCCAGAATCGGGATGTGAACCTAGGGTCCATATCCGATATGATCGACACCGGTACATCATGCAATCTCACCACCTCAGCCACATACAACTTAGCCAACTTTTGCAAAGAATAGTTGACTCGAACCAGTATGAAGTGAGTCGACTTTGTCAAACGATCCACAATCACCCAAATCAAATCCTTCTTAGTGGGCGTAAGGGGTAACCCACTAACAAAATCCATCGCGATCATTTCCCACTTTCACTGCAGAATCTTGACCGGCTGCAACAACCCCAAAGGCAACTAGTGTTTCGCTTTCACCTGCTGGCACGTCAAACACTTACCCACGAATTTCGTTACCTCTCGCTTCAGACCTAGCCACTAAAATTGCTCTTGTAAATCTCGATACATCTTAACTCCTCTAGGATGCATAGCGTATGGGCTACTATGCGCCTCCTGAAGAATCATCTGCCTTAACTCCACATCTTTTGGCATACAGACTCTCTTATGAAAACACAGAACTCTATCACAATTCAAGCTATGGTCCTCTCCTTCACCATTCTGCACTTGCTGAATTTGAGTACTCAAGACATCATCCAAAAGTTACTTCTTTTTTATCTGTTTTGTCCACATAGGTCTTAGTTGAAGTTCAGCTACCAAACTACCATCCTCATACAGGCTAAGATGAGCGAACATCGCCCTTAACTCCACTATCGCCTTCCTACTCAACGCATCCGCCACTACGTTAGCCTTACCCGGGTGGTACTTAATCGAGCAGTCATAGTCCTTTAACAGCTTGATCCACCTTCTCTGCCTTAGGCTCAACTCCTTCTGAGTGAGGAGATACTTCAAGCTCTTGTGGTCAGTATAAATAACTGACTTCTCCTCATACAAGTAGTGTCTCCAAATCTTTAGAGCAAACACTACTGCCGCCAACTCTAGATCATGCGTAGGGTAGTTCAACTCATGCGGTCTTAACTGTTGAGACGCATACGTGACCACCTTTTCATCTTGCATCAACACACACCCTAAACCTGTGTGTGACGCATCATAGTAGGCGGTAAATTCTTTTCCCGCCTCAGGTTAGATTAATACTGGTATTTTTGTCAAGATTCTCTTCAGCTTCTCAAAACTCTCCTATTGTTTGTCAGTCTACACAAACGATACTCCCTTCCTCAACAACTTAGTTAAATGTGTCGCTATTGACGATAACCCTTCAACAAACCTTCTGTAATACCCGGTCAATCCTAAAAAACTTTGAACTTTCGTCGCAGACTTCGGCGATTTCCAATCCAATACAGCTTCCATCTTCTGAAGGTCCACCTTAATTCTCTCTGCGGAAACCACATGCCCTAAGAAGGTCACTTCCCTTAACCAGAACTCACACTTGCTGAACTTAGCGAACAACTACTTCTCCCTCAGGATTTGCAACACCATCAGAAGATGTGCATCATGCTCCTCCTCAGACTTGGAATATACCAGGATATCGTCGATGAACACAACGACGAACCGATCAGGGTATGGCTGAAATGCCCCGTTCATCATATCCATAAATGTCGCTGGCGCATTCGTCAACTCGAACGGCATCACCAAGAACTCATAATGTTCGTACCGAGTCCGAAACACCGTCTTATGAATATCTCCTTCTTTTACCCTTAACTGATGATATCTCGACCTTAAGTCAATCTTAGAAAAGACCGAAGCTCCCTTGAGCTGATCGAACAGGTCGTCGATCCTTGGCAGTGGGTACTTATTCTTAATTGTTAGCTTATTTAGTTGACGGTAGTCCACGCACATACGCATGGATCTGTCCTTCTTCTTCACAAATAAGACTGGAGCTCTCCAAGGAGACACACTCGGTCGAATAAACCCTCGATCCAACAGTTCCTGGATCTGAGCTTTGAGCTCCACCAGCTCCTTCGGCACCATTCTGTATGGAGTAATAAACACTGTGACTGTACCCGAAAGTAGCTCTATTCTAAACTCCACTTCACGATCCGGGGGTACTCCTGACAACTCCTTCAGAAAGACATCCGCGAAATCATTGACTGTTCGAACCTCATCGACAGTCACCTCCTTAGCAACCAAAGTATTGATAACGGCTAGAAATGTGCTACATCCCTTCCGGATCATCTTAACAGCTTTTAATGCTGATACTACGTTGGACAGATAGTTCCTTCTTTCTCTTAACACAACCACCTCCCCGCCTTCCGGGGTACTCAACACTATAGGCTTAGTTCCACAGTCCAACTTAGCACGATGCTTAGTCAACCAATCCATTCCTAAGATAAGGTCAAACTCTCCAAACGGTAACTCCATTAAGTCTGCCGGGAACACTACCCCTTGAGTCTCTAAAGGTACATTCCTAAACAGTTTGTCCACTACCCTAGATTGTCCTAATGGGCTAATCACAGTCATTTTCCTAGTGGTTGTTTTAGAGTCTATACTTAGGGTCTCAGATACTGAACATGCAACATAGGAGTGGGTCGACCCAATATCAATCAAGGCAAGAAAAGGGTTATCAGCAATAAGAAACGTATCGATTATAACATCCGGTGCGTCACCATTCTCCCGTCGGTAAGCTGCATAAACTAGACTCAACTGCCTCGCGTCTACATTACCTGCACCCCTACCAGGTGCTCCACGACCCCGACCAGACCAATTTCCTCCTCTGGCTACGCCATGGCCCCTTGGTCCAAGCTGACTACCTCTCCTAATTTGATCAGAACCTCATCCCATCGGCTGAACCTGATCTACCTGTGGACAGTCCCTAATCATATGATCCGTGGATCCACACCTAAAGTATCTATCGGTGCTCTTTCTGCACTCCCTATAATGCATCTTTCCACACAAAAGACATGATCGATTCTAACCCGTCGGAACACGAGCTGGCCCATCAGACCTAGGCCTTTTCTGAAAATTCTTAGATGGTCCTGACGGCCCAAAACTTCTTTATTCCTACCCTGATCCTTATCTCTCTCTTGTCTTTCAGTCTGCTTTACCTCCTCAGCTATCTTAACTTTCTCAACAAACATAGCAAAGTCCCTCTCTCGCTGTGGTGCTATCAATACCCTTAACTCATTCCTCATTCCATCCTTGAATCACACACAACGTTCATATTCAGTCGCTACCATTCCTCTAGCGTAGCGGCTCAAGCGTAGAAACTCTGCCTCATATTCGGCCACAGATTTACTTCTCTGTACCAAATTCAGAAATGTCTTCCTCTGTGCATCCACATAGCTGGCCCCAACATACTTTCCCTGAAATGACTCCTTAAAGTAGTCCCAATCAATCCAGTCTGCGGTCGTACCCTCCTTCACCGTGAGCCACCACTGAAAGGCCTCGTCTCGGAGAAGAGACACGACCTCTTTCAACTTCTCCTCTACCGTGAAGTCTAGGTTATCCATTATACGTTTTACTGCCTCCAACCAATATTCAGCTGAACTCGGGGCTATACTAGAGACTCCCCTAAATATTTCTGTCCCGTTGTTTCTAAGTCTCTCTGGCACCAATTTTTAAACTCCTGTGCTCATACCAGCCTCAGCCACTCTTTTTAAAACCCTTAGTACCACCTGCGACACCACATCCTCTCCGTCTGTCTGATCCTAAAATTCTACCTCAGCAGTGGTGGAACCGGTATCTCATTCTCGGATCCATGGCCAGATTCTACGGGTTCTGACACGATCATCCTACCCCTACCACGACCACGCGATGGACGTCCACGACCCCTTGAACTCATTCTTCCGATTAGCGTTTATCTGATTAGAAATTTTATGATTTATTAGTTTTTCTTCCACTGATTAACCACGAACAGTCTTATGAATAGTAGCTTTAAGAGTAGTTTTTTCAAATTCGCAATTATGTCTCGAAATTCAGTCTCAAGTCTACTACCCTAATTCGGAGAATCACATACATTCACAATCAGCATACAGAGGCATTCACAAACTTACGTTCATCACCTAGGGGTATTTTCGTCATTTCACTACCCAAGGGTATTTTTGTAATTTTAACCTACAAGGGTATTTTTGTAATTTTCCAAAATAAAGTTTCGGGTGGTTTTGCGAAATAAGGGTATTTTGATAATTTTGCAAATTTAGGGGTATTTCGGTAATCTTACAAATTCGGGGGTATTTTAATAATTTTTTTGTAAATCAAGGGTGTTTTAGTCATTTTACAAATCAGGGGTAATTTGGTAATTTTACAAACCTAGGGTAATTTTTACGATCAAGGGTAATTTGGTGATTTCAAAACTAGGGTTTACTTTAGGATTTTACAAAACAGGGTGGTTGGTCCCTTTCGGGTCTTAATTATAAGTTTTGGCCTGTCAACACTTCCTTATGGTTAGGGTGAACAGTCACTACGCACCAGATAGGATTCTAGCGAAGAAGAGGTGAGTCACTAGGACTGCTTAAATACCAAGCTTTCTCTGTATCCAATCCTAGATATGCGTATGCCTGTTGCCACACCCTAACACGGCGACTGGTTCACAGGATTTGTTTGGATAGATTAAGTCTTATGAAATTTAAGAAGTTGTTTAGGCTAAGCTTATAGTCCATCAAAGTCAATTTAAACTAATCTCCGTCCCATACAACCCATCAAGCCCTCACATATACCACACAATGGTTCAGAATACTTACAGCGGACTTGGTAGAGACGCAGTGCCATCTTGAGCTAACAAACACATAATGGCCAAAATTGACCCTAATCGAACGATGGTTTCGGGACCACGAATCCGAGCCCGATAAATATTTAAATATCATATTTAGTGTTTATTTTATATGAATTTATATGTGTGAAAATTTCAGTAGAAAAATTTTATAGTTTGAGTATCGAATTTGATAAAAGGACCTAATCGCGTAAAAGTAAAAGTTACAAATTAAAGTATAAAGTGTTAAATTGAGTGTGGCTTTTAAATAGGGAGTATTGAAATGGTAAATACCCCATTTTAAGGGTTAGTGGCGACCATGGACAAGTTTGTCCATAAGTTAAAGTGTTTGATTATTTTAATTAAAAGGTTGGTTTAGTAATTTGGTAAAAAATTTATTATATGTTAAAATAATCAAGAAAAGGAAGCCATCATCTTTTTTCATCCATGGCGATTGTGAAGGAAAGAAATAAGCTTTCAACCCTTTAAAATTTCGGCACTTTGAAGCCAAAAATCTAAGGTGAGTTTTAGTTAGTTTTGATAAATTTTACGTTTTGAGATTGTTGCTAAAACCGTAATCCAACCCATGTTGTAATTTTTGAATCTAAGCATGTTTGATGTTTGGCCATTGTTGTATTCATGTGGTTTTTGATATTTGATGATTTTAGATGAAAGATATGTAAAGGATTAATATGTTTTGTGTTGGAAGTTTTGATGAAATTGAGTTTTAGGGCTAAATTGTAAAAATAAATTTTTAGAGGGCCTATTTGCAAAATAAATGAAATGTGAGGACTTGTAAGGCCCCTAGGAACATTCGCCCTTTCATAGTTTTGGCTAATTTGGTGTATTTTGTGTGTTATGCAAATAGGACTAAATTGCAAAGTTGTGAAATTCTAGGGTAAAATAGTAATTTGCCCATTTATGTGCTTAGGGACTAAATTGAGATGAATTGTGGTTGAATGAGCTAAACTTTAATGTGTTTTAGATCAAGAGCAAAGAAAAGCGGAATTAGGCAGGGAAAGTCGAAGGTTCTCGAATAAGCGATTCACATGCGGACTATCGACAACCGAGGTAAGTCCTTAAGCAAGTATAGATGATAGAATTATTATGAATGTACTAAGTGATGTTATTAAATAAAGTTTTCTATAAACTCTTATGTTAGCGAATGTGAAAGTATTGGTATGGGATTGGTTGAAATTTTATATAAGTGATAGTGAATTTGAAATGAAATGTTGTTATATCTCTAAATGAGTTGGCATGTTAAAGTGACTTGAATAATGTGTGTTTTATGCTATTTTGGGCAGCATTACTGTAAGGTGTATAAGTTGGTGATGACATATTCGGGCTTCGTGCCTAGCAGCTTAGCTTGTGCTTAGTCTTAGGTGACATATTCGAACTTAGCCTAGCATATTCGCCTTGTCTTGGGTGTTTGATTTCGGGCTTTAATGCCTAGCAGGCTTTATGGCGGTGATGTGTTTTACCAAGGAGAAACCAAATTGTGGTTCAAGGTAAATCGTAACTAATGTGCTTAGTAAAGGCTCAAATAAGTAAGTAAGGTTTGATATGTTTTAATGTTGCTAGAGTTTATTTAATGCCATGAGTACGATGATATGTATATTGAGATTACGATTGATGTACACAAGTATTATGTGACTGAGTTTGAGCTTGAATGTGCTATAATGAATATTTGGTTTCCTAATAGTAGTGCTAAAGGTGTAAGAAATTTTAATATGATAACATGGTTGAGATAAATGATTTAAATGATTAAGTAATTGAATGTAGTATCATTTTGAGCTTGGGACTTCTGAAGCTAGTAAGCTTCTTGTGTGTGTGTTTTGTCTACCTTTGTTTTATAGATCTTGAATCGAACTACAGTGCTCGAAGGATCATCCGTGAAGTCAACCACACTATCTACTTTCTTTTGGGTATTGAAAACTTGGTTTGTTATTTAAAAGGGCATGTATAGGCTAGATTGAACCATATAACTAATGTTTTGTAATAGTGTAAATATGCTAGCCATGCGAAAATGGCTAACTATTTTGAGATAACTTGTTTCGTGTTTTGATGATATTGTTTGATCATGCCATGAACTATTATTTATGCTTGATTATGGTTTAATCATGTGTGAGAGTGGTATTATTATTTGTGCATGTTAGATTATGATAGGATAGACTTATTAATTGGTTCATGCTGATGAGCTTAATATATGGTATATACATTGATAATGTTGGATTCATGATTGACAAAGTATTAGATTCTTATTATTGAGTATATGGTATAGTATATGTTATGTATTGAGATTATCTTGGAAGACCGAATATGTAGTTAAGTGATTGATTTTGTGTATGTATTTTAAGAAGGAGAAATGGTATAATTTGGCATGATAATGAGGTAAAATGATGGATATGTATTTGATTGAGTATTGGCTATATAAGCTTGGTTGCTAAATGATATGTAAAGAATATGTTTCATGACTATTTTGTTGTGAAACAGTTTTAGTTACAACAGTGATGTGATTTTGAAAATCACCAAAAATAGGAGAAATTGAATTAGAAAGTGAATAAGACATAGAATTAAAGTTTATTATGTCTATTTTGATATGAAAGGAACAAGTTAGGCAAAAGGAATTATATATAATGAGATATTTAAGTTTTAGTGAGACTTGTCCTGAATGAATTCGTGAGTCCTTTTTCTGTCTTAGAAAAATTGTTAAAATTGTACAAAAATAATTATGGAGTATAGTTTATATGTTTAGAATCCTTAATGAGTCTATTTTTGATTGGAATATAAAAGGACATTATTGAAATTTTGTGCAGTGAGATAACTGAGTTTTTGTAAAGATAGGTCAGAATTATCAAACAGTGAAATAAGGGTAACTTTGATGAATAAACTGTACAAATTGGCCACATGAAAATTCTGGAAAAATTATGGTAAAAGTTATATGAGTCTAGTTTCAATAAAAATTTACGGATCTAAATTTTGAGTTTTGTAACTCGAGTTATGGTAAATTTAGTCAGCCTGATGCAGTTGGACAGCTTTAAATTTTCATGCCCCAAACTAGTAGTCAAGATTAGTAATGCCCCATACTCGACTCGGCAAGGTTTGGGTAAGGGTGTTACATTTTATTAATATCGAGCTACGGTTTAGTCGATTCTAGGACTACCATAGTATGTAAGAGTCTAGCTATACATGCCTTTAAATTGTATATATGATAGTGTGGTGACTTGACAATTTCGATTGTATTTTATATAGTAAATGGATTACGATCCCGATAGAGCCGTAGCCGATGATGTGGAGAGTGTCGCTACTGGTCTCGCACATGGATCGATGCCACTAGACTCTCAACCAGATTCGGGTAACCACGAGGAGAGGCTAAACAAGCCTTCTACCAAATGATGAATGAATGGTTTACCCAGTTTGTTCGAGAATAATCCAGCAGTACAACAACCTCCACCCCGAATAATCCAACTCGGTACCTTTAGCACTTCGATGATAGATCCAATGAGATCTATAGGCCTCCTGTTGATAAAATTAGGAAATTTGGGGCGAAGAATTCAAGGCTAATGATGATGATGATGCGAGCGAGGTGAAATGTGGCTTGATAACACTATTCGGTACTTGATGAGCTCTCTTGCACTCGCATTTAATGTTTGAAATGTGCTATATCTTTGCTTCGGACACCGCCTATCACCGGTGGAATACACTAGTATCAGTGGTTCCAAAATAAAAAGTGACATGGGATTTCTTCCATAATGAATTCCGCAAGAAATATATCAGCCAGAGGTTCATCGACCAGAAACGTAAAGAATTTCTTGAACTAAAACAGGGGCAAATGTCGTTGGTGAATATGAGCGAAAATTTGTCGATTGAGCCGATATGCCCGGAGTGTGTATCTGAAGCCATTATGTGCAAAAGGTTTGAAGACGGTTTGAATGAAGATTTGAAGTTACTAGTTGGCATTCTTGAGATCAAAGAATTTGTGACACTAGTTGAGCGAGCTTGCAAAGTCAAGAGCTTGGGAAAGAGAAAAGAAAGGTGAGACGAAGCTAGAGACACCCGTAAAAGATCGTCGGGTAAGAATTTTCATTCCACATCTAAAAGGTTTAGAGATGACTTGATCGACACAAAGCTACTTGATTCATTTAGGCGTGATCGACCTCCGTGGGTTCCCGAGCTACCTCGATGGCTAGTGTTGGTAACGTCCCACGAATCGAGTTGAATGCAAACATTGTGGAAAATGGCATCCCAGGAGTTGTAGAGTTCGTGGACCGGTCTTGTTTTAAATGTGGATCCTCGGACCATTTTATTCGAGAGTGCCCGATGTTAATCGAGTCGAATACTGACCGCGAACTTTAGACCAAGTAGTGCATCGATGCAGGCGAGACCACCCAAACATTCGGCAATGTAGGTGGTAGTCGAGAGGGACAAAGAACACAACAGATCGATCGAGGCTAGAGCTCCAAAGAAGAGCTTATGTTACTCGAGCTAGAGGATCTTTCTTCTCGGATGTCATTCTTGGTACTTTCACCCTTTATGATACTACCGTGATTGCATTGATTGATCTGGTTCGACCCATTCATATGTATGTGAAACTACGGTATTGATGAAGACTCGCCATTGAGTCTCTTGAGTTTGTGATTCGGTATCCAACCCTTTGGGTAGATGTGTGTTTGTTAATAAAGTGTATAAAAGTTGCCCATTGATGATTCGGGATTTTTGTTTCCCAGATTGATTTAATCTTTGTTGCCTTTCGATAAGTTTGATATAATTCGGAATGGATGGTTAACCGCATGATGCGATGGTGAATTGCAAAAGAAAGCTTATCGATTTGAGACACGAATGGTGAGATCATTAGAATCAAATCCAATGATTCGGTGGGTTTCCTACGCTTATATCATCGATGTTAGCTCAAAAGTATGTGAGAAAAGGGTGTGAAGCTTATTTGGCTTATGTCTTTGGATAATAAAGTGTACGAGCAGATTGAATCTGATCGATTGTATGTGAATACTCGGATGTGTTTCTGAAGAACTACCGGGTTTACCCCTATACGAGAGATTGAGTTTGGCATTGAATTAGCTCAGAACGACTCGATCTCAATAGCTCCATATCGGATGGCACCCATCTTGAGCTAAAAGAGTGAAAGCACGATTGCAAGAGTTAACAGATAGGGGCTTTGCACGACCAAGTTTCTCTCCTTGGGTGCACCATTCTTTTGTGAGAAAGAAAGATGGAGCGATGCGAATGTGTATTGATTACCGGCAACTAAATAAGGTGACTATAAAGAATAAGTACCGTTACCTCGGATTGATGATTTGTTTGATCGGTTGAAAGGGCTTGATATTTTCAAGATAGATTTGAGATCGGGTTATTATCGATTCTTGAGTCGAGATACTGATGTACCAAAGACGCATTAGGACGAGGTACGGACATTTTGAGTTTTTGGTAATGCCTTTTGGGCTTACTAATGCACTGCTATTTTTATGGATTTGATGAATCGGGTTTTAGGCAGTTTTGGATCGATTTGTGGTGGTATTTATTGATGACATATTGATCTACTCCAAAGATGAAGTTGAACACGCTGAACATTTGAGGTTAGTGCTACAAACTTTGCGAGATCATCAATTTGTATCTAAGTTTAGTAAGTGTGAGTTCGGATGAAAGAATTGACTTTTTGGGACATGTGGTTTCACATCGAGGCATTCGAGTTGATCCGAACAAAATCTCGGCTATACTTGATTGAAAGCCACCAAAAATGTTTACGAGATTGAAGTTTTACGGGACTTGCGGGTTACTATCGATGATTTGTGAAAGATTTTTCTATGATAGCAACCCCGTTAACAAAGCTACTGCAGAAAAATGTTCGGTTTGAATGGTCAGAAAAATGTCAGAAAAGTTTTGATCAGTTGAAAGCCCTTTTGATGAAGCTCGATATTAGTTCAAATGAATCGGGTAAAGAATTTGTTGTGTACTCGATGCTTCTTTAAATGGTTTGGGCTGTGTTTTGATGCGAGGAAGGCAAAGTTGTAGCCTACGCTTCAAGACAATTGAAGCCGCATGAAAGAAATTACCCTACGCATGATTTAGAGTCAGCAGACCATTGTGTTCGTGACCAAGATTTAGCGTCATTACTTATTTGGCGAGAAATGTCATGTTTACTCGGATCATAAAAGTCCAAGTATCTAATGACTCGAAAGACTGAATTTGAGACAACGCAGTGGCTAGAATTGTTGAAAGACTATGAATTGGTGATTGACTATCACGGGAAAAGCTAATGTTGTTGCGGATGCATTAAGTCGAAATCATTATTTGCTCTTCGTGCATTGAATGCACGATGGCTATGTCTAGTGATGGTTCGATCATAGCCGAAGTTCTGAGCAAGACCGATGTTTATTCAAAAATTTGTGATGCATGAAAGTTGACAAGAATATGATTGCTAAACGAACTCGATGTGAAAAAGGTGCAGAGTCGATTTTCGATTGATGCAAATGACTGCTTGAATTTTAAAAGCGAATATGTGTTCCAAAGAACTCGATTTGATCTGAGATGATTTTGAGTGAGGCTCATAGTGGCCGACTATCGATACATCCGGTAGCACGAAAATGTATAACAACTTGAAATAGCTTCTATTGGTGGCTCGGTATGAAACGAGATATATCTGAATTTGTTTCAAAGTGCCTAATTTGTCGACAAGTAAAAGTCGAGCATCAAGTGCCTTCCAGGTTGCTTGATAGATCATGATACTGAGTGGAAATGGGATAAAATTACAATGGATTTTGTATCCGGTCTTCCTATGACACCAAGTAAGAAAGATGCCGTATGGGTGATAGTTGATAGGTGACTAAATCACTCATTTTGTGCTTGGTTAAATGCAGATTTTTCACTCGATAAACTTGCCGTCGTAACCATTTTTTTGGAAGACGACAAAACGGGGTTCGACAATGGTTTTGAAAATAGGAATAAAACGGGAGTCGCCACCGACCATTATTTGGTGTGATCGGATCACCTTTATTTTAATAAAACATTTTGCTTTACTAAAACAGTGTTTTTGGTCCGCGAAGTTTTAAAAGTCGGGTCCGGGAGTCGGTTACGCAAGAGGAAGGTTAGCACCCTCGATACGCCCAAAATTGGTACCAAAATGATTAATTAGTGTCTTAATGTCGGAAGTTTTAAAAGGTTTTAAGATACAGATCTTCTAAAAAATGTTTGGATAATTAGGGCCAAAATTTTGAGATTTCTTTGCTCAGGAGGATCTGAACATCACATCCAAAGACGTTAGGACATGATGCTCTAAACCTTCGTAATCAAAGCTATCTCATGGTTTTGAAGTTTATCAAAAGGATGTTTAGTTATTTAGTCAAGCGGAAAATCGCAACCCAAAGACGTTAGGGCACTATTTCCCAATTCCTAAATACAAAACATTGCCTTTATTTAAAATCTTTGAGCAGTGTAGCGACTTTTCAAAATGCATCGTATGGGATTGAATTTAAGAAAAGGCTTGAGTCAAATTTTGAAATTTCTTTGTCCGAAAAGATATAAACATCACATCCATGCGTTAGGACACGATGTTTTAATCTCTCGTAATCAAAGTCATCTCGTGATTCTCAAAACTTTGTAAAAAAGGATGTTAAGTTATTTAGTCAATCGAAAAATCACAACCCAGCACGTTAGGGCACTATTTCTCGGGTTTCTAAATACCAAAACATTGCCTCATTTTGAAATTTTTAGATGAAATACGATAATCTTACGAATGATGTTTTGTTCAAAAATATAATATAAATCAAGGATAATAAATATGGATGTAAATATTATAATAAAAATACAAATGATAGTAATAATAATAATGATATTATAATAATACAAAGTAGTAATAAAATTGAAATAATAAATAAATAAGTAAAATAACGATGACAAGATAATAAAGATGAATACTTGAAATGAAAATAAAATAATAGCGATGATAAAAAGATAGGTACTAAAAATAATACATATAAAATAAATAAACTAATATACATACATAAAAATAATAGTAATGATAAGAATGATAAAACAGATAGCAATAATCACAATGAAATCAACACATAATAATAATGTATAAGATAATAATCTTAATCACAATAAAGAAATAAAATAATATAGAAATAAATAATGACACATATAATCGTGATAGTAAGTAATGATAGTGAACCAATGATACCAAATATATAATTAAGATAACAAGTAATAATAATAAGAATAAAACATGAGACAAAATAATAACAAAATCATAATAATAACAAATAATAATAATAAATAAGGTTGATGAGACAAAATAACAATAAAACATATACAAAAAAAAATAATAAGGGTAATAGCAATAGTGCAATAACAAAAGATTAAAAATATGGCATTATAATTAAAACAAGATTAAATTACATTAAAAATAAAAGTTTTGGGGTCAATTCAAAAATAAGTAAAAGAGAGAGGGGGCTATTTGTATGCGCGTGAAAGGAAGGGGGACCAAAACATCAATTAACCCCTTTTGTCAAAACGCATAGCAACAAGGGGGACTTAATTGTGAATCCGGGTAAATTATTGGGCTAAATTTAAATTACAAAGTCTTAATTGCAAAATTATAAAAATGCGGAGGGACCGCGCGCACAATTAACCCATTTTTTCGGCAAAACACGTGGATCCTAGGCGGGTCGAGTCGGTCGGATCGGGTCACGTCAAAACGACGTCGTTTTGGGGCTTAAGAGGCCTGCCCAAAATGACGTCGTTTTGGAGGCCTATTTAAAGGCCAAAATCTAGAAAAAAATCATTCTGATGTTGCTTCTAAAAAAAAAATTTTTCTGTTCTCTCTATTTTCCTCTGCAGGGGGGAATGGCCGATGGGGGTTCCGGCTGTGTTACATCTCCCGTGGCCGCTCTCACCGTATACCTGGGCTGGTAGGAAAAATAAAATTATTATTTTTTTATATTTTTTTTTAGGGAAAATGATATATATACATGTCTAAAAAAATACAATATATACCGAAATAAGAAAAGGAAAAAATAAAAAAATAAAATAAAAGAGAAGAAATAAACACTTTGAAAATGAAATCACCTCTGTTCTTGTTTTCGATTCTAATTCTTGTTTTATCTCTGTTGTGTTTGTATTGATTTTGCTTGCTTATTTTGTTGTTTTTTCGGATGTTTGAATCTGCCAGAAAACTCTTTTTGTATTCGGTAAAAAAAAACCCTCCCTACAATCTGTTTTTCGTGGGCTTTTATAGCCATTTACATGCATATTATTTTTTTATCTTTTATCCTGCTCTGGTCCTCTGTTGCGTGTTTGTTTCTTCTTGCAGGGCGTGGGGAGCAGGTGGAGGAGGCGACGGTGGCCGGTGGTGCAGGAGCACGTGGCGCAAGCGGCGGTGGATGTCGAGCGTCGAGGCGGGTGAGGCGCTAGGGTTTTCAGAAACCCTAGCAGTCTGAAATTTTTTTACTTTTGGGCCTTCTGGGCCGTTTTTTTTTTTGGGTCCTTTATTTTTATTTTTTATTTCTTGTTGTTTGGGTGGTGAAATGGGTGCATCAGATTGCCCTCTTTGCTCATTGTCGTATATCAAGCAATAGAGCAAAGACATAAGAAAGACCCATTTTGCCCTGGTCTTAGTGGGCCTTAACTTCTTTTAGCGTCTTTTCTTGGTAGCGTCACTTCGCCCACCGTATCTTGTTGCTTGATCCACTCCACCGATATGTGGCTTCAATCTACTCTTTCTTTGCGACTTCAATGGGATGTGACTTGTTTATTTTTGGTCTGTTCTTGCAAATTTAGGAATGTCTAAACTGCTATCTTCAATCTGATCCTTGCAAACTCAGGGATCACCAGATTGAGTCTTTGATCTGCTTCTTGCAACTTCAGGAAGGTCAAATCTACTTTCTTCAATCTGATCCTTGCAAACTCAAGGATCGCCAGACTGATATCTTCGATATGCTTCCTGCAACTTCAGGAACTTTAAATCTACTTTCTTAGATCTGCTTCTTGCAACTTCAAGAAGGTCAAATCGCTATCTTCGATTTGATCCTCGCAAACTCAAGGTCACCAGATGAATCTTTGATCCGCTTCCGCAACTTCGGAACGTCAAATCATTATCTTTCAATCTGATCCTTGCAAACTCAAGGATCACCAGACTGAATCTTTGATCTGCTTCCTGCAACTTTAGGAATGTCAAATCTGTTATCTTAGATCTGCTTCTTGCAACTTCAAGAAGGTCAAATCTGCTATCTTCGATCTGATCCCTGCAAACTCAAGGGTCACCAGACTGAATCTTTTATCTGCTTCCTGCATCTTCAGGAACGTCAAATCTACTTCTTTCAATCTGATCCTTGCAAACTCAAGGATCACCCGACTGAATCTTTGATCTGCTTCCTGCAACTTCAGGAACGCCAAATCTGCTTTTTGATCTGCTCCACTGCATACTCAGGGAGACGAGATCTGCTCAACCGTACTGTCCTCTTGAGGACGTAACCTGTAGAATGAATACATACTTATGCCTAATGACTAGGATGCCATGAGTATGATGAGTCAGAATGTTATGGGTATGATTCCTATTTAAGGTGTTATCACTCATTTGTCTGTCAAAGTTTTATCTTCGTTTCCCTCTCAGTGACCGCTTTCGCCTGAATGGCTTGCCCCTGTGGAAATTTCGAAACCTATTTTAGACCTTAAAACACAGGTCTGCCTTAACTCCTAGCTGTCTTCCCTGGGAGTCACAACTCCTACTTGAAGAATGTTCAACTTGGTTTGTTCGACTCTCGACCATTTAGGATTTTTGAATCTTTCCTTATCGAAAATTGGCCTGTCTTAAATTTTTTTTTTTTAAAAGTGACCAAGCAACATTATTTACCCTTGCCACAATTACTGAATCGAGCGAGAAACTTCATAGAAATGGTCTTTATTGAGACCCCTTTTCTCCAATGTCTTCATCTTGTGTTCATGGAAGTTCTAAACAAGCTGCTCGCTTTTGGCTTCTGTTTTATCTAGAGATTTCCAAAGTGATACGTGGAACTTTCTTTTGTGAAATCGTTAGTTCATCAATTTGTTTTTAATGCATCATGTTAATGATGGATAACGATGAGTCAATTTCAAAAGAATCAAGATGAATTTATCTATGAAACAAAGAAAATTGATTGGGGACATATCCCTCCCTTTTTACTGGAGAAAAGGACTCAAAATGGCAAAATAACAACATAGATCGACGCCTAGACATCGCCAATTGGGCTTCTATATACAAACTTCAAGAAGACTGCTCTGAGCCTGTCATGTGTTTAGAAGACTCGAAGTATTTTGTCGATGCCCCGATATGCAACGTACTTCCTCTTCTGTTGATTATGGCGCTGCGAGATCGCGACGTGTCCATTCAAAGTTTAAGCTGTCCTTTTCGGGTTTTCAACTCAAAAGCCCTTTGGTCTCAAGGTGCCCTTTTGTGGGTTTTCACCTTGGCCTCTCCGTTTTTTTTTTGAAGTCTCAAAGTGCCCTTTGTGGATCTTCACATTGGCCTCTTTTATTTTAAGCAAAGTATCTTTTAACTGAATCTGAGTTTACGGGATTGGGCAAGCTTTTCCCGTCCATCTCTGTCAGAATCAGTGCACCTCCCGAGAAAGCTTTCTTTACCACATACGGTCCTTCCCAGTTCGGCATCTATTTCCCTCTGTGGTCTTTTTGTATGGGAAGGATCTTTTTCAGTGCGAGGTCCCCTTCGTGGAATTCCCTTGGGCGAACTTTTTTATTGTAGGCTCGCATCATTCGCTTTTGGTACATCTGACCGTGACGGATAGCCTCAATCTCTTTTCTTCAATTAAGTTCAAGCGGTCATATCGAGCTTGGATCCATTCACTTCATCCAGCCACTTCCGACAATACTCGGAGAGAAGGTATTTCCACTTCAATAGGTAGGACTGCCTCCATCCCATAAACTAATGAGAAAGGCGTTGCCCCGGTAGAGGTTCGGACGGACGTTCGATAAGCATAAGTCGAACGGCAACTTCTCATGCCGATCTCTGTAAGTCTCGACCATCTTTCCCACTATCTTTTGATGTTTTTGTTGGTCGCCTTCGCCCCATTCATTTTTGGGCGTCTGGTGATGAATTGTGGTGTTTGATGTTGAATTGGCTACAAACCCCGCTATCGTGCTATTGTTTAAGTTCGGTGCATTGTCTCGATATGATCCTTTCGGGCATTCCATATCGACAAATGATTTTCTTCTTCAAAACCGGCTAACTTGCCGATTTAGTGACGTTAGCATATGAGGCAGCCTCTACCCATTTCGTGAAGTAGTCGATAACCACAAAGATGAATCGATGCCCATTCGATGCCTTCGGAGATATTGGCCCAATGACGTCCATGCCCCACATGGAAAATGGCCATGGCGAAGTCATAACATGTAAAGGTGACGAGGTGCGTGAATCTTGTCTCCATAACCGGCATTTATGACATTTTTAGCATAGTTGATCTGATCTCCTCCATGGTGGACCAATAATACCCGAACCTCATTATTTGTCTGGCCATTGTGAAACCATTAGCGTGAGTTCCACAGACACTTTCATGGACTTCTTCTAGAATTAACTTAGCTTCGGCGGCGTCCACACACCTCAGTAGCACTTGATCCTTCCTTTTCTTGTATAAGACTTCTCCATCCAAGACGTAATCACAGGCTAATCTCCTCAGCGTCTTTTTTTCATTCTCAGTGGCTTGATCGGGGTACTCACGATTCTTCACATATCGCAATATATCATGGTACCATGGTAGGTCAGTTTTCCCTTCTTCCTCGACATTGTAGCAATGGGCTGGGTCTTGATGAATGCTCATTTGTATTGGCTTCATATATTCGCTTTCATTTATTCGGACCATGGAAGCCAGGGTGGCCAGAGCATCAGCCATCTGATTCTCGTCCCTGGGCAGGTAATTGAAAGTGATGTCATTGAACTCTTTGATAAGCTCTTGGGCCAATCTTTTATAGATAACCAATTTTGGATCTCTGGTTTCCCATTCTCCTTTGAGTTGATAGATTACCAGAGCGGAATCTCCATAGACTTCTAATACCCTGATTTTGTATTCGATAGCAACGCGGAGCCCCATGATGCAGGCTTCGTATTCAGCCATATTATTAGTGCAATCGAAGTCCAGTTTGCAAGTGAATGGATAATGGTCTCCTTTTGGGGATATCAGGACTGCCCCAATTCCGTTACCCATGGCATTTGATGCCCCGTCAAAATTTAATTTCCAAGGATGGTCTTCGGAGGTACCTTCTTCAATGTCTGCCACGTACATCAAGTCCTCATTAGAAATCAAAATCTAAGGGCTCATAGTCTTCAAGGGCTCTCTTGGCTAGAAAGTGCGCTATCGCGCTCCCTTTTACCGCGTTTTGGTTTACATAAACGATGTCAAATTCGAAGCAAGATTCGCCACCGCCATCCTTCCATTCAAGGCGGTAGATTTCATCATATACTTAAGGGATCTAGCTTTGAGATGAGCCATGTCGTGTGATCTGACATGTATTGCCTCAACCTTCGAGTTGTCCAAATCAAGGCACAACATAATTTCTCGATTGGCGGGTACCTCATTTCACATGCGGTGAATTTCTTACTAAGGTAGTATATCGCTTTTTCTTTCTTCCCTGATTCATCATGTTGACCCAGCACGCATCCCATCGAATTATCAAGCATCTTGTTAGATAAAGGATAAGGGCTTGTCGGTTGAGGCGACGATTAATACGGGGCTGAGATGTATTGTTTCATCTTTTCGAAGGTCTTTTGACACTCTTCATCCCACGTGCCTGGGTTGTGTTTCTTGAGGAGACGGAATATGGGGTCACATCTCTCGGTCAGTTGTGAAATGAACCAAGCGATGTAATTCAGCCTTCCTAAGAAACCTCTAACTTCTTTTTGGGTACGTGGTGGAGGTAACTCTTGTATGGCTCTGACTTTATCTGGGTCAACCTCAATCCCCTTTTCACTGACTATGAACTCGAGCAACTTCCCGGACCGAGCTCTGAAGGTACACTTTGCTGGGTTAAGCTTCAACTGGAATTTTCTCAGCCTCAAGAGCAATTTTCTCAAGACCTGCACGTGCTCTTCTTCAGTTCGGGATTTGGCGATCATATCGTCGACGTAAACCTCAATTTCCCTGTGCATCATGTCATGGAATAAGGTTACCATGGCTCTTTGATATGTCGCGCCTGCATTTTTTAGCCCAAATGGCATTACCTTGTAGCAAAATGTTCCCCACATGGTTATAAACGTTGTCTTGTCCATGTCCTTAGGATGCATTTTTATTTGGTTGTACCCCGAAAAACCATCCATGAAGGAGAACAACGAATACCCTGCTGTATTGTCTACTAAAGTGTCGATGTGAGGCAGCGAAAAATTATCCTTCGGGCTAGCCTTGTTCAGGTCTCTATAGTCCACGCACATTCGTACCTTCCCGTCTTTCTTGGGGACAGGGACAACGTTAGCCACCCAATCTGAGTACTTGACCACTTGTAAGAACCCGGCATTAAATTGTTTCTCGACTTCTTCTTTTATCTTTAACAAGGCGTCTAGTCGCATTCTTCCGAGCTTCATTGGGTGGCTCGCATTCTTCCTTTATGGATGATCGATTGTCTTTAATATCGATTACTTAGTCCGCATATCTTGATACGACCATGCGAACACATCCTTGAATTCATGGAGTAGTTCGATGAGGTTCCGCTTTGGTTTCTGCAGAATACAAGCTCCAATTTTCACCTCTTGCCCTCTCCTAAGTTCACCGTTTCCATGACTCTTTATGGGGTAAGATCTGCTTTCTTCTTGCTCTACCATTCTCAACAAATCGGAGACAAGTCGCGTTCATGTCATTTCCAAAGTCCCGAGATTCCTCTGAACACATGTCTTGCTCAAAGCGACCTCTCAATCTGTAGTATCATTACTCATATCATTGATGTCTAGAGACCTGTAATGGGTATCGAAGGGTGTATAAAGAACAAATGAATTTGAGGACAATTATTCACATGATATGAATGAGAACAAAGAATAAATGGTAGAAATGTAAAATAAGAGAATATTTAATAGAATTGGAGATGCATTTTATTAAAACAAAATGTCCAAACATAAGCCTATTTCACAAAAGAAATCTCATTGTTTCTAGGCTTAAAAACAACAAGAGTGTTTCGAATATTACTCTGCAAAATCTCTAAACACTACAGGAAATTCCTCTGCAGTCCAATTGTCTAATGTGCTTCCAGGTTTATATGGGCGGATGCCCGACAAGCTTCTTTGATCAATCTCCTCATCGTGTATGGCATTGATGTGAGGACATTCCCCTCTAGGAGACTCTTTTCCCGGGTAAATCATTCCTCCTGATACGAAGGTGCGAGATATGTGGGGAAATGTCATCGGTTCCCATTTAACGTCTTCTCCATTCAGCCTGGCATTTCTCCTTTCTTGTTTCTTCTCCATCTCCTTCTTCATTTGTTTGGCATCCGGTTTGAAACCTAAACCAAAGCGATCCCTTTTTCCCTTCAGCATCGGGGCCTGGACTTTCCCTTGGAGATATTTACCCAATCCTTTTTCGGGTAGGGCTCCTTTTCCCACTGTCATTTGCAATCCCATCCTGGTAGTCTTGGATAGTTTAGGTGACGGGACTTTATTTCCTTCGAAATGAAAGTCGATTCACGAACTCTAAGGATCAAAATGAACATTCAATGGCTTCCTCGTTCGTTTCTAGGTATGGCGTTCGTTGGTAACGATTGCTATGATATCATCTTGACGTTTATAGTTACCGTAGATTTTCTGTTACCAATTTCAATTTACGTGCGATGATGAAGGTACATTTTCATTGAATGAATCCAAGGCCTCCCTAGTAGCGGTTGTAAGAAGGCTTGATATCCATGACCGTAAAGTCTACTTCATATGTATTAGGCCGATCAATAATGGTATGTCTATTCTTCCCATCACTCTTCTTTCGGTGCCATCGAATGCTCTCACTATGTTTTGGCAGGATTTCATATGAGAACCATCTATCGGCAATCTCTTGAGTGTGGCTAGTGGCAAGACATTTAATGCTGACCCATTATCTATTAGCACACTTGACAAGGTGTATCCCTTGCAACGGGTAGTTATGTGTAATGCCTTCGTTGACCCCATACCTCCGGTGGGATTTCGTCATCATCAAGTAGATGAAATTATCGGTAACTTATGTTACTAACCGACGATCCAACTTATTGACGGATATATCTTTAGTAACATAGGTCTCATTCAAGATTTCATTAATGCTTGCGATGCACTTGAGCTTAAGTAGTGCCAACACGTAGATACTGGTGGTTGTGCATGCGGTTGTTCCACCACAATCGTATTCATTGTGTTTCAAGAATTTTAAGAACTCTTTAGCCTCTTCTTCTTTCACGGGTTCATTGACAACGGCTTGGGTTCTTTTTCACCCTGATCGACCACGATCTTGATTTCCGCTCCGTTCTCCTATTTTCGTGGTCATAACGCTTTCCACTTGGCGTATAGGAACCTTCGTTCTTGACTTCCTTCGAAATACTAGTGGAACCTTGCGCTCCTGGTATTGTCACGTTGCAATCATAATTCCAAGGTACCCTTTTACTATCTTGGTAGGGAAAAGAAGCAGGTTTTTGAATTGTGATTTTTGGTCTTCCCTGTACTCCGCCCCCTGTGTTCCGCAAAATGATGATTCTCGGGTAATTAACTCCGGGATTTGTCAATTCTTCCTCGGTCGCGCATATTTCCTCTTCCTCCACTCCTTCTTCATAAAACTCCAGCTCTTTATTGTCCATGAGGCCTTGCACTAAAATTTTAAACTCGGCACATTCTTGGATCTCGTTCCCCCTCATCTTATGGAATTCACAACAATTCTTTGTATGTATTTTGCTTGCTGTAGAATCTGACTCTATCAATCCTCTTTTTACCATTTCCTTCCAGACTATTCGCAATGGGGTCTTCACTTCGGTGACGTCTCTCTTGATCTTTCTCACAATCTCTTCACCGATTGCGTTCACCCCTTTTTTCTCATGATTAGGCAATGGGTTCCCCTTTCTTACCAAGTCATCAAGCGCTATAACACCCATTTTGATTAGCCTCTCGACTACCTTTTTGAAGGCGAGGCAATTCTCTATCGAATGCCCTCTATCCTGCGTGGTAATCGCATTGGCGTTTGGGTCGTACCACTTAGGGTATGGGGTGCAATGGTTGTAAATAAAACGGGACACGATGTGCTCATTGAATAAAATCTGGTATAACTCTTTGTATGTTATCGAAATTGGCGTAAATTAGATCCTTTCAGTATTTGGTTTAGTTCCCGATTCTGTCTTCTTGCCTACAGTTGCCGGTTATGCTTGTCTTTGGTGATTAATCGCGATCGCCTTGAGTATCCTCTATTATATGTACTCACATTATTTACCTCACTGTCTTTCTTCTTAGGAGCGACTCTCCTAGTGCTTTCTCCTGTCTCGATTTTGCCACCCCTTATAGCATGCTCGATCATCTCCCCTACCATTACTATATCAGCAAAGCTCTTAGTTGTACTCCTATCATATGAGTTATGAAAGGGCCTTGAGGTATTAATAAAAAGCATGGCGATCTCTTTTCCAAAAGCGGTGGTTTGAACTTGTGTAGCTACTTCCTCCATCATTGGGCATATTGCTCAAACTTTCGTTTGGCTTCTTCTCCATGTTTTGGGCGTGATTCGATCGGCGCTATATCAACTATGTGCCGTATTGTTTCGGGAAGGCTTGTGCTAGGTCCTTCCATGACTTGATCTGGTACGCAGTTGAGTGATTGTACCATTTGGTCATGGACCAGCCGGTATCTTGAAAGCAGTGAATCGCCAGCTGATCGTTGTTAACATGTCCCGCCATCCGTCGATAGAACATTGTGATGTGCGTTTCGGGGCAACTGGTCCCGTTGTATTTTTCAAAATCTGGGGTCTTGAATTTTGGAGGAAGTACGAGATCCGGGACTAGGCTCAAGTCTTTAGCGTCCACCCGTAGCGATGGTCGTGATCTCTATTTCCTTAAACTTCTCTTCTAACCATTTGCAACGATCCTCGAGTTGTTTGGGAAGGTTCGCTTTTGCCTTATCCATTTCAAATGCATTTCATCAAGTCGGGGACTATAGGGTTAGTCGGACCTTCTCCGGATTAGTGCTCGAACCAATCGGAAGTCTTGGCGCATTCTGATCTCAACTCGCATTGTGGCTCGATAACAACAGGCGTCCTTTGGGGACATATATCCGGTGGTGCTTGAGTATTCGGCGGGGTAAATCCCGGAGGGTAAGCAGGGTCGTCATTATTTCCTGAGCTAGCAGCGGCGCCCTTTCCTCGTTCACTAGCCAATAGTTGCGCCAGCTAGCCTATCATGTTGTTTTGGGATTCTTGCATCCGTTCTATCATATCTTGTTGCATCTTGGTCAATTGTTCTTGCATCTGTTCTTGTATTTCCCTTTGCATTTGCTCTAGTCTTTCTATCCTTTGATCCATAATTTTAGTTTTACCTCGCGTATTGTAGCGATGTTCCAGGGTAACTGTCACAATTTAAGGTTCTTTTGTAAGATTTAATGCACATGATGCAATGTAATGCTAATGCATGAAATGTATGCAAAAAAAGGCATTAATTCTGATTCAATTTCCATTAGAATAACTTTTCTAGAAAACAAGTTTCTTTACATAGAACGGATTACATATAAGGCCTTGCCCTAATGCTTAAGGCCTTGACTTCCTCCGTGCCTAGCTAACTCTTGCCCTTGTTCTGACTTTGATTCATAAAATAAACTTAGCACATCAGCTTGGACTCCTAAGGTTTGCAAATGCTCCGCGACCTCTCGCACTTGAGTCACGGCTTCCCCCATGATGTAATCCCGATCCCTGACTTGATTTTGGGAGTGATGAAGTTGTTGCTTCCAACGCTCCTCGTTGACTTCCAGCAGTTCCACCCGTAACTCACAACCATGTAAAGCAGACTCTAGCTCTTCGATTTTCGCCTTCATTTCTTCAATTTTACTTAGGCTAGCTTTTAATTCAACTGCAGAGTTGCGGCTACGATACTGATACAAGGTTCTTTCCAATTCTGCCACCCGAGCCTTTAACTCCTCTTTCTCGCTTTGGGTTTTTACCAGACTTCTTTTCAGAGTATCTTCTCGAGCTTGAGTATCTCAGAGTTCTCTTTCCCATTGGCTAGCTCTATTTTTTTCCTCCCTGAGTTCTCGACCCCATTGCTCCGATGTTTTTCCTAATCCAGCAAGCTTCATTGACCTTCGCAACTTCTTATAGTCTGTCTTCAAACTGTCCAAATCTTCCTCAGCCTTATTTTTCCCTTTTCTCAACTTTTGACCTCCGCTTACGAATGTCGACGTCCAAACCCAAATGCATCTTCTTCTTCTAACCGTTCTATTCTTTTCCCTAATTTCGCGTTCCTTTTCTCAAAATCTTGTTTGATGATTTGAGCTCGATGGGATTACCCGTAGGTGTTCCTCCATTGATCGGCGTCTTCCGGCTGGTGTGGGAATGTTGTCGTTGATTCTCTGGCTTCTCCATCGGTCGTATTCGGGAGTTGTCATTGGGTTTGCGGCAAACCTTTTCATTCTATGAGTCTTACTCCAAGCGCTTGCTATTTCACGAACTCTTTTCTTACAATTATCCCCTTTGTATTCAAATTCACACTGAATTAGACCTTGTGTTGCAGGTATAAACTGTCTCGATCGGTATTGTCTCAACACAAGGAGAGGAGCATATCCAATAGCTCCCCATACTCCCAATAACGGAACCCAGTCAAAATCTCCACATCGATATAGTATCTCATCAGGAATCATCAAAGGAGCTTTCCATTCCACGTCTTCCTCTTGTAGGTTTTGCAGAATCGTCATCCATTTTTCTTCCATAAGATCATCTCGCCTTGGTGTAGCTACTAATTCCTTTAGCGGGGAATAATCCTCGGAGAAGATTCGACCCGGTGCCTTTTCTGCTTTCCAAAAATGACTGTTGAACCATACTAGCAAAAGTCGTGGCACAACCGGTGAATCTTCCTTCGCCCGCTTCTTGACGCTGCTTTAGAGACACGAAAGTTTGGCCGAATCGCGAGGCAGGCGTGACTCTTCTATCCAACCTGTCGAATAGATCTGAGACTGCCTCATCTACATGCCCTAGAGCTTTAGGGAAAATAATCAATCCATAAATGCTCAAGGCAAAGATGTCAACCCTTTTCTTCACATCCGGATGTGCTATGATCAAGTCCCTTAAATTTTTCCAAGGGATACACTTACAATCTCCTTTTGTTTTATCCGTCGCAACCCACCGCTCACTCATTCCGTAATATTCATCGACTTTTTTAAGAAGGTGGGAGCGTTAACGTGTCTTGTATAAACTTTGTCGGCTTGAATTTTCGAACGAAGTAAAGTCGTATTCTTCTATAGTAGGCACTAGATCCACTTTTCCGAAAGTAAAAGCAATATAAGCGGGATTCCAAAATTGGGCTATAGCTCGAAATAGGTGCTGGTCTACCTTGACGTTGAGTAGATACGGCAGATCTCCGTAATGACAGTAGAATAATTGCTTGATCTCATGATCCCACTGACCCCATATCTCGTTCATCTCTTGAAGATTGTTTTGGGTGACACTGATACGCGTGAAGTCCCATAATTCTGATACATGTCCTTTTGCAAGGCTATCACCTTTTCTTCTTTGCACGCCTCAAATTTATATCCGAACGGCGCATTGTCTTCCACTCTATCAAGAAACCCCTTTCCATGACAAAGCTACCTATTTGGGCAATTGAACGTGAATCAACACCTTTTGATGAATATGCCATGCAAAAATAAAAATAAAGCAAATCAGTATTTCATACACAATAGGCAAAGAATAAAAGTACCTAATTTGTTAACCACTAGGGTTTGGCATAGCTCTACCTAGGGTGGGTTCTTTAGGGCTTACTATATGAGGTTTGGTTCTAAGGAGGGTACTGAACCAGTGATTCCTCGATCTTCACCCATTATAGGCTCATATAGACCGAGTTCAGCTCAGGGGGATACATTTCCCTATGGCTGCACGGAGATGAAAATCTCACGAAGACATAGGTACGGATGTATCCCGAAAGCGATCCACTATCCTGCACGGAGGTGAAAACCTCACGAAGGAGTAGTTTCTCACTCTCACCTAAAGGTGTGACCACAACGGTCATGCAATGCAATGCCGAGATTAAAACAACATGTAATAAAAGGATTATAATTTTTCAAATCAACTTTTTAAATTTCCGACAAAAGACAGAAAATAATCACTTTATGGCTTGACTCTCTAAAAGATGTCCCCAGTGGAGTCGCCAAGCTGTCGTAACCGTTTTTTTGGAAGACGACAAAACGGGGTTCGACAATGGTTTTAAAAATAGGAATAAAACGGGAGTCGCCACCGACCATTATTTGGTGTGATCGGATCACCTTTATTTTAATAAAACATTTTGCTTTACTAAAACAGTGTTTTTGGTCCGAAGTTTTAAAAGTCGGGTCCGGAGTCGATTCACATACGAGGAAGGGTTAGCACCCTCGACACGCCCAAAATTGGTACCAAAATGATTAATTAGTGTCTTAATGTCAGAAGTTTTAAAAGGTTTTAAGATCTGATCTTCTAAAAATGTTTGGATAATTAGGGCCAAAATTTTGAGATTTCTTTGCTCAGAGGATCTGAACATCACATCCAAAGACGTTAGGACATGATGCTCTAAACCTTCGTAATCAAAGCTATCTCATGGTTTCTGAAGTTTATCAAAAGGATGTTTAGTTATTTAGTCAAGCGAAAAATCGCAACCCAAAGACGTTAGGGCACTATTTCCTAATTCCTAAATACAAAACATTGCCTTTATTTAAAAATCTTTGAACAGAGCGTAGCGACTTTTCAAAATGCATCGTATGGGATTGAATTTAAGAAAAGGCTTAAGTCAAATTTTGAAATTTCTTTGTCCCGAAAAGATATAAACATCACATCCAGTACGTTAGGACACGATGTTTTAATCTCTCGTAATCAAAGTCATCTCGTGATTCTCAAAACTTTGTAAAAAAGGATGTTAAGTTATTTAGTCAATCGAAAAATCACAACCCAGCACGTTAGGGCACTATTTCTCGGGTTTCTAAATACCAAAACATTGCCTCATTTTGAAATTTTTAGATGAAATACGATAATCTTACGAATGATGTTTTGTTCAAAATATAATATAAATCAAGGATAATAAATATGGATGTAAATATTATAATAAAAATACAAATGATAGTAATAATAATAATGATATTATAATAATACAAAGTAGTAATAAAAATTGAAATAATAAATAAATAAGTAAAATAACGATGACAAGATAATAAAGATGAATACTTGAAATGAAAATAAAATAATAACGATGATAAAAAGATAGGTACTAAAAATAATACATATAAAATAAATAAACTAATATACATACATAAAAATAATAGTAATGATAAGAATGATAAAAGCAGATAGCAATAATCACAATGAAATCAACACATAATAATAATGTATAAGATAATAATCTTAATCACAATAAAGAAATAAAATAATATAGAAATAAATAATGACACATATAATCGTGATAGTAAGTAATGATAGTGAACCAATGATACCAAATATATAATTAAGATAACAAGTAATAATAATAAGAATAAAACATGAGACAAAATAATAACAAAATCATAATAATAACAAATAATAATAATAAATAAGGTTGATGAGACAAAATAACAATAAAACATATACAAAAAAAAAATAATAAGGGTAATAGCAATAGTGCAATAACAAAAGATTAAAAATATGGCATTATAATTAAAACAAGATTAAATTACATTAAAAATAAAAGTTTTGGGGTCAATTCAAAAATAAGTAAAAGAGAGAGGGGGCTATTTGTATGCGCGTGAAAGGAAGGGGGACCAAAACATCAATTAACCCCTTTTGTCAAAACGCACAGCAGCAGGGGGGACTTAATTGTGAATCCGGGTAAATTATTGGGCTAAATTTAAATTACAAAGTCTTAATTGCAAAATTATAAAAATGCGGAGGGACCGCGCGCACAATTAACCCATTTTTTCGGCAAAACACGCGGATCCTAGGCGGGTCGGGTCGGTCGGATCGGGTCACGTCAAAACGACGTCGTTTTGGGGCTTAAGAGGCCTGCCCAAAACGACGTCGTTTTGGAGGCCTATTTAAAGGCCAAAATCTGGAAAAAAATCATTCTGATGTTGCTTCTAAAAAAAAAATTTTTTGTTCTCTCTATTTTCCTCTGCAGGGGGGAATGGCCATGGGGTTCCACCGAGTTACATCTCCCAGGCCAAGGCTCACAGCCACCGCATACAGTGGTAGGAAAAAATAAAATTATTATTTTTTATATTTTTTAGGAAAATGATATATATACATGTCTAAAAAATACAATATATACCAAATAAGAAAAGGAAAAATAAAAAATAAAATAAAAGAGAAGAAATAAACACTTTGAAAATGAAATCACCTCTGTTCTTGTTTTCGATTCTAATTCTTGTTTTATCTCTGTTGTGTTTGTATTGATTTTGCTTGCTTATTTTGTTGTTTTTTGGATGTTTGAATCGCTGAAAACTCTTTTTGTATTCGGTAAAAAAACCCTCCCTACAACTGCTTTTTCGTGGGCTTTTATAGCCATTTACATGCATATTATTTTTTTATCTTTTATCCTGCTCTGGTCCTCTGTTGCGTGTTTGTTTCTTCTTGCAGGGCGTGGGGAGCAGGTGGAGGAGGCGACGGTGGCCGGTGGTGCAGGAGCAGGTGGCGCAGAGGGCAGGTGGATGTCAGAACGTCAGGGGGCAGGTGCGGTGCTAGGGTTTTCAGAAACCCTAGCAGTCTGAAGATTTTTTTACTTTTGGGCCTTCTGGGCCATTTTTTTTGGGTCCTTTGTTTTTATTTTTTTATTTCTTGTTGTTTGAAATTTGGTGAAATGGGTCTCATACACTTCTGAATTGTATGTATCGCAAATTGTAAGATTGCATGGTGTCCGAGCTCCATTGTGTCGAACAGAGACCCAGATTTACATCGCGGTTTTGGAAGAAGTTGCAAGATGCTTTAGGTACTAAACTACATTTTAGTATGACCTTTCATCCGCAGACAGACCAGTCGGTCTGAGCGAACTATTCAAATACTTGAGGACATGTTGAGATGTTACGTTCTCGAGTTTGAGGGTGCGTGGAACGATACCTACCTTTGATTGAATTTGCTTATAATAATAGCTTTCAATCAAGTATCAAAATGGCACCTTATGAAGCCTTATATGGGCGAAAATGTCGAACACCATTATCTTTGGGTGAGCTCGGTGAAAATAAGATACACGGGTTGATTTGATTAAAGAGATCGAATCGAAAGTGGCCATAATCAAAGATAATTTGAAAGTCGCATCGGATCGACAAAAGTCCTATCTTGATTTGAAGCGTAAAGATATTGAATTCGGATCGAGATCGAGTCTTTTAAAGGTTTCACCATGGAAGAAAGTGCTCCGTTTTGGCCGGAAGGCAAGTTGAGCCAGAGGTTCATTGGACCGTATGAGATCATTGAACGTATTGGGCTGTTGCTTATAGATTGAAGCTACCTCCGAATTAGAAAAGATACGATGTATTTCATGTTTCTATGCTCCGTGAATACTGAGCGGATCCGTCACATGTGATTGCTCCGTCGGAGATTGAGATACACCGATATGACGATGAGGAAAAGCCGATCCGTATTCTAGCTCGGGAAATAAAAGAGTTGAGAAATAAAAGAATTAGTTAGTGAAGGTTCTATGGAATCGCCACGGAGTTGAAGAGGCTACGTGGGAGCCTGAGGATTCAATGAGGCAACAATATCGACCTTGTTTAACGGTAAGATTTTCGGGACGAAAATCCTTAAGGGGAGAGTTGTAATGCATCAAATTGACCCTAATCGGAACGGTGGTTTCGGTACTATGAATCCGAGCCCGATAAATATTTAAATATCATATTTAGTGTTTATTTTATATGAATTTATATGTGTGAAAATTTCGTAGAAAAATTTTATAGTTTGAGTATCGAATTTGATAAAAGGACCTAATCGCGTAAAAAGTAAAAGTTACAAATTAAAGTATAAGGTGTTAAATTGAGTGTGGCTTTTAAATAGGGAGTATTGAAATGGTAAATACCCCATTTTAAGGGTTAGTGGCGACCATGGACAAGTTTGTCCATAAGTTAAAGTGTTTGATTATTTTAATTAAAAGGTTGGTTTAGTAATTTGGTAAAAAATTTATTATATGTTAAAATAATCAAGAAAAAGGAAGCCATCATCTTTTTCATCCATGGCCGATTGTGAAGGAAAGAAATAAGCTTTCAACCCTTTAAAATTTCGCACTTTGAAGCCAAAAATCTAAGGTGAGTTTTAGTTAGTTTTGATAAATTTTACGTTTTGAGATTGTTGCTTCAAACTCAGAATCCACCCATGTTGTAATTTTTGAATCTAAGCATGTTTGATGTTTGGCCATTGTTGTATTCATGTGGTTTTGATATTTGATGATTTTAGATGAAAGATATGTAAAGGATTAATATGTTTTGTGTTGGAAGTTTTGATGAAATTGAGTTTTAGGGCTAAATTGTAAAAATAAATTTTAGAGGGCCTATTTGCAAAATAAATGAAATGTGAGGACTTGTAAGGCCCCTAGGAACATTCGCCCTTGCATAGTTTTGGCTAATTTGGTGTATTTTGTGTGTTATGCAAATAGGACTAAATTGCAAAGTTGTAAAATTCTAGGGTAAAATAGTAATTTGCCCATTTATGTGCTTAGGGACTAAGTTGAGATGAATTGTGGTTGAATGAGCTAAACTTTAATGTGTTTTAGATCAAGAGCAAAGAAAACTAATTAGGCAGGGAAAGTCGAAGGTTCTCGAATAGTCGATTCGCATTTGACTATCGACAACCGAGGTAAGTCCTTAAGCAAGTATAGATGATCAATTATTATGAATGTACTAAGTGATGTTATTAAATAAAGTTTTCTATAAACTCTTATGTTAGCGAATGTGAAAGTATTGGTATGGGATTGGTTGAAATTTTATATAAGTGATAGTGAATTTGAAATGAAATGTTGTTATATCTCTAAACGAGTTGGCATGTTAAAGTGACTTGAATAATGTGTGTTTCATGCTATTTTGGGCAGCATTACTGTAAGGTGTATAAGTTGGTAATGACATATTCGGCTTCGTGCCTAGCGAGCTTAGTCTTAGGTGACATATTCGGCTTCGTGCCTAGCGTGCCTTGTCTTGGTGTTTGATTTCGGCTTTAATGCCTAGCGTGCTTTATGGCGGTGATGTGTTTTACCAAGGAGAAACCAAATTGTGGTTCAAGGTAAATCGTAACTAATGTGCTTAGTAAAGGCTCAGATAAGTAAGTAAGGTTTGATATGTTTTAATGTTGCTAGAGTTTATTTAATGCCATGAGTACAATGATATGTATATTGATATTACGATTGATGTACACAAGTATTATGTGACCTGAGTTTGAGCTTGAATGTGCTATAATGAATATTTGGTTTCCTAATAGTAGTGCTAAAGGTGTAAGAAATTTTAATATGATAACATGGTTGAGATAAATGATTTAAATGATTAAGTAATTGAATGTAGTATCATTTTGAGCTTGGGACTTACTAAGCTAGTAAGCTTCTTGTGTGTGTGTTTTGTCTACCTTTGTTTTATAGATCTTGAATCAACTACGTGCTCGAAGGATCATCCGTGAAGTCAACCACACTATCTACTTTCTTTTGGGTATTGAAAACTTGGTTTGTTATTTAAAAAGGGCATGTATAGGCTAGATTGAACCATATAACTAATGTTTTGTAATAGTGTAAATATGCTAGCCATGCGAAAATGGCTAACTATTTTGAGATAACTTGTTTCGTGTTTTGATGATATTGTTTGATCATGCCATGAACTATTATTTATGCTTGATTATGGTTTAATCATGTGTGAGAGTGGTATTATTATTTGTGCATGTTAGATTATGATAGGATAGACTTATTAATTGGTTCATGCTGATGAGCTTAATATATGGTATATACATTGATAATGTTGGATTCATGATTGACAAAGTATTAGATTCTTATTATTGAGTATATGGTATAGTATATGTTATGTATTGAGATTATCTTGGAAGACCGAATATGTAGTTAAGTGATTGATTTTGTGTATGTATTTTAAGAAGGAGAAATGGTATAATTTGGCATGATAATGAGGTAAAATGATGGATATGTATTTGATTGAGTATTGGCTATATAAGCTTGGTTGCTAAATGATATGTAAAGAATATGTTTCATGACTATTTTTGTTGTGAAACAGTTTTTAGTTACAGCAGTGATGTGATTTTGAAAATCACCAAAATAGGAGAAATTGAATTAGAAAGTGAATAAGACATAGAATTAAAGTTTATTATGTCTATTTGATATGAAAGAAACAAGTTAGGCAAAAGGAATTATATATAATGAGATATTTAAGTTTTAGTGAGACTTGTCCTGAATGAATTCGTGAGTCCCTGTTCTGTCTTAGAAAAATTGTTAAAAATTGTACAAAAATAATTATGGAGTATAGTTTATATGTTTAGAATCCCTAATGAGTCTATTTTTGATTGGAATATACAAGGACATTATTGAAATTTTGTGCAGTGAGATAACTGAGTTTTTGTAAAGATAGGTCAGAATTATCAAACAGTGAAATAAGGGTAACTTTGATGAATAAACTGTACAAATTGGCCACATGAAAAATTCTGGAAAAATTATGGTAAAAAGTTATATGAGTCTAGTTTCAATAAAAATTTACGTATCTAAATTTTGAGTTTTGTAACTCGAGTTATGGTAAATTTAGTCAGCCTGATGCAGTTGGACAGCTTTAAATTTTCATGCCCCAAACTAGTAGTCAAGATTAGTAATGCCCCATACTCGACTCCGGCAAAGGTTTCGGGTAAGGGGTGTTACAAAACCTGTATCATTTATAAAAATGCATGTTTCAAAGCCCATCTTTAGAAAACGTTTTGAGCCCAAAAACCCCCAAAGCCGAGTTTTGAACTGGGCTCTGATACCAATCTGTAACACCCCAAACTCAGCCCAAACACTACAACCGGATCTGGCATGTCACTAAGGAGCTTGTATAAAACATGTAGCATTATTAGAAAATAATTATCGAGTTTAAATATTTACACCGGAAAACTTAATAATTTAAGAATGTGTTTAAGTTTAAATTCAAATGATACCTTGGTGAATTTTAAATAAAACCAAAATTTACTACATGTCCTAGCTTAATTTAACATAAAGTTTAAGTGTCTAATGATAAAACCCAACGTAAAACCCAATACAAATATAAAACTAGTGGCCCATGGCCTTATTACAATGAAATTTAAAACCCATTAATTAAATATACTAAAAGTAAACATTAAAGTAAAGTCTTCTGCTGGATTAAAATACTCTCTCGCATGGCCACCTTGCACTCCTCTCCAGCCCGATCCATTGCACTAGGTGCTACCTGAAAGTTTTTAAATAATAGGTTGAGTCGCGAGACTCAGTGTGCAACCCTCATGCATCATTAGATTTGGGCGTTAGCCCCACAGAACAGAATAACAGAACATAATATATATGAAAATATGCAAAGCCCAACCCAAATCCTAGGTTTCCATCCGCTACACACCACCCTTACCTGCCAGTCACACCATTGGGGATTTCTACAATCAACCCACACCGCTACACACCACTGATGGCAGTCATGCTGCTCATCATCAGATCATGGCCGTAGCCACTACAACAGGTCACGGCATAAGCCACTACAACAGAACACTTCCCCTTTCATCAAACCCAACCCCATGTAATCACAGAAATCGGCATACTTATCACATATGTCATCTTAATAGGAACATTCACTTAGGAATGACAGAGATCACTAACCTGGTGATTCGCTTTTACCCTCACTGGGTCTCAACCATTATGCCGGGATTTCGGCATTTATCAGAATATAACAGAATTTATAAACATATTTTTAACAGGCAATCTAAATGGTGTGGAAGTGTTACACACCTGATATCGCGTAGTCCTATATTCTTAGTCGATATCCTTGCTATCCGGATCTACTACCCTCAGTCTATAACCTTGCTTAAAAGCCGAAAAAACACGAAGATTTGGCCTCTCCTACAATCGGCCAAAGGTTAATAAATCCCGAATTCACATGTTAAAAATCAGTAAATCTCCTTACCTTGAAATCTCGAAAGTAACACGATTCGAGTGTTACTAAATTCTGACTTAGAGATCTAAGTGATAGACTCCCCTTCGGATCCCGGAATGCCGCAAATGAAAGAAAAAACTCAAGATTAGTTCCATATAGCCATTCGGCTATGGCCTCCAAAAGCTGAAAAAGGATCGAAAGATAACCCAAATTGGTACTTACCTCTTCTGAAAGTTTCGGCTATCCCTTGAAAAAGATTCGGCAACCGTAGAAGATTAGAGATCTAGAAGTTTCGCCTTTTTAAAGGAAATCCCGAAAAGATGAACAAGAGAGGACTGATGTGTTTTCGGCTTTTTGGAAGAATAAAGAATTGAAGACATGGCCAAGAGAGATTCGGCCAAGGAATATTAAAGAAAAGAGAAAGTGATTGCAGGGTTTCGGCAATTGATAAGACCTCAGAAGTTTAGGTTTCTGATAGAAAAGTAAAAGAAGAAGAGATGCTTCCAAAGAGAGAAAAATTAGAGACTGTTCTAAATAAAAAATTCGGCACACCCTACTGCCTATACTGAGCCGATTCTCTCCCCCCTCTGAGTTTGATTTTAGGCCAACTCTAGCCTCCTGGATGAGCTCTCATCTTTTCCCTTTTCCTAATCATAACTCACATCCAAAAGAGTCCTACATCACACCACTCCTTCCCCCTTTATCAACTTAATATCCACCTAATTTAAAACACCAAAATCCCTAAAATTTTGCCTTGTTGTGGTCCCTACTGCTCCCTTTGAAGTGCCAAAATTTAGCCCTATAATTTGGGCTTCAAACAACCAAAATTTGGGCCCTCCTCATGCACTAGTGACGCCACCCTCTTCCTTCCTCGTGGCACCACCTAACTCTGGATCCCAAGCCCAAATTGACATTTTTAACATAGATACCTACCCTTAAACTTTATAATGACCAACCAGAATATTCTAACTGGGGTCTCGGCCCAATCCTGAGCCCAATTAGTACCTCAATTCTCAATTTAACATATTTAAGCACAAAATGCACAGGCCTATAAATTTAGGATGTTATAGCGAGTGAAGAGAAGGTTGGTTAGTAAGGAGGGAGATAGATGAAATCTAGGCTCCGTTTGTTTCACTGAAAATGACTTTCGAAAAAATTATTTCTGGAAAATGATTTACTTTTTGGAAAATCTAATATTTTTTGGTGTTTGGATGAATCTATGCAAAATATTTTCTGTTGTTTGGTAGATTTCTTAAAAATATTTCATAAAAATTGTTTTCAATTAAACAAACATACATTTGAGTTTTCTTATTTTTTCATTGTTTAATTGAATTTATTTTTATCTATAATTTTATATTTTACATTGTTTTTGTATATATTAAAAATATTACGTTAAATTCATATTCATTACAACGTCATTTTTAATTACATGACTATTAAGTGAGTATTTTTATTTAAAATGTGACATAAACAAAATTGACAAAAAATTAACCATGTCAACAATTGGACTTGATTTTCAAATTTAAAAGTAAAGAGACTAAATTCTTGAAAATAAAAGTACAAAGACTAAATTACAAATCTGTGAAGTGTACATAGACTTATGGCATATTTTAACCTTGTAAGCACTAAATTTTGTCCGGATTTATTACGGGTTTATTTAAAAAAAAATTTTAAAAAAATTTAAAAATAATTAAATTTTTTTACATTTTAACCCCTAAACTTTCTTGAAATTACATTTTGGCCCCAAACTTTTCAAAATTACATTTTACCCTTAACTTTCTTAAAATTACACTTTGGCCCCAATAATTTTATGCGTTTACAATCTGGTCCTTCATCAAAAAATCTCCAAAATCCGGTGGATTTTATGCACCCACCCCGATTTTCCGGCCACCACCCTAAGGGATGGCCTCCCATACCCCTAGCCACCACTACTGCACACAAAAGCTATAAAAAGGGGTTTTTCCCAAAATCAAACCCCAATCATCAAAAAAAAAAAACGAAAAAAGAAAGAAAAAAGAAAGAAAAGAGGAGGAAGAAGAAGAAGAAGAGAAGAAAAGAAGAAGGCGTCACACCGTGGAGGAGACGGCGACCATGGCGGCATGCAAGGGCTAGGAGAAGAAGAAGAAGAAGAAGAAGAAGAAGAAGAAGAAGAAGAAAGAAAGAAAGAAAAGAAAAGAAAAGAAAGAAAAAAAAAAAAGAAAAAGAAAAAGCAAAAAAAAAACAAAAATAAAAAATAGACAGCGGTCGACCCGACCAGTGATCTGACCCGACTCGGAAAGTTCCAGCAAGAAGCCCAACAAAGAAGAAGCCCAAACCCAGCCCAAAAGTAGTAGGCCAAAGAGGAAAAAAGAAGGAAAAAAGAAGAAAAAGAGAAAAAAAAGAAAGAAAAAGAAGAAAAGGAAAAAAAAGAAAAAGAGCCGGATCGTGTATCCTATTCTTCAAGCTCGTAATTTTGAGCTTTTCGTAATTTTCTTTTTACCCACTTGTAATTTATTTCAGTATATTTTCATGACATTTTGTTTTAATATTATTGAAATTTTTTTTAGCATTTTTTGTATTTATATTTATATTTTATTTCTTTTATATATTGAATAATTTTAATAAATAAGGCAACGAATCGGTTTAACACTTGTCGTTGATTTCATCGCTATGTTGGGTGAAAATCATCGGTTCGTGTTAAATACGATACGCCCTTTTAAAAAATCCAAAAAAATCAAAAAAATAATAAAATAAAATTTCGAGTTTCAAAACTTTTTGTGTTTTCAAAAAATTGTCGTATTTTCCAAATTTTCGTGTTTTTAAAAAAAATTCCGTGTTTTCAAAAATTCTCGTATTTTAAAAATTCTCGTGTTTTAAAAGTTTTCGTGTTTTCAAAAATTTTCGTATTTCAAAATTTTTATATTTTTAAAAATTCCGTGTTTCAAAAAAAATTTCCATATTTTTAAAGTTCTCGTATTTTCAAAAAATTCGTGTTTTAAAAAAAATTTCGCGTTTCAAAATTTTCGGGTTTTCAAAAATTTCATTTTTTTTGTGTTTTAAAATTTTCGTGTTTTCAAAATTTCCGTGTTTTAAAATTTTCGTGTTTTCAAAAATTTCGTATTTTCAAAAAAAATTCGTGTTTTAAAAAAAATTCTCGTGTTTTCGTATTTCTAAAATTTCGTGTTTTCAAAATTTTGGGTTTTAAAAATTTTCGTGTTTTCAAAATTCTTAGGTTTTAAAAAAATTCCAGTCTTAAAATTCTCGTTTTTTTAAAAATTTTCTTGTCTCAATCGGATCACGATTAAATATTAAATTGAACTTGTATTTTTGAAAATTAAGACAACGACGCTTAACGAGATACTAATTTTGGGAGTCGCGAGGTGCTAATACCTTCCTCATGAGTAACCGACTCGAACCCTATTTTTCTCTCGAATTTTGTCGCAGACTTAAACCCACTCTTTTTTAAGAAAATTAAAAAAATGATTTTTCTTTAAAAAGAGGATTTATTAGGTGTCCGATCACACCTAGAAAAGATCGGTGGCGACTCCTTTTTAAATAAAATTGAAACTCGCTTTCAAATTTTAAATAATTTCCTCAATTAGCGTCAACCAAATTTTAGGTCGCTACATTTGGCGACTCCACTAGGGACTTTTTGAGAGTCGAGTCCGGAATTAAACGTGTTGTCAAAATTTTCAAAACTCTTGTTTAAATTAATACTTAGTCGTGATCCTTAAATTTCGCTTTTTTAAAAAAGTCATGCATTTGCATCATGTTGTAAATATTTTTCTAACTTGTCTTATCTTTTGTTTTCACTTTAAGTTTTACGGTTTTAGTTTTTTAGTTTTAAAATAAAAACAAAAGGTTTGTGAGTTTCTCCCACACACTGTGCACTTGCATTTTGCATAACATGAGCTCTCTACCCGGCTCATTCCGCTTAAGTGGAAGTAAACGCTATGCCTTCGTGAGTTAACTTGTCCCTCCATGACAAAGCTAGTGAATACTTCCGTTACATATGACTTATGCTTTCGTGAGTTAACTTGTCCTCCGCATAGGCATAAGTAAATGTAACCTCGAATTGAGCTCATGAGCCTATGATGGGCGATAATCGAGGCTCGTGACTAGCCTTAGTAGGCGACAAGATGAGACAATTCGAGTACCTTTTAGAACCGAAACCGCATATAGTGAACCGTATGAGCCACCCGATTAGAGCCATGCCGAACCTCGTCTGTTAATAGATACCAAAATAAGTACATGGGAGAAACGTTTCTTACCTTTTTTTTTTTTTTACATTTACACTTTTTATGCAAGCAAATCGGTCCGTTTAATAATTTAGAGAGGGTAGATTATCTGATAAGCATGTGGGGTAAGTTTATTTTGTAAATATGATGGGGTAAAAAAAAAAAGTAGGTTAGTTTCACCAAAATGCAAAATTAAATATCTTAATTTGTTAGATTTTCCATAGTTTTCTCCGCTTATACTACTTGTAATTACTAACCAATGTTATTTGTCTTCATTTTTATTTTTATCATGCATCATAGGCATCTTGTTAGGAAGGTGTTGATTAGAGATTGGTTGCCAAAACGGGTTTCGATGGAGGAGTCAATTACACAAGTAACCGAGAAAAAGCGGCGTGGTTCGAGACCGGTCTTTGAAAACCCGTAAAGCAAAAGGAGATGTTTAAAGGAAGGATGTATTTTCAACCTTCCCGAGCATGTGACCATGAATGTTCGTCGGAATAACCTCAAGACTTGACTAGGATCTGAAACAAGTGGGACTCGGACACTAAGGGCATCTTCACCGAGAAGTACGGGATATAGCTCGCTTAATCGCTGTCAACGTAGACGAACAGTTGATTCAAGCCATGGTTCAATTCTGGGACCCAGCTTATCAATGTTTTACTTTCAACCAAGAAGATATGACTCCGACCATAGAAGAGTATGCCGCCTTGCTTCGCGTTAACAATGCACAATTCAACAAGATATATGTGAAAGAGCCCAAACCAATGACCTTCAAGAAAAAGCTAATGAAGTTGACAGGAATGGCTGATACATGGGCTGAAAAACAGATAAAGAAAAAGAACGAAGTCAGTTGTATTCCATGGTTTTCTCTGCGAGACTTAGTTCAAAACCATCCAGACATTGTGAAGAGAGTGGATCTGTTTGCTTTAGCCATTTACGGATTAATTGTCTTCCCAAAAGTTCTTGGGCATATAGAAGTTGCGGTAGTGGATTTCTTTGAAAAGTTGAGACAAGGAATCAACCCCGTCCCAACTATCTTAGCTGAGACTTTTAGATCTCTAAATTGTTGTAGGAGAAAGGGGGAAGGACGTTTTATCGGATGTGCACAGCTACTCAATGTTTGGATTCTAAGCCACTTCTGGAAAGTGGAGCGCACACCTTTCCACATGTTTTCAAAAACATTCGTTCCGTTGGAAGCTTACCTTGAGAAAGATTGGCCGAAGGATGTCACTGAACAAGATCTTGGTTTCAGCTTTTTAGAACCTCCGCCAAGATATAACTTGGAGAGCACCATGAATCCGTCCTTGATTCGCTATACAAATGCGGAAGCCAAGATTGGGTACCTTTACTCGGGTTATGGGGAGGAGTTGGATATGCACCGTTAATGGTTCAAAGGCAGTTTGCTTCACGACAGTTCATACCAACTACCGGAGGATTAGCACGATCGAGTTTGCTTTTACAGTGAAGGTTACATGAAAAAGTCCGAGATATCGCAAAGTCTTGGAAGGAAATCTACCTAATGGAGTTAGCTCTGTATGCTGATACTATCACTCAAGATTATAAAATATGGAGACAAAGACGAGTGAATAGTCAACAAACCTCACCAACGGATTATACTTTCCAGAATCCTTTCTCAGAAGAAATGCCATCCGAACTGGAAATAGCAAGACATGAATTTGAACGTGAAAAGGCCATCATTACGGGATATTAGTTCTCTTCAAGAGGAAAATTACCAAATGAAGATAGATGTTCAAATTGAAAAATCCGAAACGAGAAGGTCCGAAAAGAAGTGAAATCACGAGAAATGACTTAAAGGATCTTCATTTGGAAAATAAGAAATTAAGAGGCACCATAAAGAATAGCGGGCTGGGCAAATCACCGACGGAATGGAAAGAAGAACTAAGCAACATCAAAGGTGGAATGGAATTACGGAGAGGAAAGCGAAGAAGGAAGAGGAAAAAGTCGCTCGTCTATGATAGAGTTAAGGAAGAAGAATGTTGAATCTGAATCTGCGTCTGCAGAATTAATGACTAGTCAGTCTGAGCGTCAAGAGCTAAGAAGGAAAATACAAGATTTAGAAAATACACTGCAAGCTCATCAAGAACACTTAGATACTCTCCTAAAAGCCCTAGAAGAAAAGAATGGCCAAGATGATGAGATATTCGTGCCTCGAAAGAGCTCTCCAAGAAAAGATATGTATCTTGGTGGTTTGATTAATGAAATTGCAAGGCTATGCAAATTGTGCAACTATCGATGAAGCGAAGATCTCGCTACCAATTCCTCCGAGACAAGGATCAAACATGTCGAATTTCTAGAACGAGTGAAAAACAAGGCGATGTGGCTAGGAAATTTGTGTAATCATAAATCGAGAGACAGCAAAACTTTTGTAATAGACTCTTTTGATTAATGAAATGCCTAAATATGGGGCTATCTTGAAATCAACACCAAATTTTTGCATATTTATTCATAATTAACATCCATTTGTCATTTATTCATTCATCCATTCATTGCATATGCAT
This sequence comes from Gossypium rotundifolium, assembly GCA_025506655.1. Classification (NCBI taxonomy): domain Eukaryota; kingdom Viridiplantae; phylum Streptophyta; class Magnoliopsida; order Malvales; family Malvaceae; genus Gossypium; species Gossypium rotundifolium. The sequence continues at coordinate 13,640,326 of CP106729.1, read as the reverse complement.
ATCACTCTAATCATTCATCGAGGTTTGAAACCGTATAATCCACGATTTATGACACTACTTAATCGGAATCATGACATTCTTATAGGACACGTCTAAGAGCTAGAACTATGGATCTTTGAACTCAACGAAAGAATTGAAAGGATGGAAAGGACCCAAAGAGAGTTGCAAGAGCGGTTGGCTAAGTCACAACAGAAGCAAGAGATCGATGGTAAGATCTCGAGAGGAATCGCCGAGCAAAGGGATCAAATGGCCAAAATGATGGAGATGATGACAGCTTTGGTCAAAGGAAAAGGACCCATGCAGAGCCACGACATCACAGAGCCCAGGTCAAGAGTTAATCAAGATCCGCCTATCCTCCGTGATTTACTCCACCTCACACCCATGCAACGCAAAGAGGATATCCTCAAAGGGAACCTGCAGTTTAGAGCAACGACCGCACCACCTGCTCATCTAGGGCAAAGTATATTCGTATCGAACCACGGAGCCAATCCTGCCGACCCGATTGTTCCAGATTTAGATGATCCGGTAGAAATAGCCAGGTTGAAAATAGATGATCATGATGTTCAGGATAAGTATAAGAGCCTGGAAGAAAGGCTTAAAGCGATAGAAGGTACTGAAGTCTTCTCTGCATTGAGCGCTAAAGAGCTCAGTTTGGTGCCCGATCTAGTTCTGCCTCCGAAATTTAAAGTGCCAGATTTCAAAAAATATGATGGAACGAGATGTCCAAAGGCGCATCTTATCATGTTTTGTCGGAAGATGACTGGTTACGTAAATGAGGATAAATTACTAATACACTGTTTCCAAGATAGCTTGATCGGATCGGCTCTTCGATGGTATAATCAACTCAGTAGAGAAAAGATCCGATCATGGAAAGACTTAGCATCAGCATTTTGTGAACAATACAAGCATGTATCTGACATGGTGCCTGATCGATTAACTCTGCAGATGATGGAAAAGAAGCCGACAGAGTCTTTTAGACAATATGCTCAAAGGTGGAGGGATATCTCAGCCCAAGTAGAACCCCCATTAACAAAAACAGAGATAACAGTCCTCTTCATCAACACTTTGAAAGCGCCATTTTACGACAAATTGGTAGGAAGCGCCACGAAGGATTTCACAGATATTGTAATATCCGGGGAACTTATAGAAAATGCTATCAAGAGTGGAAGGATGGAAGGCTCCGAGGGTTCGAAAAGGGCAGTACCCATAAAGAAAAAAGAGGCAGAAGCCCATATGGTGGGAACTGAGAGACACTATACTTCCAACCCATACCCAACCCAATCACGACCCCGATATTGCCCACCTTCAAACTTCTATTTTCCTTCCCGAGCCCTTACTATCAAGCACCTCCTCCTTACCCGTATGCCACAAATAACCAAAGACCATTCACCATGTTCCCACCAAATACCATGCCCTCCAAAGCCAACCCAAAATGAACAAAATCGACAAGACCCAATCTCGAAAAACCTCAATTCACCCCTATTCCGTATCATACGGAGAGTGTGCCAAGTTATTGGAAAAACAATTAATATCCCACATTATATGGCACCCTTGAAGCCTCCATACCCAAAATGGTACGATCCTAATGCTAGTTGCATGTACCATCTTTGGAAACCGAGGGCATTCTATAGAAAATTGTCTAGCCTTTAAAGAAGGGTTCAAGGTCTTATTGATGCAGGATTTTACGATTTGATGGCACTAGTAATGTGGTGAAAATCCGCTCCCTAAACATCTTGAAGGGAACGTGAACGCGGTGACAAAAGAAGATGAGCGACAAGCTAAAAGTTATGTTTCAAATAAAGACACCTCTGCGGAAGGTTTGGGAGGTAATGGTTAAAAAGGGCCGTTTGTTATCCCAACAGAATTTTCAAAGAAGAAAACACAAAGAGTCAATGTTTTGTGATTTTCATGGTATTGAAGGGCATGACATCCGGTCTTGTGAGGATTCGAGAAAATTACTACAGGACATGATGGATAATAATGAGGTCAAGATCTTTGATAAAATGGATGAGGCCGAGGAAAGGAAATATGCACTCGATGATCAACTATCAACTATCCCTTATAGTCTTGATCGGCCTCGGTGATTTACTACGAGGCCAAGAAGAAGGAAGTCAAACCAAATGTGGTGATTGAAGTGCCATCTCCTTTTCCTTACAAGGACAATAAGGCGATACCATGGAAATATGATGTTAATATTGTCGTGCATTCAAGGTGAAAAGTCAAAGGTCGTGATTGGAGATATTAGCGAGTAGGACACTTCACCCGCAATGGAGGTGTTATTCTCCGAAATAGGTGAACCAAAGAAGAAAGTCGTTGACTCGAATCGAAAGGAAAGGCACCAATGTATGATCTTGAGGTTGATATTGAAATACTGATCAGGCAAGAGATTAAAAGACACATGAATGAGGATGAAGCACATGAATTCTTGAAGTTCATCAAACACAGTGAATATAATGTCGTGGAGCAGTTGAGCAAGCGGTAAGGCAAGAATCTCGGTGTTATCTCTCTCGTTGAACTCGAACCACATCGAAATGCTTTCTTTGAAAGTGTTGAATCAAGCGTATGTGGCGAGCAACGATCTGTTGAAAAGCTTGATAGGTGGGTGAACAACTTAAATGCGGATAATTTCATCTCTTTTAGTGATGACGAAATACCACCAAACGGTAGGGCTCCATAAAAGCATTGCACATTACAACCGGTTGCAAGGGTTATATAATCACCGAATGTGCTTATTGACAACGAATTGAGACTCAATGTCATGCCTTTGGCCACGTTTTTAGGTCGCCAATTGATATGTCTTATCTTAGGCCTTGTCACTCTACAGTAAGGGCATTTGATGGGACACGACGAGAGGTCATGGGAAGATCGAGATTCCTCTAGAAGTGGGCCCATGTACATATGATATCGAGTTCCAGGTCATGGACATCACGCCTTCATATAATTGCCTTTTAGGAGTCCTTGGATCCATTCTGTCAGGCGCCTTCATCTCTCCATCAAAAGTAAAGTTTATCTGGATAGCCGCTGATCACGATCATTGGTGAAGAAGACATTGTTGCATCTATCTCTACTGACGCACCCTACATTGAAGTAAACAAAGATGCAGTAGAATGTTCCTTCCGTTCCTTCGAATTTATCAATGCTACATTTGTTCTTTGAAGGAAATAAGATTCCCACACCCAAGTCACAAGGAATACCAAAATGGGAATTAAGTCGATTGTGGGAAAGGGAGCCCGAGCGAAGAAAGGTTTGGGAAAATATCGAAAGGATAGTTAGAGCACTAAAGCCAAGACACCACAAGGCTCGACACGGTTTAGGGTTCAAGCCGGATGTACGACAAAGAAGAAAACGATTCAGAAAGATCAAGAAAGGAGGATTGCAAGAGCCTCGGGCCAGAATTGGGATGGGAGCCCATAGCGTATCCTCCTTTGTCAAAAACATTTACATCTGCAGGAATGATGTACCTGTATGAGATAATTCACGAAGCACGCTATTATTAATTGAAAGGGTCTTGAACGTCAAGATAAATGTTATTGACAAAGGAGATGATGCAATTGAAGATGTTTCAATGATACGCCCTTGTCCTCCTGGATTCGTTTTGAACAATTGGACTGCTGTGGATCTTCTTGTAGTTTCTAAGTCCTCTCCAGAGTAATGCTCAATGTTAACTCTCCTTTTTTGTGTGCCCCTAAGTAATAGTGGGATTTTTTTGTAAGAGCTTATGTTTGCTCTTTATTATTTAAATGAACATTAATGGAGATGCATTTTGTCATAATCGTTTCATTCTCATTAACTTCATAATTATTCTACTTCTCACAGCCTATCCTTATATATATCTCATATCATGCCATAACATATACTTGTGGGTTCCAATCCTTTGATACTCCTCTATAGTTTTCTTTTCCATTCACCTTCCAGGTGCTTAGATACCAACGACATGAACAATCCGTTACAAGTCCCAAATCGATTTTGAGAAAGCTATTTGTTTAGGAGAATTCGAAGTTGAGGAAAATGTCAAGATTATGTCTCATCTCGACTTACAAAGAATGATAGAACGAGAAGATAAGCAGATCCTACCCCATCAAGAATCTGTTGAGACAGTGAACTTGGGAAATGAAGAAAGAGGCAAGAAGTGAAGATTGGGACCTCTATTTCGTATAACACTAAACATGATTTGATCGCCTTGCTTTGTGAGTATAAAGATGTATTTGCATGGTCGTATCAAGACATGCCAGGGTTGAACGAGGATGTAGTGGTCCATAGACTCCCACTAAAACCAGAATGCAAACCTGTTCAACAGAAGCTAAGACGAATGAGACCTGAAATATTGTTAAAGATAAAAGAAGAAGTCAAGAAACAATTTGATGCTGGCTTCTTACAAGTCTCCAAATACCTAGAATGGGTAGCTAACATAGTCCCAGTACCGAAGAAAGACGGTAAGGTACGAATGTGCGTGGATTATCGCGATCTGAATCGAGCAAGTCCTAAAGATAATTTTCCCTTGCCACACATCGATCGTTGGTGGATAACACAAAAAACATTCATTATTTTCTTTCATGGATGGATTTTCGTTATAATCGATAAAGATGGCTCCCGAGGATATGGAGAAAACTACCTTCGTAACAATGTGGGGAACATTTTGCTACAAGGTGATGCCGTTCGGATTAAAGAATGCTGGGGCAACATATCAGAGGGCAATGGTAATGCTATTCCATGACATGATGCACAAAGAGATAGAAGTGTACGTTGATGATATGATTGCCAAATCTCGGGGGGAAAGAGAGCATATTGGGAACCTCAAGAAATTGTTCGAAAGGCTAAGAAAGTTCCAGCTAAAGCTTAATCCAGCCAAGTGTACCTTCGGAGCTACCTCAGGAAAATTACTCGGCTTCATTGTTAGTGAGAGAGGTATTGAGGTTGATCCAGATAAGATAAAAGCCATACAAGAATTACCACCTCCGCGTACACAAAAAGAAGTCAAAGGATTTTTAGGGAGGTTGAACTACATCGCTCGATTCATTGCTCAACTTACCAACCAGTGTGACCCAATTTTTCGACTCCTTCGAAAACATAATCCGGGAGAGTGGAACGATGAGTGCCAAGTGGCTTTTGACAAGATAAAACAGTATTTGTCTAACCCTCCGGTGCTAGTACCGCCAACGCCCGGAAGACCATTAATATTATATCTAGTTGTATTCGAAAACTCAATGGGTTGCGTACTGGGGCAACATGATGAGTCAGGGAAAAGAGAAAGGGCGATCTACTACCTCAGCAAGAAATTCACAGAATATGAAGCAAAGTACCGTCAATTGAAAAATTCATTGTGCTTTGTGCAGGTAGTTCAAGGCTCGATAATATATGTTGTATCATACGACGTGGTTAATTTCAAAGCTGGACCCAATAAAATACATGATGGAATCACCTGCACTTTCAGGAAGAATGGCACGATGGCAGATCCTACTATCAGAGTACGACATTGTATATGTGAGTCAAAAGTCGATAAAGGGGAGCGCAATAGCCGACTTCTTAGCAACTCGAGCCACGGAGGAATATGAGCCTTTGAGATTTGATTTCCCAGACGAGGATTTGATATGCATTGCAGAAAAAGAGTGTGAGTCGTCAAAAGAGAAATCATGGAAGATGAGCTTTGATGGTGCATCGAATGCATTGGGGCATGGGATTGGAGCGATCTTAGTGTCACCGTAAGGAACCACTATCCGCTCATCGCCAGATTAAATTTCTTCTGTACCAATAACGTAGCGGAATATGAGGCTTGCATCATGGGACTTCGCGCAGCTATTGAACGAAACATCGAAATCTTAGAGGTGTACGGGGACTCAGCATTGGTGATTTACCAAATCCGTGGAGATTGGGAAGTGAGAGATTCGAAATTGGTCAAATATCGCGATCTCGTGGCGGAGCTGGTCAAAGAATTTAAAGAAGTGACTTTTAACTACTTCCCACGAGAAGAAAACCAATTGGCTGATGCCTTGGCCACCCTGGCTTCAATGTTCAAAGCAAACAGAGAAACGGAAATAATGCCTCTCCAAATGAGCATATACGAGGTCCCTGCACATTGTTTTAGCATTGAAAAAGAGACAGATGGGCGGCCGTGGTTCCATGATATCTTAGAATATGTCAAGAATCAAAGGTATCCAGAGCAAGCAAATGAGAACGACAAAAGAACAATCAGAAGAATGGCGGTGGGATTTGTCCTTGATGGGGATATCCTGTACAAAAGAGGAAAAGATCAAGTGCTCCTGAGATGCGTAGATTCTGCTGAAGCGAAAAAATACTTGATGATGTCCATGAAGGAATTTGTGGGGCGATGCCAATGGTTTCACTATGGCGAGCGATTATGAGACTTCGGTTATTCTTGGTGACAATGGAAAGCGACTGCATTAGTTACGCACGAAGGTGCCACAAATGTCAAATTTACGGTGATAAAATTCATGCAGCCCCTTCGCCCCTTCATGTCATGACTTCTCCGTGGCCTTTTTCTATGTGGGGCATGGATGTTATAGGGCCAATTTTTCCAAAAGCTTCTAATGGCCACCGGTTCATTTTTGTGGTTATAGATTACTTCACAAAATGGGTAGAAGCCGCTTCATTTGCTAATGTGACGAAGATGCGGTTTATGTGTTCTTAAAAAGGAAATCATATGTCGATACTGGTTTGCGAGAAAATTATTTGAGATAACGCTTTAAATCTAAACAACAAGATGATGAAAGAAGTGTGCGAGCATTTCAAATAAAGCATCATAATTCCTCACCCTATCGCCCAAAGATGAACGGAGCAGTAGAAGCGGCTAACAAAAATATTAAGAGGATTATTGGGAAAATGATCGAGACATATAAAGATTGGCACGAGAAGCTACCATTCGCTTTGTATGCATATCGCACATCTGTGCGGACATCTACGGGAGCAACTCCTTTCTCCCCGGTCATGGAATGGAAGTCTTGCCCATTGAAGTTGAGATCCCTCTCTACGAGTCTTAATGGAGTCGAAACTAGAAGAATCGAGAATGGGTTCAAGCTCGATATGACCAGCTAAATCTTATCGAAGAAAAACGCTTGAAGGCAATCATCATGGACGAGATGTACCGAAGAGAATGATCACGGCTCATGACAAGAAGGTGCGGCCAAGAGAATTTCGCGAGGGGAACTCAGATCGAGAAAGATTCTCCCAATACAAAAAGACTTTCGAGGAAAATGGGCACCAAATTGGGAAGGGCCAGACGTCGTAAAGAAGGCTTTCTCTGGCGAGCTTTGATTCTCACCGAGATGGATGGGAAGGAGTTACCTAATCCAAGAACTCGGATGCCGTGAAAAGTACTATGCCTAAAAAAAAAGATCAAGATGAAAACCGAAAAGGCGTCTTGATAAAAAAAATCAAATCAAGATGAAAACCCGAAAAGGCGTCTTGATAAAAAAAAAATCAAATCAAGATGAAAACTCGAAAGGGCGTCTTGATAAACAAAAAAGATTAGGATGAAAACCTGAAAGAGTGTCCTAATGAAGGAGGTTCAGACAAAATGAGCAAGACGATTTGAACGGAGAGTCATGTGGCGAGATTACAATATTTGAAGCAGTTCGGAAGCTCGAAATCTTCTACACAAGAAGTCGTGCTCGAAGAGATCCAGGATGAAGAAATGTGGAGAAGTTCATGCGTTGAATATCTAGAGCATTTGTGACAATTGAATCTGCTTTCCTTTCTTTATAATGTCTTCTTTATTGAGCTTTTCCTTGTCAATTCTCTTTGCTTATTGCTTTTGAAATAAATATGAATGTGAGGTATTTCTTTCGTACCTACTTTGCTATTTTCATGCATCTCATGTGTGGTTTGTCTAAATGATAAATAGTAAAATGACATACTCTAAACAAAAGGAATGTTGAGTATTACCTGGATGAGAATTTGGTAAGTACAAGAGCCTCAAAGCAAGGACAAAGTTCAACAAAGGGCAAAAGGGTGATACACGAGAAATGCGGATTATTCGAGGATGGGTACAAAACCTGAAAGGGAAATCAAGAATCGAAGCAATGAATGCGATCATCATGAGAGTCGAACGAAAAGAGATATACTGACAAACAAGCCTGTATGTATGGCATAATCATGTAGGCATAAAAGTATGTGCATATCATGATAACATCATGCATGACATATACAGGTATTCCAATAAAGCAAAAGGTTTTGATGATAACTGTTCCGAACCAAGGACAAGGAAGACATTCGAGTTCCACCAGATGATATGTTTTGAAATTTGGATACTTTTTAAAATTATTTCAATTTTTATTTTTTCAAAAATCAACTCACATTGCGAGAGGTGAGTTGAGCCTCAGGTCACACGCTGAGGTATTTTCAATTTCTGTTTTTCAAAAATCAACTCATATTGCGAGAGGTGAGTTGAGCCTCGGGTCACACACCGAGGTATTTTTCAATTTTCGTTTTTCAAAATCAACTCATATTGCGAGAGGTGAGTTGAGCCTCAGGTCACACGCTGAGGTGTTTTTCAATTCTGCTTTTCAAAAAATCACTCATAATGCGAGAGGTGGGTTGAGCCTCAGTCACATGTTGAGGTATTTTTTCGTTTTCAAAAAATCAACTCATATTGCGAGAGGTGAGTTGAGCCTCAGTCACACGCCGAGGTATTTTCAATTCGCTTTTCAAAATCAACTCATAATGCGAGAGGTGGGTTGAGCCTCGGGTCACACGTCGAGGTATTTTTCAATTTTGTTTTCAAAATCAATTCACATTCGAGAGGTGAGTTGAGCCTCAAGTCACACAATGAGGTATTTTCAATTTTGTTTTCAATAAAGAATAAATATTGGACATCGAACAAAATTTAAGCTTTTAAGTCTTTTGCTCTCTCCTGCTTTCAAATGATGAGCAAAGAGGGCAAATTATAAGCACTAAATTTTGTCCGGATTTATTACGGGTTTATTTAAAAAATTTAAAAAATTTAAAAAATAATTAAAATTTTTTACATTTTAACCCTAAACTTTCTTGAAATTACATTTTGGCCCCAAACTTTTCAAAATTACATTTTACCCTTAACTTTCTTAAAATTACACTTTGGCCCCAATAATTTTATGCGTTTATAATCTGGTCCTTCATCAAAAATCTCCAAAATCCCATGGATTTTGCACACCCACCCTCGATTTTTCCCACCCACCCTAAGGGATGGCCTCCCATACCCTAGCCACCGCCACTGCACAAAAACGCTATATAAAAGGGGTTTTCCCAAAATCAAACCCCAATCATCAAAAAAAAAGCCACGAAAAAGAAAGAAAAAGAGAAAGAAAAGAGGAGGAAGAAGAAGAAGAAGAAAGAGAAAGAAGAAGGTGTCACACCGTGGAGGAGACAGCGACCATGGCGGCAAGCAAGGGCTAGGAGAAGAAGAAGAAGAAGAAGAAGAAGAAGAAGAAGAAGAAGAAGAAGAAAGAAAGAAAAGAAAAGAAAAGAAAAAAAAAAAAAGAAAGAAAAGAAAAAAGCAAAAAAAAACAAAAATAAAATAGACAGTGGTCGACCCGACCACAGGATCTGACCCGACCCGGAAAGTTCAAAGAAGAAGCCCAACAAAGAAGAAGCCCAAACCCAGCCCAAAAGTAGTAGGCCAAAGAGGAAAAAAAGAAGGAAAAAAAGAAGAAAAAAGAGAAAAAAAAAAGAAAGAAAAAAGAAGAAAAGGAAAAAAAAAGAAAAAAGAGCCCGGATCGTGTATCCTATTCTTCAAGCTCGTAATTTTGAGCTTTTCGGTAATTTTCTTTTTACCCACTTGTAATTTATTTCGTATATTTTCATGACATTTTGTTTTTAATATTATTAAAATTTTTTTTAGCATTTTTTTTGTATTTATATTTATATTTTTATTTCTTTTTATATATTCGAATAATTTTAATAAATAAGGCAACGAATCGGTTTAACACTTGTCGTTGATTTCATCGCTATGTTGGGTGAAAATCATCGGTTCGTGTTAAATACGATCATACCTTTTAAAAATCCAAAAAATCAAAAAATAATAAAATAAAATTTGAGTTTCAAAACTTTTGTGTTTTCAAAAATTGTCGTATTTTCCAAATTTTCGTGTTTTAAAAAAATTTCGTGTTTTCAAAAATTCTCGTATTTTAAAAATTCTCGTGTTTTAAAAGTTTTCGTGTTTTCAAAATTTTCAGATTTCAAAATTTTTATATTTTTAAAAATTCGTGTTTCAAAAAAAATTCCGTATTTTTAAAGTTCTCGTATTTTCAAAAATTAGTGTTTTAAAAAAATTTTATGCTTTCAAAATTTTCGGTTTTCAAAATTTCATTTTTTGTGTTTTAAAATTTTCGTGTTTTCAAAATTTCCGTGTTTTAAAATTTTCGTGTTTTCAAAAATTTCAGATTTTCAAAAAAATTCGTGTTTTAAAAAAAATTCTCGTGTTTTCGTATTTCTAAAATTTCGTGTTTTCAAAATTTTTGGGTTTTAAAAAATTTTTCGTGTTTTCAAAAATTCTTAGGTTTTAAAAAAAAAATTCCCGAGTCTTAAAATTCTCGTTTTTTTTAAAAAATTTTCTTGTCTCAATCGGATCACGATTAAATATTAAATTGAACTTGTATTTTTGAAAATTAAGACAACGCACGTTTAACGAGATACCAATTTTGGGCGTCGCGAGGGTGCTAATACCTTCCTCGCGCGTAACCGACTCCCGAACCCTATTTTTCTCTGGAATTTTGTCGCAGACTTAAACCCCGCCCTTTTTTAAGAAAATTAAAAAAATGATTTTTCTTTAAAAAGAAGATTTATTAGGTGTCCGATCACACCTAGAAAAAGATCGGTGGCGACTCCCTTTTTTAAATAAAATTGAAACTCTGTTTTCAAATTTTTAAATAATTTCCTCAATTAGCGCCCAACCAAATTTTAGGTCGCTACAAACCTTTATACTACAAAACATTTATTATTAATATATTTATAATTGTAATAAATAATTATAATTAAAATATTAATATTGAATATTTTCAATAATATGTGAATAATATTATTTAAAATTATTATTTTAAAATTTATTATTAAAATAAAATTGAAATATTAAATAATTTATTAAAATAATAAATTATATTTATTATAATAATAATTATAATTTATTATATGACTAAATATAAATAATTAAATATGTATGTTTAATAATATTGAAAATATAATATTTTAAATATTTTAAAATAAAAATAAAAATTATTATCAATATAATAATATTAAGCTTGATTTAAGTTAATTTTTTATAAAAATAAAATTAAATATAGATGAGCTTTTTTCGAAAATGACTTACGCTTTTCAAAATGATAAGTCATTTTACAGGAAAAATGACTTATTTTACCTTGACCTGTAAGTCATTTTCTGTTGACCAAACTATTTTCTGTGAAACAAATACAAAAAAATACAGAAAATATTTTTCGTAAAACCTTTTACACTTAAACAAACGGATCCCTAATATTGTTAATTACCCGTTTTTCAAGAATGAGAAGGGTTTTACATGAGGTAGCCTTATGGAGCCCGTGGTGATCCCTTACTGGTTGGCGATCCTTTCATAAGCCCTAGATACGGGACGATGTGATAGTATAATGTGTGTAAGCGATGGGCAATAACTATCCTGTTAATATGATGACTTTCTTATTAATGTGCAACTTTTTATTCCCTAGGTCCTGAGTGAATAGTGCTTTCAATAGGAGTGTGTTGTCAAGGCCCTTATTGTTCGACGAAGGTGATTAGTGGCGAATGTGCCATGTGTAACAGGTATGGTTGTACATATACTCTTTCTCAAATAAAAAAACATAAAAACAAATTGATGAAATGTAATTAATTGAATCAAAGTCAAAATTTTACTTATATAATTACAATAATCAAAATTCAAATATCACATTTTACATATTTAACTGAATTGTTTAAATAGGGTAGCATTTTTAAATTAGTTGTGATTTAATATTTGATTACAGAGAGAGGAAATTAGGAGGGGAGTTAACCGTCATAGAAGTGAGCGTACGCATCTTTGTCGGAGCCGTTAACTGCCTTTTGCTTATAGTTCTTTTATGCGTTTTCCAATAAAGAATATGTTCCTTCCTTATTTGTTTTTAGGCTTTCATGAACTTTTTGTCCATGGAAGTAACGTTTCTCCATTAAAGTTTTCTTACGACAGTTTTGTCTGCTATTATATATGGAATGGTTATGTCTGCTTCTATAGCACGGTAGTTTGGGGTTTTGTTTGGTTTTTTCGATTTTTTGAGCGTTTGGGAGAAAGAGGGTAAAGTCGAGATTCACAATTTGAGTGGTTACGGTGGTAGTTTCGACAGCGCTATTCATAGAGGATTGGGAATTTGACATGTGGCATATCGATTCCGGCGAGGGGGAGGAGGAAATCTGGCGATGGGTTACAGGAGTAGCATTGTCATTAAGCGCTGTGGTTGGTTGAGTGGACTTCAAATCGCCGAGGATGTTGCCACTAGATCAATGAGTGGATACGAGCTGGATGCTATTGTATTGGAGCCGAACGAGGGCAGATTGGGGGTGAAGAGATAGTGGTGGACCTTGCTAAAGTCGGGGTCTCTCATCATTCATTTGTCACGAGAGACGTGTGGTATCAAGAGTGCTTTGTACGTATCAATGTGAAAATGTCGGTTTGCACGAGGGGCAGCTCAAACAACGGTTGGATGCGCATGAATCTTCCCTTTGGCAGGATGCTAGTTAGCAAAGGGGACCCCGGCCGTCCTCTTATTGTAGAAGACGAACGAAAAAAGATATCCACGGAGGTGATGTGGTAGATGGGTCAGGCCTGAGGGCGATGGTGGTGGGAGACATAAGATTAGAATGGATCTCAACGGTCAGGGTGCTTACCATTGGTTTGTTTACTGCCGGATGCTTCTGCCACCATTAGCAACTAGCAACGGATGTGGACAGAGGTGAATTTAGGAGCTTTTCAGTTTTTTAGTATTTTGGTTTTTAGATAAGCAAAGATCAAGTGGGGTTAAAATCTATGCTTTTCTTTTGATGTTTTCTTTTTTAAGTCCTAAGGTTTATATTTTATTTAGCTGGTTTTATTTTTAATTCTTATTTGTAAAACGTTATTGTATTGCTTCAATAAATATGTCCAGCCTTTGTTAAAAAAATTGATTATATGTATTCTTTTATAACTTCAATGAGAAACTGATTAAATAATATTAACTTATTTATTCATACACATAAATTAAAATTAAATGAAGTCATACGAGGTACATACTAAATAATAAAATATTTACAATAATCATATAAAAATATAATGAACATGAATCCTACTTGGTGGTTTAGGGAAGTTCACCCATAGATGATAGAATTTATCAAGGTTTGAGTTGTTAGGGGTGAATATTTAATCAAATCGATTTGAATCGAGTGAAAAAATTTTAAGTTGATGAATCTTATTATATTATCTATTTAAAATATTTTCGAATCAAGTCGAGTGAAATGAAATTCGAGACAAATCGAATCAAGTGAAATTATTCAATTTAAAATTTAAAATTTAAATATGTCAAATTAAATTATTGTTACAATATAGCTAATGTCATGTTAGAGCACATAAATTTGAAATTACATATATTTAAAATCTCTTTCAAAACAAGATAAGATACTGTAGTATGATAATATAAATTAGTAATTTACTTGTTTAGGTTCTTAAAATTATTGTTTTAGATTTTTTTATTTTAATTTTTATATATTCTTTAAAATTTTTAATTTTATATTTTATAAAAAGTTTATGAAATTTTGGATTTTTATAAATATTTTGAATTGTGAAAATTATTTTGATTTTTGTTCTAATTTAGGACTAATTTACTTATTTTCGAAATTGATGGCGACTAAAGGAGCATTTACATCAATAATTAATTTGAGTTATTCGAATTATTCAAGTTATTTGAATTCTAAAATTCAACTTAACTCAAACTAGAAAAATCATATTAATTATTTGAGTTGACTCGCGAAACCAAATAATTCGATTCGATTAACGAGAAATTCTATTTTTTTTAAATTTTTTCAAATTAAATTGAGTTTTGTTCACCCTTACCTTTATTGAGCCAACTCCCCTTACACACATTGACACGGTTTATGTAAAGTGAGAATATTGAGAGAATGAAGTAATGAATGTAACAATTGAAGACAACAATGAAGTTGCAAAAGTAGATTGTGTAATGCCCATAAAATTATGATGCTTTAGCATGGTACTATTCCAAGTTTTTTTTTAACATTAATTTTATTATAGGTTTCTTATTATATTTATTCTCTTTTATTCAATACTTAGTACTATCAATAATACCTCTTCAACACTTAAATAGGAGAATAATGCACTTTAACGAACTCAAACTCACGTCTTTCTACACTAACAACAACGCCAATACCAATCTTTAATTTATCAGTATTTAGTATCTAAAAAGCGTAGTTGTTGAAGCCAGACAAGTGTTATTAACAAATACAACACAGCATGTAATTTATATATAATCACAATTTTTGACACATCGTTTATTTCTTAAGCAAAAACATATAATAATATATGGTACTCCTTTATAAATTATACCAACTAAAATGTCACATTAATTGCAATAATTTATAACAACATTTTCATAATATACGAAATAATTGTAAATCGCATTAAATAATTCAGTTAATATTAAATTTCCTTAATTAATATATTACCTTTACATATTATTTCAATTAACATTCCATATTTCAACAACTAATTCCATTTATCTCATTCAATTTATCTAGATTATATTTAATAAAAAAATTCTTGGTTATAATAGTATATGTTACTCTTTTTTATCAACAAAAATGTAATATTTATTGCAATAATGTATCATGGTTTGTTTACAATTAGATCCGTTCATGGGTCGGGTCAGTTTACCCGAAAAGTGAAGGGTTTGGGTAAAAATATAGGTTCATAGGTAAAAAATAAAGTCCATTTAGAAAACGGGTCAGCCCTCGAGTAAGAATTTTTTTGCTCGAGCTTAGCCTAGCCTGACCCGAATATGAAAAAAAAAACTACAGCTTTTTTCTGTTCTTTTTACTGTTTTTATTATTTTGTTGCTATTTTCTAATTGTTTTTTTTCACTATTTTGCTATCATTTCACAATTGTGTTGCTACTATTTTGTTGTTATTATTTGGATATTATATAACTCTTATTTTATTGTTAATTTTGTTATTATTTTATAGACATTTGCTTGTTAGATTACATCTATCTTAGTGTTATTTAAGTATACATATTTTTAAAAATTTATTTTCAATTTGTTAAGAAATATTTATTTTAATGTTTGTAATATTTTGATATATTATATTTTTTTAAAAAATTGTATAAAAAAAAGTAATAGGGCGGGCTAGGGCGGGCTCAGCCATTTTTATCTAGGTCGGGCTTGGACAAAATTTTAGGCCCATCTTTTGGGTCGGACCTAAAATTTTGTTTGGGCCCGATCCGGCCATGAACACCTCTATTTGCAATCAAATCAAGTCAAATAAATCCATTTATAACAACATTTTTCTTGGTTTTTAATAAAGAAAACAAAACAAAATTTGTAGTATCAAAAATAATCACAACTTTGTGATCCTTGTTTAATTTTCTAACATTGGCAACAAATATAAAGCTTACATTAATCTATTTTTTAGGTTTCAGTTTCAACTTGATTTTCTCAACTTCGCTGGTATTAATTTGGAACGCTTTGCTCAATACATCATCAAGAATTGTTGGCGAGGCTGCAAATAGAGTGGCAGCAATAGATTGTGTTCCTGGGAATTGGCTATTGAAGGCAGTAACAACAGCAGCAGGCGTCCACCCAATGTTTTTCTGGAAATGCACCAATCCTTTAGGGAACACAAATATTTCACCCTTTTTAATCACCTTTGATATCAACTTGTTGGATGTAGTTAAGAAGCCAACTTCTAGTTCACCTTCCAAAACAAACACTATCTCTGTTGCTCGTGGGTGGGTGTGGGGAGGGTTAACCCCACCAGGGGCATAATCAATGCGAGACATGGAGACTCCAAGGGTGTTGAGACCTGGAATTTTTTCCACATTAGCCGCTGTGACAAGCGACCCCACAGTGTTGTTTGGGATGCTTGGTTGGGCGAATCCAGCAAAGAAGAAGTCATCCGCTCCTATAGTTGAGGGGTTCTTGCAAGGGAACCCATTCATTTTCACTCCTATTTACATTGACACATTATATCATTATGTATACAAGTATTTAACAAAAACACATAGCTAATGTCGTAACTAAAAGCCCACTGCCTATATGTTTTTTAGATTATAAATAAATAATAAGCTAATTATTATGGTAAGTGTCTAAAAGAAATTATATATATATATATACAAGAGTATATTAGCGCATAGTTGACAATACTTGAAGAAAGATCGGCAACACATATATCTTGAAGCAGGTCTGGATCAGCATGGGAGGAACCTAACACTAAAGCAAAAGTTACGAGCAAAAGAGATTGAAAAGCCGCCATGTCGAATGTTGAATGTTGTTGTTGTTATTGCTGTTGCTGTTGTGGCTAATGTAATAAACAAAGGAATAGATAAGAGAATTGAAGGGACAATGAATTAGAAAGAGTTAATGTTGAATGAGGTTGTTATTGTTATTATTGTTGTGGTTAATGTAATAAAACAAAGGAATAAATAAGAGAATAGAAGGGACACTGAATTAGAAAGAGTTAAAAGGAAGGAAATAATTAGAAGACTAATGGGTGAAGGAGAGAAAGAAGTGGAAATCAAATTTTTAATGAATGGTTTTTGAGTATTTTGAGTTTGAATACCTGTCTGTAGCATTATTTTTGGGCATGCCATAATTGCTTTAAACAAACAGCATGAAGCATTCCTATATTTAGTCTTTGCGTTGTCAATTCGAACCTAGCCATATAAATATATAATAGATATAACTGAAAATTAAGTAATCATTGTTGACATTTAGGCAAGGATGATTATGGATTTAACCACGAGAGTTAGATAAGATGACAATGATTTTTCTTATCTTAACTAGTAGTTGAGGGTTCGATCTTCGTCCTCAATATGGAGCAACTGTAAAACTCATGATCAACATCTATCCCCTTAACGGGCCTACAAAATGAGGAAAATTAATTACTGGAGAATTAGTTGTTGGACTCACTCCAATAAATACATTGAGAAATAATAAAAAAAAATGATGATTATGGCTTTTTTTTTCTTAGTTTTTGGGCTTTGACCTCTTTGATATCTTTTGTTATCATTCTTTTTATAATTATAATTATAATTATATTTATTATAATTCTTATAATTAAGGTTGAAATAATTAAATTTGTTGATTTTTTAAGATTTAGGACCAATTGATATAATGTGTAAACATTGGAGGTTAATTTTATTATTAGGCCAATAAAACAAAGCCCACACGTTAGATTTTCGTTAAGCAAGTAATGGAAGAGTGACTAAAATATTAAATTTTAAAAGTTGAGTAACTTAAATGAAAAATATTTATAGTTAAGTGACCAAAATAAAATAAGCTGAATAGTTGGGTGACTATGCTTGTAAATTACCCTACTTTTACTTATAATAAAAAATTGAAAGATATATGATTTGCTTAAGGAGAAATTTAACTTTTGAGTTGTCATTGTGTAAACTAATACTTTTAAGGCCTCAGTTATAGTTTGAGGATGTATAATTGGTTAAAATAGTAATGTTTATACTTTGATTATTTGTTTATATTAAATTATAGAGTAAAAATTTGAAGATTAAAATATACTCTAAGTTCCTATATACTTCGTACATTTAGAATTAATCTCCTTACTTTTACCTTTAAGAATTTAATCTTTTACTTTTCAATTTAAAACTTACTTTCAAATTATATAACCACGAAATATTTTAATCTAAATATTAACTATATTAACTATTTGAAGTAATTAATAATATTATAAAAATATAAAGATTATATTCTATTAATAATTAAAATAAACATCAATATGTAAAAAGAAAAGTTAGCAATAGTGGGTTTCCACATTTCAACAAAAGGAAGTACATTCCATTATTCAATGTTCAATCACTCTTTCCATTTATAGTTTAAAACCATTTTAATTTGGCATAAAATTAAGTTTACCCTTTAGTGTGACCTCTTTAATTTGGCTAAGACGTAATAACCGAATTTTAAAAGTTACATTAGTCGCTTAAATGACTTAATAAAACTAATTTGATTTGAAATATTCTTTTTGACTAACTTTTAGAAAACTAAATGTAACTGTATTGAGATTATCAAAATGTCAGATTATTAAGTCAAGTTAATTTAAGAGTCCAATTTAATAAGCGTCGTGACATTTGAAATAATCTTAATTGATTTATATAATTTCCCTTTTTAAAATTCTAATTTCATTATTACGCGGCCGAAAAAGTGATGTCTCTTAATTTTAAACTTAACATGCCAAAGTTAGACCTATTGTTCATTTAACCAGTTTATACATTATTTAATGAAATGCAAATAAAACCCCAAAATCAAACTCATGCTACAATTCAAAATTAACAAAGTTACAGCCCAAAAATCATAATAAAATTAAGTTAAATTTAAAAATAATTTATTAAATAAAAACTGAGACTAGACCTCCAAATACAGTGTCCGATCCTAATCTCAAGGATTATCTGTAATGATAGAACTATGAGGTGAGCTTTAAAAAGTTCAGTGTGAGTCTTAAACAGAGTAGTAAAGCACACAAGCTATCGGTCATTCGACAAAACATAACATTACAGTACACAGTATTCATAATAATTATTTCATAGGCGTGCTCATATTAAAACAATGCAGAGTTACTACCCATCTATCTACTACACACCATGAGTTCCCTAAAACTCATTATACGTACACCAAAATAGTAAGAGTCGTAACTCAATGTGAATAAAACACTAGTAACAATTTCGCAGTTAGAATGCCAGTAATTTGCGGATAAACTGTCAGTACTCCTAACAATACTCCATGATTGCAGATAAACTGCCAGTATATAATTGTGGATAAACTGCAAGTATTCCACGGAACTCCTCTATCACCAGTCAATTCCCACCCCCATGCAATGCAATATGTCATACCAGTAGTGTAGCTTACCATGCTTGTCAATAACAATTCCGATAAAGGTGACATGTTTTACATGCAATCAGTATGTGGAGGAAGAAGGGCGGCACAACAATGGTCAAAACTAGGGCTTTTGGGGGCGGCACAATGAAGAATAAGAAAAGGTGGGACGATAAAGAGATGAGCAATTGAGGCAAAAAGAAAAGAAAAGTACAATAAATACTAGGGTTAAAAGCAAAAAAACAGAAGATAAAAATTATGTGAGGGAAGGAAATTGAACTCAGAGTTTCAAAAATAAATTCACTAATTCTTAACCATCAAACTAAAACTCATTTATTAATTGACGTGCGAAGATAATAATAAAATCGGGGCATGACACTTAAAGTTTTATATTTCTTTTACCAATTTTGCTCTTATTTTTTAGTTAAATTTATCATTTATCCTTTAAAAAATCAAATTTAATCATCAGTCTTTAAAAATAATCATCTTTTAACAAAAGTACTTACTAAAATGTTAAACATGTTTACCTACATCAAATCTAGGTGTACTTTCATGCTAATTTTATGGATTCTTTATATATTTATTTTTGAATTTTAGTTTTTGAATATTTTATAAATTTTAATTAGTATAATAATAGCATGAAGTACATATAGATTGTTACACAAGTTGTCATGCAAGTATTGCTAAAATTAATATTTTAGTTGACATTTTATTTTTATTAAGAAAAAGTGATTTGACCTTTTAAAAGTTAATGGTCAAATTTAAGTTAAAAACGAATAATGACTTAATTGATAAAAGATGTAAATGTTTAGAGTTAAATTTAAGAATATGCTTTTAATTTTGTTTTTATTTTTGAAGAGTACTAACAAGTAAAATAAATTCAAAGGAGAAATATATAACAAAGTAACCACAAGTATCAAACTCTTATAAACGTACTATTTGAAAACCACGAAGTAGAATCAAACTAGTACAACATAAACAAACAAAGAATTACTACAATACAGATTAAAGAAAAACCTACACATGAATTTTTTAAATCATTAGTTAATTATTAAAATATTTTATAACTTAATTATTAGCTTTGATGTACAATAAATACTAAATAGTAACTTTTGTTAAAAATTGATTGTGTCATTATTTAAATAAAATTATTAAATTTGTTCAAAAAATTAATTAATTTTTAATGTGGTATTATGAAATAAATAAATATAAATTAAATTGTATAAGGACTTGTGTACATTTTAACAAGATATATATATAAAAAAACTCTGGTTGGGCCGTTAACTGGGACCACAGTACCCTATATAAACCCACCCATCGCCATATAGCAAACAGTCTCAGCTAGCTTTTGCTGCGAAATAACCCTAAAAATCCCTTAATAAAAAAAAATCGAAGATCAAACATGAAGCGATCACGCTCCAGTAGCTTTGGCAATATCCGAGTACTTAAATCTCCGCCACCCACTGCTTTTGGCTTTCAATGGAATACACGCGCCAACGCTACCGTAATCTCCGTCCACGCGCCGCCCAAGGCCCGGGAAATGACGAAGGTGGGGATTCTGGCCGTCTCGGCGCCAAAATTGGCTGTTTGGCAGGAGAGTTACTTTTTGGATAATTGCTTTCTTTGCAAGAAGGGGCTACGCCAAAACGATATAAGATTTATGTACGGGTATGTTCGTTTATGGCTCTTCGCTTTTTATTTTTAATTATTGTTACTAATAATCTTTTTAGTTTCATAATCAGTTAATTGTTGTGTGTCGTTGACTGATACTTGTTTGGCTGCTAGGAAAATAAAAAGCTGGAAATTGAATCTTTTCTCCTTTTTGCTTTTATTATCTGAGAATCAATCATTTTCATGAAGGTTCTTTGGTTAATTCTTTAATTCTTAATTGCAGAAAGTTCCTTCTTATGCCTGTGTTTGTTAATCCTTTAATTGCGGCATTTTAAACAGATAGTTAATGAAGGCTTATATTTTTCTTTTAATTTTTAATTATAATGAAGAATTAAAGTTTAGGTTAATATACTAATAAGTCCTTCAAGTTTGTCACTTTATTTAAACAAGCCATTATACTTTGATTACGTCCTATCAAGCCTTTTAAAGTTTAATTGGTATTCAAAAGCGTAAGGGCTTATTTGAATAAATTGACAAAGTTCAAAGGTTTATTTTGTATATTAGCCTAAAATTTATTATTTTACTCACCTCAATAGAGGTGTAATTGAGATACTGATACTAACAAACTACTCTAGTTCGTCTAAAAAAAAAATTGAACTTGATTTAGTAGTTATTGAGTCGAACTTAAGTTTGAATAGTTCAAGCTATCGATCGAACCGAATTCAAATTTAGTAATACTCAGCTCAAATAACTCGCAAGTCTTATCTAATTTTTTATTTTTCATATATATTAAATATTATATATATTATTAACTTTAAGTTTAATTATCGAGTCGAGTTCAAGTTTGATTACATGTGTTATAGAATTGAGCTCAATTTTCATATTATGTACAAAAACTAATAAATGAATTTAATCTAGCTCAAGCTTAGATTGCTCGATTATATCTGTTTGATTGAGCTTGACAGGGGCGGAGTCTCCTCCCACAAAAAATTAACAAAAAAATTGTCTATTAATCCCTTTTTAACTTTTAAGAAATTATAAATTAATATAATAATAAAATTTTACTTTTTTTATAACTTAAATTTTTTATTTATTTTTGACCCCAAGTTTCTAATTAAATTATTATTGGCATTTATTAACACACCATTGCGATGGATTGAATTTTGTTTTATATAATAAATGCAGTGACTTTCGTGCGTTTTGCTCCATTGAATGCCGCTATAAGCAAATCACTGCAGATGCAGAAAAGGAGAAAGCTTCAAAAGAAATTATCTGAAACAAAGCAAAAACCCAATCTAAACTTCCCACCTGGTACTTAACCTGAAAAAGAAGATCTTGTATTTTCGTCATTTTATTGGTTTCACTAACTTTTTCTTTTTGGTGGTGCGTATAGCTTGTCAAATTTTCAAGATAGGCATATGCATTTTTATGAAAATGGTTGGTTCACCTATAAAATCTGCCTTTGTACAGTTTTGCATTAGATGAATTTAAAAAACAATATCTAGGTGATTGAGTATTGGACATCTTGTTTCAACTTTTATGATAATTATTTTAATTTTTTCAAAATTATTTGGGTTAACATTTTTATATTAAGAAAGTGTTTGGTCTATATATATATAAAAGTTTACGAAAGTGTATTTTATGTGAAAAAAAAAAGTTTAATACTCCTTTCATTTTTCTATGGAGCTTTCAATATTTGAATTAGATTTTATATAAATGAAATATTTTAGGTATCAAGATTTAATATTTGATTTTTTTCAATTTAACATTAATTTTTTAAAAAATTAAAAAGCTCACACGACAAATATTTATCAGGCTTACGATGCCATTTGGTCTAAGTATCAAGTTAAAATTGAAGTTAAATTCTATATACCAAATTGAAAAAAAACCTTATATGCCAAACAATAAATTAAATTGTTTACTTATTTACACCAAAATGAATTAACAAACTCTATCTTTTTAAGATGTTTGCCTGCTTTACTTTTTATTTCATATTATGCTATATCAACAAGAATTCTAGTGTGCTGAATTGAACCTTAACTCATTAGAACATTTTCATTTTCATAGTTTGAAGCTACCACTTGCCTTATATTTTGGGGTTAGCCCCTTGTATATTTGCTTTGTTCAGCTCGAACTAAATTCTAAAAATATGGTCAATAAGAATGGACTTAACAACCCAAAATCGTGCTCATCAAATAGATCATGTCCATTTATTAATGAATAAAAGATTTAGCTGTAAATTGGGCTGAGTGGTTTGCATGGCACAGTCAACTTAGCCCATTTTATATTAGTTTTGAGTTTATGTTTTTTTATTTTGAGCCCATCTAGTCTATTTATTGTTTAAAAATAATAATAAAAAATAATTTATTATATTAATTTTTATAATTAAAATTATTGCAAAGGGAGGGCAGGTGTTCGGAGCTTAAATCTTAAGTTAAGTAACCCGTGCAGCATTAGACTCGGAAATTCGATCTATCGTATGAGAGCGTTCTTATTATTAAAATGAGGGTTGGGTATCCTTATTTATAGGTCTCGCCCTAATACATCAACGGTTGATATTCCATTACAAAGTCTATTATGAATGGTGGAGATTTTCCCAAATACTCCTAACCCAGTACATCAACGGTTGATGGACGGTGGAGATCTAATCTTTAAATCTTCCCAATTACTCCTAATTTTTGTTAATTCTTTAATTCTTAATTGCAGAAATTTCCTTCTCATGCCTGTGCTTGTTAATCCTTTAATTTCGGCATTTTAAACAGATAGTTTAACGAAGGATTATATTTTCTTTTAATTTTAATTATTAATTTACCATCTTATCACTTACAAAATGAACAATTAAAGTTTAGGTTAATACAATAAGAACTTCAAGTTTGTCACTTTATTTAAACAAGCCATTACACTTTGATTACATCCTATTAAGCCTTTTAAAGTTTAATTGATTTTCAAATGTATAAGGGCTTATTTGAATAAATTTACAAAGTTAAAAGGGTTTATTTTGTATATTAGCCTAAAATTTATTATTTACTATCTGTAGGAGGTGTAATTGAGACACTTATGCTTGTAAACTACTCAAGTTCGATTCGAAAAGAAACTTGGACTTGATTTAATAATCACCGAGCCAAGCTCGAGTTTGAGTTTGAGTAGTTCAAGCTATCAGTTCAGCTGGATTTAAGTTTAGTAATATCCTTGATTGATCTCATGTTTGTTTATATCATCTTTTTGCTTATAGTTAGGGGTGTTCATGGTTTGGTTAAAACTAAATTAACCGATCAAACCAATTTAATTCGGTTAATCGGTCAATGGTCGAATTTAGTTCGGCTAGAGATCGGTTAATGATTTTTTGAAATTTCTATTATCAGTTAATTCGGTTCGAAACCAGGTAATTAACCGAATTAACCGAAATATTTGTTGTTTTCAAGACTTATGTAGTGTTTGGTTGTTAACTTTCAAAACTTAGGTAGTGTTTTTAATGTCTTATTTGTTGTTTTCACCTCCATTTAAAATTTTTTAACTATCAAATAAAAGAAAATAAACATTACTAATGTATTTTTTATATGTTTTATACTTATTTTAACCAAAAGACAATAACATATAAATTTTGATTAATTCAGTTAATCGATCAATTAACCAAATATTTCGATTTTGTTAATGTATTTGAAAAATACTTCGGTTCAGTTAACAATTTAAGATTTTTACATTTCAGATAATTTAATTAATAATAACTCGGTTCTAGTATTAACCGAATCGACCATTTAAACACTCCTATTTATAATTCCCCGTACGGTGCCATATTTTTTGCTCAGTTCGAACTAATTTCTAACAATATGGTCCATTAGAAATGGCCTAACAGCCCAAATTCAGCCCCATCTAATAGAACATGTCCATTTATTGATGAATACTAGACATCTTAATGGGCTGGGTTGCCCGCATGGCCTGGTGGGCTTATCTTATTTTATATTGGATTTGAGTTTATATTTTCACTTTTGAGTTGATCTAACTTGGTGTATTTGATTTACTGTTTAGAAATAACATTATATTATTTTTATAATTAAAATTACATAAAAATATTTTATTATTTTTAACAGTAAAATAAATTATTTAGTCAAATTTGATTTCGACCTTGAGCATATAATTTTTTTTTTTTAAAATTGGACCTTGACCTTACTCGGTTCATAACACTTTTACTGCATACAAGCTAATGGATAAAATTAACTTAATGAAACTTTTTAAAATATAATTGTTATAAAACAATTTATATTTTATAATTGTTGAAGTTATAAGAGATTATATAAACATATTCAT
The DNA here is from genome assembly GCA_025506655.1 of Gossypium rotundifolium. NCBI lineage: Eukaryota > Viridiplantae > Streptophyta > Magnoliopsida > Malvales > Malvaceae > Gossypium > Gossypium rotundifolium. The sequence continues at coordinate 13,615,354 of CP106729.1, read as the reverse complement.
TAATCCATTCGTGATAAAACATGCATCGTCATCAATAATAATAATAATAATAATAATAATAATAATAATGGTATGTATTGATATCTGTTTATTTTGTGTACTGATTCAATTTTATTGATAAGTGTGAAAATATTTAAAATATGATATGATATTTGTAAATATCAAATGAATGAGAGATTGAATAATTTTGAAAAATAAAATATTCATAAATTATATAGAATACTCGTAACTTAATTTCACAAATAAAATATCATCATTCACATATACAAAAAAATTATTCATCAATTATATAAAAAGATTAGGCGGAATTTTTATTTATTTATCACTTTCTTATTTTTAAAGTTTAAAAGGTAAAAAATGATTTTATTTTTTGTGAACCTTATTCATATACAAGTTGATGCACATTATTTTAACTAGTACAACTGTAGTTGGGTAGAACAAATCGATGAGATTGGTATAAATCATATTTTTCATCGTTGTAAAAGAGAGAATTTGACATTTTTATTTTTCATCGGAATAGTGCGCACTAACAATATGGTCGTAATCAATACAAGATTAATTACTTAGTTCATTCACTCAAGTCTAACTATATATTTGGATTACTAATAATAAAGAGAACTAAAGAAGAGAAAGTATATATATGTATCCATTTGGGTTACTAAGGGTGAGTTTGGATGGACGGTATATTTACTTGTGGTTAGTGGAAAAACAGTGTTGGCGGTGAGATTAGATACTATAGCGTGAAATCAAAAATTAAGTTAAACGCACTGCACTACACTGCACTGCACCGCACCTCATCTTACCTTACCTCGCATCAAGACCCACCTAAATCTAATAAAGGAAAGGTGTAATATTAGCTTAATTGTACGACAACAGCCATGACCTTTGGCTTAGTTGTCGGCGACCTTTAACCATCGATGATTCGTTTTTTAGCCGGTTTAACTATTTCTATTAATTCACACATCAACAAATTTAATACCATTCTCCAAACTACTGTCCCGATGATTCTCTATCCATTTGATATGATCTAATTCAAACATCAACTCCAGACCTTATAGTTTCTTTTCCTTGATTGTTGGCTTTCTTTTATCTCCCTATCTTTTAACCCTATGTTTAGACTTAGCTTAGCTTTCTCTCACCATCTTCCTGTATCATACCTTCTTTCAAATACGCAGATAAATACATTTTCCCTTTTTCCATAGATAGGGTGAATCCAAGATTCTTAGAAACCCAGAATCAAGTCCATCAACAATACCAAAGAAAACAAGCTTTTCACTGTAGCCAAAAAGGCAACAAAGGGACCAAACAGAAAGAAGTGTAGAGTTAGTGAAAGAGATCAGCACATGGACATTCCATAAATAAACGACCGTGACACCAGTGTCACCACGCCAACGAATATCATATTTTGCTGCCTCATTCACAAATAGTGTGTGCCTTGCTTTGCTTTTTCTCTGTATCTGTCCTGCTTGGTTTTTCAGTACTGGTCACTGAGTGATTTACTGACAGCCTTGTTTAACAAGTAAACATTCTTGTGTCATAAAGTACAGTTTTAATATGACATCATTTCAAAATCTAATCCATGTCTTAATTTGGTACCTTCCACGGTTTGTCAATGTAAAAGCCTTAATCCCACTCTACTTCAAATTGTAGTTGCTCCCCATATCAATCGTAGGTAGAATGATGTAGGCCAATTTAATTTTTATATTATTAAAATTTTAAATTAAATTAAATTAAAATAGAATTAATATTTATTATTTAATATGGTTAATTTTTTTTGAATTTTTATGATTTTGTAAATAAAATATTTTATTTGAAATTGATCTGCAATTAAAAATAAATAAATTTTATGATATTTTTATATAATAAATGTTAATTATGTTATAATTTAAACTTATTTTTTATTTTTTAATTATAGAAAAACTAAATTAATTTATTTAATAAAAAAATTAATTTAATCAAATCGTTATAATAGAAGCCCCATCCAAATATTTTAACCCTTTTCCCACCTACGTTTGTCTTTATTTATGAGGGGATGTGTTTGATTGTTGGCTTCTGAGTTTCAGCTTTTGCATTATGCATGCAAAGTCTATAATTGCGTCAACTTATAAGTTATAAGTTTTGAATTAGAGGGTGGTTTACCTATTATTAATGTAAAAATAACTGTAAAAGTGAGATTAAATATTGTAATAATACTGTAGCACGAGATAAAAAGTAAGTTAAACGCATCCTACCGTTCATCCAAACTCACCTATAATTTATATTTGCATCCATGTTCTCCCATTTTTTCTTTTGATTTTTCTTTTAATGATATTTAGTTTTAAAAACTAAATTTTAAAATACATTAAAAGATTATCTTAAAACTTAAAATACACCTAACCAACTTCATTTTAAATTTTAAAATTATCATTTTAATTATTTAAAAATAAAATCAATCTCTTTACTTAACCTTTAAATATTTTTAATATATTTCATTTTTGTAGAAACTATCCAACGAGTAACCAAACCCCCTCTCGCCGCTATTGACAAGCCTCACAACATTCCCACCATCTTACTATCACTAAACTCCATCAGAACCTTCAACCATCACCTCCATCATAGCCACCACATCATTATTCTGAACCCATTTTCCCATTGTCAAACCACCAACACCACATCACACCATCAAGCCCCTAAACCGAGAGACACCAGCAGTCACCATCAACTCTCAACTCACTATACACGACCTCACTGAAACAACCCACAAAAAGACTAGCAATAAACAATTGTTAATAACTAAAAAATATAAATTAGATACTAAAAAAGATAGGGGGAGGAGAATTGATCGGTGCCCTTATTTGTACTGGAGAACGGTCATCAGCTTGAATGGAGAATACCGTCGAAAGAACGAGCGACGACGGTGCACGGACAACGACCATTGAGAAGCAGTGGTGTTTATGAGAAAACAATCAGGGAAGAGACGGAGAAGAGCCGATTGTCAGCAGCTTGAACGACCAAAAGTGCTTCTGAGCTAAACTAACCCTAATCCTATTAAAATGTTGATTGTGATATTTACTTTTGCTATTCTATATTATATATTTCTTAATATTGCCATCATTATATCTTGATTTCCGCCATTACTATTAGGATTTTTAAACTGATTTATTTTACTTTAATGAAATATATATATATATATATATATATATTGTTGAGTAATGTTTTTCGTTTTATACATGTTCCTTCTGTTATTATTGCAGCTTATAATATGGTTTATTGTTTTGTCTCGGCCTTTAAGTAGATGGTATTGACATTTCTTGTCCCTGATACCGGCATTTCCAAAATCATTTTATTTATGAAATTTTAAAAGTTGTACCAAAAAATTAACAAATAAATATAATATATTTTAATAAATACGACCACATATACATGGTTATTGTAAAAATTTAAAAGGAATAAAATATATACTGTACGTTTTTCTTTTAATAAAGATAACTTTATTAATTGTGTATAATTGTGTTAAATAAGGTAAAATTTATGTTTTTAATAGATTTTAAGATAATTTTGAATTTCTTTGATTTTATTATAATTCATGTGAAATGAAAATTTTCTTCTAATTGTGATTCGAATTTTGTATTAATATTTATATGATTGAGTTTTTAAAATAAAACAAATTTTAAACATTTAGTATAAATAAATTTCATAAATAAAAGTTAATAGATTCCATATACATATTTTCATATATGTTTAATATAGAAAATTGTATATAGCATATAACAAAAATTTAAGATAGTATTTTTATAAATAAAATATTGAATTAAAAATATATAAAAAATTAAAATGATTTAAATTTATTTATAACATTAATTATAAAATTCAATTGATATAAAAATTATAAAATATATATGACTTTAATATATTTTAATTGATAATAAATATTTATCATTCATTTACGCATGTCTTAATGGCCCAATTTCTCGAACAATATGGATTGAATTTTCAGTCTAATTTACCCTCAGGTAGCCCAAAGTGGCAGGGATTAAATGCAAGGGGATCATAAATGTGCATTAAGTTAGCTCTTCTTCTTTCTTTCTTTTTTTTTTTTTTTAATTCTACCTAATTAAATTTAAAATTAAATCCGATTTAACTCTTAAAATATATATTTAGGTTGTTAAAACTTTTAAAAATTTAAAATTTATTTATTCTATTTTATTCAATAATTTTAATTTTTTTTACTTATCGAATTTAAAATTTTAATATAATTAACATAATTAAAACTTTTCTATCAAATTAAAATTGTTATAACATTATTTTATTTTAAAATATAACATCAAAAATTTAATATAAAAAATTAATGGGATTTGTGGTGAAAATACCATATATATGCCCTTGTACTAAAAGTCATATTGTATTTTTCTCTCTACTAACAAAATAAGAAAATTAATCTCTACATTTCAAATAGGACTGTAAATAAACCGAGGTTGAACGAATAAATCTCTGTTCATGTCCGTTTGTTTATTTTTAAGCTTGTTCGTATTCAATTTTTGTTCATTAAGAATTTCAAATTTTTGTTCATGTTCGCTTATTTAAAGTTATGTGTAGTCATGATTGTTTGTTTAATGTTCACGAACATATTCATTTAACCTAATCGAACATGTTCATGAACATATAATTGAATATGTTCATGAACATGTTAATAAACAATAAACAAACAATAAATAAAAATACACACATATATTGTTTAGATATAAAATAGTCAAAATAAATATTAATAATTATATTATAAATGAAAAAAGTACAAACCAAAATAATTTTATAAATATATGGAAATGGAACAATAAATGAGTTTTAAGATAATTTTATTAATATATACTAATGAAATTTTCATAAGAAAATATCATTAATAAATAAACGAGTCATAAATGAGCTTTTAATTGAACTTGTTTGTGAACATAAACGAACCGAACACACCTCTATTCTTGTTTATTATTCGTTCGTTTATTAAACAAACATAAAAATTTTGTTCATACTCGTTTATTTAGTTTAATAAACAAACATAAATAAATGTTATACCAACGGTTCACGATAATTCATCGAACGTTTTGTTCATTTACACCCCTAATGTCAGATCAAAGAGCAAATTAGTATTTCTATTAAAATGTTCATTAATTTTTACCGTTAAAAACGAGCCTATATATGTCAATATGATGTACATATAACATACCTGTGTCAATGTTTAATTATTCTGTTAACTACACTAATTTTTAACAATACAAATAAAAAATAATAATAAATTAACTTTTTAGGTATACCGAAAGAATTTTCCCTTTCTACTTCCAGTCTCTCAATTGGCTGACATCATGTGTCCATCACGTGCCAGAGATAACATTATTATTAGAGCATGGGGTAAATAAGCAAAACCGATACGCGTTGAGTCAGAGACAAGAGTTCGTCACTCGTGCTTTTATGTCCCTCCAAAGTTGACGTTTGAAATAAATTATATATTTTTCTTTTAATAAAACGTGAAGGTGTCAAGTTTTGTAAGGTGCCATCTGTTCCCCTATATCCAGCAAAACTTAAAGATGTTTGGTCTAATAGTGGTTTTAGTCCCTATACCATTCTAAAATTTGAGATTTATTTCCTTTTTAAAGATAAAGTAACATTTAATCCCTAAACTTATCAACTTTTCTAACAGTGGTTTGTTTACATTTTCTTTTTACCACATTAGTCTTAGAAATCAAGTCTTGTTCAAGGATCAAGTTTTGGGGCTAATATGGACAAAAAAAATTTCAAGGGCCAGGTTAAAAAAAGTTACTAAGTTCAAGGAATAAATGTTGCTTTGTCTTTTTTTTTTTGGTCTAAGATCCATTGGTATCAAATAGCAACATTAGGTCTTGATTAGAGGCAAAGTCAAAATTTTGTTTAAGGGGCTGAGGTAAAATTATAAATTTTAGGGGGGAAAGCTAAAAATATTGTATTATAAAATACTTAAATTAAATTATTTATTTTTTAGAAGAGATAAAATGTGAATTTTTTTCATTTAACTAAAGGTTTAAAATACTTAAATTTAATGTTTGACTTTTTTGAGGGCTTAAAATAACAATTATACCATTTGGCTGAGGGGCTAAGGCCCTTGTCCCTCTAGCTAGCCCCTACCCCTGACTAAATCTGAAGTTGAGCTAAGTCGAATCTTAAACAAGGGACATATTCTCTTGCTATTGTTTTCTCAATCTGCAAAACTCGAATCTAGGATTTTACTTAAATAACATTGAGTGATCTTTACCATTCATCCCAATAGACCTTAGTATTCCTCTAACTTATTTTAACATAATTTGATTATTCTATTTTTATTTGTTATTAGTGTGTACGAATTTATAACAGTTATGATGAACAAATCTTTTATTGTTATTCAATCGTGCAATGATGATCATGTGAAGATCCAATTAACAATGTTCAATTAATAATAAATTTATGTGTCATCCTAATAATTAAGTCTATTTAAAAAAAATTATATCATCGCTTTAATGGTAACACTTCATATTGTTATTGATTTGTCCCTATTAATAATATGATAAAATTGAGGATTAAATTATGCAAAATTCAAGAGAGATGTTCCACAATTTATCAATGGTTACTTTTTGAAAATTTAGAAATGTTCTTTTATTTTCAGAATTCAAATCCAATTATTAGTATGATATTTTGAAATAAATAAAAAAAACTAACTTGATAGCCATGTAATTAAAAAATGAAGTTATAATTAATATAAATTTAACTAAAAAAATAATGTTAACTGTAACACCCCTAACCCGTATCCGTCGCATGATTAGGGTTACAAGACATTACTTATCAAAGCATAACTCAAAACAAGCATTCATAAATAAATATTTATATAAACATATAATGTTTCCTTAATACTGGTTTGAATCAAATGAACTTCCATTGCATAATTATCGAATGCCTAATTCATTATCGGACATACTTCAATCATATCACATTTCATCATAGATGAACAAACTTCATTAATAATCATATCATACTCACTTACACATAATTACGTATCAAACATATACCTATCATTTAATTATATCAAATGTTGAAACCAATTTACATGCATCAAAATTAAACTACTTATTTTAATATACATAAAGATCGAGATATATAAACATTTCATGCATAATATTCTCTATTCATATGATCATAACCGAATACGTAATAGGTAATAATGTACTTTCATATCATGCTTTAAACATTAACCTATATATCACTAATCCATATAACCAAATTCACTAAAAGGCATTTTGATCAAATAACAAAGTTACTATTCATTTGGTCATTAAGTTATAATAGCCCAAATATGCATAGACTTAAAAACATTTTTACCAAAACAAAATATAAGTTACCATAACCAATATACATATATGTCAAAACCTTGTTTAACCGAATCTAGGGTACACCAAATTCAATACCAATTGCCGAAAGCATCCATTCATATCAATGATCACACCTCTTTTAATTAACATAGCCAAATTATTCAAATAAACTACATATCTTACAAATGACCTAAAACATATAAAACCAATCTCACTATATACACGTGTATATCATGACCAACATTGCACATCCAAATTATAAATATAACCTATAACGTCATTTATACCTATCATGAAAATTATTTCACCAAATCATACAAACACCATGGTCGAACTACATAACTAAGATTTAACTCAATAACCATTCATGCCACATATTTTAACACAAAGCATAAATACATCAGAAATTTGTACTTTCATAATAAGTTAACATCATAGCCGAATTCGTATAAGACCCTGATTACCACAATTTAGCCATTTTCGCATGGCATATATATATACACACCATTCAAAATAAATCCAAAAGTAACATAGCCTATACACGCCATAGTTTCAAAAGAAGTACTACTTACAAAGTACCAAGGTTAGTTGATAGTGTGATAGACTTAACGATGATCCCCGAGCTCAATTCTAGACTTCAAAACCTAATAAACAACACAACAACCACATAAAGTAAACTATCTTAGCTTAGTAAGTTATAAGCAATTACATATAACAATGCCTTAAAACATTATAAGAGAAATTTTACACATTTCATGACCCTTAAATCGAATATCCCAACATTCAATAATAGGCTTCACATAAGTCTATTATCAATTCCTCACTTTAATACAATTTCATATTAAATTATCACCTTTCATAGCTCCAAAAACTGAATATACATATATTTAAACTACTTACGAAATCTATACTTACCATTCAAATAATAATCTCTCATAGCATCGAAACTTACCAAATTCAATATTTAAATTTATATTTTCTCTTACCTTTAATGCTCATCAACCGGATTTATGCACCTAAAATGTTCTGAAGTTCAATTCATACACTTAAGATTTTCTTGTCCGATTTCGCATACTTAGTGCTCAGAAGTTCAATTTGCACACTTAATGCTCATTATCCGACTTGGCACACTTAGTGCTCGGAAGTTCAATTCGCACACTTAGTGCTCATTATCTGATTTCCTCCCCATTCATACAAATACATATATTCTTACCTTCAATCATATATATATATATATATATATACACACATTTCCAAATCAACTCATTCATCCCATAGAACATTATCACATTCGACAATACTTAAAACATATATACACACCTTATTCGGATACAGCCATCTCACATTTCAATACCACATTTGGTTATATCATTGATATACATACACATTCCATTCGGATGAACCAAAGACTTATATATCTACCCCACATTCAACTAAATACATCTCTCACTCAACAACACATACGGCATTAACACAATATACATACTTACCTTTATCAAATACATGTAGATCAATATAAATGAAAATTCAATTCAACCCAATTGCTTAAAAACTTACCTCGAGTATCGACGGACTACGTTTTTCGACTATTCGATTAACTTCTCCTTTCCCCGATCCAATCCCGGTCCTTTTTGTTCTTGATCTAAATAATTTCAAATTAAGCTCATTCAAACATATTTTCATTCAATTTAGTCCAAAACGCATAAATGGGCAAATTACATTTTTACCCTTAATATTTCACATTTTCACAATTTAGTCCCTATATCACAAAACACAAAATATTTAAAATTTGACCACATTTCTTTAGGGCCAAATATTCATAGTCCTTATACAAGCTCATACATTTCATTTATTTTGTGTTTTAGTCCCTCAAAAATTTATTTTTACAATTTAATCCAAATTACTCAATTTCATCCAAAATTCAAAAATAAAACTTGTTAATCTAACGCATATAACCAATATTTCATCATCAAACCAAAAAAACAACAAGCTTCCTTCAATGGCAATTCATGAAATACACAACCAATTCAAAAATTCAAGCATGGGCTAACTAAATCACATAGCAACGATCTCAAAAACATAAAATTTATCAAAAACCGAGCTAGATACATACCTTAATCAACTCCCACAATGGCCGAATGCCCTAACTCTTTTCTCTTTTCTTTTTGTTTTGTTATTCGGTCATGGAAAGAGAGAAATAAAACTATGGCTTTGTTTTTATGTTAATATAATATAATATAACATTATTATAAATTAATATAAATTTTATTTTATAACTTTTAACATATAAAACATATCATAATGGCATGTTGCCGTCCACTACAAATGGTCCAATTCCAATATAAATCCTCCATATTAAAAAGACAACAATAATTAAGCACTTTCACAACTAATCATCAAATTTTCATTTTACGCGATTAAGCCATTTTATTTAATCGGACACTCAAACAATGAAATTAAAACACGAAAATTGTAACACAAGCAAATTCACACATGGTAAACACGCAAAATAATTTTAAAATATTTTTTAGACTTGAATTTGTGGTCCCGAAACTACTATTCTGATTAGGGTCAAAATCGAGCTGTTACATTAACAATTTAATTTGAATTTTAAAATCTAAAAAGTAAAAGGACTAAATTCTAGAATTTTTAAAAGTAGAGAGATTTAGTGCATATTTTAACCTACATAAAATATACCTAAAAATAATATAATCCAAAAACAATGTTGACCGTCAATTATCAAATGGATTAGCATGGAATTCAAGTATCTAAGACGGTGAAAAAGATGTTTTAAAGACAAATTAATCATCAATATATTTGAATTCAACGTCAAATTAATTTTGATTACCAAAATTTAATTAAAATATCTATGTTTTAATCACACAAAAAATTAAAATATTTTTTAAAAGGAAATAAGAAGTTGAAAATGACAATTTTAGCTGAATAAACTAAAGAAAAAAATTATGCAAATGGTGAGAATTGTTGGTCCCTAAGTATAGCATTCCATGTGAATCTTCGTAAATATATAATTATTTTAACAAATTTTAATTTTAAAATTTAATCAAAGTTTTCGGCTGTTAATGGGGAACACTCTTAAGCTAATTAACATGACGACATGAGCTTAAAAAAAAAAAACGACATTAAAAAATGGAAAGTTTTTAAGGAACCATTAAAACCATGTCCAAATGTTCCAATAATATATAAGACATGTTCAAGTTGCCTATACCGTCCGAATTTATGATGGTGGCTAGTGAAATAATTTAAGGCATAATTAGGGAAATTTTAATGATGAATTACTGCTTAATTCATGCACTAATTTTTTGGGTTTTTTTTTCAAGGTTGATTGATTTGATAGTAAAATGTTAAAAATATTTTAGTGATGAAAACAACTTTTGGACACAATACAATATAGGTAAAGATTTAAGATTTAGGGTTTAGACCCTAAAACAAAATCATTAAAAATAATTTGGTTAAATTTACAAATTGATGGGTTTAAGATTTGCATATTAGTCCAACGAGGAAATACCTAACCTAACCTAACACTTGCAGCTAAAATAATCATTGAAACTACATTATTGGAGAGGAAACTCAACTGTTGTATACAAAAGGGTTAAATTATTATTTAGGGTTTGAATTTGATAATTATTTTTTATTGAGGCTTGAATTGTTTTTTAGTTCAAATTAGATCGTAAATCATGGATGAAACCAGAAAACTTTTATTGGGAGGGGTTAAAATTAAATTGTATATTTTACTATAGTAAAAATATAATTTTATCATTTTAATAGTCTATATTTTTATAATTTTAAAAGATTGAATCAAAATTATTATTTTAGAGTTCAAAGTACAATTTTATCATTATCAATTTAAAATTTTATAAACTATAAAATAACTTAAATAGAAAATTTTTTATTTTAGGGTAAGGGCTCTTACCAGCTCCTCTAGCTTCACTACTGTCTTAAACTTGACAACTGTTCTCATATTAAGAGCATAAATTAGAGAATTATTTTCATTATTGATAATTATTAATACCCGAATTAACTTATTTTACATTTCAAACTTATTGTACATTATTTTTATTTAATTATCTTTCTGTTTGTATTTCACTTTAGTGTTAATGCTATGCACGTTAAGAGAACCGTGGCCTCAAAAGCTTCAACTCTAGGGTTTCAACTTTTTATACATCCTTTTTTGTTTTATAAAATTTAAAAAATCAGTCCTGTCCAACTTTTTTTAAAGCTAAATTATAAGAAAATGACAAAATCCTAACAATAACAATATTTAGAAAATTACTTTAATTATTAATAATTTTATGTAGAATATACACATGATTTATGAGAGGTGTGAGTACTCGACATGTGGATAACTATGCTTAAAACCATGATAACCAACATATGAAGACGCCACTTGGCTGAATTTGAATACGACTTCATTTTAAATTAACGAAGTTGAAAAATGTCTTTCCACTTTTGTCCGCCCCCAAAATAGGAGCTCACCAGTATTTCATCACTCTCCTTTAGAATGCGTTTACAACACGATAAAAAATTAATTCCAAGAGTGAAACCCACGCGCACTTAATGTTATTACGACAGATCAGAACAAAGAAAGGCACTGTGGTTCAGAAAAACTAGAGAGCAGATTAAGATTTGACAGAACTCACCTTACGCGCGCATTGTTTCACTTTCGGTTTTTTATTAGGTTTAACTTCGTTCTCAGTCCCTGTACTCTTTAAACCTTTTTAATTTAATCCTTATTCTTTTTTAATAAAAGTCATCCTTCTCTTAGTTCCAATAAGAATTAAAATTTATCCAATGAACATAAAAATTTAAATGTTTACAATCAAATCCCCAGGCATTTATACATCTTCCCAAAAATGGAAAAAAATTACAATTGAATCCATTCTCTTTCTCTCTTTTTCCCCTCTTCAAGAAAAAAAGAAAAAATACGTTAAAAAGCCCTCTGATTCTTCTTAATCTTATTTTGCTGCTGTAAGTTGTTTCAATGGAATTTCGACACGAAACAGACACGTCTTTGTAAATTATTGTTCTGCCATGGCTTTTCGAAAAGGCTGTATTTTACAATTTTGGCTTTTGGGGAATACAAACTTTTTGTTGTTGTGAAGCCAATTTTACCCTGAAAAACAATTTTTTTTTTGCAGATGTAAGTTTATTGACAAAAGTATACAACCTTGTACCTAAATGAAATTTTGGAATAACCAACCTTGTTTTTCTTCGAACAATGATCGATAAGACAATATATGTCTTTATCGCCACCGTTGTCTGGTTTTCATGCACCACTACCCCACTTGTAAAAGAATGGGGGACCAATCTGTAAAAATTAAGAATCAGAACAACAGAGAGATTTTTCTCAATTTGAAAGAAAAAAGATTCTAACAGGGGAAAAAAACAGCAACAGTTTCCTAAATGATTTGAATTTTACCTGATAGATCGAGAGAAATCAGGGTTCGATTCCGAAATGAATTACAGGTCCTTGATGACAGCTTTAGTGTGCCATAAACCGATTTACTGTGGTAACAGCTCTTCAACCTCGATCCTGGTTCCGGAACAACTACTTTTCCGAATTCGACTAAGATTAATCGATTCGACCTTGGCGGAAAATACACTGTAAACAGGCCTATGATCGGAGAATTTGGACTCCCCTCGAACATAGGATAACTGATACAGACCTGTTCCGTACCATAGTATCCGATCACACCTTCACAAATATCAGTTAATTAGCTTTTTGTATGAAAGCAAAATCATTTGACAATGTATCGGAAACTCGATTATTACAAAGTACTAGGTAGCCATAGAGATTTACCATGCCGGGGTTCTTCGTTTCTCCTTTGGGTGCCAATCTTCCACGGCGTATCTGTCGGAATTGTATGAATACTTGTATGTGGGAGGGAAATATATTTTTCCTTCACTCCATCCCTCAAAAACTCGGCCTTGCCTCTGCTCGATCCGAAGCTGAAAAACAACCAACGCGTTTCAGATTCTCATGTAGGCACTTTAAGAACAAAAGATATATATATATATATGTGTGTATATACGGAATCAATCAAGAAAGGGTATGAACATGCCTGATCATTCTCTAACAGTGCTTTCCAATCGCGCATCTCGACTAGAGCCTTTGCATATCCATATGAAAGAGCAATCCGATAATTCAAATCCCCAAGCCATATAATACGACTGTGCCAAGACATCGAAAAGTTAGAGTTTTATGGTTATCTTAATCCGACAAGAATGAACAAGAGTCAAAATTAAACATATATACGAAGGCTTACTCATGGTCTAGAATCGTTTGTGGAGTTTTCCCATCTTTCACGCCATGAACCCTGGGAAACCTCGTCTTTTTAAGGATCTCCATAACATCGGAGTTTCTTCGAAGCTCGTCACCGTCCTTTTGTCCTGAGGTTAAGTGACTACACACGAAGCAAAAGCTGGTTTGATGCAAAGACATGCTAATTGAAATGGAGCCCTGAAAAAACCCAAGAAAGATGAGTATATGGCTACTTATTTTGGAACCTAGTGTTTCATAGGCAAAATTATACCTTGTTTCTGAGATAACCCATTAATCCTCGCCCGACACACGACACTTTCATGTCCCGAACATTGTCTCGAAGATCACTCTTCACCCATACGGTAAGAAATATGCCTACCATTTGCTTGCTAGCAGCCAAACAATACCTCGAATGCCCATTCTGGTTATTGGTTTCCTCCATGGCAAAAGATTCACCGAAAGACTGCATGTTCACTGGTGAATCTGTCTCGTCATCGGACTCAGAGGAATCCCATCTGGAATTAGTGTCACAATCACTAGGACTCAAGGATTGAAACGAAGTTTTCCGCCTCATTGATCCTTTAAAGTCCGCATCAAGTTCCACGAGCGGGTCAGTGACCGGTCTGGTGCCCGGATTACTATTCAAAGTCTTCCTAATGAGAGCCAACCATTTCCTTGCTGGACCGATGTCTTCGGTCCCCAAAACATTACCAGCATTCAAAGGAACAATCTCTTGAAACCTTTAAAAACATATAAACCAAACAGATCAAACAACAATCAATCAACATCGTCATCATCATCATTCGAATTTTACTCGAAAAATTCAAGTAATATCGAACAAAATCCAGGTTAATTTCAGACATACCCGAGTACGTAAATATCAGCTGGTGGAGATGAATGAAGCCAATCTTCAAGATCCAAACAACTTGGAGGAGATTTACCAGCTACATTCCATGTTGCAACAAATACCCTACACACCACACATATACAAATAATAATAAAAAGCACTGAAAAATCAAATCAAAGTCAACAAAAGTTCAAACACATATACATACCTATAATCATGTATGTCTTTAAACTGAGAATCTGAATATTTCTTGTTCAATCTCTCTACCATGATCCAAGTAAACAAATTTAGAGTTATATATATGAAAATATGGTCCAAAATGAAGCAAATTAATAAAAATGGAATCTTTAAATCCTAACCTGTTTTGCTTTTCTTTATATTAAAAGTCTCCCTCTTTGAGAATTTGTGTTTATGCTTCCAATCTTCATCAACACCTAAAATAAAAAGAAAATTTATAAAGTTGTTAAATAGGACAATGCAATCTAAAATTTGGGTTTTTCTTTTTATAATAAAAAAACTCAATAAAATAACAGAAAAAAGGTTTTTTTTTTTTTTTTTTACCTCTATAAAGAACATCATCAGCATGAAAGTCCTGAGCTTTAGTCTTGGTATTGAACCATTTCTTGACCAATGTTTTGGGCCATGGAATCTTTTCATTCAAAAGGAAAATAAAACACTTTTAATTAAATCAACAATCCTAAAAAAAATCTAATAATTTACATAAAATGAGTGGCTTGTTTTAGATTAAAAGAAAAAAAGAAACCTTGTTCTTCTTGGAGTTTTCAAGTCTCATTGTTTCAGAGCTTTCATATAAAAGCTTAAATTCAGATTTGGAAGCAATTTTTTTGAAGGAAAAAAACAGAGGGAGAATTGAAAAGGAAGCAGAGAAGAAGAAGAAGAAGAAGAAGTGAAGCGTGGAAGTAATGGTAGGAAATACAGAGGTTTGTAGGACATATAAAAGAGAGACAGTGACAGTGACAGAGACATACAGAAAGAGAGAGAGAGAAAAAAAAAGGATTTATTTTTTATTTTTTATTTTTTAAAATCCTTGAGTTGGGTCTCTATTGAAACAAAAACCTCGTTCAGAGTACGGGAGAAAATGTATCGAATCTGAAGAGAATAAAAAAATGGGTTAAATTATTATTTGGGGTCTGAATTTAGTAATTAATTTTATATTGGGGTCTGAACTCTTTTTAGATTCAAATTAGTACTTGTACTTGGCTATTGCTTTCACGTTAGAGCTTAAACTAGGCAATTGTTCTTAGGTTAGGGCTTAAACGTTTTTTTATTCAAGTTTGTTATTAAACTTAATAATTATTTTTACATTGGAGTTTGAACTTTAGGGTTTTTAAAAAAATATCAAAGTATAACTTTGATAGCTTTTAATATGAGAATAATTGTTAAGTTTAGGGATTAATTTGAACAAAAATAGTTCAAGCCTCAAAGTGAGAACAATTATAAAATTTAGAGACAAGCTTGAAAAAAAATAAATCTAGATCTCAATGTAAAAGTAATTACCAAGTTCAATTTGCACCTCAAAACGTTATTTAACCCTAAAAGCATTATCTACTTACCTCTAAAAACCCAAGACCTATGCGAAAACTAAATGGAGCAAAAGCTTTAAGGGAAATATCTGCGGGTCACTCGTATAACTTAAGTTTTAATCAAGTTGAGTTAGTTTGGATTGAGTTAAATTCAAAATTTTAAAATATTTAAATAATTTTGGATTGAATAAGTTTCAGGTTTGAATTACTTTGAATTCTATTCCTCTTGAATTCAAATTTATTTGAATCTAACTTATTGACTTCTTATAATCAAATCATTAAGTGTTGATTCGAATAAGAATTAATGTCTAATATCCAAAATTGTACTAATTCCCCTATTTGGTCTCTCCCTAAGGGCAAAAACAAAGGTTAAACAAACAATGAAAAATATAAATGACACACCACGAGTGTAGTAAAAGTATCACAAAGGTGTGACTAATGGAAATTTCAAAGAGTAAATCGATTTTTTTTTGTTGAAAATTTTATCTATTTCTATTATTAAAAATAGGTATGACTGATGAAATAACTAAATAGTTACACTTGGCGAGCCACGTGTACTTCATGTTGACGTGTAAGGATCAAGTTTGAACAATATAAATGGATGGAATTTTTAACAAGAGGACCAATTTACTCTTTGATCTAACATATATGTTCTAATTTGACCATTTTCCGAGTAGAGGGGCAAAATGCAATTTGACTCATAGTACAAAGGTCTCCATGATATTTTTACCCACCAAATGTTAGGAACTAGATTCAAACTTTAAAAACGACACTGTAAAAGAGACAACCACAACTTTTAAAAACATTAGTCCGTATGAACCTTAAAAGAAAATTAACCAGAACTACAAATTTATTAATTTCGTCAAAGAATTAATCAATTTTAATCATTTAAAATGGGATTTTCTTAGCTTTCCTAGTATTTAAAGAGAATTTTATTGGCAATGAAAGCTGCCATCTCCAAAATGTCCAAAAATGTTGGGTGTCTATAACTTGAAACTCCCTCAAAACCTTCATCTTTGTTGCATTTTTGTAGTCAACATGTTAAATTGTAAATGCATGTTAACCAATTTGGAAGCTCTTTTTGACTCAATCTAGACTTATGTCCATTACAAAACAAAGCAATATTGTGCTTATTTTTATTAGCTACTTGGTGCCATAAAAGCAGGTTTCAAGCATAGATTAATGTGATTCCTTTTTGGTGCTTGGAGAGAGCTCCCAAAACTTAACTTTTTTTACTTGTAAATAGGATCTTGTTAGGCCATTAAGGGTCCCTAAAAAACAACTAATCTAACATGCTTTCGGATAACCCATGCGATATCTTCTAGGGTTTTGTGCAACTTAAAATGAATAATTTAATTTTCTTTTTAATTTAATCTCTAAACTTAAATTATGTGATGATGTGGTAATTTGAGGTGGTATCACATCATCATTTAAAAATTTAAAATATACAAACTCTAAAAAGTACAAAAAATTTAAAGAAGTTATACATATATTTTTTAAAATTTTAAGAAATGACATGGTATAATCTCGTAGTGCCATTAGGGGTGAGTAAAACTCGATTCTACTAGAAAAAATCGAAAAAAAAATTTAAATTTCGAGTTAAACGAATCGAATTAATCGAGTTATTCGAGTCAACTCAATTTTTTTTGAATTTCGAGTTCGATTCGAATTGAGTTTTTGAATTCGAATAACTCGAATAATTTGAATAATTCGAATATCAAAATATAATATTTTACATTTTTACCCCAAACTCCCAAACCTTTTTATTTTTCTCTCAAAACTTTTACTACTTCCCACTTTCCTCCCAAAACTTTTATTCCCCTCCCATCTCAACCCTCCAATCGACCCAAAATCCATTTCCCACCAAAATTTTACTCTCCCATTTACTTTTTTTTGAAAATTTTACTCACAAAAACCCTCAAAACTTTTTATTTTCCCCTCAAATTTTTACTCCCTCCCACTTTTCCCCTAAAACTTTTACTCCCTTTCTATCCCACCTCCCATCTACCCCAAACCCATCCCCCCCAATTTTTTTATTATATTTTTCCTCCAAAATTTTACTCCCCCTATTTACTTTCCCTCAAACTTTTATTCCCCAAAATTTTTTATTTTCCCCCTAAACTTTTACTTCTCACCCTTTACTCCCAAATAAAAAATCAAAATTATCCAAAAAAAATCACTAAATATAAATAGTAATAATTTTATTTATATCTACTATTTATATTATTAAATTAAATTTCACATTTTATATTATTTATATTATTGAATTGTTTAGTCATATTGAATATTTTATTAAAATTGAATTATTAATTATGCCATAAAATATTCAGTATTAAAATTTTATATTGGTATCAATTTCACATTTTATCTTTAAAATAATTTTTATTAAAAATAACATTTTTCATTTAATATATATTTTAATTCCAAAATACATAGTGACAAGAATCAAGATAATTGAAATAACTAAGCAAGCAAAGAAGCTAACCCGTATATAAAAGATTAATAAATAAATTACGAGGTGATGAAAGTTAATAAAAAAATTGATTAAGGTGGACAAATTTTATTACGATGGGTGACAGTGGTTACAATGACCCAAAATTATTTTTTAAAATTTAACTCGAACAAATATATTCGATTCGAGAAAATTTCAAATCAAATTAGGATGATAAAATATGATTCGTCAACTCGATTAACTCAAAATTTTTTCATTCGGTTCGATTCGATTCGATTCGATCGAACGCTTACCCCTAAGTACCATATCATCATACCTAAACAAAATCAATGTTTAAGGACAAATTAAAAAAATACTAAATTTAAGTACTAATATTGATAAAAAAAATTATCAAATTCAAAAACTAAATATTATCAATATTACTCATGATAAGTAAAATATGAAGATTGAATGTTATGAAAAAAAATTATGATCCGACTTAATTTTAAATTAATAAATAATTTTTTTTACAGTGCATGTTTTGTTTAATTGAATAATCATAAAATCCACATGCTACATGTGGGAGACCGTGTCTTATTTCCCTAATCAAAGCCCCTTCATTTCCCATTTCTCTAGGCTCTTACAATCTCTTTAAGTGTGTGTTTATTTATTTGGTTAATTGAGTAGCTTAGGAAAGTATTATTAAACTAATTAAGTTGAGGGTAAAACACTCCAAAAGAACACTTCACTTGTTCCTCCAAAATAGGGACCATACAAAAGGTCTAATTCTGGTTTTAGACCCCCTATTATGACTAAATATGTGATTTCTAATATTTTACTTTGGTTTAGCATAACTTGGTCCCTCTTCAAAATGATAAGACGTAGAACTTTTTTAAGATAATCTTAATTAATATTTATATGACATATAAATTTATTATCGGTTGAATGTGATTGATTAAATTTAAACGTGCACTGGTTATGTGATTGAATAGTAAAAAGAATATTTACGTGTACACTTTAAGGACAACAACAATGTTTATCAACTTGAATCTATTAGACATTATTAAATAAAAGGACTAAATCTTAAATTTGACTATAGTGGAAGGACTAAAACTATAGCAAAAGGCTTATTCCACCATCAAACATTTAAAGGTGTCGAAGATCTGGCCGTCAAGTCATAGTTGTCGAGACCTACGACGTGGCAACCATTAAGTCTTCATGTTTCCCATCTAATCATCCATTTGTGGAAATCTCTTTTTTCCATTGTTTGTCCTCATTTATTATTATCATCTTACCAAACTATAAATTATTTTTGTTATGGAAATATAAAAGATGTGAAGTTTTATAAGTGTGGGTTTAGATGTGCGGTGCGTTTATTTGTGGTTAATGTAAAAATAGTAGTGACAGTGATATTAGATACTGTAATGATACTGTAACGTGAGACAAAAAAAAACTAAACGCATTATACTGCATTCTATCGCTTATTCAAACCTATCCTAAATTTATTTTGTGAGGGGTATGGAGTGCCATTGCAATTAGAGTAGCTCACTAATAAATTTTAATTTGCTTACTTCGTATATATTTATGGGAAGAGATTCATTTACACCGGTATAAAATTAAAGTAATTTTATATATTTTCATAACTTTTTGTACTATTATTATTTTAACAATCTAACCATTAAATTTATCAAGATATTTGTACTTGTCATACACATAATTTTTAATCAATCCAATATCTTTATCTTATCCATTTAAAATATTATTTATATCTTTTATATATATATATTAGAAGGTTTAAGATCTCATTGGTGTGGACATTTGTTTTCTTTTTGACTCATGACATTTTCATTTTATACAACCAATTTTTAATCTTACATAAACTAAACAACACTGCCATAACTTACATTTATTTTATAAATAAGTGTAATTTTAATCACTATTTTTATAAACTTTCTAAAGTTTATCCCTTTAAATAAATTTATAAAAAGAACTCATAGTTTAAAAATATTTATATATTATTTATAGTCATATATATATATGTATATATTTGAAAGAGAGAAATAATAATATTTGTTCTTAAACAACTTAAAACTACATCTTATTTGTTAAAGTGAAGATTTTATTTTAATCCCATGTTGACTAATTAGAGAATACACACATAACTTACTTTTTTTATTATTTCTATTAAAAGTTAATTATAATCACACATTGATTAGAAAATACTTTCATATTTCACTTCTTTGCTATTTTAATTAAAATTGATTTTAACCTTTTGAACTCAACTAGTTATTAGAGGATACTCTCATGCACACTTATCCTATAAATAAGTGTCAATTTTTCACTATTTTCAACAAAAGTTAATTTTAATCCCACATTGACTAGAGAATACTATTATATATCACATTTATCTTATAAATAAAAGATAAATTTTCACTATTTTCGTTTTTAATTTTAATTTTATTGACTAGAGAATACTTATAGCTCACTTTTCACTATTTTGTTAAAAGTTAATTTTAATCCCACATTCACATGAAATATCACGATTGAATTGTTAAAATATTAAAATATTAATCGTATAAAAATTACAAAATAATATAAAACCATTTTAATTTACACGATATAAATAAATCTCTCTTATCTTTATATATAATATATGCATTAGACCATTAGTTTTTTTCCTATCAAAACTTTTAGTTGAGCAAGAAATAGTTATATAATTTTGGAGAGTTCTAGAATTAAAATAATTTAAGGTTAAGTTTAAATAATAAATATAAAGAGGATAATTTCATAAATATTCAAGGCAATGTGGATAAACATAACTTTCATTTTTTCAAATTTAATTCGATTCGATCTATTTTAATTTTAATTTTTAAAAAATTAATTATATCAATTTCAATCAAATAAAAATTATTAATTGTTAAAATTTTAAGGTTAATTTCTATCATTATACCTTATCCACAACCAGGTTGCCAGGTGGAAAATTTTTTTTTGGTTAAATGCCAGGTGGAAATTTAGATGCTGTTTCTGTGTCAGAATTATTCATTTTATTTTTAAATTTTGGAATATTAGGACAATCATTTATTATTTACTTATAACTGTGCTTTATTGTCACACTTAATGTACTTAATTGTGAAAATTAATCAACAATGTCATCAATTTTTGAAACAAAGCTAAAGTATTTCTTTTATTTATTCATAAACCTGCAAAAACCCAGTAATTTAAATTAGTGCAGGAAATTTATTTAAATATTCAGACCGACCAGTCACATGAAGCTTGCAATCACCATTCTTTAATTAATTAAATAAATATATAAAACAATTTGTTTAAAAGGAATTATTTCAATCATTGTCGATAAGATGTTTTAAACTTTTTAATAAAATAATAACACATATTTCTTAAATTATAGTTAAAAATAAAAATTAATTAAAACATTTAAATATATGATAATTTTTTAATAGATATTTGTTATACACTAATGATTACTAACCCAAAACCCAAATAAGATCCAAGTTACTTACCCACGACCCAACCAAGTCCCACCAAATGGATATCAGCGAGGCATACAATGAGAGGACAGCCAGGGGAGCTCGTGATATCAGCTCGCACAAGCCAAGGGGAGTTCACGATCTCAGGTCTCATATACCCAAAGAGTTCCCATGTAAGAGGTCACAAGGTCTAGCAGGCGACCCAGAATAGTACACGTGTTCAACATGCTTGAGGCCTACTCAGAATGTTAGTTCTATGAATAGTGGGGTTAAGTCCATGAACTGTAGAATCAAATCATGAATATAAATACTTAAACATTCCCTTTAATGATACATAAAAAAAATTATTCAAAACCAAACTCTTTATTTAATCACGGGTTTTTTACCCAATAAGTACAAAAAAAATAACGAAAATAGTACAAAAGATAAGTTATGTACCAAAATGGTACATGTAGGGTGGTCACGCCTCTGGAAGAGGCGGCACTACCTTACTCTGACACATTATTCTGTTAAAAAAAATAAACACTGTTAAAAAAAGAATCTATAAAAAAAAACCCGAGGTGATTTGACTGGACAGGGGTGGCGGGTGTGTGACAGGCGTGACAGGTGGAGGGCTCGGCAGAGGCGGTACCGGTGGAGGGTTTGGCAAAGGCGGCACCACTGCAGTGATGGGATGTGTGCATGCATGCATGCGATATTTATTTGGGTTTTAGGGTTTTCAGATGCAACAGCTGCGAAGAAAGAAAAGGAAAGAAGAAGAAGAAGAAGAAGAAGAAGAAGAAAGAAGAAGAAAGAGGACAGCGCCGAAAAAAAAGGAGAGAAAGAAAATAGAGAAGAGAAAGAAGAAAGAAAGAGAAGAAAAAAAAAATAGAAAAAATAAGGTATTTATATTAAAAATAATGGATTATCATTTTTTGTATGTTTTTTATTGCTTTTGTTGTTATATTTTAGTTATTATTGTTAGTTATTAAGATTAGTAAAAATCCTAATTATTATTTTAGTTAGTATTATTATTGTTAGTTTTAGGATTTGGTTATTATTATTTATAATTATTAAGATTAGTAAAAACCCTAATTATTATTTTAGTTAGTATGATTGTAAGATTTTACACTATATTATTGTTAGTTATTATTTTAGTAAAACCCTAATTATTATTGTTAGTTAGTATTATTTTTAGTAAAAACTATTATTATTATTATTATTATTATTATTATTATTATTATTGTGTTCGTTATTAGGATTAGTAAAAACCCTAATTATTATTATTATTGTTAGTTATTAATATTGTTAGTAAAAAAACTATTATTATTATTATTATTACTGTTAACTATTATTATTGTAACACCCCAAACCCGGCCCATGCATTTCGATTGGATCTGGCGTGTCACGGCTTGTACATTGAAAACTTTTGCCTTGTTGGTTTTGGAAGTCGTAAGTTAATTAGACATTATTAGAGTAAATAAGTGACATTTTAAAAATAAAATCTTATATTAGTATTATTAGGTATAAATAAACCTTGACATAAAATTTATAAGTTGCATAACATTGGAAACTTCTTAGTCGAATAAAAACTAGGGCCTTAAAAAATCCCAAATAAAAATAAAATAAACTTAAAGAAATCCCAAAATAATTTGTAGAAATAAAACTTGATGGCCCCTCGAGTCCACCTCGGCTCCCATGTTCACGATCTACTGCTCACTTGAAATGTTGGGAAAAATAAAAGGTTGAGTCACCAAGACTCGATGTGCAAATCTCGAGAACACATAAAAGGCTTGAGGCCCACAAACACATTATGAGCCTTGGCCCGTATACAAGGGTAACAAAATATGCAACATGGCCCATCCCAAACCTATGAGTCCATCCTCTACACACCCCCGTACCAACCATCACACCGTGGGATTTCTACAATCAACCCTCCATCTGCTACACACCATATCGACAATTTGTCTTTTTGTCATAAAGACCGATCACTATGTGACCTATGTGGCAAAGCCACCGATCGCCTCGCGACCTGCTCCCCTTCTGTAAATCAATCAATCCCATCCCATGCATACATGCAAGAATCAGAACATTAAACTATCTAAATAGATCACATATTTTTACATACTTCGATACACATAGAGAAGTTTCTATGATTACGTACCTGGCATCCCTTGCCTACCCTTTCTTGGTAATACATTTGTTATACTGACCTCATTTTTCACTTTTAGCCCAAAACATACATATAATTCAGATTAACTAGTGTGATAGAGATCTACACACCTTTTCCTAGCTTTTAGCCCATAACATACATATAATATAACAAAGCTTATGTGTCAAGAATCTACACACGATTCACCGATAAAACGAGGCTTTCTATATCGATGCTATCCTTAGTCGACACAACCGCTATCTCGCCTAAGGTGTTGTTCGAAGCGGTCCACAACCAATTGGCCAATCTCGAGCAATGAATCTTTGCTTTCTTAAACTTAGGATTCTTTCTTTTGCACGATCCATATTTAATTCCATCATAAATCCTTATCGAGTTACTATAATAATATTTAATCATTAATCCTCCTTATAAGTTAAAATATAATATAATGATGAAATCTAATAGAAATCTAGGAAAATCTTCTTACCTTAAAAATCCCAAATTGGAGACTTATGAATTTCGCTTTTAAATCTAGTAAACTAGGCTTCCTTCAAATCGACTTGGCGTCCATCATAAACCATTAAATTATTAGCTTTCGACTTTTGCCTTTTCAAAAATCGGAATAGATTATGAGAACTAATCAAAATCTACTCTTACCTTAACTTAGGAGATTCGCTAGTACTAGAGAGAGAATTGACAATGTCAATGGAGGATTTAAATGCCTAAGTATAGAACAATTTCTCAAATAGGATGAATAAAATAAAAACTATAGAGATTTCACTTTTTAGAGAAGGAAGAGAATAATGGAGTTTTCACTTTTAGAAGAAAGAAGAGAATAAAGGAGTTTTCAGACTTTTACGAGAAAGAAGAGAATAATGGAGTTTTGGCTTTTAGAGAAAGAAGAGAATAATGGAGTTTTCGACTTTTAGAGAAATTGGAGAAAGAAATTTGGAGAAAAGAAGCTAAGGAATTTCGACACAAAGGGAGAGGATTTAATGTCGAAACAAGGAGCTAGCCCCTATTTATAGGAAATTGACAACCCTTTGCCATGTAGTACCGGTTTCTTTACTCCTCTCGATTGATGGATTCTTGGCCATCACTCTCTTTGTAGATAAATTCTAACTTTTCTCCTTTATCTTAATCTACTAGCTCATCTAAAAGAGACTTAATTATCTCTAACTCCTCCTCCTTTATCAAGATATTATCCACATATTTTAATAATAAAATCCCTAGATCTTAGCCTTTATCTCGCTTATTATCCACATAAAATAAATTCCTAAATAATAGCCTTTATCTACTTATTATCCACATATTTTAAACATTAAAACCCCTAAATTTTAGCCTTGTTGCCATCCACTCCACCTAATCCTAATGCCCAAAATTTAGCTAACTTAAATTAAAAGAATTGGACTCCATGAAACTTAAATTTGGGCCCTTACTCCTTGTGTGTGGCGTCACCTCCTAAGATTGGGCCACAAGCCCACTTTGGTATTTTAAACATAGATACTACTGCTTTAAACCCTATAATGCCCAAACATATAATTTTAATCAAGGCCTCTGCTAAGCTTGAGCCTAATTTGGACCCCTAACACTTAAATTAACTCATTCTACATATTCACCCATTAAACGATAGGCCCAAAAATTTAGAATGTTACGCTTCTACCCTCCTTAAAGAAATTTCGTCCTCGAAATTTCCAACTAACTAGTAATCATTCTACCCGAGTCTCACCACTATGCTTTCGCTTGCACTCTAATTTTAAAGCCAAAATAAACACTTAGTATACTATGGTAGGTACGCACCATTATTCGTGATCTGAAGCGTCTTCGTCCCTTGTACTCATTCTACCGATTTGCGTTTATCGATTAGAAATTTTATGAATCAT
Organism: Gossypium rotundifolium; assembly: GCA_025506655.1. Taxonomy (NCBI): domain Eukaryota; kingdom Viridiplantae; phylum Streptophyta; class Magnoliopsida; order Malvales; family Malvaceae; genus Gossypium; species Gossypium rotundifolium. The sequence goes on along the minus strand of CP106729.1, from coordinate 13,589,410 downwards.
TATTTCTTTCCACCGATTTATCGCAAGCAGTCTTATGATTAATAGTTCTAAAAAGTAGTTCTTTCGAATTCATACACACACTACTGTCTCAAGTTCATTCATTCAATCATCAACATTCATGAACTCGCGTTCATTACAGAAAAGTGTTGTGGTTGTCATTGTTGTTATTTTCCACTACCCAAGGGTATTTTTGTAATTTTATCCTACAGGGGCATTTTCATAAAATTTTTTTGAAATGAGGTTCCTTGATGATTTTATAAAATAAGGGTATTTTGGTAATTTTGCATTCCTGGGGGTATTTTGGTAATTTTAGAAATCGAGGGTATTTTAGTAATTTTGGAATTCTGGGGCATTTTAGAAATTTTAAAATCTAAGGGTATTTCGGTAATTTTGAAATTTTGGGCATTTCATTTTGAAATAATTTTGAAATTGGGTATTTTTAATTTTGAAATTGGGGTATTTTTTTTGTGATCCGAGGGTATTTTGGTAATTTTGTGATTCAAGGGTATTTGGTAATTTTACAAAACAAGGGTAATTTGGTAATTCTACAAATCAGGGCTATTTTGGTCATTTTGCATAACAAGGGTAAGTTGGTAATTTTCTTCATAGTTGCGAACATTTTCAAATCAAATGTATTTTTTTTCTGGAAGTGTACAAAACTTAGGGGTTTTGGTTGCAAAATTGGGTGGTTGGTCCCTTTCGGGTTTTAATTATGGGTTCAGCCCATGAACAAGTCCTTATAGCTAGAGTGAGCAAATACTCGCACTGTAAGATTCCCGTGAAGAGGAGGTGAGTCACTTGGACTGTTTAAATACCAAGCTCTTCCGGATCTACTCCTAGACATGCATATGCCTGTTGCCACACCTTAGTCTTGTAGGTTTTGTTTTAGTGAAGTTAAGTCTTATGGAATTGAAGAGTTGTTTGCCTAAGCCTAGAGCCCATCAAGTTCTAACCTAGATAGTCTACGTCCCATAAAGCTCATTAAGCCCACATAAATAACACAAAGAAGAGTTTAGAATACTTACCTAGGCGGATCGGTGCTTGAGGTGACTCAAGGCCATGTCTTCGAACCAAAATTTTTTTCTAAAACATTTCTAGACCCATTTCACAATCTGAGTTTTGAATTGGCTCGATACCAAATTGTAACACCCCAAACCCGGCCCATGCATTTTGATTGGATCGGCGTGTCACGGCTTGTACATTGAAAACTTTTGCCTTGTTGGTTTTGGAAGTCGTAAGTTAATTAGACATTATTAGAGTAAATAATTGACATTTTAAAATAAAATCTTATATTAGTATTATTAAGTATAAATAAACCTTGACATAAAATTTATAAGTTGCATAACATTTGAAATTTCTTAGTTGAATAAAAACTAGGGCCTCAAAAAATCCCAAATAAAATAAAATAAACTTAAAGAAATCTCAAATAATTTGTAGAAATAAAACTTGATGGCCCTCGAGTCCGCTTTCGGCTCCCATGTTCACGATCTCTGCTCACCAAATGTTGGGAAAAATAAAAGGTTGAGTCACCAAGACTCATGTGCAAATCCGAGAACACATAAAAGGCTTGAGGACCACAAACACATTATGAGCCTTGGCCCGTATACAAGGGTAACAAAATATACAACATGGCCCATCCCAAACCTATGAGTCCATCCTCTACACACCCCTGCACCAACCATCACACCATGGGGATTTCTACGATCAACCCTCCATCCGCTACACACCATATCGACAATTTGTCTTTTGTCATAATAAAGACCGATCACTATGTGACCTATGTGGCGAAGCCACCGATCGCTATGCGACCTTAATAATATATCGACAGCTGTACTGCTTGTCATAAAGACCGATCATTATGTGACCTATGTGGCAAAGCCACCGATCGCCTCGCGACCGCCTCCCCTCCAGTAAATCAATCAATCCCATCCCATGCATACATGCAAGAATCGAACATTAAACTATCTAAACAGATCACATATTTTTACATACTTGATACACATAGAAGTTTCTATGATTACGCACTGCATCCCTTGCCTATCCTTTCTCGGGTAATACGACTATTCATACAACCTCATTTTCGGCTTTTAGCTCATAACATACATATAATTCAGATTAACTAGTGTGATAGAGATCTACACACCTTTTCCGGCTTTTAGCCCATAACATACATATAATATAACAAATCTTATGTGTCAAGAATCTACACACCGATTCACCGATAAAACGAGGCTTTCTATATCGATGTTATCCTTAGTCGACACAACCGCTATCCGCCTAAGGTGTTGTTCGAAGTCGGTCCACAATCAATTGGCCAATCTCGAATAGCAGATCTTTGCTTCGTTTCTTAAACTTAGGATTCTTTCTTTTGCTTGATCCATATTTAATTCCATCATAAATTCTTATCGAGTTACTATAATAATATTTAATCGTTAATCCTCCTTATAAAGTTAAAATCTTGTATATAATGATGAAATCTAATAGAAATCTAGGAAAATCTTCTTACCTTAAAAATCCAAATTGGAGACTTATGAATTTCGCTTTTAGATCTAGTCGACTAGGCTTCCTTCAAATCTTGACTTGCCGCCCATCATAAACCATTAAACTATTAGCTTTCGCTTTTGCCTTTTCAAAATCGGAATAGATTATGAGAACTAATAAAAATCTACTCTTACCTTAACTTAGGAGATTCGGCTAGTATTAGAGAGAGAATTCAACAATGTCAATGGAGGATTTAAATGCCGGAAGTATAGAACAATTTCTCAAATAGGATGAATAAAATAAAAACTATAGAGATTTCGGCTTTTTAGAGAAGGAAGAGAATAATGGAGTTTTCACTTTTAGAAGAAAGAAGAGAATAATGGAGTTTTCGCTTTTAGGAGAAAGAAGAGAATAATGGATTTTTGGCTTTTAGAAGAAAGAAGAGAATAATGGAGTTTTGGCTTTTAGAGAAATTGAGAAAGAAATTTGGAGAAAAGAAGCTAAGAAATTTCGGCACAAAGGAGAGGATTTAATGTCGAAACAAGGAGCTAGCCCCCTTATTTATAGGAAATTCGGCAACCCTTTGCCATGTAGTAGTGGTTTCTTTACTTCTCTCAAAGGATGGATTCTTGGCCATCACTCTCTTTGTAGATAAATTCTAACTTTTCTCCTTTATTTTAATCTACTAGCTCATCTAAAAGAGACTTAATTATCTCTAACTCCTCCCTCCTTTATCAAAGATATTATCCACATATTTTAATAATAAAATCCCTAGATCTTAGCCTTTATCTCGCTTATTATCCACATAAAATAAATTCCTAAATAATAGCCTTTATCTGCTTATTATCCACATATTTTAAACATTAAAACCCTAAATTTTAGCCTTGTTGCCATCCACTCCACCTAATCCTAATGCCCAAAATTTAGCTAACTTAAATTAAAAGAATTGGGCTCCATGAAACTTAAATTTGGGCCCTTACTCCTTGTGTGTGGCGTCACCTCCTAAGATTGGGCCACAAGCCCACTTTGGTATTTTAAACATAGATACTACCGTTTAAACCCTATAATGCCCAAACAGATAATTTTAATCAAGGCCTCTGCCTAAGCCTGAGCCCAATTTGGACCCCTAACACTTAAATTAACTCATTCCACATATTCACCTATTAAACGCATAGGCCCAAAAATTTAGGATGTTACAATTGTTAGTAAAACCATAATTATTATTTTAGTTAGTATTATTGTTAGTAAAAGAAAATATTATTATTATTATTATTGTTAACTATTATTGTTAGTAAAACCCTAATTATTATTTTAGTTAGTATTATTAGTATTGCTAGTAAAAACCCTAATTATTATTATTATTGTGTTAGTTATTAGGATTAGTAAAACTCTAATTATTATTATTATTATTTTGTTTGTTAATATTGTTAGTAAAAAACTATTATTATTATTATTGTTAACTATTATTGTTAGTAAAATCGTAATTATTATTTTAGTTAGTATTATTGTTAGTAAAAGAAACTATTATTATTATTGTTAACTATTATTGTTAGTAAAACCCTAATTATTATTTTAGTTAGTATTTTAGTATTGTTAGTAAAAACCATAATTATTATTTTAGTTAGTATTATTAATATTGTTGGTAAAAACCCTAATTATTATTTTAGTTAGTATTATTAATATTGTTAGTAAAAAGCTTAATTATTATTTTAGTTAGTATTATTAATATTGTTAGTAAATAACCCTAATTATTATTTTTGTTATTTTTATGTTTTGTTTTAATGCTATTTTGTTTGTTTATTTTGATTTGTTAGTAAGTTTTGTGCTTATATTAATTATTTGTTTATTGTGAATGTTATGTTTTAAATTTTTTAATATATTTGAAAGTTTTATATTAGTAAAACTATTATAAAGTAATTGTTAATTAGTGATAAAAATTGAAAATATTTCTGCTATAGATATTGTTAGAAATGACAACATATTTGGTATTGCTTGATGAGATAATAACTTTAGCACAAAGGTAGAAAGTTGATAAGATGATGAGAGAAGTGCAAGATTACAGAATGAAACCACAAGAAGACATTGTTGAACACCTTATTTCCGTAAATAAAAAGATGCAAGAAGTGTTGTGGAATGGTCATGAAATGATTAGGAAGAATAAAGTACAATACTTAACCCTTAGAGGGACATTAATAGAACGACACCATCAAATCATTTTAGACGAACTTTGGAAGACATTGGTACCATGAACCTATTGGAATCTAGTTATATGCTTTGTGAAGTTTATAATCTCTTATGGAGCTAGGAAAACAGTGAGACAAAGTATAGGATCACGAAAGTTGATTGGGAAGCAAAATGTGTTTGACATACCATGGATGGATAAATTAGATGTTAGGAATTACCAAGAGAATTTCTAAATTCAATACCCGTTATAAAGACTGAAGAGAAAGAAGATCCCAAGGAATTTCCAAATTGGATTGTAGAAGATGAATATGAAGAGAATCAAGAATTTTTAAATTGGATTGTACAGTATTTCCTAGAGAAAGATATAAGATCGGAGATGGAAGAAAACATAGAACTGAATTTAAGTGGTTAAATGTAAAGATAAATGTTGTTCATGTACAAAATGATAACTGAAATAGTATGAGCTTATGAATGAAAAAAAATGCATATTGAAACATTAATTTTTTATTTAAGTAATTTATTTATTGTTCGAAATTGTTTTGATAAATTTTGTTTATTTTTTAATAGATTGAATATTGAAGATGGATGATCCGTTTTTCGTATGCGTTTATTTCGATGGAATCATCTTGACAACAACTGTTAGATGCATGTTTGAATGTCGAAAACAAATAGCAATGAGATTTAACAGAAATGTCTCATTGGATGATATGAAGGGAAGGATTAACGTAAAAATTGTTAGACATTGTGGGAGAAGGATTTTGAGAATTTTGTACAAGTTTCCAATTTTGACAGATCCGATCAAATTCACCGAAATGGAACTTGTAGATGATGAAGACATGGAGACAATGATCGCTTTTTACTGTGGGAATGAGAGTAACAAAAATGCACCAATTCACTTATTTGCTGAGTTAGTCGGTATGGAGCAAAATGAAGATATCAATGCATATGATGGAGAACATGGAGCTCAAGAATCGCGCATGGTGGCTCCAATATCGTACGTTGATAGTGAATCGACTATACATGGGATCGATATCGATCTTAATATTACACTCGATATTGATGTGGTTGGTGATGATGGATACGATAGTAGTGATCATTGTGAGCAAGAGGTCGATAGTGATAGTGATCCCGATGTGGATGATGTACCTGATGATATTGACGATGAAGATGTGAATGACGATGGAAACATTAACGCGTCTTCGGTCGGGAACCAGATGCGATGTATTATGATACATTATAATCCTGGGCCACATATGTCACTCATAGACCCCGACGTAACGCATGTAGCTAAGTTCTTGGAGTACCCTAAAATACTTCCTGCTCACCTGCTGGCCGTAAATTCTGATCATGAGGAGTTATTCGTAGGCCAGAGATTCGAAAGTAAAGAAGGGTGCGTATTTGCTATTAAACGGTATAGCATGAATATATCAGAAGATTACAAAGTCGCAGTGTCTAAATCGACGGTATATATTAGGGAGTGTTGGAAGGTAGCGAAAGGCTACAATTGGCGGTACGAGCTGCATTTATTCAAAATTCAGATGTGGAAGATATGAATATTTATTAGACCTCACACATGCACATTAACACGTATGACAGAAGATCATAAAAATTTGATTCTAAAACTATCTGTACGTGTATCATGCCAATGGTGAAGGACATGTCGACCATTAAAGTTTTGGTACTAATTGTTGAAATACAAGCACGATTCCAATATCGAGTATCATATCGAAAGGCGTGGATAGCTAAACAGATGGCAATGGAGCAATTGTATGGGGATTACGATTCGTCGTATAACGAGCTACAAGGATGGATAGCTGCTATGCGGGAGTACGTACTAGTGACTGTGATTGAGTTATAAACACGACCTTATTATGGCCCGGATGACCAATTACAGCCAGAGAAAAGAATTTTTCATCGGATGTTCTAGACGTTTGATCCATGTGTGCGGGCATTTCCATAATGCAAGCCGTTTGTGCAGGTGGATGGGACCTGGCTATATGGAAAATATACACAGATCCTATTTCTTGCGGCTGCTCAAGACGGCAATAGGAACATGCTCCGATAGCATTTGTTGCAACACCCCTAACCCGTAACCGTCGCCAAAATAGGGTTAAGAGGCATTACCGGACAATCGAAACATTTCATATCCATTTCACTACACAAAGTCAATTTTCATTCATTCATATTCAAATATAATCATATAGTCCTTTAATGAGGTCTACGAGACCTTAATCATACTTTAGAATAGGCTAGGACTAAACCGAAGTCATACGAAAATTTCTGAAATTCTAACATTTTTCTAAGTTTTAGAGTCACACGCCTTCGTGTTGGTAGGTCGTGTGCCTCACACGGCCTCAGACACGCCCATGTGTCCAAGCCGTGGCAAAACAGGGCATACCTACTAACTTGTCCACATGGCCTGAGAAACACCGTGTGCCTCACCTAGGGGTGAGCAAAATTTCAATTCGATTCGAAAAACTCAATAAAATTTTCAAATTTTGAATTAAATAGTTCGAGTTATTTGAGTTAATCAAGTTATTTGGATCAATTCAAATAAAAAATTAAGTTTTTCTGTTTAATTCGAATATGAATTACACAAATCGAGTTATCCGAAAATCCGAATAAGAAAAGGCAAAACTACGCCGTTTTGATAAATATTTACCTAATCTAAAGTTAAAAGTCAAAACCAGTTAAAAGACAAAACCATTATATTGTTTATGTATTTAAATAATTTTGTAAACGCAACATTGAGTGTAAATAATAGGATTCGTTAACTCGACTTGATTTGACTCGAACTTTTTTGGCTCGATTCGATCCAATTCGGAAAAAATCAAATTGAGTTCGGTTGCAAAAATAGGATTCGTAAACTAGACTAACTCAAAATTTTTGACTCGATTCGACTTGATTCGTTCGAATACTCACCCCTAGCCTCACCCGTGGTCGACACTAACTTGCACCACACGGCCAACCACACGCCCATGTGTTCACCCGGGTCGAGCCTGACTTGATTCACTTGGCAAACTTAAACAAAACGGTCGAGCCACACGCCCGTGTGCTCAACCGTATGGGCAATTATAGGCCATTTTCAAGGCCAAAATTTGCCTTCCACAACTTGAATCACCTACAAGCCTTAAATCAATACCAATTCATGTATCAAAATGCAACCAAACATGCTAATACAAGCACCAATCCATCATTAACTATACCATCTATAGCAATGCTCAAAATCTTCTCAAATAAGTCCAACCAAAGTACAAATTTTACATCCTAAATCATGTTAGCAAAACATCATTTAATCAAGCCACAAATTCATCCTAAATCATGTTAGCAAAACATCATTTAATCAAGCCACAAATTCACACATACAATACCATTTCCTTCAGCTAATTAAAGCATGAAAAATACCATTTCCAACCTTACTATTTCATACCACTTTCATCATTATCATTGTCTCTCATATGATCCATCAATATTGAACTTTCTAGACACATTACATGACAATATTCTACATTACAAAACATACCATGACTTATATCCTATACATGCCATATACTAAATATGTACATCTTTTAAAAATACTGAAATTGATAGCCGATAGTGTGATAGAGCCGCTGACGATCCCCAGATCCGAGCTAGCTTTACTGACATTGTAAAACAGAGAAACATATCACACAGTAAGCTTAAGAGCTTAGTAAGTTTGTAACATAATACATTCAATTTATTATCTCAAATACAATGCACAAAATGAATTCATCACATGGATCAACTCTCAAATGCTCACACCATATCATCTATAGCTAGTAATCTCAACTCAACCATTCATAACTTCATATACAATCTCATCAACCACAAAGATTCAATACATACCTTAGCCAACACATAGTTACTCACCATCCATGCTAATTTATGCTCGATATCGCATTTCGATCAACCTTCGTTATTCATTAGGTTTAATCGCACACTTATTGCCAAATTTGTAGCCGAAGCTTAATTGTCATCGCACACTTAGTGCCTATACTTTAGATCGAACTTATCTCGATATCGCACACGCAGTGCCAAACATTGAAGCCGAAGCTTCCATAATTTTGCACATACAGTACTATTCATTTCTATCTCAATTTCAATTATGCACACTTAGTGGCATCTAAATTCAATTCAAAACTTAGCATTTCGAATCTCATATTCACATATATATTCATTACACAATAATAAAACATAATTTAACAACATGTATTATATCCGAACTTACCTCGGACGTCGAAATATCGAAACTAATCGATTAATCTAGTACTTTGTCTTTGCCTCGATCTCGATCCAAATCTCTCCTTTCTTGGTCTATACATATTCAAATTTAGCTCATTCAATCCCCAATTCATTCAATTTAATCCACACACACATATTTAGGGCATTTTACAAAATAACCCTCACATTTTCACATTTTGACACTTTAGTCCCTATTTCACAAAATCACAAAATACACAAAATTTCTCTTCACCTATGCTTAGTCGAATTTTCCCCATGCTAATACAAGCCCATAAATTTTATTTATTTTATATTTTAGTCCCTCAAAATATTATTTTCACAATTTAGTCCAAATTATTAAATTTCATCAAAAATTCTAATACAAACTATGTTAACCCAACACTAAGTTTTCATATTTCACCAACTATCAACACAAAGCTCACATATTTATCAATGGCACATCTTAAAATCTTCATCCAATTCTAAAATTAAAGCATGAGTTTGATAGTACATTAAGCAACGATCACGAAAACGTAAAAATCATCAAAAATCGAAACAAAAACATACCTTAATTATGAACAATACTAGCCGAATGTGAGAAAGCTTCTAACCCTTATTTTTCCTTTAACATTCAGTGGAAGAAAGATGAATACTCCACTTATTCTTGATTTTGTTTTATTTATTATTACCTTAATAGACATTTTACCATTTTACCCCTTTTTAATATAACATAGAAAACATATATTTCAATGTCCTTAATCGTCCATGCCAAGGTCTAATGGCCAATTTACAACATAAAGACCATTCATTTAATAATCCATGCCAAATAGACTTTTTAACAATCAGCACACAGCTTTTTCATTTTATGCGATTAAGTCCTTTTTCATAATTCGACACACAAACGATAAAATTTTCACATGAAATTTTCACACATACTCAATCACATATTTTAAACACTAAAAATAATATTAAAATATTTTTTGACCTTGAATTTGTGGTCTCGAAACCACTGTTTCGACTAAGGTCAAAATCGGCTATTACAACTCTCCCCCATTGGGGATTTTCGTCCCCAAAAATATTACCAGTGAATAGGTGTGGATATTGGTCTCTCATAACATTTTCAAGCTCCCACATAGCCTCTTCAACTCCGTGTTTGTGCCACAACACTTTCACTAAGGAAATTTTCTTGTTTCTTAACTCTTTGATCTCGCATGCCAGAATTCGAATTGGTTCTTCATTATACAACAAATCTGACTGAATCTCAACCTCAGTAGGAGCAATAACATGTGATGAATCAGATCTGTATCGTCGAAGCATCGATAAATGAAATACATAATGAATCTTTTCTAACTCAGGTGGCAACAACAATCTATATTGGCCCAATTCGTTCAATGATTTCATATGGCCTGATAAACCTCGGACTCAATTTGACTTTTCGACCAAATCGAAGTATTTTCTTCAGTGAGACACTTTTAGAAACACTTTATCACCGACCTCAAATTCGATATCTTTTCGTTTTAGATCTGCATAGGACTTTTGATGATCTAACACTGCTTTCAAATTGTCACGAATCACTTTCACTTTCTGTTCAGTATTTTTTATCAAATCAACCCCGTTAATCTTATTCTTATTCAGCTCAGTCCAATATAATGGAGTTTGACATTTTCGACGGTAAAGAGCCTCATATGGTGCCATTTTAATACTAGATTGAAAACTATTATTATATGCAAATTCAATCAACGGCAAATATTTTAAGGGTGGAATGATCTAGAAACTAAGGAAAATTGATGAATTAGGACCAAAGTGTAAATATGAAAGATTTGAAGGACTAATAGTGCAAATATTTCCATCCATTCACGTTAGAAGAAAAAAAAAGGGAGAAGAAAGTTTTGCTCTCTTTACAATTTGGTCCTTTTACAAAAAATTCACCATTTTCACCTAGAAATCAAAAGAATTTCCATAGCTACCAAGAGAGAGAAATGTTAAGGACACTATGGAGAGTTAGAATATCAAGTTATATTCAAGAAATAGAAGTTGGAGGAAAGAGAAAATTAAGTTAAAGATTGAAATCAATGGGATAAGGTAAGTATATTAAAATTTCAATAAGTTTTTAAGTTTAATATTATTGGAAATGCATGGAAATGATGTGTTTTTTTATATAAATTAAATACATTACAACATAAGCTCAATTCTCACTCGATCGTGACGATTGTCCAACATGATAGTTTCGCTGCGGGCATTTAATTCGATTATGACCACCTAGCCTGCATAATCCGCAACGCTTACCGTCAGATTTCTCCCTAATGTCCATTTCATTACGAATTTTGGATGATTGCGGACAACCTCTGAGATTCATGAGTAGCGCTCTGTCTGGGACAAGCTCGAAAGTCGTCGGAAGCACCTCCCACGTAGACAGTTTAGGCAGGACAGGGAACTCATTTTCCTAAACACGCAACATGCGCTCTAGTGTGTACACATCATCGACAAATTTTTAAACATTAAGGTTCACTTTAGCACACGCTGCCACGAGATGTGCACATGGATAATGAAGTGTTTGGAACCTCCTACATTCGTACCTTCTATTCGGGAGATCAACTTCATAGGACCTAGGTGGTATACCGGGTCGACGACCGATGGACTCCGTAACTCGAAAATTTTCTAGGCGTCGTGAATATATTTCTACAATCATCGACCTTACAATCTGACGGTTTACAATCAATGCATCCCTGATATCTTCGATAAACACGTGTCCCGCCTCAATCTAGTTGACTTGTCGTTCACCCATTCTTGGCATCAAGGTTGCCAACCTGTAGAATGTAACCGAGAAGACAGATAAAATCAAAAGATGTCGTATTTTCAACAACATAGCGTTGACCCCCTTCACCAAGTTTGTGGTCATTTGACCATAACAAAAGCCTTCATCAAAACTTTGAGCCCATTACCACGGCTCTATTGTACCCAACCACTGTCGAAAAGATGTGTTCATTTGACCCTCCATGTCACTCTCAAGTCGAGCCATTCTTTGGTGAAAAATATGTGGCTCTAACTTGTATGCTATATATGTATTAAGAAAAGATAAGTTACAGTAACTGGATAACATAAAACATTAAAACTTATATTGAAAAGATAAGGTTATCCTTTACCCATTTTCACCACTTGTCTCTTCCAGTCTTCATTCTTATAATCTCGAAGGAAGTTAGCCGCAATGTGACGGATGCAGTAAACGGATCTCCATGGCATACTGGAATGCCTAATTATGGCAATTAATCATTTTCCTCTATCGGAGATGATACAAATATTATCATTGCTAATTACATACCTCCGCAGGTTGGCAAGGAAGAATTCCAAGGATTACAAGTTCTCCTTATCTACGATGCCAAATGTAACAGCCCAGTTTTGACCCTAGTCAGAACTGTGGTTTTAAGACCATAAATTCGAGGTCAAAAAAAAATTTAACATTATTTTTGGTGTTTAAAATATGTGATTGAGTATGTCTGAAAATTTTGTGTGAAAATTTTATTGTTTGTGTGTCGAATTATGAAAAATGACTTAATAGCATAAAATGCAAAAGCTGTGTACTGATTGTTAAATGTCTATTTGGCATGGCTTATTAAATGAAAGGTCCTTATGTTGTAAATTGGCCATTATACCTTGGCATAGATGATTAAAGACATTGAAATATATTTTTTCTATGTTATATTAAAAATGGGTAAAATGGTAAAATGTTTATTAAGGTAATAATAAATAAAACAAAATTAAGAATAAGTGGAGTATTCATCTTTCTTCCACTGAATGTTAAAGGAAAAATAAGGGTTAGAAGCTTTCTCACATTCGGCTAGTATTGTTCATAATTAAGGTATGTTTTTGTTTTGGTTTTTGATGATTTTTACGTTTTCGTGATCGTTGCTTAATGTACTATCAAACTCATGCTTTAATTTTAGAATTGGATGAAGATTTTGAGATGTGCCATTGATAAATATGTGAGCTTTGTGTTGATAGTCGGTGAAATATGAAAACTTTGTGTTGGGTTAACATAGTTTGTATTAGAATTTTTGATGAAATTTAGCAATTTGGACTAAATTGTGAAAATAATATTTTGAGGGACTAAAATGTAAAATAAATAAAATTTATGGGCTTGTATTAGCATGGGGAAAATTCAGCTAAGCATAAGTGAAGAGAAATTTTGTGTATTTTGTGATTTTGTGAAATAGGGACTAAAGTGTCGAAATATGAAAATGTGAGGGTTATTTTGTAAAATACCCTAAATATGTGTGTGTGGATTAAATTGAATGAATTGGGGATTGAATGAGCTAAATTTGAATATGTATAGACCAAGAAAGGAGAGATTCGGATCGAGATCGAGGCAAAGACAAAGTACTAGATTAATCGGCTAGTTTCGATATTTCGACGTCCGAGGTAAGTTCGGATATAATACATGTTGTTAAATTATGTTTTAGTATTGTGGAATGAATATATATGTGAATATGAGATTAGAAATGCTAAGTGCTGAATTGAATTTAGATGGCACTAAGTGTGCGTAATTGAAATTGAGATAGAAATGAATAGTACTATTTGTGCAAAATTATGGAAGCTTCGGCTTCAATGTTTGGCACTGCGTGTGCGATACCGAGATAAGTTCAGTTTAAAATATAGGCACTAAGTGTGCGATGACAATTAAGCTTCGGCTACAAATTTGGCAATAAGTGTGCGATTAAACCTAATGAATAACGAAGGTTGATCGAAATGCGATATCAAGCATAAATTAGCATGGATGGTGAGTAACTATGTGTTGGCTAAGGTATGTATTGAATCTTTGTGGTTGATGAGATTGTATATGAAGTTATGAATGGTTGAGTTGAGATTACTAGCTATGGATGATATGGTGTGAGCATTTGAGAGTTGATCCATGTGATGAATTCATTTTGTACATTGTATTTGAGATAATAAATTGAATGTATTATGTTACAAACTTACTAAGCTCTTAAGCTTAATGTGTGATATGTTTCTCCGTTTTACAATGTCAGTAAAGCTAGCTCGGATCTGGGGATCGTCAGCGGCTCTATCACATTATCGGCTATCAATTTCAATATTTTTAAAAGATGTACATATTTAGTATATGGCATGTATAGGCTATAAGTCATGGTATGTTTTGTAATGTAGGATATTGTCATGTAATGTGGCTAGAAATTTCAATATTGATGGTTCATATGTGAGACAATGATAATGATGAAAGTGGTATGAAATAGTAAAGTTGGAAATGGTATTTTTCATGCTTGAATTAGTTAAAGGAAATAGTATTTTATGTGTGAATTTGTGGCTTGATTAAATGATGTTTTGCTAACATGATTTAGGATGTAAAATTTGTACTTTGGTTGGACTTATTTGAGAAGAGTTTGAGCATGGCTATAGATGTTATGGTTAATTCTGGAGTCGTGCTTGTATTAGCATGTTTGGTTGCATTTTGAGACATGAATTGGTATTAATTTAAGGCTTGTAGGTGATTCAAGTTGTGGAAGGCAAATTTTGGACTTGAAAATGGCCTATAATTTCCCACACGGTTGAGCACACGGGCGTGTGGCTCGATCGTGTTGTTTAAGTTTGCCAAGTGAATCAAGTCAGGCTTGACTACGGGCTGGACACAAGGGCGTGTGACTGGCCATGTGGTGCAAGTCAATATCGACCACGTGTGAGGCACACGGGTGTGTCTCAGGCCGTGTGGACAAGTCAGTAGGTATGCCTTGTTTTGCCACGGCTTAGACACATGGGCGTGTTGGCCGTGTGAGCCACACGGCCTACCCACACGGGCGTGTGACCTCTGTAACTTAGAAAATTGTTAGAATTTCAAAATTTTTTGTATGACTTCGGTTTAGTCCTGGCCCTATTCTAAAGCATGATTAAGGTTTCGTAGACCTCATTAAGGGACTATATGATTATATTTGAATATGAATGAATGAAAATTGACTTTGTGTTAATGTTTCGATTGTCCGGTAATGCCTCTTAACCCTATTACGGAGCGATTACGGGTTAGGGGTGTTACATTTTGTTGGTATCAGAGCTACAGTTTAGTCGATTATAGGACTAACGTAGCGCGTATGAGTCCAGTTATATGATCGTTGTTTTGTTGAGTTTTAAAATTTATAAATAGAATGATCGAACCTGAAAACTAACTCGAACCTGAAAACTAACTCTGACAACGATTAAAGGTAAGTCTACCTATCGAACAGTAGTATAGTTTAGGCAAGACCGGATTGTCGAACCCAAAGGAACTAAAAGTACTAATACTAACTTTCTTTTTATTATTTAGCTTAAAATAAGTGAAGTTGCTTTAATCTAAAATAACGACTACTAATCTAAAGACGCAAAGACAAAAAGAACAAATTGGGAAATAACTTGAAGAGAAACTTAGTTTATCACGATGATACCCTTAGGAAGAATCCACCTAGACTTCACTTGTATTTAACACTGAACCATACGATTTATTCATTTAGTTTTATCCGTAAGACTCCTTAACGTATATTAAACCCTCTCTCGAGGCGAATAACGTCTAACCCTAGGTTAGTTAATGAAAATCCCTTTCTCGAATAATAACCCCCTAGAATAGCAGTAAATCGATCTGTGGACTCCCATATTAGGTTTCACCCTAATCCGGAAAAATCTCGTCACCCTATCTCTAGGCATGCGATCAACTCCGCTTAATTATGCTAGATCTACTCTTAAGCAGGGTCTATTCTTCCTCCACCTAAGCACATCAGATTTGGGTTAAGCACGCATAATTAAGAACAAACTAAGTATTTATCATATAATTCAGAAAACAATAACAAGATTCATCTAGGTTTCATCCCTTGGTATTTGAAGGGTTTAGTTCATAATGAATAAAGAAAACATCTCAAGAGAAAGATAAAACAAAACATAAGAAATCCACAAAACCCTGAAGGAATTGAAGGAGAAATCTGCTAGTCTTGAGTAGAATTCCGGCTTCTTGAGATGGATCAACTGGCTATCTTCGAGTAATTCCCACAAATATGACCTTCTGGCTCGGCTCATTGGCCTAGCTAAGCGCCTCTTTCTAGGATACACTTGGGGTGTTTATATAGACTTTTAGAATGCTTTACTTGGCCCCTAAGTGTCCTAATTCAAGTATACTTCCTACTTGGTGTTTGAATAAGCTTTGGAAAGTGTTTCTTTGCCTCAAAGTATCCAAATTCGAGTGAAATTTCTCTTTTTCACGACAGGGGCACGGCCATGGCACACGCCCATGTAAATCGACTTCAGGCCGTGTTTTGATTCTGTTGATTGAGGCACAGTCGTGTGAATCGTGGTTCAGACTGTGTGAAGTCCAGGTCGTGTCGATTTTCTCTTTGGCCCAAATTGGCCTATTTTAAGCCCGTTTCTTATTCTTTTCGTCCTCAGGTGCTTTCCTGAGTATAAATATGAAAAGAAAGGATTAAAAGCACCTTTTTACATAAATCAAAGGCTAAATCATCCAAAAGCATACTAAATGTGGGCATAAAATATGTTACTTTTATGGTTTATCACTATACATGCCATATATATAATTGGGATAGTGTGATGAATCCTGACAGTTAAAAATGTGTTTTTATATAGCAAATGGATCCCGATCGAGCAGCTGCCAATGATGTAGAAAGCAATGAGCCTGCTCCCGCTCAAGGGATAGCGCCTGCCACATCTAGGCCGAATGATAGTAGCCAAGAGGGAGAGGCTAAGCAAGCCTTTTTTCGAATGATGAGTGAGTGGTTTTCGAAGTTCGTTCGAATGAATCCGGCTGCTAAACAACTTCCACCCCCACAAGTACCGGTTGTGCCGTAAGTTGTAGATCTGATCCGATTAAATAAACCTCCCGTAGATAAGATCCAAAAGTACGGGGCCGAAGAGTTTAGTGCCACAGCTGATGATGATGCCGAGCAAACTAAGTTTTGGCTCGAGAATACCATTCGAGTATTTGATATACCGTAATATGTTCATATTTTAATCCCACATTTAGCATACTTTTGGATGATTTATTCCTTGAATTGTGGAATTTGGTGCTCTTAATCTTTTAATTTCATGTTTTATACTTAGGAGAGCATCGAAGGTTGAAAAGAACGAGAAACGGGCCAAAAAGGGAGAAAATGGACCAAAGTACGAAATGCTCGAGACATACGGTCATGACTCTTTAGCAGATCTGACCACGGCCTGGATTCGATTCACACAATCGTGCCACATGGGTGTGTCCCTGCCGCAGCAAAGAAGAGTTTCATTCGGATTAGGGTACTTAGAGGCAAAGAAAGACATTTCAAAAGCCTATATAAACACTCTAGAGGCCAACCTTCAAGAAGGTGTTCAACTAGGCCAAGGAGCTAAGCCAGAGAGGCCGAATTGTGGGATTCACTCGAAGAAAGCCAGTTGATCCATCCCATTAGCCGGAATCACACTCAAGACTAAGGATCTCTCCTTCAATTCCTTCTGGGGGTTTTAGGGTTTTTAGGACATGCTGGATTTTAAAAAGATTTATTAAGGATTTTTCTAAAATAGCTAAGCCTTTAACGAAATTACTAGAAAAAAATGTACCTTTCAATTTTGATCAGGAATGTTTAGATGCATTTAATATCCTCAAAGATAAATTAATGATTGCTCCAATTATAATTTCCCCTGATTGGAATTTACCCTTTAAACTAATGTGTGATGCGAGTGGTTTCATGATGAGTGCGATTTGGAGCAACAAAGAGACAAGCACTTTCAGCCGATTTATTACGCTAGCAAGACATTAACGGCCGCACAAGAAAATTATACCACCACAGAAAAAGAATTGCTAGCTGTGGTTTTTGCATTTGATAAATTTAGACAATATTTGATACTATCTAAAGTTGTCGTTTACACTGACCATTCAGCTCTTTGTTATCTTTTGACTAAATCTGATGCAAAACCTCGACTCATAAGATGGATTTTACTCTTACAGGAATTTGATTTGGAAATTCAAGATAAAAAATGAGTTGAAAATCTTGCAGCAGATCATCTTTCTAGGCTTGAAAATCCACATATCAAAGAACACGACGAGAGTGAGATAAACGATTCGTTTCCTAAAGAACAACTCTTTACTATAACCGACTCCGAGGTACCTTGGTTTGCAGATATTGTGAATTATTTAGCTGCTAACATCCTACCAAAAAGGTTAACACATCATCAAAAGAAGTGATTCTTTGCTGATGTGAAAAACTATTTTTGGTAGGACCCTTTTCTCTTCCGTATATGTGCAGATCAAGTAATTGGAGATGTGTTACAAAGGCAGAAGCAAGCAAAATCCTAGAACATTGCCACTCAAAACCTTCAGGAGGACATTACAGAGGGATTAAGACAGCACATAAAATGCTCGAATCAGGTTTTTATTGGCCAACTTTGTTTAAAGATGCCAATAGGTATGTTGCTTCATGTGATAAATGCCAAAGAACAGGTAATATCTCTAAACGCGATGAAATGCCTCAAATGTATATGCTATCATGTGAAATATTCGATGTATGGGTATTGATTTTTTAGGTCCATTTCCTAGTTCATTTGGAAATAAATACATCTTAGTAGCAGTAGATTACATGTCAAAATGGGTGGAAGCTCAAGCTTTACCTACTAACGATGCTAGAGTAGTAGTGAGATTTCTTAAGAAACTCTTATCTCGATTTGGAACACCCAGAGTAATTATTAGTGATAAGGGTACTCACTTTTGTAATACTCAATTGATAAAGTCTTAAAGAAATATGGAGTACACCACAGGACAGACTTCCCTTATCATCCTCAAACCAGTGGACAAGTGGAAGTAGCAAATCGAGAACTTAAGCATATTCTAGAAAACAGTAGAATCAAACAGGAAAGATTGGGCATTAAAAGTAGACGATGCTTTATGGGCCTATAGAACAAGTTTTAAAACTCCCATAGAAACATCCCCATACAGACTTGTCTACGGAAAAAGTTGTCATCTACCATTCAAATTAAAGCACAAAGCCTTCTAGGCTATAAAATTTTTGAATTACGATCTTAAACTTGCAAGTGAGAAAAGAATGATGCAGTTGAACGAACTAGATGAGTGGCGAGATAATGCCTACGTGAACTCACATTTATATAATGAGGTAATAAAGCGATGCCATGATGCTCATCTAAAACAACTTAAGCAATTCGAAGTAGGGAATCTAGTTCTATTCTGCAATTCAAGGCTCAAATTGTTCCCTAGAAAGCTGAAATCAAGATGGTCAAGCCCTTTCGTAATCAAAATTATCTTTCCCTATGGCACAACCGAGGTAACTCAGAGCAACGATTGAAAATTTATAATTATGAGGGCTTTAGGGATATGAGAGAGGAGCTTCAGCTCCGTGAACCTTTATTTAGGAATAAAAACAGGGAAAGTCTAGTTTAAGACTTTAAACGAGCGCTTCTCGGGAGGAAACCCGAGCACTAACCTTATTAACATTCACATTTTTTTGATATCGGCATATAACTAAGAACTAACTATTCATAAGCGTAGGATTTCCTTCCCACACGACCTAGAACACGGGCGTGTTCGTGGCCGTGTGGACGCCATGGGAAGAGACACAGGCGTGGCGGTACCGTGCGAGACAAGGATGAAAACTTTCCCTAAAACACGGGCTCTTACTGCACACCACGGTCGTGGTTAAAACTGCTTAAAGAACACGGGCTGCGATAAATCAACATGCCTATGAGAGAAAACTGTTGTCGATACTGATTAATTGACATGGGCGTTCAACACGCCCATGCATCCAAACCGTGGCCAATTCTGAGTAAACAACACAGGCGTGAGACACGCCCGTACCTCAAGATCGTGGTCAATACTGATTAATGAACACGGGCGTAAGACCCTCTACACGGGCGTGGAAGAAGCGAGCAAGATAGCACATGGCCATGTGATATGACCGTGTGTCTCAACACGCCCATGGAATACGGGCGTGGGCTACACCTTAAACGCGCCTAAATTTAAAAATCTCGAAACACACGGGCGAAATAAAAGGGACATGGGCGTGGCGCCTGACCGTGTTCCCTTTCCCCTATTTAAAGCAGCCCACGTTCGTCTCATTCCCCAACCTCCCAAACCCTAGCTGCTCCCCAAGCATCCCCAAATCCTACTCCCCTTCCAATCACCATTGATAAATTCCTTCTCCTTCATTCACTTCCCCTCACTCATTTCTCTCCTTCTTTCTCTTTCTCTTCCTCATCCACATGCAGCCCACACCCGTGTGACATTACCACGCCTGCGCATCCTTCCACGATCGTGTGCCATCTCCCCACCTCCCTCGATTCACGTTACTTCCCCCCTCTATACTTTGTTGTTAATTTTATTTAATCCATGTTTATTCTCTTTTAAAACTTTGATTTATTTCTTTCAAACTTTAGTATTCATTTTGGATTATTATTTTTTATATTCATTTTTACTTAAGTGTTCTAGATAATATTATTCTGAATTTCGCATCTCTAGTATTAAAAGAATACCTAGGAAAAATCTTCCGTGTTAATATTATGATACAACAATATTAGATTCATAAGTTCTATCATAGAAAAAAATTTGGATGATGCTACTCAAATTCTCTTACAAAAACATAATTTCATCCTCTTGCGGTAAGAAAACCGCGATCCTATTCAAAAAAGCGAAAGAGACCGGCTCATCATCCATAGCGCATCGGTAAAGTAAGACACCCATTATTACGGTTTCATTCTGGAGCTCAAGAGGAACTTTTTCAGATCCTACGAGCACGACCTCTTGGTCAAAGCGGATGTCATCGGTAGCATACTGGAACACGTTACACTTGCTGATGATATCCGGGCACTATTGACAACTGACCCTTGGGAGCACTTTTTCGGTATTGTTGAGACCACTTACCTCGAACTAACATTAGAGCTTTGCTCTACTTTCCATTTGTAAGTAGTAATGACAAACCACAATGACCCGGGCACTATTTAGTTTCGTCTAGAAGGTTTAGTTCGGGAAATGAGTGTCCCCGAATTTGGAGTTACTCTAGGACTCTACACGGAAGAGTTCATGGGAGAATATGATCTCGCCCCATCATTGAGGTACTTACATGCCATCTTAGCTCACACATTGATGGGAAGGCGAGAGAGCACCGGCGTAGTTAACACTCATGACGCCTACTTCCTCGGTGCATGGCGAACGGGCACGTCTTCGACCTTGCCTATTTCATCACTCTGGCTATCCAGCATCAGACTGAGCGACATCGTAAGGGGGTCATTTCAATGGGGCCTTATGTAACACGACTCGCTAGACACTTTAGTCTCCTCAACACTGCAACACAATTAGCCTCGCTCACCTTAATAGGCCAAATGTCTCCACAGGGCATCTCAACGATGATCAACATGCGGATGATCAAGCATCGCCACGGGACCGATCCTCCCCAATGTCGGCTAGCCCAAACCATTAAAGAGGAGGACCCTGAGGACATTACTGACGATATCCCACACCAACATGAGGAGCCAACACCGAGCTATCACCCAGCTCATGCGCCAGCTTCTCTTTCGGACATATCTGAGTGCCTCATGCAATTTAAGCAACAATGTTTCCAACGTTTCGACAACATCGATGCCACACTCCACTAGATATGTCAATACCTTCACATTTCATCGCCGCCCCCACCTCGCAAGCCATCTGGCGTTGAGGACTTCTGAGTCCTTTTCCCCCTATATGTTTATGTTATTTTTTCTAAAAGACTTATTTTAATTTTACTTTTATCTTTATTTTTATTTTTTAACTTATCTTTATTTCAACCATTTTTAGACTCCATATTAACTATTACCCAATTTGCATCTTTCGGAAAAATTTGAGTAATCCTTCTATTCTGAAGAACCTAACGATTTTCTTGCAGTTGAAAACCCTAAAATAGCACTCTAGAAAAACCATCTATACTGAGGAAAACATGCCATGCCTCTTCCAACATCTTTTACCTCCGAATCAAGTTTCCACACTCCCAACTCAAGGATTCCATCAAAAAAAAATTCAGAAAGTTTTGCTTCTCTCCTCTCTTTTGATTTTCTTACTATATTGTGAATATCTATCTTTGTACATTGAGGGCAATGTACATCTTAAGTGTGGGGGGTGAATTTTATTTTGGAAAGTTCCTAACTTTTTGCATTATTCTCAAATCCCTGAATGATATCTTGTCTTAAATAATTTTCTGATATCACTAATTAAAATGAAACTTCTATTAATTTATAATATTTATTGATATGTTTTGAATTAAGTCATAGTTAATTGTGCATTGATGATTTAAAATCTAAGATACTAGAGAATCAAGCACGATAAGTCTATTTTTCAAAATTAAAAATTGGCTAGGTTGTTGACCTAAATTTGAATATTACCTTGAAGTTTGAAATTTGCAAGGTTGTCATCAAAAACCATAATTTTTGTGAGATTTTGAGCCTTTTAGAGCATATTTTTTTTTTCGTGCTCACTTTATTGATTATGAGTGTGTCAATATTGATTTGTTATTCTAGAACTTGCTTCGATTATACATGTCAATACCACATCATTGATTTGATATACAGAGATGATAAAAGCACTTAGGATTTAACCCACTCACTCCACTAAAAGCCTACCCTCACAATTAACCCCTAGTGAACCCCTTTGATCCTCACAACCCTTTTACTGATTCACCCACTAATATTAACCTAAAACACATCTTGTATTTGTTATCACCATTTCTCTTGACTACCCTTCTATCGAGATTTGATTTGATCAGTTGCCTAATTATTTTATTTTAGTAGTTAAATTCATCTTATATTATGTATTTACTTGATTTGTTATTAAAAAAATTAATCGAAGTATATTCATTATTAGTTCTGTGATTAAGTGAGCTTATCGTTTAAATTCAACATCTTGAACAAGAAGCTCGTATTATTAGTTTTCAATTGATGTAATTATTCGGGACTAGTTCATTTTTCTAGTTTGGTAAATTGTCAATTCAATCTCGATTCTAACCCTTTAATTTAGCCTTTATCCACCTTTAACCTAAGCCTGTTACAACCCTTTTTAAAGACCTTTTGATCATGTATCATTTCATTTTATAGTAGTGGAGATTTGATTTTCAGGCAAGCCTATGGGATTAACTTTTCATGTTCGACTTTTGAGAGCTTAATTTTGAACCTTAAACACTTTGAGTGATTTGATTGAATCTTTAGTGAGGATGTCAACTCTTGTCGATTTTGAATTAAAGGTAATTATTTTTAGATAATGGGAAACACCTATATTTTTCGTGCTACAAACTTGTGATTTTGATTGTTTGAATCTTCAGGACTCTTTTAGTTTAATAATCCATGTATAAATTATCTATGAATTATGATGAGGCATCATTGATAAGAATTATGGATCGAGGGAAGTTAGTTTTAATTGTGAGTTGAAAATTTTGCTTGAGGACAAGCAAATGCTTAAGTGTGGGGGTATTTGATAAACCGTAATATGTTCATATTTTAATTCCACATTTAGCATACTTTTGGATGATTTATTCCCTGAATTATGAAATTTGGTGCTCCTAATCCTTTAATTTCATGTTTTATACTTAGGAGAGCACCAGGGGATGAAAAGAACGAGAAACGGGCCAAAAACAGAGAAAATAGGCCAAAATCTGAAATTAACTTCGGCTGGGCCGAGACACTGTGGTACATGCCACACAGACGTGTCCCTACCTGACAAAGAAGAGTTTCTTTTGATTAGGGTACTTAGAGGCAAAGAAAGGCATTCCAAAAGCCTATATAAACACCCTAGATGCCAACCTTGAGGCGTTAATTTGGGCCAATGAGCCAAGCGAGAGGCCGGTGTGGGATTCACTCAAGAAAGCCGGTTGATCCATCCCGAAGCGAATCACACTCAAGGCGAGGATCTCTCCTTCAATTCCTTGAGGGGTTTTAAGTTTTTCTTTATGTTTTGTTATTTTCTTGAGATGTATTATTTTATGATTATGAACTAAACCCTCAAATACAGGGGATGAAACCTCAGACGGATCTTGTTATTGTTTTCTAAATTGTATGATAAATACTTGATTTGTTCTTAACTATGTATTCTTAATTCTTGCTTTGATATTTCAGGATATTGATTCAAGTATTGATGTGCTTAGGTAGAGGAGGAATATTCCCTATTTAAGAGTAGATCTAGCATAGTTAAGCGGAGTTGATCACAATCCTAGAGATAGGATGACAAAAATCTATCGGATTAGGGTCAAACCTAATATGGGAGTCTATAGATCGAGTTAATGCAATTCTAGAGATTTTAATTAGAAAGAGATTTTAATTAATCAACCTAGGGTTAGACGTTAGTAGTCTCGAGAGAGGTATTAATATAAATTAGGGAATCCTACGGATTAAGTCAAGTGAATAAATCGTCTGGTTCAGAGTTAGGTAACAAGTGAAGTCTAGGTGGATTCTTCCTCGGGTATTGTCTTAATCAATTGGTTTTTTCCACAAGTATTTCCCCAATTCCTTCTCTGTGTCTTAGCATCTTTAGCTTAGTGGTTAGTTAATTTTAGATTAAATAACAATTCTCTTAATTATTAGGCTAAATAATAATAAGAAAGTTAGTATTAGTACTTTTAGTTCCCTTGGGTTAGACAATCCGGTCTTGCCACTAAACTATACTACTGTTCGATAGGTGCGCTTGCCTCAATCGTGGTGATAGTTAGTTTCTAGGCTTGATCATTCATTATATAAATTTTAAGACTTTTTCCACCACCATCAGTATTTGATGAGATGTCATTGACACCTGATGAATGTATCAAATGTGTTGTTTCGTTGTTAAAGGATATCGCGTATAATTGGTAGAAAACGTTGATTTCAGTAGTTCCGAGATAGAGGGTTACCTGGAATTTCTTTCAAGTTGAATTTTGAAAGAAGTATATCAGTCAACGATTCATAGATCAGAAACGTAAAGAATTCTTTGAGCTAAAACAAGGTCGCATGTCTATTACTGAGTACGAGCGGGAATTTGTGAGATTAAGTCAATATGCACGGGAATGTGTTTCAACCGAAGATACTATGTGTAAACATTTCATTGAAGGGCTGAATGAAGACATCAAATCGTTGGTCGAAATACTTGACATAAATGAATTTGTTATATTAGTTGAAAGAGCCTACAAAGCCAATGATCTTAGCAAAGAAAAGAAGAAAGCGATTCTGAGGCTAGAGATGAAAGAAAAAGATTGATGAGCAAGTCATCTCAAACTTCATCGAAGAGATTTAAAGATGTGAACAATCGTTCAAATGCTTCGTTTGGACATTCGAGTAGAGATCGTGCAAGACAAAGTGTTGGTTCGAAAACTCAAGCTCCAATTGAATCAAGGGTTGGTAGTGTTAAAAGTAACAAGCCTAAGTGTAGATAGTACGAAATATGACACGTTGGAGAATGTTGGGGCAAGTACAATAATCAAACTTGTTACAAGTGTGGATCACGAGACCATTTTATTCGAGATTGCCCAGAGTTAGTCGAGAAAGACAATGTTCAGAGTGCAAGACCGAACAATACGACGGCTAGGGGTAAACCACCTAAAAACACCGAAAATGTGAGTGAAAGCCAAAGAGGGACTACGGATACAACTGTGAGATCCGAGGCGAGAGCACCTGCTCTAGCCTATGATATATGTGCACGAGAAGAAGCGTCATCTCTAGACATCATTACTGGTACTTTTACTCTATTTGATACTAATGTGATTGCATTGATAGATCCAAGTTTTACTCATTCCTATGTGTGTGTAAATCTAGTATCAAGTAAAACTCTACCTGTTGAGTCCACTGAATTCGTGATTAGAGTATCGAACCACTTAGGCAAGTGTGTTTTGGTGGATAATGTGTGCAAGCATTGTCCATTGATATTTCAGGATGTTTGTTTTCGGCTAATTTGATGTTACTACCTTTTGATGAATTTGATATCATTCTCGGTATGGATTGGCTCACTTTACATCATGCTATTGTGAATTGTAAATGAATGATTATTGATTTGAGAAGTTAGAATGGTGAGATAGTTCGAATTGAATCCAGCAATTTAAATGGGTTGCTAGCTATTATATCTTCGATTAAAGCTCTGAATTATGTGAAAAGGGTCCTATCTTGCATATGTGATAGATACAAAAGCGGCAGAGAAGAAAGTTGAATCTGTACCTATGGTATGTGAGTTCCTAGATGTGTTTCCTGAAGAACTACCGGGATTACCTTTGATACAGGAAGTCGAGTTTGGTATTGATTTAGTGCCGGGGACGACGCATTTTTCAATAGCTCCATATAGAATGGCACTAACAGAATTGAAAGAGTTAAAGTCACAGTTGCAAGAGTTGACAGATAGAAGATTTGCACGACCGAGTTTCTCGCCCTGGGGTGCTCCTATGTTGTTTGTGAAAAAGAAATATGGAACAATGATAATGTGCATTGATTATCAACAATTAAACAAAGTGACGATAAAGAATAAGTATCCTTCGCCACGTATTGATGATTTATTTGATCAGCTGAAATGACCTACAGTGTTTTCAAAGATAGATTTGAAATCGGGCTATTATCAGTTGAGAGTTAAAGAATCAAATGTACCAAAAATTACTTTCAGAACGAGGTACGGACATTACGAATTCTTAGTTATGCCTTTTGGACTAACGAATGCTCCTGTAGTGTTTATGGATTTGACGAACCAGATATTCAGACCGTATTTGGATCATTTTATTGCGGTGTTCATTGATGATATTCTAATTTATTCCTGTGATGAGACGCAACATGCTGGGCATTTGAGAATTGTGTTACAGGCTCTGCGTGAGAAGCAATTGTATGCAAAGTTTAATGAATATGAGTTCTGGTTGCTTGAGGTTGGTTTTCTGGGACATATTGTGTCAGCCGCGGGAATACGAGTTGATCCGAGTAAAATCTCAGCTATTTTGGAGTGGAAGCCTCCGAGAAGTGTGTTAGAAGTCTGTAGTTTTCTGGGACTATTGGGATATTATAGACAATTCGTTAAAGGTTTCTCGATGATTGCGACTCCATTGACGAAGTTGCTACAGAAAGATGTTAAATTTGAGTGGTTAGAAAAGTGCCGTGAGTTTTGAGCAGGTTGAAAGCATTGTTGTGAGAGGCACTGTGTTAGTTTAACTTTGAGTGCAGTAAAGAATTCATAGTTCTGATGATGCATAGCTGAATGGTTTGGGTTGTGTACTGATGCAAGAAGGAAAAGTCATCGTTTATGCTTCAAGACAGTTAAAGCCGCATGAAAAGAACTATCCGACACATGATCTTGAATTAGCGCGATTGTATTTGAATTGAAGATTTGGCGTCATTACCTATTTGGTGAGAAATGTCACATTTATACTGATCACAAGAGCTTGAAGTACTTGATGACTCAGAAAGAATTGAATTTACGACAGAAAGATGGTTAGAATTGTTGAAAGACTACGAGCTTGTGATAGATTATCATCCGGGTAAAGCTAATGTTGTTGCCGATGCTTTGAGTAGGAAATCTTTATGTGCTTTACGAGCTATGAGTACACGGATAGATCTATGTGATGATGGTTCAGTTTTGGCTGAGTTGAAAGTGAGGCCGATGTTCGCACGTCAGATTTGTGATGCTCAGAAAAATGACGATGAGATGGTAGCAAAACGAGCTCAATGTGATTTGAAGTCCGATTTAGAATTTTGAGTTGATAGTGATGATTATTTGAGATTCAGAGATAGGATTTGTGTTCCGAGGAATTCAAAGTTAATTCAGTTGATTTTGAATGAAGCTCACAGTAGTCGTTTGACTGTTCACCCGGGGAGTACAAAAATGTATAATGATTTGAAACAGTTTTATTGGTGGCATGGTATGAAAAAAGATATCTCAGAGTTTGTTTCGAGATGTTTGGTTTGTCAGCAAGTTAAAGCTGAACATCAGGTTCAGTCCGGTTTGTTACAACTAACTATGATTCTTGAGCGAAAATGGGAGAGAATTACGATGGACTTTGTGTCGGGATTGCCTTTATCTCTGGGCAAGAAAGATGCAATCTAGATGATAGTTGACAGATTGACAAAATCAGCTCATTTTGTTCTGGTAAGAATAGATTATTCACTTGATAAGTTATCTGAATTGTATATTTTGAGATTGTGAGATTGGACGGGGTGCCACATCTATTGTATCTAATAGAGGTCCGATATTTACTTCGCGATTTTGGAAGAAATTGCAAGAGGCTTTAGGCACAAAGTTGCATTTCAGCATAGCATTTCATCTGTAAACGAATGGACAATCCGAACGGATCATTCAAGTTCTTAAAGATATGTTGAGATGTTGTATTCTTGAATTTGAAATTGGTCTTAATTCATCAATTTTCCTTAGTTTCTTGATCATTCCACCCTTAAAATATTTGCACTATTAGTCTTTCAACTCTTTCATGTATGCATGAAAATATTTGCACTATTAGTCTTTCAACACTTGGGCAACAAAACTTTTCTCACTTTTGCAATTTAGTCCATTTTCATTTAATTATCCACTCAAACGTCAAAATTTTCTAACGAAATTTTAATACTATATTATTGACACTCCATAATTATTCATAAAATATTTATGGCTCAGTTTATAACATCGAGATTTTGATACTTCTTTTTCTCAATTTCTTGACCAAATAAATCTTTATAAAACACAATTTATTATTTCAAAAATCTTTTAAAAGCTACATTTGGCTCATAAATATTAAATAATATAATCTACGAGTTCATTTGTTGAATTCGGTGGTCTCAAATCACTATTTTCGACATCACTAAAATTTGGGTTATTATAGTTGTAATGTGTATTAGTGTTTTAATGTTATAATCTCCAAATTAATCTACTCTGCGTTATGGTCAAATTTTCTTACAAATTTGAAAGTTCCAATTAATCGAATTAAATTTGTACAAAAAAAGTACAAACATTGTAATATAAAAAAATACAAACTAGAGTAATATCAAAACCGCAAGAAACCCTTAAAATTGATGGTTTGATGGTGTGGTCCTAGGGGTATACATCTACGGAGGTTGACCTTCACGTTGTGGGTGCTCGCAACGACCAACATCCTCTTCAGGCCTAGGTGGGGGTATGCTACACATGGCAAAAAA
This sequence comes from Gossypium rotundifolium, assembly GCA_025506655.1. NCBI lineage: Eukaryota > Viridiplantae > Streptophyta > Magnoliopsida > Malvales > Malvaceae > Gossypium > Gossypium rotundifolium. The sequence continues at coordinate 13,560,415 of CP106729.1, read as the reverse complement.
ATCATGTGGCTCGAATGGCATCGATGAACTTGAGCCGGAAGAAGTGCCATGATGCAGTGGATACGACCCATGAGGACTAATGTACTGCAGTGGATATGAGCCGAGAGTGCTGTACTGCGGTGGGTACAATCCAAAGATATCAAAACCGTAATGGTATCCACCCCCTAACAAGCCCGGAAATAGTCATTGCCCGGCACATCTGGATGATACGAATGTGCATCCGAATGTGAATGTGATTGCTCGAGATCAGATCAGGATTTACCGCTAGCTCGGCCTCCATATCGGCCACTAGCTCGTATGCCCTAGGTCACTGAATACGTGGGGGGACTACAGTTGACTGCTCTCCAAGTATATATGGCTTTCCCATACTAGAGTACCATTGTATGTACTCTAATGGAGGTTGCAAATCGAAAAACATATCCATCTGAGGTATTCAAGTCATCCGATCATTCCACACCGTAACAAGTCTCCGGTGCTTAACCCTCCAATGCAATCCTTGTTTTCCTCTCTTGTTCATGTAGTGAACCTCTCCCACCTCGCATGGTGAATCCGGGATATATTGGATGCGACCAAACTGTCGCAGCACTCGATCCCCATGGTACCACTCGACTACATTGAAATTGATAATTGGTGCAATTTCTGGTCTATGATATGGCATCCATATAAACTGCACGATTAATAACATTGTTAAAATTTAACACAGTGTGAGTAAGATATACAAAGTAACATGTCATGAATATTGGAATCGCTTACCCCTTCCCCGACATGTTGTTTAATCGTAAGCCGATATATCGGGACAGTGTATGACCTCCTGATACCCCGGATAAATACTCCATCTACAAAAACAAATTTCAAGTCAATATAGTATCATTACAATAATATCATTATAAAGAAATTGTCAATTAATAACAAGTTATATTTTATCACCTGTTAACTAGTGGATATACGTATGGTTGGTGACTAACTGATGCCAAGAATGGCATTCGATAAAGAGCCGATGACTGCAATAATGTAAGGCATCCGCCTATGTCTACGGCAGCTGGCTTTGTTGTTCGACAAAGCTCACGGTACAACACCGCCAGAACTGCGGAGCCCCAACTATAAGAGCGAGCATTACTCAAATCAGCTAATAGAGGTAAACACATGATATGAACCATCGGGCATCAGTACACCCCTTATGATGTGCATAATGTATGCTCGAGCAGTGCACATCAACTCGACTTCAGTGGCATGAGTTGATAAGTGTTCAAACCTCGTTTTCAGCCATGTAAATTTCAAGCCCGAAAAATTTTCCTCATCATCGCCGGACGAGACTCCTAGTAGGCTCTGATAAAGTGCAAATGGGTCACTATCGACCGGCGCTTTTATTCACGGACTTCGTCGATTGGGAGCCCGATTGCGATTCAACATCCTCTAGAAATGCTGCACTCTCAAAGGAAATGAAAAGTGTGGGTCTCCGGCACCAACGCTTCGACTAGTGCGTATATTAAATCATCTGCAGATCAAGCGTCCGGATCATTGCTGCTAACCCGAATCCAGCTTGGTCTAAGTAGGGCATCAGTCGTTCATCCGGGAATATCCTAAGCCATTCACCCACCCTTAATACACGTTATGAGCCCTGACAATGTTAAATCACAAAAAATAATTATAATAACATAATTTATTTCCCTAAATTATGTAGCTATTTTTTTAATATAACTCGTGATTAATGAATAACAATACATTAACATATTATTAGCTGCGTCAAATATGTGAGGATATTTACTAATCAATGGAGTCATTGCCGTCTCAAATATTTAACTTTTACCTACATAAAAACAAGAAAGTTATATTAAATTACTAAAAATAACATGCCAATAAAAATAATATAACAAAACATAACATAAGCGACACATAATAAAAATAATATAACAAAACATAACATAACAATATTAATAACTAACAACAACAACAACAACAATAATGATAATAATAATTAGGGATTTTTACTAACAATATTAATAATAATACTAACTAAAATAATAATTACGGTTTTTCTTGACAATATTAATAACTAGAAATAATAATAATAATAATTAGGGTTTCTTACTAAAAATATTAATAATAATCTTGACTAAAATAATAATTAGTGTTTTTCACAAACAATTTTAATAATAATAATAATAATAATAATAATAATAATAATAATTAGAGTTTTTTACTAATATTAATGACTAACAATAATAATAGTTTTTTACCAAAAATAATACTAACTAAAATAATAATTAGGATTTTTTTACTAACAATAATTGTAACACCACAAACCCATTAAACACCCCAATTGGATCGGCATGTCACTAAGAAGATTTTATAAAACATGTCACATTTTTTTTTGAAAAGCATAGTTTAAACATTTATACGAGAAAAACTTAATAATTTGATAATTTGTAAAAGAAATAAGTTTTAATTAATGCCTTAATGAATAAAACCGAAATTTTGCCTCTGAGTTTTATTATTTAAACACATGCCTTAGTTCAATTAATCATAAAATCTAAGTGTATGAAAACCCGAAAACCGAAAACATAAAACCAATACACAATAAACAGTGGCCTTTTTACAATAAAATATAAAACCAAACAAATTGAAAGTATTAAGGGAAAATAATTAAAACAACGTCCTTTATTGAGTCAAAATAAATCCATGCATGGCCTCCTTGCGCTCCTTTCCAGCCCGGTCCGATGCACTAAGTGCTACCTGAAAAAAAATGTTAACAACGGGGTGAGTCACAAGACTCAGTGTGCAATCCCTCTTGCACCATCAGACTAGGCCTTAGCCCCACAGAACAAAATAACAGAATATCACATATCAGAATTAAGCAAAGCCCATCCCAATCCTAGATCCATTCGCTACACACCACCCTTACCTGCCAATCACACCAATGGGGATTTCTAAAATCACCCTCACCGCTACACACCACTGATGGCAGTCATGCTGCAGTTAGCTGCTCATCGTCAGATTTGTGACATAGTCACCTATTCAGATCGTGGCAAAGCCATTACAATAGATCGTGGCAGAGCCACTACAACAGAACACTTCCCCTTTCGAATACATCAATCGTCCAACCCCGAGCAAACATAGAAAACGACATGCATGTATATCATATCAACTCAACAGAATCATTTTACTTAAAGAAAATCACAGAAATCACTAACCTGATGAGTCACCCTTTACCCTCCACGGGTTTTCAATAGTCATGCCGGATTTCAACATTTAACAAAATATAAACAGATTTATATATATACTAACAGACAACAGAGATGGTGTGAGAAATTACACACCTGATTACGCTTAACGCTATATTATCGAAATTGATGCTCTCCCTATCCGGAATCGCGATTATCAGATCACTATTCTGCCAGTCAAAGACTTACTTCAAGAGATACGATTTGAGTATCACCTAACAAGGTTAACTGACAGATTGGAGATAAATCGATTAATAAAATGGATAAGATGAATCTTCTTACCCAAATCGACTAAATCCCGGAAGTAGTATGATTCGAGTGCTACCAATTTAAAAACCTAGGCGATTAGATCTCCTTCAAATCCTGGAATACCGCCCATGAAAGAAAATACGAGATTAGTCAACTATTTAGCCATTCGACTATGGTCTCCAAAAGCCGAAAAAGATCGAAAGAATACACAAATCGACATTTACCTCTACAAAACGTTTCGGCTACCCCTTGCAGAAAGATTCAGCAATCACAGAAGAAGATCGAAGCGTAGAAGATTAGAGATCTAGGAATTTTGGCTTTTAAGAAAATCCGGAAAAGATGAACAAGAGAGGGCTGATGCGTTTTTAGCTTTTAGAAGAACTGAGTGAGGAGTTTCGGTTTTGGCTTAGGAAAAGAAAACAAAAAGAGCCTTAGAGATTTCAGCTAGGAAGAAGTTTCAACAGAAGAAGAAAAAGAATGGAAAAGTTTTGGCAACAGAGAAAACTTAGAGAGAGAGCTTCAGAAAAAAACTCACAAAGTTCGGCTTTGCCTAACTCTATCTAGCCGTCCACCCCCTTCACACACACAGTCCCACATTCGGCCACCTCTAGCCTCCTAGATAGCTCCTCCTCCTTTCCTTTATCCTTATCAGAACACATATCCGAGAAAAGACCTCAAGACACCACTTCCTCCCTCCTTTATCGACTTATTATCCACCTTTTTTAACATATTAAATCCCTATTTTCTAGCCTTGATGCCGTCCCACATTGCTCCTCTTTAAGTGCGAAAATGGCCTAATTCTATGGGCTCCATCTGGCTCACACTTGGGCCTCCTCCTTGCCACCGATGCCACTTATGACTCCCTTGTCGCCCCTTTGTTCTTGGGCCACAAGCCTATTTTGCTTATTTAAACTACAGATACCATCCTTAAAGGCCTATAGTGTCTAAGCAGAATATTTTAATCAAAACCTCGGCCCATTCCTGAGCCCAATCCGGACCCCTAATTCTCAAACTAACACATTAAACCTACAACACACAAAATGCACAGGCCCACTAATTCAGGATGTTACAATAATACTAACTAAAAATAATAATTAGGGTTTTAACAATAATAATATTAGTTTTTACTAACAATAACACTAACTAAACTAACAATAATTAATTTTTACTAAAATTCAAAACTTAAATGATGTATGCCAAATGACCTATATTATGGAAGTAAAATTTCTTAATTTAATTTCTATATAATTACAATATTATTTTGAGAATAAAATTTCTTAATTTAATTTCTATATAATTACAATATTATTTTGAGATGGTATATAAACTAACAAAAAAAAAACAATAAAAATCAATATATAATAATAATAACAAAATAGTAATTTGTTTAATAATAACAAAATAATAATAACAAAATAACAAAAAACCGTAATGATAACTAACAATTTGTTTAATAACTAAACTAACAAAAAAACCAATAAAAACATTATTTTAAAAAATTATACCTTCTTTTTTTCTTTTTCTTTTCCTTCTATTTCTTTCTCCTTTCTTTTCTCTATTTTCTTTCTTTTTTTCTTTTTTTTTCCTTCTCTTTCTTTCTCCTCTCTCTTCTCTATTTTCTTTCTCTCTTTCTTTTTTTTTTTCGATGTTGTCCTCCTTCTCCTTCTTCTTCTCATTTCCTTTTCTTCTCTCGCAGTGCTCATGAAAATGAAATTGAGGACCATTTAAGGTCCCCAAAGCTAAGAAACAAACAAATGCATACTGTATTTATGCATCCCATCGGACTAGTACCGCTTCTGGCGTACCCTCCACTGGTGCTGCCTCTGCCAAACCCTCCACCTATCACACCTGTCGCACAGCCTCCACCCCTGTCCAGTCAACTCAAGTCTCAGTTTTTTATTTTTTAACAGTGTTTATTTTTTTTAATAGAATAATGTGTCAGAGTAGGGTGGTGCCGCCTCTTCCAGAGGCGTTACCACCCTACATGTACCAAAATGGTACATAAATTATCTTTTCTACTATTTTTGTTATTTTTTTCTTTTGTACTACTTGGGTAAAAAACCCATTTAATCACTTTATTAGACCACTATAAAATGGAAACCCTCTTAAGCCTTAACAACTATTGTGAAAAATATAACGTTGGTAATAACAATATATCGCAAAGAAAAGAGAAATAAAATTTAAATAACACACACAGATTTTACGTGGAAACCCTTTCGAGGAAAAAAACCACGGGCAGAGGAGAAGAAAATTCACTATGTTGAATTCGAATCCATTACAAGTGGAATAGACTATGTCTATTTATAGGCTTGTAAAGCCATATTTTATTTTACCATTGTATTTTATTTAAATAAGGATTCGGGTCACTTAATTCTAACAATCTCCACCTTGACACGAATTCTCAATAAACAAGTTCTTCATCGTGAACTCTCAACGAACAAGTTCTCCATCTCTTCCATAAAACCCCTTAAGGGTTTAACTTCAACAACGAACACCAACCAAGTCTAAGCAATGCTCAAACTTGGTTATAGGAAGTGACTTAGTCATCATATCTGCAGGATTTTCATGAGTACTAATTTTACTCACAACAATATCACCACGAGCAACAATATCATGAACAAAATGATATCGAACATCAATGTGTTTAGTTCTCTCATGAAACATTTGATCTTTTGTAAGGAATATGGCACTCTGACTGTCACAAAATAATGTACTGATTTGAAGGTCTTCATTAAGCTCACTAAAGAATCCCTTCAACCAAATAGCTTCTTTACAAGCCTCAGTAATCACCATGTACTCAGCTTCAGTGGTAGATAAAGCGACTGTAGTTTGCAAAGTAGCTTTCCAACTGATTGCACAACCTCCGATTGTAAAGACATAACCAGTGAGAGATCTGCTTCTATCAAGGTCTCCAGCAAAATCAACATCAACATACCCAATAAATCCATCTCTAGTTCTTCCAAACTGTAAGTAAACATCAGTAGTATCTCGTAAGTTTCTTAAAATTCACTAAACTATTTTTCAATGTTCTTTACCGGGATTCACCATGTATCTGCTAACTGCACTGACTGCATATGATAAATCTGGACGTGAACAAACCATAGCATACATGAGAGATCCCACTGCACTAGAGAATGGAACATGTGACATGTACTCAATCTCATCATCTCATTGTGGAGTCAAAGCCGATGAAAGTCTGAAATGGGCTACTAAAGAAGTACTAACAGGCTTAGCACTCTGCATATTGAACCTGAAAAGAACTTTCTCAATGTACCCCTTCTGACTTAGGTACAATTTACTTGCTTTTCTATCTCTGAGAATCTCCATACCAAGTATCTTCTTTGCTGGTCCCAAATCTTTCATCTCAAATTCTTCACTTAGTTGGGCTTTGACCTTTCTTATCTCTCCTTTATCTTTTACTGCTATCAACATGATATCAACATAAAGAAGTAGATACACAAAAAAACCATCATTGTTTTTCTTAAAGTAAACACAGCTGTCAAAACTACTTCTTTTAAAATCATGAAAAGTCATAAAGGAATCAAACCTCTTGTATCACTGTCTTGGTGACTGTTTCAAACTGTAAAGGGACTTTTTCAGCAAGCAAACATAGTCCTCTTTTTCTGAGACTGTAAAACCCTCTGGTTGTTGTGTGTAAATATCTTCCTCAAGTTCACCATGCAAAAATACAGGTTTTACATCTAACTGCTCAAGCTCCAAATCATGCATGGCCACAATACCAAGCAAAGCTTGAATTGAACTATGCTTCACAACTGGGGAGAACACATCTATGAAGTCCACTCCTGGAATTTGATTGTAACCTTTTGCAACAAGCCTTGCTTTATATCTAGGTTTTTCTACTCTTGGAGTCCCTTCTTTCTTTTTAAACACCCATTTACAACGAATAACCTTTTTACCTTTAGCAAGTTTTACAAGATCTCATGTTCTATTTTTATGGAGTGATTCCATCTCCTTTTGCATAACAAACATCCACTTTTCTAAGTCTTCACAGCTAACCGCCTCAGAATAATTAGATGGCTCTTGGTTTGCATGAATATCTTTGGCCACATTTAAAGCATAAGCAACTAGATCAGCCTCAGCGTACTTCTTTGGAGGTTTAATTTCTCTTCTAGTTCTGTTTTTGGCGATAGAGTATTGTGGTGAAGAAGCATCTCTATTTTCAATTTTTGTACTGGCTTGAGGAGTCGACTCTGTATTAATCTGATGCTCCACCTGCTTTTGATTTTCTTTATTGGAAGAGTCTTTAAGAGATAAGTTAGGTAGCATAGCAGTTTCATCAAAAACAACATCTCTGCTAATCACAACTTTTCTATTTTCAGGACACCATAACTTATACCTTTTTACACCAGCTTTATAACCAAGAAAAACACATTTAATGGATCTCAGTTCTAATTTTCCATTATCAACATGAGCATTCGCAGGACACCAGAAGATCTTTAAATCAGAATAATTAGCAGGATTACCAGACCATACCTCTTGTGGAGTCTTTTTCTCAATGGCAATGGATGGAGATTGGTTGATAAAAAAACATGCAGTGGAGGCTGCTTTGGCCCAAAATGACTTTGGTAAGTTGGCATTTGACAACATACATCGAACCTTCTCCATGATCGTTCTATTCATTCGTTCTGCAATGCCGTTTTACTGTGGAGTATGACAAACTGTCAAGTGTCTCACGATCCTGTCTGTTTTTCAATCATAGTTTTTCGAGACTTAAATGCGGAAAACACATCGCTTTTCTACTTCAAGAAGAATGTCCAAACTTTTCTGGAAAAATCATCAATAAAAGTTAGCATATAATTAGCTCAACCTCTCGAAGGCACTCTTGATGGTCGCCACAGATCAGAATGAATATACTCCAATATTCCCTTCGTGTTATAGATTCCTCTGGTGAATCGAACTCTCTTTTGTTTCCCAAAAACACAGTGCTCACAAAACTTTAGTTTGCAAATTCCTTGCCCATCAAGAAGTCCTCTTTTTCTCAATTCTGCCATGCCATTCTCACTCATATACCCTAGGCGCATATGCCAAAGTTTAGTACTATCATCATCTAACAAGGAAGAGGAAGCGACAGCTGCATCACCAATAACAGTAGAACCCTGCAAAACATATAACTTAGCAGCCTTTCTCTGCCCTTTCATCACAACGAGAGAACCTTTGGAAATATTCAAAATCTCACTTTTAGTTGTGTATTTGTACCCTTTTGAATTAAGAGTACTTAACAAAATTAAATTTTTCTTCAATTCTGGAACATGTCGTACGCCACTAAGTATTCTGACAACTCCATCAAACATCTTAACTTTAATTGTTCCAACACTTGCGATTTTACACGAAGCATTATTTCCCATCAAAATAACACCTTCAGACACTGTTTTGTAATTTGTAAACCAATCCCGATTGGGACACATGTGGAAGATGAAACCCGAATCAAGTATCCACTCCTCGCTAACTTTAGAATTGTTGATAGAAGCGACTAGAAGTTCACCATCGCTATAGTCTTCTACAACATCAGCTTCTACCGAAATTTTCTGGTTGTTTGCTCTTTTGATTCGTAGCCTCCCTTTTGATCTTATTTTGTAGCTTATAGCATTCAGATTTAATGTGCCCTTCCTTCTTGCAGAAGTTACAAGGTTTACCTCTGTTTGAAGATTTCGATCTACCCTTAGATTTATCGCGAGGATTTCGTTCCTGTGTCCTTCCACGATCATCATCAGTATTTCGATCTTGTCTCCCAGGAACAATGAGACCCTCTCCCTGAGAGTCAATTTTAACCACAAGATGCTTCATATTATCATACGAGGTCAAAGAATTATAAACCTTATCAACTGTGAGAGACTCGCGGCTATATAAAATCATTTTTTTAAAGGTTGAATAATACGGAGGCAACGAACAAAGTAGAATCAACCCTAGATCTTCCTTATCATGCTGAACCTCCATGGACTCTAAGTTTGAGAGAATTTCTTTAAACACTGTTAAGTGTTCGTGTACAGACGCACCTTCCTCCAAACGATGAGCATAAAGACGTTGCTTCATATTCAACTTGCTGGTTAGAGTTTTCGACATACATGTTTGTTCTAGCCTCTTCCATAATGCAACGGCGGTCTTCTCCTTCATCACATCCTGCAAAATTTCGTTAGACAAATGTAGATGTAACTGTGTTAACGCCTTTCGATCCTTGCGCTTTTTCTCTTCCTCCGTCAATGTCGAAGGCATCTTATCTACCCCTATCAGGGCTTCCTCTAGATTCATCTGTGCAAGAACTGCCTGCATCTTTATCTGCCACAATGCAAATCTGGTGTTGCGATTCAATAGCGAAATTTCATACTTCAAAGACGCCATTACCGTGATCGAAATGAAAAACCCAGAAGTTTGGATGCCAATTTGTGAAAAATATAACGTCAATAATGACAATATATCGCAAAGAAAAGAGAAATAAAATTTAAAGAACACACACAAATTTTACGTAGAAACCCTTTCGGGAAAAAAACTACGGGCAGAGGAGAAGAAAATTCACTATGTCGAATTCGAATCCATTACAAGTGGAATAGACTATGTCTATTTATAGGCTTGTAAATCCATATTCTAATAAGAGTGTAGCAAGATTGAAACACCTTATTCTAATCAATATCAAATAGATGGAGTTTAATAAGGCTTTAAAAAAACTTTATTTAAAATAAAATAAAAGAAGTGTAGTTCTATAGGGATTCTTTTTTATTTTATTTTACCATTATATTTTATTTAAATAAGGATTCGGTCACTTAATTCTAACAACTATAATTATTACAAAAGATGTCTTAACCACTATATTAATTAATTAAACTAATTTCTGATTTTTAAATATGTTTATCATTGAAATTATATTTCAACACATAAAAAGAAGAAGGAAAATAAGCAATTTTGTTAATAGTTAAATGAGACATATAATATTAGAGAATGATTATGTGTTAGATTTGTAAAATAAATCTAAAATAAAACTTAATAAACCAGGATCTATCATGTCAAATCATCAAGAATAAATCAAGAACAAAACTAGATGCGGAAGCATACCTGAATCCATGAATTTCTTGAAGTTTTATCTAATATTGGGGATTTGATCTTCCAAATTAGCACACAAGAAATTCAGAGAATATCTACTCCCTATTTCCTAATGATGGGATATTAGAAAAGATATCTTATGTATAATTTGGGGACCATAACCCTAATATTTATAACCTTGGCATATTAGTTCTAATCAGATTCTAATTAGCCCATCATTAATTAGAATTTAATTAGAATTCAATTACTAGAGTATCTACACATATTTGACCCATACTTTATTTAATAATTAAGGCCCAATAAAATTTTAACCAAATTAGATCACTTTTAATTTAGGCTAACCTATCATGATAGTAAATAATTACATGTAATTACCCTTATTATATATGTGATGTCCATATTTTCCAACAATCTCCCACTTGGACCACATATATATACTAATTACTCTATAATTATATGTCATTACATAACCTTATGAGCTCAAAATTTTACATCATATCCAAAAGGTATTCCAAACAATCTCATCCATTAATTATGTTAACATAGAACCAAGGCGACTTTCATTACATATATTGTAACTAAATCCATCCATGATCATGTATATTAACACAACCAAATAACATAGATCAAGTATGGATGTGTAGCATGAAAATTACATGCAATATGATCTAAACATGTCTATTTCCAACTGGTCCTCTTTAAACTTAAGTGATGTCAGTACCAAAATAATAAACATAATGAATAAACTGAATACTTTATTTCTGATCAGAAAATAACCAAATACATAAATGTCTGAAAACAAACATAAAACAAATAAATTATAAACTCCCATTAAATCATGATATCCTCAAACAATGTAACACCCATATGAGTTGTGTGCTCAGGAAAGACCTTGAGCGGTAAACCTTTTGTGAGCGGATCCGCTATCATGGAGTTTGTCCCAATGTGCTCTATGGATATTTGACCATTTTGCACTCTTTCTTTTACAACTAAGAACTTTATGTCAATATGCTTTGACTTGGATGAAGTCCTATTGTTATTGGAATACAGCACTGCTGACTTATTATCACAAAATAATTTGAGTGGTCTTTCTACATTCTCCAAAATCGCACCACAACGACAAAATTCATAACTATATTCCATGATTTGATGCCTCATAGCATGCTACAAACTCTGCTGCCACAGTGGACGAAGCTACAAGTGTCTGTTTAACATTTTTCCAAGATATAGCTCCTCCAGCTAATAGGTAAATATAGCTTGATGTATATTTCCTACTATCTTGGCATCCAACGACATCAGAATCAAAATACCCTGTGACCTCCAAAAGCTCTGATCTCTTATAAGTAAGAATGTAATATTTTGTTCTCTGAAGATATCTCATAACCCTTTTGGCTGCTATCCAATGGTCTATACCAGGCTTGCTTAAATATCTGCCTAACATCTCAATAATGTATGCAATGTCCAGATGCGTACAAACTTGAGCATACATTAAACTCCCAACAGCTGATGCATAGGGAATCTTTTGCATTTCTTGAATTTCAAGGTTACTTTTAGGGCATTGAGTAAGACTCAATTTGTCTCCTTTAGCAACAGGGGTGTCACCTGGTCTACAACTCTGCAAACTTTTGAGTACTTTATCGATATAGCTCTTTTGTGATAATCCAAGAATACCTCGAAATCGATCTCGATGTATCTGAATTCCTAAAACAAAAGAGGCGTCCCCAAGATCTTTCATCTCAAAATGCTTAGATAAAAATTTCTTGGTTTCGTGCAATAAGCCTATATCATTAGCGGCAAGCAAAATGTCATCAACATATAGAACCAGAAATATGTACTTACTCCCATTGAATTTGTGATACACACAATCACCAACAATATTCATCTCAAAATCAAACGAAATAATTATTTGATGAAACTTGTGGTACCATTGACGGGAAGCTTGTTTGAGTCCATAGATGGATTTTTTCAATTTGCAAACCACATTCTTTAAGCATTCTGACTCAAAATTTTTTGGTTGCACCATATAAATTGTTTATTCAATATCGCCATTAAGAAACACAATCTTAACATCCATCCGATGTAACTCAAGATCAAAATGAGCAACAAGCACTATGATTATCTGAAGGAGTGTTTCGATGAAACTGGAGAGAAAGTCTCTGTAAAATCAATACCTTCTTTTTTAGTATATCATTTAGCTACAAGACGCACCTTATACCTTCCCACATTACCATTTGCATCCCTCTTGGTTTTAAATATCCATTTACAACCAATTGGTTTTGCACCTTCAGGTAATAGGACAAGTTCCCAAACTTTATTGTCTTGCATAGATTTATACTCATCTTTCATGGCATCAATTCACTTTTGAGAATTAGAAGTTTTCATGGCTTGATGAAAGTTGATTGTATCATCTTCCATCATTCCATTATCATTCTTATGTTCTTGGAGAAATATAATATAATCATCCGGTATAGCATTTTCATTTCTCTTGTGGGCCTCCTTAATGGCACTTGTTCTTGAGGTTGTTGAGTTTGTTCTTCTGAAACAATTATCTCATTTTGAATTGGGAGTTGTTCAACATTGTCTTGTAGAGGTTCTGGATTCACTTCTTGATCAATGATAGGTATAAGAACTTAAACATCATCAAAAGTGATAGTAAGAATTGAGTTAGAATCCAATTCCTCTTCAAAAGCAATGTCTCTAACCTTATTTCTCCCTCCAAACTCAACATCCTCAAAAAATGTTGCAGTTTCCATCTAAAAAATATTCCTTATTATGGGATCATAAAATTTATAGCCCCTAAATCACTCAGAATAACTAATAAAGTAGCTGCTTACTGTTTTGGAGTCCAATTTCTTTTCATGTGGCCTATAAGGCCTTACCCCAGCTGGACATCCCCAAATGTGAAAGTGCTTTAGACTAGGCTTTTGACATGTCCAAAGCTCATAAGGTGTTTTTGCAACTGCTTTATTAGGTACTCTATTCAGAATGTAAGCTGCTGTCTTTAATGCTTCTCCCCAATGGGACTAAGGTAAAGTAGAATGAGCAATCATGCTCCTTACCATATCATTAACAGTTCTGTTTCGTCTTTCAGCTACATCATTCATACTTGGTGATCCTAGCATGGTGTACTTTAGGACAATACTGCATTCCTCTAGGAATTTCACAAATGGTCCTGGACATTTTTCACCTAAGCCATCATATCTACCGTAGTACTCACCACCATGATAAGATATGACGTTTTTAATCCTTTTTTGAGTTGATTCTCAACTTCAGCTTTATAAGCTTTAAACATGTCTAAAGACTGAGATTTTTCATGAATGAAATATAGGTACCCATAACGTGAGTAATCGTTTATGAATGTTATGAAATATTGTTGACCATTTCAGGATGCCGTAGGGAATGGCCTACAAATATCTGTATGAATTAATTCTAATATGTCTGAAGATATTTTGGCACCCAATCTCTTGGTTTTGGTCTGTTTTCCCTTAATGCAATCGACAAAGTCATCAAAGTCTGTGAAGTTAAGAGGCTCTAAAATACTATCAGACACAAGGCTTTCAACTCTAACTTTTGAGATATGACCTAAGCGCCTATGCCGTAATGATGCTGAATTTTCCTTATTTAATTTGTGTTTAATACCACGTGATTCCACATGCAAGGTTTCATTATAGGATGCAACTGTTTCTAGCAAATAAAGGTTGTCATAAATATTTAAATAATCAGTTCCAATAATATTTGAATTTAAAGACAAATTAAATTGATTGTTTCTGAATGAACAATAATATCCAAATTTGTACAACGAAGAAACAGAAACTAAATTCTGTCTAAATGATGGTACAATAAAAGTGTCTTTTAAATCCAAATAAAAACCAGTTCCTAATAACAACCTAAAATGCCCAATCGCTTCCACTTCTACTGATTTTCCATCGCCCACAAAGATGTGTCTTTCACCATCACTTGGCTTTCGGTAACTCACGCAACCTTGCATAAAAACACTTATGTGAGCAGTAGCACCAGAATCTATCCACCAAGTGTTTCTAGGTACTAAAGCTAAATTAATCTCAGAACAGACCAAATTAAGAATTATACCTTTCTTTGCACGCCAAGCATGATATTTGGTACAATCTTTCTTTACGTGTCCAGGCTTGTTACAAATGAAAAAACTCTCTGTAGCTTGTTTTTGTTTCTTTTGAGCTGGGCCCTTAGCAGCTTCATTCTGATATTTTCTTTTCTTGCCCTTGTCTTAAGGGGCATTGGCCAAATGAGCACTTTCAGACTTATCACGCTTCAACCTTTCTTCCTTTTGCACACAATGAGAAATGAGCTCATTTAGGGTCCATTTCTCCTTTTGATAGTTATAACTAATTTTAAATTAATTAAACTGTGCAGGAAGCAATAACAAAACCATAAGAACAAGCAATTCCTTAGAAAGCTCGATCTTAAGTGTCTTAAGCCTTAAAGCAATATGGAACATCTACATAATGTACTCCCTTACGTTTCCTTAACCTTTATACTTCATAGATATCAAAGAAGTTAGAAGCGATGTCATCTCAACCTTATCGTTTTTAGCAAAACAATTTTCAATTTCATCAAGGAAACCTTTAGCCTGGATAATCTCTTTAGATTCTGTGCCCCTAAAGGCTTCTGGATTGCTGTGTTTCATGATCATTAGACTCATGTGATTTGAACGATCCCACCTCTCAAAATCCCTCTTAACATCAGAGGTGCTTTCCGCTGTGAAAGGTGCATGTTGTTCTTCCCTTAGTGCAAGGTCTATGTCCATATAGCCAAGCACTATAAGTAAGTGCCTTTTCCATTCCTTAAAATTAGTCTCATTAAGCATGGGTATAGAATTTATATTAGCAGATATTGTGGCAACAGAAGATGAATTAGCTGAATATAGAACAAAAACAAGCTTAAATTAATATTCATAAGTAAACAATTAATTCAAGATAATGGCTAATCCCATCTCAAGATACCAAACACAACATTAATATCAAGTCTTTAGACAGTAATATTAACAGTAAGCGGTCATCTTGTTGTACCAATCAAACATTAACAATAAATTATGTCAAACAATGAATTAATCTTTGGACTAACTTATTACTCACGTAAAATATCTTATAGTTGTCACATATTTATCACCACAGATGTCGTTGAAATTCTGCCAAATATTAACTTACCTTTGGGTCAATTAATAAACGCATGAATCACAAAAACATATAATCATCTTAATATTTCAAATAAACTAATCTACACAACAGAGGTCACTTTAGTGGCATTTTGTTTCAACTAATTTATTTAAAATATTAGATATCCTTAATTAAAAGCCAAATTTTGAATTTATTTATTTCAAAATATTTAGCTTAATTTCTTCTTTCAATCAAATTAAAAGGTAATTATATATATTTATATAAATTTCCAAGACAACATGTATTTATTATATATGTTTATAATCAATATATTTATGAATTAAGTTATGCTTATTTACTATTAACTTTTTTTAATCCACCGAAAAAAAAAGAAAAGGAATACCTTAAAAAAATTTATAAATTCAAAAAATATACTTTAATATAAGCCTTCAAAGATCAATATATATCCAAATATAAAACCCATAAAATTTTATGAATCAATCGTTTAAAGAAAAACTTTAATCAATTCCTAATGATATAACATGACGAGACCCAGATGTCACTTGTATATTTGTAAAATAAATCTAAAATAAAACTTAATAAATCAAGATCTATCATATCAAATCATTAAGAATAAATCAAGAACAAAACTAGATGCGGAAGCGTACCTGAATCCATGAATTTCTTGAAGTTTTACCAGATCTTGGGGATTTGATCTTCCAAATTAGCACACAAAAAATTCAGAGAATATCTGCTATCTCTTTCTTAATGATGGAATATTAGAAAAGATATCTTGTGTATAATTTGGGGACCATAACCCTAATATTTATAACCTTGGCATATTAGTTCTAATCAAATTCTAATTAGCTCATATTAATCGAATTTGATTAGTATTCAATACTATAGTATTTACATATATTTGATTCATGTTTTATTTAATAATTAAAGCCCAATAAAATTTTAACCAAATTAGATCACATTTAATTTGGGCTAACCTATCATGATAGTAAATAATATGTAATTACCCTTATTATATATGTGATGTCCATATTTTCTAACATTATGCACTTAAACTCATTTAGGTTCAGTTGATGTGTCTTTATTTTATCCTTTAATTATAAATAAAATTACTTATATTTTTTAATTGGAAAAAAAATTCAGCTAATTAGAAACGGATACTTTTGGGTATCATTTGGGAAGTAACATCCTTGCCTAAGAAAAATGTAGTGATAATCTATGTTTATTGGGTTGAGCAGTAAAAATTTTGAAAAATTTTAATTAAGGTATCAAATTTGTTATTTGTGAATGAAAAGTAGAATATGCTTTCTGTGTAGGGGTTTGATTCGGTTGTACTTCAAATTTTATCGGGACTTAATAAATAAAAGTATTTTGGAGACCCTTGTAGTTGATAGGATTTTGTTTAATTTATTTTAAAAATAGATAAATTAATTATTGTATGTTAAATCAAATAGTAAAATAATTATTTACATTAAAAATTTATCTATTTGTCTTTGGTAAAAAATAATGATATTGTTGAAATAACTAAACATTTACGCATGAAGTGTCATGTACACTTCATACTGATGTATATGGATCGTGGCATATCTAGGGGGTTGGTAGGGCCCTAGTCCCCAAAATGAAAAATTGTTTATTTATTCCCTTTAGAAATTTTAAAATTTTAAATTAGTAAAGTTAAAATTACACTTTACCCCCTAAAAATAATAAAATTTTGATTTAATTTTTTAAAAATGATAAAGATTTAGGCTATTAAAAACTACAATTTAATTTCGACCCCCTAAAAGAATTATTTGGTTTCGTCCCTATATATGAATTAATTTTTAATAGAAAAAATAGATGAAATTTTTATCTAACGTATAATAATTAATTTATTTATTTTTTAAAAAATATAATTCGATTCTAATACAAAAGTGTCGATATTAATATTAACAACTGAATATTATTATTAGCATATATCTTTGAATATCAATTAACTAAAACTCAACACGACTTCATATGCATCCACATACAAGGTTGGGAATTGATGTCTTTAGTGGCAAAACGAATACGGCAATGAAAAAAGCAACAAACGAAGATGTTTTCGAATAGGAAGTTATAATACAACCTTTTTTCTTTTCTCGTACACCTTAATACCTTGCAAGAGAAAAGAACATAAAATGAAAGTGACATCATTTTCTTTTTCACATTGATGTGAACCCTTGAAGGTTAAAAGAATTGTAATTTTTAAAAATCCAAAATTTAATCCTGTGCTTTTATTTTCATAAATGTAATTTTTTTTATTTTAAAAATTAGGTTCAATTGTTAGGCCAATTTACTAAAATATGTCAATTTTAAAAAAATTTACGAAAAAGGGCCGAAAAATTAATTATTTAACGGAAAGGGTCATTTCTCCCGAAAACGCGTCTACGTTAGCGCGTTTTGAGGATGAATCAGAAAAGCGCGTCCACAAAGGCGCGTTTTGTGCCACATCAACCAAAAACGCGTCCTTAAGGGCGCGCTTTGCTAATGTGGCAAAAGCACTCCCTCGTGGACGCACTTTGCCCCTGCAATGGTAAATTTTTTTGACCATTGGGCCTCCAACGGTAAAAAAAACTATAAAAACCCCCCACCCTTTTATTTTTTTCACACCAAAGTCCTTACTCATTTTTCTCTCAACTTTCTCTCAAATTCTTCTCAAATTTCTCTTAAATTCCTTTAAACTTCCTCTCAAATTTCACAATAGTCCTTTAATTTTACAAAAAAGCCCTTTTTTAAATTTTTTGAAATATATTTTTTTGATAAATTTTAAAATATTCGATCGTATTAACAATGGCCGGAGAATTAATTCGTCTCGACAATAAACACATCTCCGTCGATCAAATGACAATGGTAAGTTTTAATTTTAATTTTAATTTTTCAATGCTATTTAATATTTTTTAGGTTTATACAATTTTAATTAAATTTTAATTTATAATTTTTTAAACAATCTGTAGATCGGGTGTTGCAATGCTATATTCGCAATATGTCTGGTCCTCCATCACCGTTGATTGAGAATTACCTGCGGGAAGCGGGTTTTTGGCACGTGGCCACGATAGGCTAGGGGTGCAAGTTGGACCCGAAGTTAATCAGTGCGTTGATAGAGAGGTGGAGACCGAGACGCACACTTTCCATCTTCCATGCAGAGAGTGTACTATCACTATGGAAGACGTGCATTTGCAACTGGGATTGTCGGTGGATGGGTATGTAGTCACCGGGTCCGCAACTTCTGGTGATTGGGCAGCCGTATGCTACGAGCTTTTGGGTGCTATTTCGGATAACATTTACGGAGGTCGGATCAAGATGAGCTGGTTACGAGACACATTTTTGAAGTCGAATAATGATTCGACCGAAATAGAAAGAATACGGTATGCTCGGCCATACATTATTGAGATGATTGGAGGCTATCTGATGTCGGACTTGTCACAAAACCTCGATATTCGAGGTGGTCTGCAAACTCGTTGATTTTAGAAAGGTGAGGTGAATTGAGTTGGGGTTTGTCGTGCTAGCAAAATTGTATAGGGAGATGTGCGAGGTGACGTGGCCAAATAAAGCAAAAATCGGAGGTTGCCTATCACTACTGCAATCATGGACACGATTTCGATTTCCATTTTTACGTCCTCAAGTCGACCACCCATATACATTCTCACTCATAACGAGGTAAATTTAATATTAGATTTTACAATTATTACGTAGATTTAAAATATAATTGTATGCTAAAAATTTATTTAATTAGGTGGAACCATTCGGCGAGTTATGTTGGAATACCTACCTCGCTTGAAGATATATAGCTTCTATTAGAGCAACGGTCAGAATCACAAGTAAGTATTAAATAAAATATATTTTCGTAATAAAATAGTCGTTTCAGTATTTCGTATTTAGTATTTAGTATTATGTATATAACTAATATTTTTATCATGTTAATATAGTTTCAATGGACACCATACGAGGATTCGACAATTCGGGTAGTAATTTCGGAGGAATTCTTTCAAAATCCGAACATTTGGCATGTGGAGGTCCCATTGATCAACTATGCCACCGTGGAGATGCACCAATCAGATCGGGTTCTGCGTCAATTTGGATTCCGACAACCGATTCCCGTGGCACCTGAGGTGCTCGATGATGAGCACAAAGTCGACTTACGGTAGTTACATACGGATTGGCCAAGATTTTGGTCAGCATATATCGAATTGTGGGAGAACCGGTATGATTATATACCTACTCGGGAACCGATCATCATTCCTGAGTTAGCGTGCGTGTCGGAATACATGTCATGGTTTAGGATTCATGGCAAGATTGGAAGAGGAGAGGCGACGATAACTTCGTGAACAAAGGGAACGACAGGGCCCTTTAAATCCAATGAGAATGGGTGATGAGATGGGACCATCAATAGCGCCGACAGAACCAACGGGCCCATCAACAACCCCCATACAGTCACCGAGCCCAACACTTTAGCCGACGACACCCACATCACAGTCTTTTCAGATTATGCCAGGTGCGTACCCTAGCCATTATATGTATCCTAACCCTTATATGTTTCCTTTTCCTAGTCCCATGGCAAGTTGGAATGCATGGCCCGATTCGAGTCCGTTCCCAAATACTCCGACTGCGGTGATCTTGAGGCCGCCGTCGCATGAGAGATCGCACGAGGCACCGTCGGGGAGCTCTTCTTTTTACCAGTCTCCTTCGCCTTATGAGATTCAGACATCCCCGCCATGGTTTATGCAAACACCTTCCCAGTCATTATTTTATCAAGGTGGGTCATCCTCCCAACACCCAAAACCAGACCCCCTGCCGGAGGAACCAGAATCCTCGCCTGAGGTTCCACAACCCCTTCGGAAGCTAGAAAAAGAAGGAATCCAGTGCGTAACCGTCGACCACCCCTATGTGGCACTGATTCCGACCAGTACCAACATTGATTCTGACCGCCTTTTTTTATTTTTAATTTTTTAATTGTAATTTATTTTTTATATATTTAATAAAATAAAAGTTGTTTTTATTTTTATTGTAATTTATTTTTTATATCTTTAATAAAATAAAAGTTGTTTTTTATTTTTATTGTAATTTAATTTTTATATCTTTAATAAAATAAAATTGTTTATTTTTTATTGTAATTTAATTTTTATATCTTTAATAAAATAAAAGTTGTTGTTTATTGTTTTATTGTAATTTAATTTTTATATCTTTAATAAAATAAAATTGTTATTTATTTTTATTATAATTTAATTTTTATATCTTGAATAAAATAAAAGTTGTTGTTTATTTTTTATTGTAATTTAATTTCTATATCTTTAATAAAATAAAATTGTTGTTTATTTTTTATTGTAATTTAATTTTATATCTTTAATAAAATAATTTTTGTTTATTTTTTTGTAATTTATTTTTATATCTTTAATAAAATAAAAGTTGTTTTTATTTTTTTATAATTTATGTTATTTATTTATTTTTTGTTTAGCAACTTAGTCCTTCTACAAAAGTTCATCATTTTCATCAAGAAATTAAAAGAATTTTCATAGCCACCAAGAGACAAAAATGTTAAGAAGACTATCAACTATTCCGATTTGGACACGAGCGAGATATATGGCCTGGGTTCCTCCACCATCCGCATAACTTCCGTTGGTTGGCCGTTTCTCGGATATCCATATTGTTGCGTATTCTAGTCGAGCAAGGTCGACCTTTTGGTTTCGTCGTAGTTCTCTATCCATTAATGACTTATACGAACAAGCGATGAGATGGCCACTTACGTTCTTCTGGGACTGGTGGAAATACATGCCTCCACACGTTGTACATGTTTTCTATTTTATACACTTCGTCGACATAGCTCATGGGATCCAGATGGAGATTTTGACAAGCCACAAGTACATGAGCGCATGGGTAATGAAATGCATAAAATGTCCCACAGTCGCAAGTCCTATTTCTCAAGTGTACACAATATTGCTCGCCAACAACACCTTGGTTCGGTCTGTCAAAATCTGTCACACGAAATCATAGGCTGTCGCGATCGTGACACACTGTGTGCATGGTGTTTGCCCGTGCCTTCCCCTTGTTAATTTCTCACAATACCTTCGCGCACCATACATGGCCTCATTGCATTTGGTCTTTATAACTCGCTGCTCGCTTCAAAAATAGTGCCGCTAAATGAAAATATGTCTTTCGCACAACTGATGGTATCGGCAAGTGGCGTGTTTCTTTTAGAACAGAATTTATGCATTCGGCCAGGTTTGAGGTCATATGACCATATCGTAGGCCGCCATCGTATGCTTGTGTCCACTATTTGAAAGGTATATTGCATAGGTAGTTTGCGCCTTCTTCGTTAACTGAGAGCAAACTCGCCAACATCTCGTGAAAACGGTCCTTATTGATCTAGTACCCTGCCAATATAAGTTGATAGCGAATATTACATGCCACTTTTCAATTAAGAATAAATTGAATATTACAAAAGAAATTACATTAATAGATATTACATACCCATGTTGATCACTTTCCGTCACTCACTTGTAGATCGATGTTGCCCGTGGTAGTTGGACGCAACATGCCTTAGGCAATATCGATGGTGTGTGCGATGCCATAGGCTTCCCTGTCGCTCTATTGCGGCTAGTATTCCAGGGCTCCGATCCAATATAACGCATATATCAAGTTGGGGGCAAACATGTCTTCTTAACCTAGATAGAAAGAAATCTCAGTCATCAGCTGACTCTCCCGGTGTTATTGCAAACATAATTGGAAGGATTCTCCCACTTCCATCATGTGCCACAGCTAGCAAGAGCCGATGCATATATCTACTATACATAAGGTACCGTCAATTTGTACAAATGGCTTGCAGTATAGAAATACGTCTTGGCATTACTTAAATATCCAAAACAAACACTTGAACACTTGGCATCCACGGAGCAATCGATCGTTGTAGTATGCCGGTCCAGTTTCAAGGTCTGTTATGTTGCTTGGGACATATCTCTCCAGCACCTGACACCACTGCCACACTTCATTATATGAAGCGTCCCACCGACGATGCAACTTTTTCAACGCATTCTGCTTAGCTATCCAAGTCTTCCGGTAAGAGGGCGTGTACCCCAATTGGATACGAATATTGCCAATTAAGGCCGACACTGTAGTCTTGGGATCCACCTTCACCGTCGGTATTATTAAGTCAACCAATATCTCTGAATCCATCTTCGGGTGATCTTCTGAAACACCTGTCAATGAAGTACGTTAAATAATGCAACATTACGTAATATAAGTATTATTCAAAAATCTTGAACACCTAGCGATATTGTACCGGCAAGACATGTATGTGGATCTTTGTACTTTTTAATCTCCCACAAGCCTGTCTTTTTCCTCAACGATGTCATGATTTTTCATGAACATGTACCGTCTTGCACTGCACACTTGGCCTCGTACTTATCGAGTTTGGATTTAACCACGTTGTAGTTAACCCCTTTCTTGATGCTATATTGTTTCAATGCACCAAGAAAAATATCCTTGTTGGAAAACTCTTTACCAACTTCTAATTCACCCGAATCCAACAACGAACTCGTACGGTAACACGTTCTGTGTGGTAGTTCAAGAAACTCCAACGCATCGTCTTGAGATAGATCGACATTATGCATGTGGGCTGGAGGCGAGTACGCCTTGAATCGCGGATCTTTTTCTTCTTTATCTGAACCGCCTTCAACATCTTTAGGTACAGTTGGAACAGGCTCTGGTTCAGAAAATAATGCAACTTCTACACCATCGGGGCCGGGCTCTCGAAGTGGATCAACATCAGACTCATCATCTGACCCACCATCATCTGCAACGAACGAGGTCCTCTTGCCGGTGGATGTCTTGGGGAGTATATTATCCCTTCTTAAACAACTTTCGTAACGTTCCCACATATGTGGATTGCCAACCACTAGAAGTTGATGACATTCCCCAATACGTATTTCTAGCATCGAACGTCGAATGAAGGATATGCATGTCCCATCCACCAACCAAGTGTCGTGCAGGGGTTGTGTTTTTCATACTACCACCAAACACGGTTACTTCCGTATTCTGCCTCCCACTAACAGAGTGTCAGCTTGGGGTCGTGTATTCCCCTCGAACAGTAAAAGATGTTGAAGTCGAAGGAATATCACTTGGCGATGAAAATTGTACATATACCTCAAGATAGGGTGATTCACTGGCAAGATGACTCTCCACCATTGCCTCCAAGCTCCGAGGACCTTTGATGTCGAATGAGTCATATCTCACCGGATCAACCGAAGCGCAAAATCTATACTTAATAGACTGAACTTTCATTGGCATTGTTTCGAAGATTTTACGCCTAATTCTTTTACGAAGTTCTGTCAAATCTATGTTCCGGTTAAAACTCAGTCGCGCTGTGTTCTCCGATAAAGAAATAACACCATTTTCGGTGTCACAAACCTCACCATCGTAGTAAATAACAGCATTAATGTGTTCACTCATCTTCAATTTCTATTTTACTTTTGCCTCAATTTCTGTTATGCAATCTGAGAATGAAATTTGGTTGATTTATAGTCTAAAGATTGTCAGAAACTACTGTAACAAAAAGCGTTCACGTGGGAGTTTTTTTTTCAAGACTCTTGCTGACAGTGCATCCTACTTGAAGCATTTTGGTCACGTTTTGTTCAGAAACGTCTTCTCAAAAATTATTTTGCCAGAGACTACTGTAGCAAAAGAGCGTCCACGTGGGAGCTTTTTTCAGTATTCTTGCTGACAGTGCATCCTACTTGAAGCGTTTTGGTCACTATTTGTTCAGAAACATCTTCTCAAAAATTATTTTGCCAGAGACTACTGTAGAAAAAGAGTGTCCACATGGGAGGTTTTTTCAATACTCTTGCTGACAGTGTATCCTGCTTGAAGCGTTTTGGTCACTATTTGTTCAGAAACATCTTCTCAAAATTATTTTGCAAGAGACAACTGTAGCAAAAGAGCGTCCATGTGGGAGCTTTTTTCAGTACTCTTGCTGACAATGCATCCTGCTTGAAGCGTTTTGGTCACTATTTGTTCAGAAACGTCTTCTCAAAATTATCTTGCCAGATACTACTGTAAAAAAATTCAAATAATTTTTATTTTGCTGATATATTTTTTCCAAAACCCTAAACTTAAAATTATTCTAATTAATTAACCCTAAAATCTAGTCTATTAATTTTCTCCTAAAACTCCTAAACTCTAAGACCCTAAAAATCCCTAAATTGTAGTCATAAAACCCTAAAAACTCATACCCTAATACTAAAAACAACTGAAAAGCCCATCGGGGGTAAAGGGTAAAAGCGCGTCCACGAGGAAGCGATTTTACCACATCAGCAAAGCGCGCTCTCAATGATGCGTTTTTGGCTGATATGGCACAAAGCGCACCCTTGTGGACGCGTTTTTGGGGGAAATGATCCTTTCCGGTAAATAATTAATTTTTTGGCCATTTTCCGTAAATTTTTTTAAAAATTGGTATATTTTAGTAAATTGGCCCAATTGTTAACATTATTAAGGCTTTTTTTTTAATTTGTTGATGTGATATTTTGAAATTAAAAAAAAAAAGAGTCACTTGATATGTAACTAAAAAAAAATAACATCATAATGAACCTAAATTTAATAAAATAATTTTAACAATATTAACAATTAAATTTAAATTTTAAAATTTAAAAATAATCAATTTATTATAAATAAATGTATAAAAACTAAATTATAAAATTATAAAATGTTGGTTAACTTATAACATATTTTAACTTAATATTTATTTCATGTTTGTCTTAATCATTGATGCCACTATCTTTTACCCCATTTCTATAAGTTTTCCCTAACCCTGGAATTTGATGTATGTGCCCCCACATCAAATCATGAGTGCCACCTCGTTTGTAATTTGTGAACAAAAACACCTCCATCTGGCATTCTTCTAAAGTTTTCATTCAAGTTTCTAGATCATGTATTGCTGGTTCTTCTTGTTGTTTCAAGTCAAATGATGTATAATTTAATTTTAAAATTCAAGGAAGAATGAAAAGAGATTTTAATTTTAAGATTGATAATCTTGTCTTCACCAAACTCATTATTAAAGATTAAGGTGGGTTTGAATAGGGTAGATTTAGATGAACGGTGTATTTTTTTTGTAGTTAATGTTAAAATAATAGTGACGATAAAATTAAATATTATAACAATACTGTAATATAAAAATAAATAAATTAAACATATCGCACTCACTATTCATCTAACCTCAAACATAGGAGATCAAAGGCTAACTTAATTCTAAAAACGAATGGAATGTGCTGGCAAACCTTGAACTCCACAAAAACTAATGAAAACCGTTAAAAGAATTTCTTATTTTTTACAATAAACATATCAAAAAATTTTGTTGGGAGTTTGAAATGAATTAAAAAGTTTGGTGGTAAAATACAAAATCATCATTATATTAATTTGGATTTAACAAAATTTCAAAAAATTAAATAATTATTATTATTTTTTTGAGGGTCAAGACTTCCGCATATCTTTTCTCTACGCCCTGTTTGAAAAATTTAGTATTGATTTAAACTAAATACATGTTTTTGTAAGGAACAGTGATGGAGAGTAGTAGAGATTCATAAGATTATGGTTAATTTAAGTTTTTATAATTTATAAATTTTTAAGTTAGTAATGATAAAATTGTGCTTTGTCTCCTCTTAAAAATAATAAAATTTTAATTTAACCCTCTAAAATAAAATAAAATATTTTAATACAAGCAAATCGAGTTGAGCTCGAGTTCTAACATTTTTTATAGGAGTTGAATTTTGACAAAATTTTAGACCTAATTTTTAGACCGGACTAAATTCACGCTTAGAAGATGAACTTAAAATTTTATCTTGATCCAACCTGAACTCAACTCAGCTTATAATCAAGTCTAGATGTAATTGATTTGACACATATTTATACTAATGAATTTACTATTTGTAACAACAAAACACTAAAATCTACAAGGTGGCAAGAGATGGATGGTTGAAGGAGAAATTTACCACTTTAAAACTTTTTATCTGCAATGGAAGTTGAATACTTATCCTCATTTCAGAGATTCCATTGTAGTTTTATCCATATTATGATTGTTGCTATCTTTTATTACACTTACAAAAACTTGCCCTATTTTAAAAGAAAAGTTTTATCATTTTATTTCTATAACCTAAACTTCTGTTTATTTTTTAATTATTATAAAGGAAAGGGAAGTAGATGGTTTTCTTTTTTGGGATGAAATTAGATTTCAAAATTAAGGTTTAATTATTAACATTATTAATTTTTTTTCTAAATTTGTTGGTATGACATCAGTGCCGGAGTCAAGGGTTGACAGGGGCCTCAACCCCCTAAAATAGAAAATTTTTATTTACGTCCTTTATAGTTTATAAAATTTTAAATTAGTAATGATAAAATTATACTTTGCCCTTAAATAATAAATTTTTATTTAATCCCTTAAAAATTAGAAAATATAGACTATTAAAATGGTGAAATTACATTTTACTATCGTAAAAATATACAATTTAATTTTGATCCCCCAAAAAGATTTTTGCCTCCACCACTCTATGACATTTTAAAATTTAAAAAAAAACTCATTTGATAGTACTACAACTAAAACAGTGATGTAATAATGAACTTGAATTTAACAAAATAAATTTATCAGTGTTAACCGTTGAACTTGAATTTTAAAATTTGAAAAGTAAAGAGACTAAATTCTTAAAAATAAAAGTACATAGACTAAATTCTTAATTTATAAATAATGCAATGACTTATGACATTTTTAACTTAAAATAAAACTAAAAATATTTAATTTTTTAATTTTAAAATAAAGCAATTAACCACTTTTTATTTTTCAATATACGATATTTTTTGTAAAAAAATATTTTTAAGTTCTCATCCTAAATTAATTGAAATTGAGGTATATAATTTTATAAATTAAAGATTTTGGGATCCTTTTAAGGATTGAAGTGGGCTGAAATGAAGTTTATAAGCTTCTGGAAAAGGCTAAGTAATGGGTCATCTTTGGGCTTTTCTAAAACCCATCAAATTGCTCTTAGAACTGAATTTTCACATGAAAATATTAAAGGCGTAATGTTTATATCTTTTGTTAATTTAGTCCTTTTCTTCTTCTTTTTACTAAATTTGACCTTTAATTTTAAAAAAAAACTAAATTTGATCATTAACTTTTACAAAACGGGACGAATTGATTTTTTTATAGAAATACTGATTAAAACATTAGATTTTTAAATATGATAATCCACATGTGTTTCATACTACTTTTTTGAATTTTATGAACTTTTTATAATTTTACAAAATTTAACATTTAAAAAAATTATTTTTTTAATTTTAAATTATTCATTGACGTTACATATGAGACAAATAATATCATATCAGCATGAAGTACATGTGAATTGTGACATGAATAGTCACGTCAACATTGTTAAAAATTATTTTAATTAGTATTTTGTTAAAAAACAATTTTAACTCTTTTAAAAAATTAATAATCAAATTTAACTTAAAAATATAAAAAATAAATTTAAAAATTAAAAGGAGCACTGCTATTTCATATGGCTTATATAACAAATAAATTATCTACAAATGATATGAAATTATAAATATAATAAATAATAATTTTAAGAAAAACAAAAAAAGCTTTGTAAACTCTAAGACTCCTTTTGGTTTTAAGAAATAAATGTAGTAAACATTGAAAAAAGGTGTTTGGTTTAAATTTTAAAAATGAAAACATATGAAAATAAGAAAAAATTATATAAATGTAAATTTTTTAATTTTATTTCAAACATTTTGTTACATAAAATAGTTACCAAACATGTTTTTAGGTATTAAATTTTAAAATATAATTTTATTTTTATTTATTAAATGCATTTTTTAATTTTTAAAAGTAAAAAATAAAAACTATTTTTTAAAATGAAAATAAAAATATTTTCATAAACAAACCAACCTAAATTTCATACTAAATATTCAAAAAAGAAAGAAAAATAAAAGTTCATTGCTCTCAACAACCATTAACATGCAGGTGTCACACACTTGCTTATACTTCATCTAACAATAGCATCATAGTAATCATATCATATATTAGACTTAATATAATATTTGGTATCTAAACTTGATATTTTTTAATTTGGTACTTAAATTTTTTGGACAAAATTAGTACTTGAACTTGGCTTTTTTTACTAATTTGGTACCTAAACTTTTTTAGATTCAATTTTATACCTAAAATTATTAAATATTATAAAATTACGCAAAATAATAGCGGTGTAGAAATTTTTTTATTTTGCTACAAAAATGTGGTCAATTTTAGAGAAAATTCATGTTAAAAATAGGTATTGAGTTATGCTTAACAAATTAATATTAAAAAATTTTGGTACCAAATTAGGAAAAATAGTTAAGTTCAGTACCAAATTAGACCCCAAAACTTTAAGTACCAACTTAAAAAATGTCAAATTTAGGCACCAAATTAAGAAAAAGTGTCAAATTTAAGTACCAAATTGAGTCAAAAAATTTAAATACTAAATTAAGAAAAAATTAATTTTAAGTACCAAATGTTATATTGAGCGTATATAATATAACTTAATTTCGTTGAGTGAAATTGAGTAAGTGCATACATTATGAATTATACAGATTTGGAATTAATATTTAATGTATAATTTTATATATTATTGATAAATTAGATTATGTCGCATTATCTGAAATAAAATTATTTTAGTTTCAAAATTAAATATTAAAATAAAATTCTAAGTAAACTTAAATGCAAAAAATATTAGAAAACCCAAAATATAAAGCGTCATTCATGCAATCTTGTACCCATTTCTATAGGGTGTCCGCAACCGTGAACTTGATGTACATCAAATCATGAGGGCCACCACCATTTTTCATCATTTTGTAATTTGTGAACCAAAACTCCTCCATCTGGCATTCTTTAGAATACTTTCAAGTTTCTAATCATATGATGTTGTTGTTGGTTGAATTAAAAAAGTATAATTTAATTTTAAAAATTAATGAAGAATGAAAAAAATTTTAATTTTGACAATATTAATCTCTTCACCAAAAAATAAAAAAATTAACCGAAATTTAAGAAATAAATTTTGAATGATAAATTTAAAGGGTAAAGCACAATTTATGTTATAAAATTTTAAGAGACTAAATAATAATTTTATCATTTTCAAGAAATAAGTCCCTGCAAAATTAAAATTTAAAAGGGTTTCTAAAATCTTAATTGTTAAGCCACCAATTCAAAATTTTTAAAACCATGGGGAGGGCCTAATTTTCTTAAATTTGAAATTAACAAGGACATAGGAGGTATTTAAACAAAAAATGGGAGCCAGGGTTCAATTTGTATAATTCAAAATTAGCAGGAACCTAATAGGCATTTAAACTAAAAAGGTTTGAGGGATGGGGAACAACGCTCAATTTGTTTAATTCTAAATTAGCAGGGACCTAAGAAAGAATTGAACCCAAGAATGGGGGTGAGGGGGAGGAGACCCCTCTCACCCTTCATTTAGTTTGGTCCCTAGGTGAAAGTTAAAAAAATTTGTGTTGAAATTATTTAAATTGATTTATTATCTTTTAGGAGCCAAAGATGTTTTTTTTTTCTTTTAAGCTTAATTGTATATATTTAAAGAAATAAATGTATCGATTTATTTTTATATTGAATAAATATAATTATTTGTATATGCGATATATAAACTTAAAATGACACTATATCGATGATTATATTAATAATTTGTGAAAATTGAATCAAATAATAAACTTATATATAAAATTACACAAAATCAATATATATATATATATATATATATATGTGTGTGTGTGGAATAACTTACATTAGGATGATTTTAAAACTAAGGTTTACTTTGCCACATTATCAAATTTTAAAAACATGAAATTATTATTATACACTCATCCATAGAGAAATTATTTTATGGACCCTTCCCACCACATTATTTATGGTCTCTTTCCGATTATTTAATAGCGTTTCAACAAATTTTTCCATGTCGTTGACACATAATTTTAGTAATTTTTTACTATGAACCCCAAACACATAGCCCTGAACCTTTGAATCTTGAACCCTAAACTTATAACTCGTAACCTCGAACACTTGTGTCGAAACTATTTTAAAATCGAGTTTTAAAAAATGGGGATCGACTTTGAAAACCAAAAATGGGAGTCGCCACCAATCCTTTTTTACTTAGGTGTGATTGGATCACCTTACAAAACGTTTATTTTAAAACATTTAATTTTTGGTCCACGAAAAACAAGAAAACGGGTTCGGGAGTCGGTTACGTATGAGGAAGGGTTAGCACCCTCATAATGCCCAAAAATTGGTACCAAATTAATAAAATTATGTCCAAATGTTTAAAATTTAAAAGCATTTAAAAGTATGATTTCCAGAAGACTTCTAACTATTTGATTTAAAATATGAGAGTTCCTCGATACGAAAGATTATAAACATCACATCCAGCACGATTGGACACGATATTTTTTAAACCTTCATATCTAAGATCATCTCATAATTTTATAAGAACTTTGAGAAATTTTGTTTTAAAATTTGAGATTTCTTCGATCCGAAAGAATATAAACATCATATCCAGCACGATTGGACATGACATTTTTAAACCCTCGTCACTAGGATTATCTCATAATTTTATAAAACTTGTCAAAAGGATATTTAGTTATTTAGCCAAACGGAAAATCGCAACCCAGCACGATTGGGCACTATTTCCCGAATTTCTAAATATCAAAACATTGCCTTCTTTTGAAAACTTTTAAGTAAAATATTGATTTTGTAAAAATGTATTTTTTGTTTTAAACCATAACCATGTGGCAATATTACATTTGAACATTAAAAAAAAACTATAACATGCTAATATTTGAGATAGGCAATAATAATATGAAATACAACAAATAATAATTCCTATACTAAAGCAATTGCAGATATATGATGAGGTATAAACAATAAAATTAGCTATGAACTTATTTTATGCAAATTAAAATAGATAAAAGGAACAACAATATAAACAATGTGTTAAAAATATAATGATTTTAAAGAAGAAAGAAAAAAATTAAAATGAATACATTATAAAATTATAATATTATGTAATATATAGCTTTTAAAAATATAATATAATGTCTAATATATATATAAATACTAAAATAATATGTAATAATAATAATAATAAGACAAAATAATAGATATTTATAATTTACTAAGTTAGTATATATATATATAATATTTAATATAACACATATTTTAATAACCAATTTTTGAAAAAAAAATTTAAAAGGATTAAATTGAAATATAAATAGATTTCCATGGTTAATTTTTTTAAAAATGAATTAATTAATAGGACGTAATTAAATTTAATAAAATAGTGGAGGAATTAAAAGGATAATTTTCTCATTTTCCAAAAACACGCGGACACTGGTTCGGGTCCGGGTCAACGCGAGGTCATGCGTGGTCATGCTTTTGCTTTCGTCTATAAAAGTCAATTTTCTGGAAAAAAAAATCATTAGTTTTAGGTTTTTTTAAAAAAAAAACACTTAGAATCCTCTGAAAAGAAAGGGAGAAAAGCTGCGTCCTTTAAATGCTGCGTTAGATTCAGACCCTTCATGCAGCGCCTCGGTGGCCGGTGGCCGGAGGTCTGGGTCGACGGTTTCTGCGTTTTCGAGAGGGTAAACTCCTTCCTTTTACTCTTTCAACAATGGTTATATGCGCAACTAAAAAAAATAAATAATAAAATAAATAATAAAATAAAATATTCAGAAGAATCACCTCGGTGAAATAGGTCTTTTATTTCTCTGAGTATTCTGACAAGATTTTGTAATCACTAGCCTCGTACAAATTCGTGCTTTCGTGTATTTGAATATTTTTTGTATTTCTATTTTTTTCTTTTTGTTTTTTTTTTTTTACAGATTTTACAAGGTTTTATACCCCAAAAACAAAATAAAAAAAGGAAAAGATATATTTCCATATCTTTCCATATCCGTGCCTTTTCTTCACTGCAATTTGTTTCCTTTTTCTGCTTCGGTGTTTTCCTTTTTTTGCAGGTTGAAGATCTCGCGACGATGGTCATGAATCATGGCACGATCGAAGGGCCGGACGAGACTATGGCGCGACGATTGGTCTCCGGCTGAAGCGACTCGACTGTTGGCCTGGCATTGCAGAGCGACGATTGGAGTGGCACTGCTTGCGGCGCCTAGGGTTTCAGAAAACCCTAGGCCATTCTAACTTTTGATTAGGGTCTTGGGCCTTTTGGGCCGTGTGTTTGTTTGGGTTTGAAAGTAATGGGGCTTTGGGTCTGTTTAGGCTAATTGGGTCAAAGGGTAGCTAGGATCTGTTTGGTTTTAGGTTTGGTTTAGGGTTTGTTAATGTTTTCGGTTTTAGGCCAACAAGTTTATTTTTGGGCCTTTTAAAATTGGTCATGTAACAGGGACTGTAGACTGAACATTTATTATTTATTTTTGGTTTATATATGGGCCCGGGCAAAATGGGATATTACAGCTGCCCCTCTTTCCTCATTGTTGAGAAACAAGAATAGAGTAAAGACTATAAAAGGACCAATTTTGCCCGATTTTGGCCTAGCCTCAACTTCTTGATTTTCTTCAAGTGGCTTCTAACTCCACTGCAACCCTAGGGAAATAAAACTGAAAGTGTCCTTTTGATCTGCTTCCTGCAACTTCAGGAAGATGAGATTTTCTTTCTTCAATCTACTCCACTGTAACCTCAGGGAGATAAGACTGAAATGTCTTTGATCTGCTTCCTACAACCTTAGGAAGATAAGATCTTCTGTTTTCGATTTGCTCCACTGCAACTTCAGGGAGATAAGACTAAAACGTATTCGATCTGCTTCCTACAACTTTAGGAAGATAAGATCTTCTATTTTTGATTTGCTCCACTGCAATTTTAGGGAGATAAAATCTTCTATTTTTAGTCTACTCCACTGCAACTTCAGGGAAATAAGACTAAAATGTCTTCGATCTGCTTCCTACAACTTTAGGAAGATAAGATATTCTGTTTTCGATTTGCTCCACTGCAACTTCAGGGAGATAAAATCTTCTGTTTTTAGTCTACTCCACTGCAACTTCAGGGAGATAAGACTAAAACGTCATCGATCTGCTTCCTACAGCCTTAGGAAGATAAGATCTTCTATTTTCGATTTGCTCCACTACAACTTCAGGGAGATAAAATCTTCTGTTTTTAGTCCACTCCACTGCAACTTCAGGGAGATAAGACTAAAACGTCTTCGATCTCACTACACCGTCTACTGAAGGACATATCCTGTAGACTCGTTTTCATGTGTTATGAGTGACATGAATGCAACATTTCATGAAAATGATTAGGATTAGAATGCAATGACCGGAATGAACCAAATGCATCTAATGAATGTTGCTATGATATAAAAATGTTGTGAGTATGATTCCTACGCTAGGTGTTATCACTCATTTGTTCTTCATTTCTGTTCATTAATCACATTTTTCTTAACCATATTGTCCCCATGTAATTTCCAGGTTAACTTTGCTTGGATCCTGAGAACACAAGGTTTGCTCCATCTTACCATATTGAGAATTGAAACTCTTTCAATCTAATCCTCTTGCAAATTTTATGGTATAGGGTTTATTTCAAATTTAACCCATTCCACCACAATTCAGGGTTTCTTAGTTCATCGCACCACCCCCGAGTGTCATGATCTGATGACATCACGTCTACTTATCAATTGGACAAAGAATTCAGAGAAATAGTCTCTATCCAGACTCTTCTTTCTCAAATATTTCTAGGTACATGGAAATTCTAAACAACAGTCCTGTTTTGGCTCCTTATCTTATCTAGAAATTTCCAAAGTAATATGTAAAACTTCTTTTTGTGAAATTATTAGTTCATCAATCATTATTTCAATGCAACACATTTATGAATAATGGGTAACAAATAAATTGATCTTAAAAGAAGGATTAAAATTTGAATAAATTTGTAAAAAAAATACAAAGAAAAATTAATTGGAACATATCTTTGAGAAGAAAAAGAATTCAAAGATAGTAATAAGACAAAAATCAGATGCCCTAGATATCGCCGATTGAGCTTCCATATACGAACTTTATGAAGACGCCTTGAGTTCAACACGTGTTTAGAAGACCCAAAGTATTTTGTTGATGCCCCAATATGCGGCATTCTTCCCTTCATTGTCATTTTAAGTGTAGCGAGATGATTGCGTGTCCCTTTGAGCTGCCTTTTCAGGTTTTCAACTCAAAACCTCTTTGGTCTCAAGGTGCCCTTTGCGGGTTTTCGCCTTGGCCTCTCATTTTTTTTTTTTTAAGAAACTCAAAGCGCCCTTTGCTGGTTTTCACTTTGGCCCCTTCTTCTTTTCAAGCAAAATATTTCTTGACTGAGTCAGAGTTCACGGGATTAGGTAAGCTTTTCTCATCCATCTCGGTCAAGACCAGAGCTCCTCCAGAGAAAGCCTTCTTCACCACATATGGTCCTTCCTAGAGGTGTGCATGAGCCGGGCCCAAAAAATTTTTCGGCCAGATTGGTAGGCCCGAGCCCGGCCCAGCCCGAAATATGGGCCTAAAATTTTGTCCAGGCAGACCACTTTAAAATTGGTAGGCAGAGCAGCCAAGCCCCCACCAGACTAGTATAAAATTTTTTATTTTATTAAAAATAAAATATAATAAATTCAATACATTTTAAAAATAAAAATAAATATTAAAACAAAAATAAATAAAAATATAATAAATCAAATACATTTAAAAATATAATAAATCAAATACAAATAAAAAAACATTTAAAATAAATCAAATACAATTAAAATATAACAAATAAAAATATTTGGTAGGGCAAAACAAAAAATCATACAGAGGCTCGGCCGCTTTTTTTTTTGCCCAAGCCTATTTTTAGGCCTATATTTTGTCCAAACCCTCCCACATTTCTAAGGGCCTTGAACTGGCCGGGCCACCCGGCCCGTGCACACCTCTAGTCCTTCCCAATTTGGCATCCATTTTCCTCTGAAATCCTTTTGTATAGGAAGGATCTGTTTCAGCACAAGGTCCCCCTCATGAAATTCTCTTGGGCAAACTTTCTTATTATAGGCTCGCATCATTCGTTTCTGGTACATTTGACCATGACGAATAGCCTTTAGTCTCTTTTCTTCAATCAGGTTCAACTGATCATACCGAGCCTGAATCCATTCAGCTTCATCCAACTTTATTTTTGACAGCACACAAAGAGAAGGGATCTCAATTTCAATGGGCAAGACGGCCTCCATCTCATAAACCAATGAATAAGGTGTTGCCCTAGTAGAGGTTCTGACAGACGCTTGATAAGCATAGAGTGCAAACGGTAGTTTTTCATGCCAATCCTTGTAAGTCTCAGTCATTTTATTACTATCTTCTTAATGTTTTTGTTAGTCGCTTCCACTACCCCATTCATTTTTAGACGGTACGGGGAAGAGTTATGGTGTTTGATCCCAAATTGGCTACAAATTTCTACTATCGAGCTATTGTTCAAGTTCAGTGCATTATCTGATATGATCCTCTCAGGCATTCCATATCGACAAATAATCTCCTTCTTCAAGAATCGACTAACTGCTGATTTAGTAACGTTAGCGTATGAAGCAGCTTCTGCCCATTTTGTGAAGTAGTCAATTACTATAAAGATGAACCGATAACCATTCGATGCTTTCGGTGAGATTAGTCCAATAACATCCATGCCCCACATGGAGAAGAGCCATGGAGAAGTCATAACATGCAAGGGTAACGGAGGCACATGAATCTTGTCTCCGTAAATCTAGCATTTGTGACATCTCTTAGCATAACTGATACAGTTACCTTCCATGGTAGACCAATAATATCCAAATCTCATTATCTGTCTGGCCATTGTGAATCTATTTGCATGTGTTCCACAAATGCCCTCATGAACTTCTTCGAGGATTTGCTTGGCTTTAACAGCATCCACACATCTTAATAGTACTTGATGTTTCCTATTTTTGTACAAGATATCCCCATTTAAGACATAGTTAGAGGCCATTCTTCTTAAAGTCCTTTTCTCATTTTCAGTGACATTATCCGAGTACTCACGATTTTTCACATATCGTAATGCATCCTGATACCAAGGGTGGTCGTCTCTTTCTTCTTCTTCTGTGTCATAACAATGAGCTAGAACCTCAAAGATGCTCATTTGAATAGGTTTTATATCCTCTAGTCTATTTACTTTGATCATAGAAGCTAGAGTCTCCAAAGCATCCGCCATCTGATTTTTATCGCGTGGAAGATAATTGAAGGTAATGTCGTCGAACTCTTCAATCAATCCCAGAACTATTTTTCGGTAATTAATTAGTTTGGGATCTCTTGTCTCCCATTCTCCTTTAAGCTGGTAGATTACTAGGGCTGAATTTCTATATACTTCTAGCACTCTGATCTTGTGTTCTAAGGCCGCTCGAAGTCCCATGATACATGCTTCATATTCTGCCATGTTATTTGTGCAGTCAAAATCCAATCTGCATGTGAATGGATAATAATCACCACTAGGAGATACCAAGACTGCCCCAATTCCATTTCCCATAGCATTCAATGCTCCATCAAAATTCAGTTTCCACCAACAATCTTCAATATTTGCCACATACCTCAGTTCCTCATTTGGGAAATCAAAGTTCAAGGGCTCATAATCTTCCAAAGCTCTACTAGCCAAGAATTCTGCTACCGTGCTCCCTTTTATAGCCTTTTGGTTTACATAGACTATATCGAATTCAGATAACAAAATATGCCATCTAGCCATTCTTCCATTCAAAGAAGTAGACTCTATCATGTACTTTAACGGATCAAGCTTGGAAATCAACCAAGTTGTATGATATAGCATATACTGTCTCAATCTCTGAGTTGTCCAAATCAAAGCGAAACATAATTTCTCGATTGATGAATACCTCATTTCACAATCAGTGAACTTTTTGCTAAGATAGTATATCGCCTTTTCCTTTCTTCCTGTCTCATCGTATTGTCCTAGCACACATGTAATATCCCAGATTAAGGGTTATGCATTTGTGGCATAATTCAAGGGTTGGTGAGCTTAGTGTATGTTTGGATGTGTTTTATGAGTTTTTGAGAACTTTAGGTAAAAGGGAAATGCTTGGAAAATATTGGAATTTTAAGTGAAAAGAGGAAACTAGGCAAAGAGGCCTTAAGGATATTTGCGTGGGATTTATGACACAAGGAAGTCATGTGGTAAAGTGGCTTGGGACGCTACCCTAGGGGGCATGGAAGGTTACGTCACATGGAGTGCCAAGGGGAGGAGGTTCGAGCTGCAGAAATGGCACTTAGAAGCTTTTATTTTTGGCGTTAAAAAGGGGAATTGGGCTACGGAGGCCTTAAGAAAAATTACGGGTGCTTTTGG
Organism: Gossypium rotundifolium; assembly: GCA_025506655.1. NCBI lineage: Eukaryota > Viridiplantae > Streptophyta > Magnoliopsida > Malvales > Malvaceae > Gossypium > Gossypium rotundifolium. Next base: position 13,522,367 of record CP106729.1, on the reverse strand, counting down.
ACATGAAAGAGGGCTTGGTAAGGTGGCTGCAAGGCATCACTTAGGGCTTTGGTGATTGACACCTCAAGCAAGGGGAAGGGCCTTGGTTCGAATCACGTTGGCAGCAAGGAGTGTAATTTTATTTTGCTTTTGGCATTAAGACAAGGAGGAAGCTAGGTGAAAGAGGCCTTAAAAGAATAAGTGGTGGAATGATGGCATAAGAACCGCTTGGTAAAGTGGTCGCAAGGTGCCACTTAAGGCCTAGGAATGACGCCACAAGCTTGGTGCAGTCCTGAGTTCGAGTCGCGTGGAAGCAATATTTTGGTGTTTTATTTTGCATGTGACATCAAGGCTAGGGAGAAGAGTTGGACAGCACATGGGCTTCCAAAAGATAGGGATTAAGCTTGTTTTATTTTTATCAAATTTCGGCTGGAAGAGTGGGATAAGTATGGTTTTATTTTATTTATTTTAAATGGGAAGATAAGAGATATGGTGATGGATTATTTTATTTTATTTGTTAAGAGATAAATGAGGGATGTTTTCTTTTATTATTTTTTTAAATGAAGTGATAAAATAAGAGGAATAAGTGGGATTTAATAAGGAATGGAGGTAGTAGCCGAATTTGGGCCTCATTGGGGGTGTATTCGGCCATGAAGAGAAGATAAGTGCCGAATTATATTTGTTTCTTCTTTAGTCTCTTTTGCCGAATTTTGTAGCCAAGAAAATCCTCTCCTTTTTCTCATTTATTTTGTTAAGGCCGAAGCTCCATTATCATTCCTTGTAGCCGAATATTCTTTTGTGATTTTGAGGTTTAGCCGAATCATCATTGAACTTTTCCACAATATTGTTTCTTCTCTGTAAAGTCGAACCTTTAATCACCTTGAATCTATTTCTACTCTTGGCCGAATTCTTTAAAGCATTAAGCCCTCTCTACTTTTGTGCCAAAACTTCTCTCTTTGGGGATTTAGAAGACGATTCTTTGAAGGTGCTTTGGTAAGTGCCAATGTTATGGAGCATTAAAGGAGATCTCTCAGGTTTTTTTTAAACATCAAGGTGCAGGCAAATGATTCGGGATTTAGCGAGCTAGGGGCAAGTCGGCAGGATTAAGGGAAGCTTTCGGGATCTAGATCTATAAGGAAACAACGATCGCAAGGGTACAAATCGTTTAGACGTGGGTTTCGGGATTTGATCGATTGTGCCAAAGAAAAGGTGCGTAGTTATCGCACTGTCTCTTAAATGCTTAAATGAATGTTTAAATGTATTATTATGAATATGTGTATAATGTGAATGATAGCCGAAATAAGGGCTAGGATGGTGGATACCCATAATGGGTAATCGATTTATCAGGTCAGTGTTTTAAGACATTAATTTGCCTATGGTATGTGTATGAAATTGAGATGACATGTAATGTATGCTTATTTTAATGATATTGTGGCATGATACATGGGGCTTGGGATGTGACTATCGAAGGAAAGGGTGTACATTATGTACGTGGTCTAATGTTAGCCTTGTGCTACATTGGCGCTTGATGTTAGCTATGTGCTTCATCAAGGGAGGTGTTGGCTAGGTGCTACATCTCGGCGGTTGATAGCTGTGTGCATCACCGTAAACTAATTGATATGTGGGATCACTTATGTCATAGGTGGCTTCGCCACGGCCTTGTGCAGCAGGTCTGCCCAAGGTAAGATATGTAGGATCACTTAGGTGATCGGTGGATTAGCCACGGCCTTGAGCAGCAGGTCTGCTAAGGTAGGTGTAACGGATGGACTTAGGTTGGGTTGGGATGCATTTTTGCATGATTGATTATGTGGACTGTGTGGATATGGGCCAAGCCCATATATGTGGAGACATGTGAAATAACTATGCACTGAGTCTGTTTGACTCACCCAATATTTCTCAAACCTTACAGGTGATGCATAAAGCTTGGACCGGGTTGGAGTGGATACAAGGTGGCCCATGCGTGAAGTTGATTTTCTTATTTTATACATTTTATATTATCGAGACTTTGGGAATTTATTTGATGTAATAAGGGCCACTTATGGTATTTGGGAAACTTTATTTATGGTTTGAAGTTTATTTTATTAAATGAACTAATAATGGAAAAATATTTTTGAATCGATTTATATTATAATAACTTATGTAAAAGTTTTAATCTGGGAATTTATAATAACTAAATTTTAATGGGCTTTTAAATACACAATGTTTTATTAAAGATCACAAATTTTCATGTTTTCACCTTTAAGACAAATTCTTCGCAAATGTTTTCCGCATGACATACCAGATTCGATCAAGGCTCGTGGGCGGGTTTGGGGTGTTTCGATTTGGTATCGAGCCCGCTTTTAAACTCTCTACCTTGGGTTTAAGGCCCAAACGTTTGAAGTTAAGCCAAAAGGAATTTTCGAAAAATTTTCGGGTTTTCGGCATGGCACCTAAATCCTAGCACACATCCTATGGAGTTATTGAATACTGACAAATATAGTATCAATGGTTTATCTGGATTAGACGGAGATAATACTAGTGTATTTGACAGATACATTTTGACTTTGTCAAAAGCTCTCTGACATTCATCGTCCCAAACACCTGGATTGAGTTTCTTGAGAAGACGAAATATGGGATCATATTTCTCAGTTAATTGTGAAATAAACCGAGCAATGTAATTCAGCCTTCCAAGAAAACCTCGGATTTTTTCTAAGTGCGCGGTGGAGGTAATTCTTGTATCACTTTGACCTTGCTTGAGTCAACTTCGATTCCTTTCTCACTGACCACAAATCCCAGTAACTTTCCTGATCGAGCTCCGAAAGTATACTTTACTGGATTGAGTTTCAATTGAAATTTCCTCAATCTCAAAAATAACTTCCTCAAGACTTCAATATGTTCTTTTTCTGTTCTAGATTTGGCAATCATATTATCGACGTACACCTCAATCTCCTTGTGCATCATGTCGTGGAACAAGGTTATCATGGCCCTTTGATATGTTGCCCTAGCATTCTTTAGTCCAAAAGGCATTACTTTATAGCAAAAGGTACCCCACAGTGTTATGAAGGTAGTTTTTTCCATATCCTCAGGATGCATCTTGATCTGATTGTATCCTGAAAAGCCATCCATGAAGGAAAATAATAAAAATCCTGCCGTATTATCCACTAACGTATCAATGTGCGACAAAGGGAAATTGCCCTTTGGGCTAGGTTTGTTTAGATCCATGTAATCTACGCACATTTGGACCTTTCCATCTTTCTTAGGGACTGGAAAAATGTTAGCAACCCATTCTGAGTACTTGACCACTTGTAGAAAACTAGCATCAAACTGTTTCTAGACTTCTTCTTTTATTTTCAAGATTATATCAGGCCTCATCCTTCGCAGCTTTTGCTGAACTGGCTTGCATTTTCTCTGATGGGAAGGCGATGTACTACAATATCAGTACTTAACCCAGGCATATCTTGGTATGACCACGCAAAGACATCTTTGAACTCTTGTAATAACTCAATAAGATCTTGTCTTGTCTCATTGGCTACGTGCGTCCTAATTTTCACAACCTTTCCTTCTTCCAAGGTTATATTCTCTATTTTTTCTTCATGGGACAAGATCTGTTTCTCCTCTTGCTTTACCATTCTTAACAAATTTGGAGGTAAATCACAATCTCAGTCATCTTCAAAATCTCGAGATTCCTCTAAACACGTGTCCTGCTTAAAATGGATTTCTGGATCCGTAATATCGTTACTCATGTCATTGATATCTAGGGACCTGTGATGGGTACGAAAGAATGTACAAAGAACAAATGAATTTGAGGACCAATATTCACATGATATGAATGAAAGAATATACAATATGGGAAGAAATTAGAAAGTTAAAAGAATGAAAGAATATTTATTCAAGTTAATTATTCAAAATGTATTTTATTGAAATAATAATTTCTGAACATAAGCCTATTTCACAAAAGAAATCTTATTGTTCCTAGGCTAAAAAAAACAAGAACGTCTGAATATTACTCTGTATTATTTTTAAAAACTACGGGAAATTTCTCTGCAGTCTAATTGTCTAGAACGCTTCCAAGTTCATAAGGGCGAATGCCCATCAGGTTTCTTTGTTCCATTCCTTCCTCATGTACGGCATTGATGTGAGGATTTTCCAATAACCCTCTCTCAGGGTGAATTATCCCTCCTAATACAAAGGTCTGGGATATGTGAGGGAATATCATCGGTTCCTACTGGGCATCTTCTCCATTCAAGCGTGCCCTTCTCCTCTCCTGCTTCTTCTCTATGTCCTTCCTTTTATGTCTAACATCCGGCTTAAAACCCAAAGCAAAACGATCTCTCTTCTCCTTCAACATTGGTACTTGAATCTCTCCTTGGAGGTATCTGCCCAATCCTTTCCCTGGTAAGGCTCCTTTCCCCACCATCATTTGTCGACCCATCCTCGTGGTCTTGGACATCTTAGACATAGGGACTTTACTCCCTTTGAGATGAATGTTGCATTGACAAACTCTAAAGAGCAGAAAGAACATTCAATGGCCTCCTCATTTGTCTCTACATAGGGCGCATCATTGGTAACAGTCGCTATAATGTCCTCTTCTGCATTTATAGTGACCAGTCGACCATCCGTCACTAACTTCAATTTTTGATGAAGAGATGAGGGCATTGCTCCTGCTGAATGAATCAGGGCCTTCTGATCGCAGCAAAACAGTCTAGTTTTAAAATTTATAAAGGATAATCAAACCTGTAGACTAACTACGACAACGACAGATGCAAGTGCACCTGTCAAACAGTAGTATAACTTTGGCAAGAATATCTTATCAAACCCAAGGAACCTAAAAGTACTACTACTCACTTTCTTCCTATTATTTAGCCTTAAATATGGAGTGATTAATTAACTTATCTAAGACTAACGAAATACTTAAACTAAATGCAAAGACAAAAGAATAAACTGGGAAAAGACTTTGGAAAACACAGTTGATAAAAATGATACCCTCGAGAAGAATCCACGTATGACTTCACTTATTATCTAACTTTCAATTCATATGATTTCTTTTACTTAGCTTGATCCGTGAGACTCGCTAACCTATATTAAACCTTCTCTCGAAGCGAATAACGTCTAATCTTAGGTTAATTAGTGGAACTCTCGTTCTCTTATAATAACCCCCTAAGGAAGCAGTAAATCGATCAATGGACTCCCATATTAGGTTTCACCCTAATCCGAAAAAATCTCGTAACCCTATCTCTAGGCGCCCGATCAACTCCGCTTAATTATGCTAGATCTACTCTTAGGTAGGGTCTATTCCTCCTCCAACTAAGCACATCAGATTAAATTGAGCAACATAATTAGGAACAAACTAAGTATTTATCATATAAACCAAAGAATTAAATAACAAAATCCATCATAGGTTTCATCCCCTTCAGGTATCTAAAGGATCTATTTCATAATAAAATAAGAAAACATCTCAAGAGAAAAGATAAAACAAAACATAAGAAATCCCTAAAACCCCCTGAAGGAATTGAAGGAAAGATCTTCCGTCTTGAGTAGAATTCCAACTCTTCGAGATGGTCAACTGGCTATCTTCGAGTAATTCCCTAAATGAGTAAAGCTCTGGCAGAAAACTCTGCTAAAACCTGTCGTCCTTGAATTGCTGCCTTGGATTATTTATATAGACGTTTGGGATGCTTTACTTGGCTCCTAAGTACTCGTAATTCAAGTGAAATTCGTCCTAAGTGTTTGAGTGGACTTAGGATTCCGTTTCTTAGGCTCCAAGCATCCAATTCTGAGTGAAATTACTCTTTCCCGCGGCAGAGGCACGGCTTTGACACGCCCGTGTAAATCGTGGTCCATTCGTCTCTCATTCATCGATTTAGGCACGATTTTGACACGCCTGTAATATCCGGGTAGAGGCGTGCTTGAATTCCGCCAATTGGGGTACGATGTCATGTACATCGGGTCGGCCGTGTTGGGCTTTTTGTTGAAGAGGCATGGTTGTGTAAATCAGGGTGTGACCGTGTGCAATCTAAATATTGGGGCACGACCGTGTGGCATGAAGTTCAGGTCGTGTCGACTTCTTGGGTTGGCCCACTTTGTTCCGTTTTAAACCCGTTTTGCGTCATTTTTATCCTTGGGTGCTTTCTTGAGTATAAGACATGAAAAGAAAGGATTAAGAGTACCTTTTTACATAAATTAAGGATAAATTCATCCAAAAGCATACTAAATGTGGGATTAAAATATGTTACTTTTACGGTTTATCAAATACCCCCACACTTAAGCTTTTGCTTGTCCTCAAGCAAAATTCTCAATTTACAATTAAAACGAACTTTCCAAGTTTCATAATTCCCATTGACAATGCCTCATCATAATTCATAGATAATTTATACATGGATCATTTAGCTCGAAGTGCCCTAAAGATTCAAACGAGATAAGTCATAATTTTGGAGCATGAAAACATAGGTGTCTCCCCTTATTTAAATAATTACCTTTGATTCAAAACCGACAAGGATTGACATCCTCACCAAAGATTCACTCAAAGCACTTAAAGTGTTTAAGGATCAAGAAAAAGTGCTCAAAAGTCGAACCTGAAAAGTTAATCCCATAGGCTTGCCTGAAAATCAAATCTCTACCACTGTATATGAAATGATAAACAGATCAAAAGGTCTTTATTAGGGTTGTAACGGGGCTTGGGTTAAAAGGTGTGGATAAAGGCTAAATTAGGGGGTTAAAATTGAGATTGAATTGACTAATTACCTAATCTAAAAATAATGAACTAAATATGAATATTTACATTGAATGAAAAGTAATAATACCACTATTGATAATTACTCTATAATAAAGAGTATTTTCTTCACTTTAAAATTTGATAATACTTTAATACGAGCTTTTTTCAACAATTGGAGTTTAATTGCTCTAAGCTCTTTTATACTACTAATATTGAATAACTTGGATTTTTTTTTAAGAACAAACTAAGAAAAACTTAATAGAAGGAACTTTGATAATTGAAATAACCTAATTTGGAAATTGATCAAGTCAATTCTCGATAGAGGAGTAGTCAAAAGAATGTTGATAACAAATACAAAGGGAGTTTGGGTTAATATTAGTGGGTGAGTCAATAAAAAGGTTGTTAGGATTCAACGGGGTTCACTAAGAGTTATTTATGTAGGTAGGCTTTTTAGTGGAGTGAACGGGTTAAAACCTAGGTGCCTTTATTATCTCAGTATATCAAATCATTATTCTGGTCTCGACATGCATAAACGAGGCAAGTTCTTGAATAACAGTTCAAAGTTAACACACTCATAATCAATAAAAGTGAGCATGAAAAATAATATATGCTCTATAAGGCTCAATATCTCACAGAAATTATGGGTGTTTTTTACATCAATCTCTATAGATTTCAAATATCAAAGTAATACTCGATTTAGTTCAACAACCTATCAATTTTTATTTTGAAAATAGACTTATCATGCTTGATTCTCTAGTATTCTTCAAATTTAATCATCAATGCACAATTAACTATGACTTACTCTAAAACATATCAATAAAATCATAAATCATTAGAAATTTCATCCTAATTAATAATATGAGAATAATACTTAAGATCAAGACTAATTTCGTGGTTTTGAGAATTTTGCAAAAGTTAGACACTATTACCCCACATTTAAGATGTACATTGCCTCAATGTACAAAGATAGATAATAAAATTTATGTGCCAAAACAAAAGAGAAGTGGGAAAGTAATACTCACGAAATCTGGATGATCCTCAGGCCTTTGGGTGGCGGTGATGGTGTTTTCTATGGAGTGCAGTGGAGTGGCTACTTGAGAAGCAATTTGCTAGATAAAGAAATTAGGTAGCACGTGAAGATATAGCCAAGAGATCTAGAGAAATAACAATAATATACTAATAATAAATTTAAAGATTAAGGAAATAAAAGAAGGAGACTAAGAAGAAAACCGAAATTGAAAGAAAAGACTAATGGACTAAGGAGTCCTTATTGTTGGATGGTTTGCGAAGTGGGTATGACCTAGAAAGTTGTGGTGTGAGATTCCCTAGCGACCTTTAGAACCTAAATCCAAGAAACTAATATGAAATAAATTAAATTACGGAAAAGAAGTATAGATAAGAAAAATAAAGGAGGCGAGAAAAGAAAAATAGAACCAAAAGGTTTAGAGACCCTTGGCGTGTCAATTAAGTGAAGTCATTTCGGCATGAACTCATGTTGAGGTCTCCTCTAAGGAAATGATGCTTACGTTTCTTCTGCATGATCTTTGTGTTGCTCAAGTGTCTTGGATCTTTTCTATGAATAGGAAGAAAAATTTGAAAGAAAAGAGAAAGAAGGAATAAGAAAGAAGATGGGACAAAGAGGACGGACTGTGAGGATTTGAATAAGATTTCAAATCTGGCACGTTCCCACACCCGTGTACAGAGGGTGTGTCGATTCACACGGCCGTATTGCACGACCGTGTTGTGGGGTGTGTTGTCCTTCCACGCTCATTTTGTTGGTTTGCACGCCCGTTCCTGAAAAGCCAGTATATGAGCACGGTTAGAATGCACAGGCGTGGTCTGCCCGTGCTAAATAAGTCAGTATCTTAGCACGGCCAGTGAGGCACGACCGTGTTGTTTTATCGATGCCCATCTTTGTGGGTGGTTGGATGATTGGCGTTGGTGCTCGGTGATTTGCATGTAGTGGTTCTCGTGGTCCACACGGTGGGCCATGGACACGGCCGTGTAAGGCCGTGTGGCCTAAAATCAGACTTTTATGTTAGTTTTCAATGAAATAATTAGGACGAGAAAGATGAAAAGAAAAGAAACTGAAAATAAAAATTGTTAGTGTTCGGGTTGCCTCCCAAAAAGTGCTCGTTTATAGTCTTAAGCTAGACTATCCTTGTGTTGAAGATTTTAAGGCGGTTTAAAGGTTTGAATATCTTTCCTCATGTCTGTAGTTCTTATTGCATGAAAAAATTGGGGTCGAGAAATGTTTACCTTGGAATTTCTGAACATTGGATTGCTTACATCGACCGTGTTGTGGGGAAGATTTCGTGCACCTCATCTTTTATTTTAAAGTGATTCGATGTCCCTATGAAATCGCTACGGCGGTCCTCCGACTTTACTTCGTGTGGATCCATCTTTGCTTGTGTCTTCGCTTCTTCTAATTTGTCGACCTTAAGTGTACGTGATTCTTCGTATGTCGACTAAGATGCTATGGTTTGACTTCAGTTTGATGTCGTGTGGTGTTTCCTGCAATGAAGGTTGAATAATTTGATTATCGACTAGAGTAATTTCCGTACCTTCATCATTCATGGCTCTGGTGAGTTGAGAGCTTGAAGATTTATTGATTCATCTCCCACGCCAAGTATGAGTTCTCTGTGGCAACATCAATCTTAGTTTTAGCGATTGCTAGAAAAGGCCTTCCTAAAATCAAGGGATTGAATTTTCCTCATCCACGTCTAAAACAACAAAGTCTCTTCGGGAAAACAAATTTATCGATTTTGACTAAAACTTCTTCAATAATGCCCCTAGGGATTCTAACAGTTTTATCAGCTAGTTGAATACTCATCCTAATTTGTTTGGGCTTCCCTAGACCTAGTCGTTTAAATAGTACATAAGGCATGACATTTATACTTGCCCCTAAATCAGCTAACGCATTATCAATAGTCAAACTATCAATTAAGCATGGAATCATAAAACTCCCTGGATCTTTTAGTTTTTTTGGTAGCTTGTTCTGTAGCATTGCTGAGCATGCTGCGTTTAATTCACATGGTGCTCTTCATCTATTTTGCGTTTGTTCGTCAAGAGCTTGCTTAAGAATTTCCTTGCATCGGGCATCTGAAAAAGAGCTTCAAGAAGAGGTAAGTTAATATGTAATTTCTTCAATAGTTTTAGAAACTTACCGAAATGTTCCTCTTAATCATCTTTTTTTAATACCTCGGGATAAGGTATGAGAGGTTGGTATTCCTTGATTACCGATTTTGGCTTTTCTTGAGCTACCTCGGTCTTATCCTTCTTTTCTTGTGCTGATGTAGGTCTATCTACTTCTGTACCCTCTTGAGTTGTAATGGCTTGGATTTACTCTTTTGGGTTTATTTTTGTGTTGCTTGGTAGACGTCCTTGTTGGCGTTCAGAAATTAGCTTTGTGAGGTGTCCCACTGACCTAGTAAGTTCTCCAACTTGATTCTCGAGTCCTTTCATCGACTTCTGTTGTTCATCAAGGTTTGTATCAGTCTTTTGAAGATAAGATTCTGTGGCTGCCATGAATTTTGTCAGCATCTCTTCAAGGCTTGATTTTTTTCCTGTGGGTAAGGCTGATTTTGATAATTTAGAGGAGGTTGCTGCTTTTGAATTCCTTGATTTCCTTGTCCTCCCCACGAAAAATTTGGGTGGTTCCTCCAACCTGGGTTATAAGTATTACTATAAGGATTATTATTGGATTTGAAATTGTTACCTATATAGTTTGTCTACTCGTTTTCTGCTCCTGGTTGGTAGGGTGGGTACTCAGCATTCGCCACATTCCCATTTGCTTCGCGTTGCATTACTGGATGTACCTGCGAAGAACATAAATTATCAAGCTTTTTATTCATTAACTTCACCTGTGTTGACAGCATTGTCACTGCGTCCATGTTGAAAACTCTGGCTGATTTTGTCGGCTTTGCCCTTGTGATTTGCCATTGATAAGTGTTCAATGACATCTCTTCAATAAAATTGTAGGCCGCTTCAGGAGTTTTGTTGTTCAGAGTTCCACCGACTGATAGATCAATCATTTGCCTTGTTGAAGAATTCACACCATTGTAGAAAGTTTGGACTTGAAGCCACAAAGGTAATCCGTGGTGTGGGCATCTTCTTAAGAGATCCTTGTATCTTTCCCATGCATCATATAATGTTTCGTGTCATTACGCACAAAAGAAGATATATCATTCCTAAATTTGGCCGTTTTGGCTGGTGGAAAATACTTTAAAAGAAATTTTTCGGTCATTTGGACCCATGTGGTAATTGACCCTCGTGGTAATGAGTTCAACCACTGCTTTGCTTTATTCCTTAATGAAAAAGGAAATAACCGAAGACGTATGGCATCATCAGAAATGCCATTTATTTTGAAAGTATCATAGAACTCTAAGAAATTAGCTATATGAGTATTTGGATCTTCGTCCTGCAATCCATCAAATTGAACAAACTGTTGAATCATTTGTATTGTGTTAGGTTTTAATTCAAAATTATTAGCATCTATAGCAGGCCTAACAATACTAGATTCTACTCCTGTCAAATTAGGTTTAGCATAATCATACATAGTACGAGGAGCATTCTGATCTTGCGCATCAGGCGGATTATTTTCGGCCATCCCTTCAGTAGGATTGGATCTGTTTTGTTGTTCTTCTCTTTGGTAGTCTAGAGCTCGTCTAGTTTCTCTGCGATTTCTGTGAGTGGTAGCTTCAATATCACTGTCGTATTCTAATGGTCCTCTAGGGTTTCTTCTAGTCATAAACTAGAGGTACCTTGCAAGTTTAATAAAGAAAGAGGATTAGTAAAATTAGAAATTTAATAAAAATAAAAATTAGAAATAATGGCCAAAGTAATAAAAATAGAGCTTTCGTAATATTTTAGAATTCTCCGGCAATGGCGCCAAAAACTTGATCGCTGCAAAACAGTCTAGTTTTAAAATTTATAAAGGATAATCAAAGCTTTAGACTAACTATGACAACGATAGAGGCAAGTGCACCTGTCGAACAGTAATATAGCTTTGGCAAGAATATCTTATCAAACCCACGGAACCTAAAAGTACTACTACTCACTTTCTTCCTATTATTTAGCCTTAAATATGGAGTGATTAATTAACTTATCTAAGACTAATGAAATACTTAAACTAAATGCAAAGACAAAAGAATAAACTGGGAAAAGACTTTGGAAAACTCAGTTGATAAAAATGATACCCTCGGGAAGAATCCACCTATGACTTCACTTATATCTAACTTTCAATTCATATGATTTCTTTTACTTAGCTTGATCCGTGAGATTCCCTAACCTATATTAAACTTTCTCTCGAAGTGAATAACATCTAACCTTAGGTTAATTAGTGGAACTCTCGTTCTCTTATAATAACCCCCTAAGGAAGCAGTAAATCGATCAATGGACTCTCATATTAGGTTTCACCCTAATCTGGCAAAATCTTGTAACCCTATCTCTAGGGGCCCGATCAACTCTGCTTAATTATGCTAGATCTACTCTTAGGCAGAGTCTATTCCTCCTCCACTAAGCACATCAGATTAAATTGAGCAACATAATTTAGAACAAACTAAGTATTTATCATATAAACCGAAAGAATTAAATAACAAAATTCATCATAGGTTTCATCCCCTTCAGGTATCTGAAGGATCTAGTTCATAATAAAATAAGAAAACATCTTAAGAGAAAAGATAAAACAAAACATAAGAAATCCCTAAAACCCCCTGAAGGAATTGAAGGAAAGATCCTTCGTCTTGAGTAGAATTCCAACTCTTCGAGATGGATCAACTGGCTATCTTCGAGTAATTCCCTAAATAAGTAAAGCTCTGGCAGAAAACTCTGCTAAAACCTACCGCCTTTGAATTGCTACCTTGGATTGTTTATATAGATGTTTGGGGTGCTTTACTTGGCTCCTAAGTACTCGTAATTTAAGTGAAATTCGTCCTAAGTGTTTGAGTGGACTTAGGATTGCGTTTCTTGGGCTCCAAGCATCCAATTCCGAGTGAAATTGCTCTTTCTCGCGGTAGGGCACGGCCTTGATACGCCCGTGTAAATCGTAGTCCAGCCCGTGTCTCCATTCTGTCAATTTAGGCACGGCTTTGACACGCCCGTGCAATATCTGGGTAGAGGCTGTGCTTCGGGCCTACCAATTGGGGCACGGTCGCGTACATCGGGGTCAGGCCGTGTTGGGCTTTTTGTTGATGAGGCACGGTCGTGTAAATCAGGGTGTGATCGTGTCCAATCTAAATATTGGGGTACGGTCGTGTGGCATGAAGTCCAGGCCGTGCCGACTTCTTGGATTGGCCCACTTTGGTCCGTTTTAAACCCGTTTTGCGTCCTTTTTATCCTTGGGTGCTTTCCTGAGTATAAGACATGAAAAGAAAGGATTAAGAGCACCTTTTTACATAAATTAAGGACAAATTCATCCAAAAAATACTAAATGTGGGATTAAAATATGTTACTTTTACGGTTTATCACCTTCCTAGAAAACAATTGTATGATGGCTTTATATCCATCACCAGAAAGTCCACCTCATATGTGTTTGGGCCAATCTGCAAAGGTATGTCAATTCTCTCTATCACCCTTCTCTCAATACCATCAAACGCTCTCATTATGTTTTGGCACGTCTTCATGTGAAAAGTATCTATTGGCAACCTCTTCAGTGTCGACAATGGTAGAACATTCAAAGCTGATCCATTATCAATCAACACAATCAGTTAAGTATATCATTTGCAACGAGTGGTTATGTGTAGAGCCTTAGTTGACCCCATACCCCAGGTGGGATCTCATCGTCACTGAAGGAAATAAAATTGTCAGCACTTATGTTACCAACTAATCGATCCAGCTTGTTGACCGATATGTCTTTAGTAACATAAGTCTCATTCAGCACCTTCATCAAAGCTTTTCGATGAGCTTCAGAACTTAAAAGTAAGGCTAGCACCGAAATATGAGCCGATTATTTACGTAACTGCTCCACCACACTGTATTCACTATACTTTAAGAATTTCAAAAATTCTTTAGCCTCTTCTTCTTTCACAGGTACATTGATAAGGTTATCAAATCCTTTTTCTGATTCAATTGATATATCCTTTGACTTTGCTGGTTCTGTTCTGATGTTTATCAAGTCGTTGCGTCTCCCACTTCGTGTATAAGATCCCTCTCTTGGGACCTTCTTGAAAGTATTAGCTGAGATTTTTATTCTCGGTGTCACTATGTTGCAATTGTAAGTCCATGGTACCATCTTGTTGTCCTTATAAGGAAAGGATATAGGTTTATGAATTATGACTTTAGGTGTGATTTGTGCTCCTCCTTCTGCATTCCTTAGTCGGGAGATAATGATTTTCGGATAATTGACTTTTTGACTTGTCAGTTCTCCTTCAGTTGCATATATGTGTCATCCCTCTAGCCTTCTTCATAAAACTCTAGCTCCTTATTATCCATAAGGCTCTGTATCAACGCCCGAAACCTAGCACATTCTTGGATTTCATGTCCATCAACTTCATAGAACTCACAGTAGTTCCTTGGTTCTTCATTTCTTCCCACGAGACTTGATTTTATTAGCCCATTTCTCGCCATTTCCCTTCAAATTATTCTTAACGGGGACTTTACTTCTGAGATATCCCCATTGGTCCTTCTTATTAGATTTTCACCAATCGCATTTACTCCCTTATCCCCATGATTGGGCAATGGGTTCTCCACACTGGGTGTATCATTCAACTCTATAACTCCCAACTTAAGAAGCTTCTCAACTACCCTTTTAAAGGCATTACAATTTTCTATCTATTGAATGCCCTGTTATTCCTGCATTGTAATCACATTGAGCGTTTGAGTCATACCATTTAGGATACGGGGTTGTAATGGCTGTAGATAAAAAGGGGACACCATTCGTTCCTCTAATAAAGTATGATACAGCTCCTTATATGTTATTAGGATTGGCGTAAATTGGATTTTATCAGTATTTTGTTTAGGACCTGATTCTTGTCTTGTCGACCCTTATTGCCTGGCAATAACTACTTTCGGCTGATTAATAGTAACTGCTTTTGAGTACCATTTGTTGTATGTACTCCCATTATTTACCTCACTCTCTTTCTTCCTAAGAGCTGGTCTCATCGTGGTTTCTCCCGCTTCGATCCTGCCACTCCTTATGGCATTTTCAATCATTTCTCCTACCATAACTATATCTGCAAAGCTCTTGGTGGTGCTTCCTATCATATCGGTGATAAATGGCGCCTTTAAAGTGTTGATGAACAACATAGTGGTTTCTTTTTCCAGGAGAGGTGGTTGAACTTGCATAGCTATTTCCCTCCATCTCTGCGCGTATTGCCTAAAACTCTCGTTTGATTTCTTTTCTATGTTTTCCAACATGATCCGATCAGGCGTCATATCCGTGAAATGATTGTACTGCCTCATGAAGGCTTGGACCAAGTCCCTCCAAGAATTAATGTTAGCGCGACTGAGTTGGTTGTACCACCTAGAGGCTGCTCCTGTTAAACTATCCTGGAAACAATGAATCAGAAGTTGATCATTGTTCACATAGCCCGTCATACGTCTACAGAACATCGTACTGTGGGCTTCAGGGTAAGAAGTTCCATTGTACTTCTCACTTGTGAGGAAGCACCAAATCTGGGACCAGACTTAAGTCCTTTGCGTCAATACCGTGATGATGGTCAGCATTCTCCAAAGCCTTGAATTTTTCTTCTAACCACCTACAACGATCCTCTAACTGTTTTGTAGATTCAACTCTGAACCTTTCTCCCTCGGCTATGTCTAAGTTAGGAACAACAGGATTAGCGGGGTTGTCCTCTGGGTTAGATCCAGAGCCGACTTGGAAGTTCATGGGTGGTTTAGTATCCGCCAGTCCTTGTTGAGGCCTAATTGTAATAGATGGCCTCTGGGGATACTCTTCAGTATGTTGGCACATGTAGTGGGGTAAAACCTGGAGGGTTTCCTTCGCTCTTTTCTCCAATAATGGTCATGGTGCCCTTTCCTTTTTCCATCATTTCGCTCATCATCTAGGTCATTTGAGCCATCATATTCCTTTGTACCTCCAACATCTGATCCCTCATCTCTTGTTGGAGTTTTACCATTTGCTCTTACATTTGGTCTTGCATTTCTCTCTGGAATTGTTCCATCCTTTGGTCCATTTTCCTTGACTTTGCTTGTGTACCGTAAGGGTGTTCAGCTTTCAGATTTTCTCTCTCTCTCCTATAATTTAAACTAATTAGACTCTTTCTAAAGATTTGAATACATATGATGTTATGTAATGCAAATGCATGAATGCAAAAAAGGCATCAATTCTGATCAACTTCATTGTAGAAAACTTTATTAGAAAACAAATTCTTTTACATAAAATGGATTACAAATAAGCTTTCGCCCTACATCCTAAAGTCTTAATTTTCCCTAATAACGAAACTAGCTCTTGACTATGATTTGACTGTAGCTCATACTTCATGCTCAATATGTCTACCATGACCGCCAAAGCACATGGGTGATCAGCTACCTCTCGAATCTGAACTATGGCTTCCCCATGAGATAATCTCGATTTCTGACTTGAACATGTAAATGATGAAGTTCTTCATTCAAATGTCCTTCTCTTGTTTCAAGACACTCAATCCAAAGTTCACAACTGTGTAGTGCTGATTATAACTCTTCAATTCTACCATTCATTTCTTCAATCTTGTTCAGGCTTGCCTTTAACTCGATCACAAAATTACGATTCCGATGGTGATGAAGAGACCGTCTAAGTTCAGCCACTCTAGCTTGTAATTCTTTCTTTTCATTTAAACTTTTGCCAAGTTCTACTCTAAGGCCTCGTTTTGCACTTGTATTTCTTGAAATTTTCTCTCCCAATAGTCAGCTTTGGCCTTTTCCTCTTGAGCCTCTTGTCGTCATTGTTCCAAAATTTTCCCCAATCCAGCATTCTTCATAGATAGACGCATCTTCTTATATTCATTCTTTAAGCTATCTCGATCTTCCTCAATTTTTTTCTTCTCTTTTTTTTGCTTTCTCAGCTTTCGATTTCTAAGTGTCCATATCTAGCTTCAGGTACATTTTCTCTTCTTCTAGCTTCTTTATCCTCTTTTCTAACTCTAAACTCTGCCTTTCGAAGTAGTGCTTTATAATCTCTAACTCCGATGGGATGACTTGTAAACACTCCTTTAGTGGTCGAGCACCCCCACACTTGGCTCAGAAATGTTATCATTGATCCTTTTTCTAAACCACTCTTTATATTCTGGGGTTGCCATCGGTCCTCGAATCAATATCTTCATACAGCGAGCCTGCATCCATGCCTCAGAAATCTCTCGAATCCTCTTCTTATAATTTTCCTCCTTATATGAGAATTTATTTTAACTAACCCATGTGTCGCCGGTATGAACTGTCCTGCTCTATATTGCCTTAGTATGAGCAAAGGCGCATATCCCACAGCTCCCCATACTCCAGCAAAGGTACCCAATCGAAATTTCCACACCGATAAAGGACTTCATCGGGAATCAACCAAAGGGCTCTCCACTCAACATCTTCCTCTCGAAGGTTTTGAAAACTTCCATCCAACTTTTCTCTGATAGATCGTCTCTCCTTTTCATAGTTGTAGCCTCTTTTAAAGAGGAATAAATTTCAGAGAACACTCGGTAAGAAACTCTGTTAACCTTCCAAAAATGGCTGTGAAACCAAACCATTAGCAACTGTGCGCATCCAATGAATCTACCCTCACCAGCTCTCTGACACGCATTCAAAGATCTAAATGTCTCAGCTAAAATTGCAAGTATATGTGTGAATCCTTTGTTAAGTCGATCGAACAAATCGGTAACCGCTTCATCTATATGTCGTAGCGCTTTGGGAAAGATTACCAATCCATAGATACATAAAGCAAAGACGTCAATCTTCTTTTTTTCATCTGGATGTGTCAGAATCAAGTCCCTCAAACTCACCCAAGATATGCATTTACCTTCACATTTTTCTTGAATCCTAGACTTAACCCACTACTCACTCATCCCTGTGATACTCATCAATCTTTTGATAAAAGTCGTAACATTGACAGCCCTAAAATAAACCATATCAGCTTGAAACCTCGAGCAGCGAAGCAAGGTCATATATTTCTCCAATGTGGGCACTAAATCTATCTACTCAAAAGTGAAACAACTATAAGAAGAGTTTCAAAACTGAGTCATAGCCCGAAATAGATGCTTATCTACCTTGATATCCAACAAGTAAGGTAGATCACCATAATCACGATAAAATAACTGTTTTGCCCCATCGCCCCATTGAGTCTATATATCCTTCAACTCTCTAAACTCATTTTGTGTAATACTAATATGAGTAAAATCCCAAAGTTCAGATACATACCCGTTAATTAAGCTATTCTCTTTCTCTAATTGTGTTTGCTCTGACCAAGTGCGAATAGCTGCATTGTCTCCCACTTTATCAAGGAACCCATTCTCCATAACCAGCTTTCTAACTTTAGAAACTAACCGTGAATCGATACCTATAGAAAGATGAGATGATATGCACAAAAATAAAACACCATGAGTTAGTATCGCAACATAAAATATAAGGCAAGTGAAATAAACACACCTATCTGGGTAATTACTAAAATTAGGATTGCTCTATCTAAAGTGGGTTCCTAGGGTTTACTATATGCGATTTAGATCTAAAGTTGAGGTACCCGAATCAGCAGATTTCTCGATCTTCACCCATTATAGGCTTATATAGACCGAGTTCGGTTCAGGGGAATACATTTCCCTATGGTCATGCGGAAGTGAAAACTTCACGGAGACATACGTACAGATGTATTCCGAAAGCAATCCACTAGCCCATGCAGAGGTGAAAACCTCACGAAGGCATAGCTTCTCGCTCCCACTTAAAAGGTGCGACCGCGATGGTCATGCAGTGTAATGCAAAAACATTTTATAAAATCACATGCAAAACAAAATCATGGCTTTTCAAATCAGACTTTCAAATTTTCGACATTTGGACAATAACTAATCAATTTTCGGCTTGACTCTCGAAAAAAAAGTCCCCAGTGGAGTCGCCAAGCTGTTGAAACCATTTTAAAATCGAGTTTTAAAAATGGGGATCGACTTTGAAAACCAAAAATGGGAGTCGCCACTAATCCCTTTTTACTTAGGTGTGATTGGATCACCTTACAAAACGTTTATTTTAAAACATTTAATTTTGGTCCACGAAAAACAAGAAAACGGGTTCGGGAGTCGGTTACGTATGAGGAGGGTTAGCACCCTCATAACGCCCAAAAATTGGTACCAAATTGATAAAATTATGTCCAAATGCTTAAAATTTAAAAGCATTTAAAAGTATGATTTCCAGAAAACTTCGAACTATTTGATTTAAAATATGAAAGCTCCTCGATACGAAAGATTATAAACATCACATCCAGCACGATTGGATACGATGTTTTCTAAACCTTCATATCTAAGATCATCTCATAATTTTATAAGAACTTTGAGAAATTTTGTTTTAAAATTTGAGATTTCTTCGATCCGAAAGAATATAAACATCATATCCAGCACGATTGGACATGACATTTTTAAACCCTCGTCACTAGGATTATCTCATAATTTTATAAAACTTGTCAAAAGGATTTTTAATTATTTAGCCAAACGGAAAATTGCAACCCAGCACGATTGGGCACTATTTCCCGAATTTCTAAATATCAAAACATTGCCTTCTTTTGAAAACTCTTAAGTAAATATTGATTTTGTAAAATGTATTTTTTTTTTAAACCATAACCATGTGGCAATATTACATTTGAACATTAAAAAAACTATAACATGCTAATATTTGAGATAGGCAATAATAATATGAAATACAACAAATAATAATTCCTATACTAAAGCAATTACAGATATATGATGAGGTATAAACAATAAAATTAGCTATGAACATATTTTATGCAAATTAAAATAGATAAAAGGAACAACAATATAAACAATGTGTTAAAAATATAATGATTTTAAAGAAGAAAGAAAAAAATTAAAAATGAATACATTATAAAAATTATAATATTATGAAATATATAGCTTTTAAAAATATAATATAATGTCTAATATATATAAATACTAAAATAATATGTAATAAAAATAATAATAAGACAAAATAATAGATATTTATAATTTAATAAGTTAGTATAGATATAAAATATTTAATATAACACATATTTTAATAACCAATTTTTGAAAAAAAATTTAAAAAGTATTAAATTGAAATATAAACAGATTTTTAGGTTAATTTTAAAAATGAATTAATTAATAGGACGTAATTAAATTTAATAAAATAGCGGAGGGATTAAAAGGATAATTGTTAGCAGAGAAAAATCAGGAAATGGGTGAAATAAGGGCAAAATTGGAAAATTGCCAAAATTAGCTAAATCAAAATGGGACCAAATTGGAATGTCTAGAATTCTCTTCATTTCTCTTCATTTCATCAGCTGAAAAAAGACATGGAAGAGGGTTCAAGCTGGTTTTCATACTCTGGCTTCATGTAAGTTTAATTCTTGCTTTCTCCTTGAAATTTCTATGTTTTTGAACTTTTACAATTGGGTCCAACTTAGTATGTCATTAGTTTTGATTCTATTGCTAATTTTAAAGTTTCTATGGATTATTTCTGGAATAATATTATGAATAATATAGAATTGAAGCTTTAATTTTGTTATATGATGATTTTATCAAGTAAAATTGATGGAAATTAGTTTTAGGACCTAATTGTGAAAGAGTTGAAATTAAGGCCTAGTGTTAAAATTCTGATTTTCAAAGGTTATGAAGTAGTTTAAAATGATATAGAAAAGTATTAAATGAGAAAATTAGCTCAATTGAGGGGTTAATTGAGCAAGGACTGAATTGTATGAATTGTGGAATTTGGGACAAAATAGAAATCAACATGTTACACTAAAACAGTTTTGGACAGCAGCAGTTGTCTAACTTTGAAAAATCACCAAAAATGGTAGAAATTTAATTAGAAGTTGAGTGAGATATAGAATTAAAGCTTGTTGAGTCTATTTTCATATAAAAGAAACAGAGAAAGCAAAGGAAGTCTACATATTAAGATATTTAAAGTTTTGTAAGACTGGTTTAGAATAACTTCGTGATCCCCTGTTCTTAAATTATAAATTCACTAAAATTTGTACAAAAATAATTTTGAGTTATAATTTATATGTTTGTATTCCTTAGTGAGCCTATTTTCATTAGAAATAATTGGAAACACTATATGAAAATTGTACTATGAGATAATTGATTTTTAGTGAAGAGAGGTCAGAGCAGTATGACTGTGTAACAGGGGAGAACTTAACTAATAAACTGTACAATTGGCCATACCAAAAATTTTGGAAATATTATGGTAAGAAGATATATGAGTCTAGTTTCAAATAAAATTTACGGATCTTAATTTGGAGCTCTGTAGCTCAAGATAAAAATAATTTAGTGACTATGACACGGATGGACAGCTTGAATATTCACATAAGTACATAGTGAAAATTATAGATAATGTTACTTACAAGTGTGTTGTTTATACTAAGGATGTGGATGGAGAGGAGGAGGAGGAAAAATAATAAATGACTGACTTGTGTATAAATTGATCACATGCTCGATTATAATTGATAAACGTTGAGGTAGAAATGATATAATGTTTTATTTCAAATATTTATTATGAAACTAAGATTATCGTTATGGTATAAAAATCAATTGTAAGTTCATGTAACTTGAATTATATTCTTAAATGCTTGAAATGTATGTTATTGATGTGAATATAATTTGAATGTTCATTGTATGAAGATTGATGAAACATTGATATATTTGATAAAAAGTGGAAGAAATCCCGGTTGAATGAAAGGAAAATCCGATGGATCTCTAAAAAGGAATTGACGGTAAAAAGGATCTAGCCCGGACGGGTGATCCTATCCCGATATAGCCCTCCCGAAGAATATGTGTGAAAAGGATCTAGCCCGGACGGGTGATCTTGATATAGCCCTCTCGAAGAATATGTGGAAAATGGATTTAGCCCGGACGGGTAATCCGGATTAGGGTATGAATTTAGCCTGGACTGGTAATTCAGATCCAAGCTCTTTAGAGTAATTGTCGTTGTAGGGGATTTAGCCTAGACTGGTAATCCCGACAATACTCTATGAGTTTATATTACAAGGGATTTAGCTCGACTGGTAATCCATTGTAAGGATGAGGTTCAAGGAGTGTGCTCTCGAAATAGAAATGTGCCCACATGAACATGAATTGACGGACTGGATTTGTACACTAAAGTGTACCTCTGAAAATCCATCAAAATTCCAAGAAATTCAACGGATAATATGGAAAAATATCAAGGGAATGGAAATCATGATATATATATATATATATATATTATGTGATATAAGGAAATACGAGTTGATAAGACATGAGCGTAGAACTTGGTTGTGAATGAGTTCATTTGTAATTATATATTTGTACACCCTTGAGTGTATTATCCGTATGAATTGGTATTCCAAATGAGTTAATGAGAAGAGTTCTAATATGACATAATCTAAATTCGAAATGAAATATTATGAAAACGTACTTGGAATACATTGGTATGTCTTGTATATGTAATTTGAGTTCATAATATGGAAAGTAAATGTATGTGAAAATATGAGGTGATGATACCTGTACATGAAATTTATTGGTGGATACGTACATCCTAATAGATTTTAGTGAACATTGAAATTGGGCTCAATAAGTGATTTGTCAATTTAAATTGTGATTGGCATGATGAGTTAGTGAATTGCATGTTTATGAATTGTTACATGTATTTGTCAAAATACGAGGAAATGATGGTAATTGATACATTTCTCATTTTCCAAAACACGCGGACCACGGTTCGTGCAGGTCAACGCTTGGGTCATGCGTGGTCAAAAGCAGCGTCATTTGCTTTCGCCTATAAAAGTCAATTTTCTGAAAAAAAAAATCATTAGTTTTAGGTTTTTTTAAAAAAAAACACTTAGAATCCTCTGAAAAAAAAGGGAGAAAAGCTGCGTCCTTTAAATGCAGACTCGTTCAGACCACTCGTCAGACAGGCGCCTCGGTGGCCGGTGGCCGGAGGTCTGGGTCGACGGTTTCCTCGTTTTCGAGAGGGTAAACTCCTTCCTTTTACTCTTTCAAAAATGGTTATATGCGCAACTAAAAAAAATAAAAATACAACAAATAATAAAATATAATATTCAGAAGAATCACCTCGGTGAAATAGGTCATTTATTTCTCTGAGTATTCTGACAAGATTTTGTAATCACTAGCCTCGTACAAATTCGTGCTTTTGTGTATTTGAATATTTTTTGTATTTCTATTTTTTTCTTTGTGTTTTTTTTTTCTTTTTACAGATTTTACAAGGTTTTATACCCCAAAAAAAAAAAAAAAAAAGAAAAGATATATTTCCATATCTTTCCATATATGTGCCTTTTCTTCGTTGCGATTTGTTTCCTTTTTCTTCTTCGGTGTTTTCCTTTTTTTTGCAGGTTGAAGATCTTGTAACGATGGTCATGAATCATGGCACGATCGAAGGGCCGAACAAGACTATGGCGCAACGATTGGTCTCCATATGAAGCGGCTTGATGTTATTCGGCATTGCAGCGCGACGATTGGAATGGCCCTGCTTGCGACGCCTAGGGTTTGAAAACCCTAGGCCATTCTGACTTCTGATTAGGGTCTTAGGCCTTTTGGGCCGTGTGTTTGTTTGGGTTTGAAAGTAATGGGGCTCTGGGTCTATTTAGGCTAATTGGGTTAAAGGGTAGCTAGGATCTGTTTGGTTTTAGGTTTGATTTAGGGTCTGTTAATGTTTTCGGTTTTGGGCCAATAGGTTTATTTTTGGGCCTTTGAAAATTGGTCATGTAACAGGGACTGTAGACTGAATATTTATTATTTATTTTTGGTTTATATATGGGCCTGGGCAAAATGGGTTATTACAACTTAAACTTCAAACTCAAAACCTAAACCTTAAACCCTGAATCTCGTGGCTCAAGGTTTAAGATTTGGAGTTCAAATTCAAAGTTCGGTGTTCTTGGTAAAAAAAAAAATATTACCAAAATTATGAGTTAATGACATGAAAAAATTTGTACAAAAAGTACTAATTTTTTTAAAAAAAATTGGTTTCACAAAATTTTAAAAATATTAACTTATGAAAAAAACAAAATGATTAAAATCTGTAAAAGAAAAAATATGTGTTTTTATAATTTTAAAATAATTATTTTAAGTAATTTAATTAAAGATAATTTAAATGGAGAAGATATTAGATATAAATGAGTGTATAACAATAATTTATTATCTTTAAAATTTAACGACGTGATACTATTTTATTAATGTCTAAAACTATACTTTTATGATGATTCTAATATAATTTGTTTCCATATATATATATATATATAAAACATTGCAAATTAAATTAAAACTTCTATAAAATTTAAAATTTTAACCTTTCTTTTTACGATTCTTTGAACTCTATCAACTAAAATCTACCCATGATAAGAAACGGGCGGCTAAAGGAGAAATTGATTACTCTATCTTTTAACTGCACTGAAAGTTTATACTTGTCAATTTCGCTTTATCCATATTATTAGCATTAATGCTTTTTTAAAAATATATATAATTTATAAATTTTTTATTCTTCACAAATTTTAAAGTTAATCTATATATTTTATTTTCAAGAATTTAGTTATTCTACTTTTAAATTTTAAAACTCAACTCTATTTGTTAAAACTATTAATATTTTTTGTTATACTTGTCGATTTGACATTTAAAAAACAATTTAATTAAAAAATGATATTGTAATGCACTTGAATTTAACAAAATAAATTTAATAGGGTTAACAGTTGGACCAAAATTTTAAAATTTAAAAATAAAGAGATTAAATTCAAAAAATAAAAGTATAGAGACTAAATTTTAAATTCTGAATAATACAACCTAAATAAAAATGTACGAAGTGCTCCACTGAAGACTTTTTTTTGAATAAAATTTGACTGGACTTTATTATTAAAAGAAGAGAAAACAAAGGAACAAAACCAATTGGGCTTTAGCCCAAGCGAAAACAGAGAAAGAAACAACCTGAAGCAAAACCATTAGAAGCCTAACGAAACTAATAAAGAAAACAATCACCTAGAACCAAACCGAACTAAACTAGAAATTATAAATCAACTTTAAATCCAATCAAATCAATAACAGCTAGATTCCACCCTTTGCGCAGTGACCGTTCAAATCTATAGACCCAGCAGTAAATGTAGCAGTTTCCCCAGGCCATAATTAATGTCTGCAACCAATTTGTACAGCCCCCTGCTTTTCAAATCTCCTAATCAATCCTTCACCTGCCCTTTCCGATTCCATCGCCAACCCCTTCAACGCTCTCCTTCAGCCTACTTTCATTTCTTTTCCTGCCCTCTCCGATTCCATTCCCATCCCCTTCAGCTCACCATCTTAGCCTTCTTTCATTTGTGTCGAGTACTGTAACTTCTCGTCCCCTTAAGGACTACCACATCTTCTCTTCCCCTTTCATGACCTTCTTCCAACTATTCTAAGAACTTTGCTGGTTAAGATCCACCACTTGGCGCACTCGATCGAGGAGACCCCCCAGGTAATAACTCTCATCTCTTCTTAAAGCATCTTTCGCAATGGTGTGAGCATAATGATTCTCCGATTTGGGAACAAAAGTAAACTCAATCTCTTAATATTTACTTGAATGGTTGTGAATGTCTCTGAACCTAAATAGATTCCATAAGTAAATAACATTTAACAAATGATCAAACATGATAATTCATATTATTAATATCTTGATAAACCTTCCAAAACTTGCACTATCTTAAAAATTAATTAATTTTAAACTCTAAACTTTAAATCTTATCATTTTATTTTTAATCTAAATTTAATATTTTTAATTAATCTCATTATAAATTTTTATCATATTTTTTTATACAATGTTTAGAACTATTCATAGCCCATCCTTAACCCTTAATAAGAGGATAATGCGCTTCAAATTTCACTTGAACTCATATTTTCCTAGATTGACCAATTAGTAAATTTAATATATTTTAAACATTACCAAATTGAGGAAAGAAATTGGGTTATATAATTCGAGAACTTTGATTTATGATGATAATTAAACAATAATTTATCATTCTATGATTTTATTGGCACCTAATTTTAAATTAATAATAAAATAAAATAAAATATTTAAATCTTTTAATTTTAAAATTAACTAGTCAGTAAAATTACTCACATTACTATTTTTATTTTTTTAAAATATATATTTAAGTTCTTATCCTAAATTAATTGAAATTGAGGTATATAATTTTATAAATTAAAGATTTTGGGTTCCTTTTAAGTATTGAAATGGGCTTAAATGAATTTATAAGGTTCTAGAAATGGTTAATAAATGTACCATGTTTGGGCTTTACTAAAACCCATGAAATTACTAGTTCAAACAACCTTCGGTGGATGGACCGAGTGGGAGTGCATGTATCATGAATTATATAGGAGGGTTCAAGGATTTTCGACTGAAGGCTTTAATGTGTTTTATGTTGGGAGTTGATGGATAATTTAATGTGCTCGGTATCATCTTCGATGATAATTTTGTTTTCTGACTCAGTCGATGGTGGTATGTGGATTTATTTATTGGTTAAATTATTTGTCTAAGTTTAAAGGAATTTAAGAGGGTTTAAATAAAAATATTATATCCGAAAAATAAACTTAGATAAAAAAATTAGACCCATTTAAAATATGAGTAGGGATCGGGCATTGAATGTGTCTTGTCCATTTTTTAAAAGTTTGTAATATTTTATATTATGTAATTTATAACACATAAACATTAAAAAAATATTATGATTATATATAAAATTTTAATAAATAAAAAATAATATAAATATATTTTTAATTTTTTTTAATATGAGAGGACCTAAAATGAGTTTGAGCTAGTCATTTACAAATATGGGTAGGCTTGGACAAAATTTTAGGCCTATTTTTTGAGTTGGGTTGGCTTGAAAAAACATAATATGTGTTAATATCATGTCTAAGCCTGACCTGAATCCAACCCGACCACTAAACACCTCTAGCCGTGTGTGGTCCATGAAGTGGGAGTGCCTAGTTGGGTGATTGCTAAGGTGTAAGTAAGTTACCACGCGTTCTTGAATATGGCATTGATGGGCAAGTATGCTACCACCTATACTTACATGTTCAATTCATCTTACCCGGCATCTAATGAGGCACCCTATTCTATGAATTACGTGTAACTCTCAATGGCGTTTTGAGACAAAACCCCATTGAAGATAATACCTAACATTTTGAAGGGTTTGTCGGCTTTGAGTTAATATTTAATGCACTAACAATGCATAATTTTATGCACCATTAGTGAACAAGATGATATCACATCATGGAAAATAAAATAAAACAAATTTAACTTATATATTTTTAATGATATGTCATCGTCAATTCATTAATAATGTATAGATTTTTACTACTAGTGTATCAAGTATAAATCCTTTAAAGAAATGGTTAAATTTTTCTATACTACTATTTATGTTCTTGGTGAGTTAGTGTAACGAGTTAACCAAACACCAATTCAGTTGAAAAATTACTAATTTAGTCTTAGATATATTTGAAACAAGTTATATTCCTACTAGGGTACTTTTGCCTTTTATATTTTAATAAAACCAGTTTAAAATTTACATACGTTGATATTTGAACTCACGCCACCGATATTTATAAAAAAAATTCTATCACTTTAACCAAATCTCTATTTTAATATTTTGATAATTTCAATGTTATTACACAAATTATTTGTATATATTAATAATATTGTTAATTGAATTAATGTATATTTACTTATTTAAATTTCTCTTTACTCACAATTTAAACTATTTTTATTCTAATTTCATACATATTGCATATGCATTGTTATTAATTTTAAATTTTACGTTTCCTTATTTATTATATGTTATTTTAAATGCACACTTATATTTTAAATATATAATTTTCACAAATATACGCATGTGATAAATTTATATATATAATATGTGTATTTATCGTCTAATTTCGATTATGATTAAGATCCCATTTTATCATTCCAATCAAAACATTATTTATTTTTATATAGTATTTTTATAAATATGTTTTACATATTCTTTTATAAATATAAAATATATGTGAAAAAAAAAAAAAAAGGGGTTTGGTGACAATGTGGGACTTTGTTTTGAGCCTATTTTCAGTATCATTGATGTGAATTAACTTGAAAGGAAGATACACAACATTGAAGCAAAGTTGAAGTATTTTACCAAAAATGGCCTTTAAGAACCTTAGAAGTCACATTATCATTTTATGTCCGTATTTGTCCATTGCTGAAAAACCCCTTTTAATAAATTTTGTTACCTAACGACCAAAGCCATCTTTAAACGAACCTACTAATTGACCTTATTTCAATGCCATTTTATATACGTATATTGTTGCATATTTGACCACGTGGTCCAACAAAAAATTTTTAAATAATTAGGTATTGATTTTGAATTTCAATTATTGGGTTATTAGATTTTTTTATAAATGATTATTGAATTACCATTTTCATATCGGTAAATGTGGGGTATAGTGGTAATGCATATTTTAAGAAACTCGGTTTCAAATCTTAAAAGATGATATTGTTGGTTGTGACAACCACGAACTCTAAACGGATTAGTCTGCATGAACTGTAATGGACATAGAGAATATATATGTTTACAATTATTTTTATGGCATAATTCGAAATTACCCTCTCAACGTTTACATCTTTTGTCAATTTAACTTTTATTTTTATTTTAGCTAAATTTGATCATTAATCATTAAAAAAAGGGTAAACTATAAAAATAGTCACTTTTATTTGCCTCAGATAATATTTTAGTCACTTATGTTTGAAATTTTACGTCTTAGTTGTACAGGCCCAATTTTACCCGGGCTTACAAGCCCAATTAAAAATCAACCCAAACCTAGCCCAACTACCCTAGCCAGAAAACAGAAAAGCAAAAAAAAACCCTAGCCTCCTTTTTTCCTCTGCGCCGAATCTGCCCTCTGACGCCACCGACCCCCACCTGCCTCTGACGACACCGCCCAACCTGCTCCACCGCCCTAGCGCCTGCAAAACACGACAGAAGCAACGCAACACGCAACAGAGCAGAGAAGAAAAAATAGCAAACAAGTTGTAAAAGAAGGCTATAAAAAAGCCGATTGGTGTTCTGTAAGGGAGGGGGATCATTTTTGAATCAAAAAAAGAAGAAAACAAAAGGGGATTTTTGGGTTTTTGAAATAAAAGAGAAGAAAATTAAAAAAAAACCAATCGAAGGTGAGAAAGGTTCTGTTTCGTTCAAAAAAAAAGGAAATACGAAGATTAGAAATAAAAACAGGAATAGAAACCTCAAAGGTGGACTTCGTTTTTCTTTTCGTTTTAATTTTATTATTCTTTTTTCCTATCTATTTTTTATTTTTTATTTATTATTTTCAAACTTTCAAACAAACAAAGAGAGAGAAACTTACACCGATAGGCGATCGTTCTCCGTCTGGGCCAAGTCTGAAAAGGAGAAGGGACACTGTTCCTTGGTGGCTCACCGATTTTGACCGCATTTCAGAGTGTTTGGTCTTAGATCTGCACCCCATACTGGCTTTGGCTTGAAAAGTCCAAAAAGGAGCGGATGTTGCTCGTCTCCGGTCACGCCTATAATGAGTCATGGTCCGGATTGGCCGAATCGGGCCGGAGAACAGTGGGCGAGCACATAAGAGTTTTTAAAAAAAAGACCCTTTCATCTAGAAAACATAGCAGAGGAAAAGAAGAAAAAAGGTTGGGGGTTCTTTTTTTTTGTTTAAAAAGAAACTTGTAAGCTAAAAAGAAATAATAAATATAATAAATGTTATTATTTTTAACGTAGTGTCATTAAAATGAGTGAAAGTCTAGGTTTTGACGATTTGAAGGTGAATATCGCCTTTTCATCTTAAGCGGAAATTTTCGTGGCTAGTCCCTTCCTCTTGCAACCTTGCTTGATCGGGTCCTATTTGGCCATTTTGCCTTTTAAATTTTGCCCGTTATTTTATTTTACTTTCAATTTAATCCATAATCGGGCCATTTAAAGCGTCGCATTCGAAGTGGGTTTTTCACCGATTTGGTCCTCATGAGTTTAGGCGTGTGTTGTTATGGTCCTTATTCCTCTTTACTTTAGTTATTTGCATTTTAGCCCTCCGTTTTTATTCGATTTCAATGAAGTCCTCGGTTTAATTTATTTTATTATTCATTCATCAAATTTGTGTAATTATTTTCCGCTTGAATTAGTATTAGGTGTTATTTATTTTAGATTACTTTAGATATTATTTATTTGATTATTTCACATGTTATTATTTTGAATTGCTTTATGTATTATATTATTTTAAATTGTTATTTGGGTTGCTATTTTGAATTGTTTTTATATTATTCATTTTAAAATTATTTTGTATATTTTCGTAATATTATTATTATTTTATTTGTTTTATTTCATATATGTATATTCTCATTTTTATCTCCTTACTATTTTTTACTTGATTCATATTATCTTGAATTTCTTTATTTTAATTTTAGTTTTATTACTAGTACTGTTCTTGTACTTATTACTCTTATTTATTCATTCTATTCGTTTATTAGTGTATCGCTTTATTATCATTATTACTTATCCTATTATTATTGTTATTGTTATTATTAGTTTTATTATATTTACTATATTTACATCTAAATTTATTTTCTTAGTTTAATACTATATTAGTAAATAATAGTACATTTTGTAAAATTATTGTTTTACTATTATCATTATCATTATTATTGTTACTATTATTATTATTATTATTATTATTATTATTATTATTATTATTATTATTATTATTATTATTATTATTATCACTATTATTTATTATTTTTATTGTTAGTCATTGTTTTCACATGTCAAATCTATAGACATATTTTACTTGTTATAGTGTTTATTTTTATTCTTTACTATTACCATTATATAACATCTTTATCATCATTTGTTTAAGTATTGTTATCTATCATCACCATCATCATTAATGTTATCAATCATCCTTTATTTGCATTATTATTGCTATTGCAATTTGTCAATAATCTCGTTAAATAAAAATACACTTTGTGAAATCGTCCTATTCTATTCAAAGATTCTTAAAGCAAAGCAATGTTTCGTATTTAGAAATTCGGAAAATAGTGCCCTAACGTGCTGGGTTGCTATTTTCCGTTTAACTAAATAACTTAACATCCCTTTTATGAAGTTTTGCGAATCACGAGATAACTTTGATAACAAGAGATTAAAACATCGTGTCCTAACGTACTGGATGTTATGTTTATATCTTTTCGGGACAAAGAAATTTCAAATTTTGACTCAAGCCTTTTCTTAAATTCAATCCCATACGATGCTTTTTGAAAAGTCGCTACACTCTGTTCAAAGATTTTTAAAATAAAGGTAATGTTTTGTATTTAGGAATTCGGGAAATAGTGCCCTAACGTGCTGGGTTGCGATTTTCGTTTGACTAAATAACTAAACATCCTTTTGATAAACTTCGTAAAACCACGAGATAGCTTTGATTACGAAGGTTTAGAGCATCATGTCCTAACGTGCTGGATGTGATGTTTGTATCCTCTCGGAGCAAAAAAATCTCAAAATTTTGACCTGAATTATCCAAACATTTTTTAGAGGATCTGTATTTTAAAACCTTTTAAAACTTCCGACATTAAGACACTAATTAATCATTTTGGTTCCAATTTTTGGGCGTATCGAGGGTGCTAATCCTTCCTCGTGCGTAACCGACTCCCGAACCCGATTTTTTCAAAACTTCGCAGACCAAAAACACTATTTTGGTAAAACAAAACGTTTTATTAAAATAAAGGTGATCCGATCACACCAAATAAAGGTCGGTGGCGACTCCCGTTCCTTTTTTATTTTTAAAACCCAAAGTCAAACCCCATTAACGTAAGTAATTAAAACGCAATATTTCAAACATAAGTGACTAAAATATAATATGAGGTAAACAAAAATGACTATTTCTGTAATTTACCCTTTAAAAAAATCAAATCACCTTTTTTGTCACATAAATACTGAAATTTTTAACAATGTTGGCATGATAACACATGTGGTAGTTCATGTATACTTCATACTTGATATAACACTATTTCTTTTATATACTAACGTCAACAAAAAATTTAAAATTATTAAAAAATTCAAAAAATTAGCATAGAGTAAATGTGGATTGCAATGCTAATTGAAATGTTTAAAAATTTAACGCGTTAGTTTATATTTCATTAAAAAACAACAATTCGATTTTTTTAAAATGATGGTCAAATTTAAATTTAAAAAAATTAAGGGTCAAATTTAACTAAAAAAGAATAAAAGATAACATTATCAAGTGAATGTATTAGTAAATTTATGCATAATATCTATATTAGTATAACTAGTCCAATAATACACCCAATTTGTGGGTGAAAATAATAATATAAAAAGTAATGATGAATAAGAAAATAAATAAATAAAAATAATATTGCTAATAAAATTTTAATTGTATTAATAAAGTCGAGATTTTAAATGATTAGTTCTTAAATTATTTATTTATTTGTATTGTATTTTAAAATTAAAGTACGTAACGCTACTAATATGTTAATTTAATTATATAAATTTGGTTTATTTGTATTTTTGGGTTTGTGTCCGATTAATTAAATAATGCTAATTTAACTAGACATATTTTATCTATAGTACATATATTTTAAATTAAGTTAGTCTCACAAATTAATCAGATATCAATTTAATTAAAAAAACCTAAAAATTATATGTATTAAAAAATAATAAATACTAATATAATTATTGTCGAAACTATTTTTTTGTTTGAAAAACGGGCCGACTTTAAAAAGAAAAACGGAGTCGCCACCAATCATTTTTGAAGTGTGATTGGGTCACTTTAGAAAATATTTTGGTCTACGAATTTTAAGAAAACGGGCTCGGGAGTTGGTTACGCACGAGGAAGGATTAGCACCCTCGCAATGCCCAAAATTGGTACCGTGTTGATTGATTAATATCCTTAATATCGAAAATTAGAAAATATTTTAAAATATGAATCTTTAAAAATGTTTGGATGACTCGCATTGGATATCAAAACTCTCTTGTTCTGAAAAGATGAAATACCACATCCAGCACGATAGGACACGATGTTTCAAACCCTCAATACCAAGATCGTTCCATGATTTCCAAAATCCATGCATCCGTTTAAAAAAGGGTATTCCGCTATTTGGTCAAACTAAAAGTCGAAACCCAACACGATTGGGCACGATCCCTCGAATTTCCAAACATGAAATATTACCTTATTTAAGAAATCTCGGTCAAAATCTTTAAAGGATATTTGGTCATTTGGACGAATGGAAAATCGAAACCCAGCACGATTGGGCACGAATCTCTCGAATGTCCAAACACGAAACATTGCCTTAAAAAAAGATCAAAACCTTTAAAGGATATTTAGTGATCTGAGCGAACGAAAAATCGAAACCCAGCACGATTGGGCACGATTTCTTGAAATTCTAGACACCAAATATCACCTTTGTGAAAACCTCTTATGAGTTTTTGGAGAAAAGAAAAATAAAAACGCGGAAATATAGACACGATTAATATGGAATGACAATAATGAACACAAAAGGAGGAGAATAAACAATAATAATATAATAACAAAAATAATACATGGCAAATAAAACAAACAATAAAAATACTACTAATGAAATATAACATAATAATAAATAATTAATAATGAATATAAAAATCATGGTGATAATATTAACATTAATAAAAAATAGTAGTAAGTGAAATAAAGGTATACTAATAATAATAAAAATAGTAGATATATAAAAAAATAATAAAACAATTAAAGTAAACCATAATATATATAATAATAGATATAATAGTATGTAAAAATAATAATAAAGAAAAATATTAGTAATAAGATAATATAATGACAAATACAATAATAAGTATAGTATAGTAGTAATAGTACTAAATAATAATAAAAATAACAAATATAGTTATAATAATGATGTATATAAAATATAATAATAAATACAATTATGGTAATAATAACATATACGAAAAAGAATAATGGTGGTAATAATGGAAATAATAATAATATTACAAAATAATACTAATAAATATAATGATAATGAAAATAATTATGGTATATATATATAAGATATAGTGGCAATAACAAAAATAACAATAACTATAATCTAAAATGACAACAATAAATAAATAATGACAATAATAAAAAGAAAAGAAAATAAGAAAAGGACCAAATTAAAATCGAAAATAGAAGTTTTTGGGTAAAATCAAAAATAAAAAAAAAGGAGAAGGATTGGATTAAAACACGCGCAAAATAGGGGGACTAAAATGGAAATTAATCTCGCTCTCTGAAACGGTGCGCTTGACTAAGGACTTAATTGAAACAAGCAATGAACTTTTGGCCGAATCGGAATAAAAACCTTATTCTAAAACCAGAAAAAGCGGAGGGCTAAGCGCAATTAGCCCCTCCCTAGCAAAAACGCGCGGATCCTAGCCCCTGTGCGGGTCGGGTCACGGTCGAGGCCCAAAACGACGTCGTTTGGCCTCGACCCCATTTCAAAACGGCGCCGTTTCATGGGTATTATAAATACCATTTTTAGCCCAAAATTTGCCATTTGTTTGCTGTTTTAAAAAAAATCTCAAGCCTCCAACAAAATTCTCTCAAATATTTTCTCTCCCCCTCTCCAACCGATTGGACGACGGCCAACGTCCGGTCGCCAGACCACCGTAACGCCGCCGTAGGCCACCGTGAAACTTCAAAAAAATGTAAGTTTTTCCTCTTTTTTTTTTAAAAAAAATCTATTTTAAAACCCTTGTGTATATAAAAAAAAAGAAAAAGAAACCTAAAAAAATAGAAGAATCAATTCGAAAAAATAAAAAAAAAAATGAAACCTTTTCCTTTTCTGATCTCGTATTACTTCTCGTATTCTAAAAAAAATGGTAGTCCTAAAACAAATCGTAATCCCCCGTCCCCCTATTTTACATTGAAATATTCGGCTTTTATAGCTTAAGAAATCCCCCTAAAAATCAAATCCCAAATATCCCATTACTGTTGTTGTATTTTCCTCTTCTGTAGGCACAACATAGAGACATGGAGGTGCGCGTTGCGGGCGCAGAGGCTTCGGAGGCAACGTGGCCGAGCACCAGCGTGGGGCATTTAGAGGCTGCGGTGCGCAAAAGCTATTAGGGTTTCCTGATTGTTTTTCTTCTGGGCTTTAGCGGGTCTGTTGTGTTTGGGTTTTAGGCCTCTATTCTTTTGACTATTTCTTCTTGGGCCCGAGCATAAATTTGGGCCTTACAGCTGCCCCTCTTTGCTCGTTATCGTGTAATGAGAAAGGAGCAAAGAATCTAAGAGGACCAATTTTGCCCGGTCCTACTGAGTCTCAGTGCTTTTTGATGCCTTCTTTCTTTGGGTAACCTCGTTTTAACCCATTACACTCTCATGGGTATAGGAATTTTGTTTCGATCTACTCCACTCCTACCCAGTGGAGACAAGATCTATTACTTTTGATCTGCTCTACTCCTGTTTAGTAGAGGTAAGATCTGTTTTTCCGATCTGCCCTACTCCTACTCAGTAGAGATAAGATATGTTGTCTTCGATCTACTCCGCTCCTACTTAGTGGAGATAAGATCTGTATCTTCAACCTGCTCCACTCCTGCTCAGTGGAGATAAGGCTTCAATCTTTCGATCTGCTCTACTCTTGCTCAGTAGAGAAAAGATCTGTTGTCTTCTATCTGCTCTACTCCTGCTCAGTGGAGATAAGATCTGCTATCTTTAGCCTGCTCCACTCCTGCTCAGTGGAGATAAGGCTTCAGTCTTCCTATCTGCTCTACTCCTGCTCATTAGAGATAAGATCTGTTGTCTTCTATCTGCTCCACTCCTTCTCAGTGGAGATAAGATCTGCTATCTTTAGCCTGCTCCACTCCTGCTCAGTGGAGATAATGCTTCAGTCTTTCGATCTACTCTACTCCTACTCAGTAGAGATAAGATCTGTTATCTTTGATCTGCTCCACCCCTGCTCAGTGGAGATAAGATCTGTAATTTTTGATCTGCTCTACTCCTGCTCAGTAGAGATAAGATCTATGCTTTCAACCTGCTCCACTCCTGCTCAATGAAGATAAGGCTAATGGTTTAAATCTAATCCATTGCCGATACATGGAGATAAGATTTGCCATTTTGGATCTGCCCCCTCGCCCTGCTACCCTCATGCTAGGGATAAGATCTCCACCCCGTGATTTTTTTTCGGTGCTACCCATCTTGCTTGGGAATTGAGGCTCAATGTTTTCGACTGTTCCACTCTCTTTCGGTGGGATAAGGTCCGATATTTTCGACCGTTACCCTACTTGCTTGGGAATTAAGGCTCAATGTTTTCGACTGTTCCACTCTCCGATTAAGGTCGATGTTTTGGACCTGTGGGATAAGGCTCGATATTTTGGCTGTTACCCTACTACTTAGGGAATTAAGGCTCAATGTTTTTGACTGCTCCACTTCGCCAAAGGATTCCACTGTTTTTGGCCTCCTTTCGGTGGGATTAGGTTTGATGTTTTTTCGGCCCTCCGCTCGATGGGATAAGGTCGATATTTTCACCATTACCCTACTGCTAGGGAATTAAGGCTCAATGTTTTCGACTGTTCCCTCCACCGGTGGGATAAGGTCTATTTTGGCCCGCTGCCCTCTTGCTAGGGAATTGAGGCTCAATGTTTTCGACTGTTCTCTCACCTTTCGATGGGATAAGGTCCGATATTTTCTTGCTTGGGAATTGAGGTACCTGTTCCACTCCTCGCTTGGGAAAGGTAAGGCTCAATGTTTTCGATTAAGGCTCAATGCTTTCCACTCCTCTTCGGTGGGATAAGGTTTGATGTTTTATTTCTGCTACCCTACTGCTTAGGGAATTGAGGCTCAATGTTTTCGACTGTTCCACTCCTCGCTTCGATGGGATAATGTCGATATTTTCGACCCGTTACCCTACTGCTTAGGGAATTAAGGCTCAATGTTTTCGACCTGTTCCACTCCCGATCAGTGGGATAAGGTCTACTATCTTTAGCATGCTCCACTCCTGCTCAGTAGAGATAAGGCTTCATTCTTTCAATCTGCTCTACTCCTGCTCAGTAGAGATAAGATCTGTACTCTTCTGTAACTCCCATCAACTTTGCTACATTGTCCTCTGGGGAACCTACCTGTAGAATTGATTTCATGGGGTCTATGCTTATATCAAATGATTAGGATGTCATGAAAGATGCTCCTAACCATATGTATTATGAATGTTATGAATGGATACAAAATGTCATGAGAATGATCCATTTTTAACACTTGGGTTGTCATTGCTTGCTGCTTATTAAGGTGATATCCCTGACGTATGTCTTCTTTGTTCAGCTGATACCTCTAACAGAGAATCTAAAGATGTTGTCACTGCTTAGTCCCTTTTCTCAAGTGCTCCGAGCCCTTTAAGCCTGGTTAGTTCTAAATAATTGTCTGTTTTGGATCCTTGTATTATTTAGAGATTTCGAGAATAATCATAAAACTTCTTTTGTAAAAGCATTATTAGTTCAATAATCATTATTTCAATGAAAAATGCTTGGAAAAGATCATAATAATGGACCAGAAAGAAATTAATTAGGAGCATAGCTCGAAATAAATAAGATAGCAAATGCAATCAAGAAGGAAATTTATTGGTAGTGTATTTTGAAACGAGCAAATTAAGAATGGGTAAGATGGCAATTAGGTGCCCAGATATTGCCGACTGAGCTTTTTTGTTCAAACTTCTTGAGGATCATTTAAGCTCAATATGTGTTTAAGGGATTCAAAGTACCTTGTCGATGCCCCAAGATGTAACATACTTCCTCATTGTCAATTCAAGCGTGGCAAAACTCATCAGATGCCCCATCATGATTTGATCACAACTTGAGCCGCCTTTTTCGGGTTTTCGACTCAAAGCCCTTTTGTTCTCAAAGTGCCCTTTACGGGTTTTCACCTTGGCCTCTCCGTTTTTTTTTTGGAAAGCCTCAAAGCGCCCTTTGCGGGTTTTCGCCTTGGCCTATTTCCCTCTTAAGCGAAGTGTTTCTTGACTGAGCCTGCATTAACTGGGTTCGGCTGACTCTTGCCATCCATCTTGGCTAGTATCAATGCTCCTCTATAAAAGACCCTCTTTTCGACATAGGTCATTTCCAATTAAGCATCTACTTTCCTCTGAAGTCCTTTTGCATAGGGAGAATCTATAGAACACTCTGGGGTGAACTTTTGTTATGAGCCCGCATCATTTGTTTTTGGTACATTTGACCATGACGGTTGGCTCTTAACTTTTTTCCTCGATCAGTTTCAGTTGGTCATACAGAGAGTGAACCCATTCTGCTTCGTCCAACTTCAGTTCCGACAAAATCTAAAGAGTAAGAATTTCAACTTCGATGGGTAAGACTGTATCCATCCATAAACCAATGCGAAGGGTGTTGCCCCGGTGGAAGTCCTCGCCAACATTCAAGAAGCATAGAGGGTAAATGGTAACTAGTCTATGCCAATATTTATAGGTTTCCATCATCTTTCAAAATCATTTTTTTGGATGGTTTCTTTCTTTTCTTTTCTTCTTTCTTTCTTTTTCTTTTCTTCTTTCTTTCTTTTTCTTTTTCTTTTCTTTTGTTTTGTTTTTTTTTAAATTCGAACTTGAACTCGAAGTTGAAATTGAACTTGATGATTGACCCTGTAACTTTGTCATAGGAACCGGCCCTCACCCTCTTAGTGGAATAGTTGTCAATCACGAAAATAAATAGGCGTCAACTAGATACTTTTGATGAAATCATCCCCGTAACATCTATGCCCCACGTATAGAAAAAGCATATAAGTCATGTCTTCTCAATTTGGCATTTACGGCAATACTGACGAAATCTCTCTTTCATGGTAGCCTCATCGTGTCTAGGCATATCTTGATGCGGTCATACAAAGACATCTTTGAATTCTTTGAATAACTCGATGGCGTCTTGCTTTGTTTCGGTGGCGGGCAAGGCTTCGATCTTCACTCTTTTCCCCTGACTCACAATGTCCACTGACCTTTTGTACGATAGAGTCTATTTTCATTTTGTTTTACCATCCTTAACAAATCAATGGGTAAGTTGTACTCTCTGACATCTTCAAAATATTCAGATCCTTTTAGGCCCATATTTCACTCAAAAGGAGTCCAGAATAACGTTGCTCATGTCCCGATATCTGGGTACCTATTGTAGGTACGAAGGCAAATTCAAAGAATAAACGGTTCTGAAGATGATTATTTATAATCATGGATGAAAATGAAAGAACATTCCAAAGAACAAAAGAATATATAGTATGACATGGAAAAAAAATGAGAAAATATTTACTCGGCATGAAACATAAACATGCATTTTTATTGAAAATAAAGATGTTTGAACAGGAGCCTATTTCACAAAAGATTCTTATTGTTTCTAGGCTTAAAACAACAAGTGTGTTTTAAACATTACTCTGCGTTAGCTTTAAAAACTACAGGAGTTTCCTTCACATCCAGTTATTCAAAACACTTTTAGGCTCGTAGGGGCGAATGCCTCCTAGGTTTCCTTCATTCGATCCCTCCTCGAATACGGCATTGATGCTCAAGGCTTTTAACATGTCTTCGACCGTTTTTTCATTTGTTATCCCCGGTTTAGGAGGGATAATTCTTTTCGATATGAATGCCTTTGATATATATGAAAAAGTAATTGATCCTCATTTGACCTCGGCGTCTTTCTCTACCGACTCACTTCCTATGGTACACACGTTTTTCCCTTCCACAAAGTCAAAGAACTCCGGCTCTTTATTATCTATTAACCCTTGTACTAGGGCTCTGAATTCGCTGCACTGTTGGATCTCATGGCCTTCCTTGTTATGGAACTCACAGTAGTTCCTAGTATCCTGGGATTTGCCCCTTACATCCTGTATGATTAAACCTCTTTCCACCATTTTTCTCCAGACCTCTCTCAACGGGGTTTTTATTTCTGCAACGTTCAACTTGATTCTTTTTCCTGCGCTCTCGATTATCGCATTCATCCCATTATCAATGTGACTGGGTAACGGATTTCCTACAACAGGCGCATCATTGAACTCTATAATACCCATTTTGATGAGCCTTTCGACTAGCTTTTTGAAAGGGAAGCAATTCTCTATCGGGTGCCCTACTATCCCTGCATGGTATTCACATTGAGTGCTTACATCGTACCATTTAGGATATGGGGGTTGCAACGGTTCTGAGTAGACAGGGGCTACCACGTGTGCGTCTAATAAAGTTTTATACAACTCCCTATACGTCACAAGTATGGGAGTAAACTGAAATTTCTCGATCTTCTGCCTCGTGTTGGGCTCTTGTCTTGGTGGGGCCTGCTGGCCTGCAGCGACCGCTTTCTATTGACTGATAGTAACGGGTTTGGGATAACTCGAGCTTACATTACCTACTTCATTCTCTATTTTTTTAGAACTGATCTTCTCATGCTCTCTCCAGTTTTTATTTTCCCACACCTTATCGCGTTCTCTATCATTTCACGGACATCACTATGTCTCAGAAACTCATAGTCGTGCTCCCCAACATATGATTGATGAAATGTGCTTTCGGTATTAATGAAGAGCATGGTCATTTTTTTCTAGTAGAGGTGGTTGGACCTGTAGCGACTTCCCTCCACCTCTGGGCATATTTCTTAAAACTCTCGCCCGACTTCTTTTCCATATTTTACAGCGTGATTCTATCAGGCGCTATATCAATTACATGGCCATAATGCTTCATGAAGGCCTGTGCCAAGTCCCTCCACGATTTGATTTGAGTGCAACTCAGCTGATTGTACCATTTTGTCATAATTTCCAATCGACTATCCTAAAATAAGTGAATCAACAATCGGTCGTTGTTAACATATCCGTCATTCTCCGACAAAACATGGTAATATGAACCCAGGCGCTAGTCCCATTGTACTTTTCAAACTCTGGCATCTTGAACTTCGGAGGAAGTACCAGATTTGGAACTAGACTCAACTTCCTAGCATCCACCTCGCATTGATAATCAACACTTTTCAATGCTTTAAACTTCTCATCCAGCCATTTGCAGTGATCCTCAAACTCTTTTGGGAGTTCTACCCTCATCTTTTCCTCTTCTGCTACATCATCGAAATCAGGAACCATCAGCCTTGTTAGGTTACCCACTGGGTTAGAGCTCGAGCTGCGCAGTGTAAGTTTACCAATACTGGAGCACCAGATTGGTGCTGAGGTTTGATATTGTCCGACACTCTTGGTGGTTGCACTTGAGAACTTGTCGGGACCAGGCCGGAGGGCAAGCAAAATCTTCATTATCTTCTCCAATATCGCCCATAGGCCTTTTTCCGTTTCCAGGCCCTCCAGTCAACAACTGTGTTAGCTGGCTCATCATGCTTTTCTGGGATTCCAGATTTGATCCTCATATCCTGTTGGATCTTGGCTAATCGCTCTTGCATCCGAGCACGCAATTGGTCTTGCATCTCTTTCTGCATCTGCTTTAACCTTTCTATCCTTTGATCCATTGCTCTCGTCTTTTTCCGAGTATAATAGCGGTGTTCCAGGATAACTATAATATGACCTCTAATTAAAAGGGTTGTCTCGTGATATTTAATACAAATGATATGATGCAATGCAAATGCATGAAATGCAATGCAAATGAAGAAATGTAATGCAAATGATTGAATGCAAAAATCAGAGGAGTCGATTCCGATTCAATTTCTTTTAGAAAACTTATTTAAAAAACAAAATCTTTTACATAAAATAGAGGCATATATACGGCCTATCCCTTCTCAAGTCTGACCATATACACACGGCCGTATTATCTTCTACTTTATCAAGGAATTCGTTCTCCATAACAAGCTTCTAACTTAGTAATTAAAACAGGAACCGACGCCTTTTAAGTATGAAATGATATGCAAACATGGCCAAAATAAAACAGGTTAGTATCGCATAAAAGTAACCAAAGTAAGTGAAAAAATGTCTAACCACTACATAGGTAGCCACTAAGGTTTAGCATGGTTCTACCTAGGGTGGGCTCTTAAGGTTCACTATATGTGGTTTGGGTTCTAAAGAAAGGGTACCTGAACCAGCAGATTCCTCAATCCTCACCCATTATAGGCTCATATGGATCGAGTTCAGTTCAGGGGGATACATTTCCTTATGGCCATGCGGAGGTAAAAACCTCACGGAACCATAAGTACGGATGTATCCCGAAGCGGTCCACTAGCCCATGCGGAGGTGAAAACCACACGAAGGCATAGATTTTTACTCCCACTTAAGGGTGTGACCACAACGGTCATGCAATATGAATGCAGAAATATCCTATGGGTTTCAAACCATACAGACATATGATGTAACACGAGTTCATGCAGTGAAAGAAACGAAATCTAAAATTTTATTTTCGATAAAAGGACATTAATCAATAAATTTTACGGCTTGACTCTCTTATTGGTCCCCAGTGGAGTCGCCAAGCTATCAGAACCATTTTTTTGTTTGGAAAACTGGCCGACTTTAAAAAGAAAAACGGAGTCGCCACCAATCATTTTTGAAGTGTGATTGGGTCACTTTAGAAAACATTTTGGTCTACGAATTTTAAGAAAACGGTCTCAGAGTCGATTACGCACAAGGAAGGATTAGCACCTCTAACGCCCAAAATTGGTACCGTGTTGATTGATTAATGTCCTTAATATCGAAAATTAGAAAATATTTTAAAATATGAATTTTAAAATGTTTGGATGACTCGCATTGGATATCGAAACTCTCTTGTTCGAAAATATGAAATACCACATCCAAAGACGATAGGACACGATGTTTCAAACCTCAATACCAAGATCGTTCCATGATTTCCAAAATCCATGCATCCGTTTAAAAAAGGGTATCCGCTATTTGCTCAAACTAAAAGTCGAAACCTAGCACGATTGGGCACGATCCCTCGAATTTCTAAACATGAAATATTGCCTTATTTAAGAAATCCCGGTCAAAATCTTTAAAGGATATTTGGTCATTTGGACGAATGGAAAATCGAAACCCAGCACGATTGGGCACGAATCTCTCGAACGTCCAAACACGAAACATTGTCTTAAAAAACGATCAAAACCTTTAAAGGATATTTAGTGATCTGAGCGAACGAAAAATCGAAACCCAGCACGATTGGGCACGATTTCCTGAAATTCCAGACACCAAATATCACCTTTGTGAAAACCTCTTATGAGTTTTTGGAGAAAGGAAAAATAAAAACGCGGAAATATAGACACGATTAATATGGAATGACAATAATGAACACAAAAGGGGGAGAATAAACAATAATAATATAATAACAAAAATAATACATGGCAAATAAAACAAACAATAAAAATACTACTAATGAAATATAACATAATAATAAATAATTAATAATGAATATAAAAATCATGGTGATAATATTAACATTAATAAAAAATAGTAGTAAGTGAAATAAAGGTATACTAATAATAATAAAAATAGTAGATATATAAAAAAATAATAAAACAATTAAAGTAAACCATAATATATATAATAATAGATATAATAGTATGTAAAATAATAATAAAGAAAATATTAGTAATAAGATAATATAATGACAAATACAATAATAAGTATAGTATAGTAGTAATAGTACTAAATAATAATAAAAATAACAAATATAGTTATAATAATGATGTATATAAAATATAACAATAAATACAATTATGGTAATAATAACATATACGGAAAAGAATAATGGTGGTAATAATGGAAATAATAATAATATTACAAAATAATACTAATAAATATAATGATAATGAAAATAATTATGGTATATATATATATATATAAGATATAGTGGCAATAACAAAAATAACAATAACTATAATCTAAAAATGACAACAATAAATAAATAATGACAATAATAAAAAAAGAAAAGAAAATAAGAAAAAGGACCAAATTAAAATCGAAAATAGAAGTTTTTGGGTAAAATCAAAAATAAAAAAAAGGAGAAGGACTGGATTAAAACACGCGCAAAATAGGGGGACTAAAATGGAAATTAATCTCGCTTTCTGAAACGGTGCGCTTGACTGAGGACTTAATTGAAACAAGCAGCGAACTTTTGGGCCGAATCAGGAATAAAAAACTTTATTCTAAAACCAGGAAAAAGCGGAGGGGCTAAACGCGCAATTAGCCCCTCCCTAGCAAAAACGCGGAGATCCTAGCCCCTGTGCGGGTCGGGTCGCGGGTCAGAGGCCCAAAACGACGTCGTTTTGGCCTCTGACCCCCCATTTCCAAAACGGCGCCGTTTCATGGGTATTATAAATACCATTTTTAGCCCAAAATTTGCCATTTGTTTGCTGTTTTTAAAAAAAAATCTCAAGCCTCCAACAAAATTCTATCAAATATTTTCTCTCCCCCTCTCCAACCGATTGGACGATGGCCAACGTCCGGTCGTCGGACCGCCGTAATGCCGCCGCCGGCCACCGTGCACGGTGGCCGAAACTTCAAAAAAATGTAAGTTTTTCCTCCTTTTTTTTATAAAAAATCTATTTTAAAACCCTTGTGTATATAAAAAAAGAAAAAGAAACCTAAAGAAATAGAAGAATCAATTCGAAAAATAAAAAAAACGAAAATGAAACCTTTTCCTTTTCTGATCTCGTATTACTTCTCGTATTCTAAAAAAAAATGGTAGTCCTAAAACAAATCGTAATCTCCCGTCCCCCATTTTACATTGAAATATTCGGCTTTTATAGCCTAAGAAATCCCCCTAAAAATCAAATCCCAAATATCCCGTTACTGTTGTTGTATTTTCCTCTTCTGTAGGCACAACATAGAGACGTGGAGGCGCGCGTTGCAGGGGAGGAGGCTTCGGAGGCAACGTGGCCGAGCACCAGCGTGGGGCATTTAGAGGCTGCGGTTTTGAAAAGCTATTAGGGTTTCATGATTGTTTCTCTTCTGGGCTTTAGCAGGTCTGTTGTGTTTGGGTTTTAGGCCTCTATTCTTTTGACT
The DNA here is from genome assembly GCA_025506655.1 of Gossypium rotundifolium. Classification (NCBI taxonomy): domain Eukaryota; kingdom Viridiplantae; phylum Streptophyta; class Magnoliopsida; order Malvales; family Malvaceae; genus Gossypium; species Gossypium rotundifolium. The sequence goes on along the minus strand of CP106729.1, from coordinate 13,477,631 downwards.
ATTTCTTCTTGGGCCCGGGCATAAATTTGGGCCTTACAATTATGTTTCTACCTTTTCATATTATAAAATAAACTAGCTAAAAAACAGTGCTTAAAATATCTCAAATTGAACATAAACTTTATCCCTTCACAAAAATTCATTCAATAAATAATTTTATAACATAAACTAATTATTAATTTTTTTTTTTAAAAAAGAGAGAATCGATTGATGAAGGAATCAATAATTCCATCAACACAAAGTATAAATTCAAAGTGTTGGTTGAAGAGTCCATATAAGTATGCTCTCTCCCTCATAATTATTGTGTGAGACTTTTGAATACACGAAATTGATTATTGCAAAAATGCTAATTTTTCTCCCCACTTCCATTTAGAAAATGTGCGTTTTTCTTTAGAAGGATTGTGTGTTCTACCATTCAGTCCAATTAATATTAATATTTTTAAACCATAATTTTTATTCTAAATTAATCCATAAATTTTAAATTATTTTAATTATATCTCTAAATTATTAAGGTTATATCAATTAAGTCATTTCATTACTAAAATCAGTAATTTAACTGTTAAATAACTCGTTCAATATAAAGGCTACGACAAGATGGTTATCCAATCAAATAGCTTAGAAGTAGTAAAAGACATTCAAGGAAGTTTTGCTATTTCTTTAAATCCTGCTCTGATAAGAAGGATATAACACATTTTATCCCAATAAAGTCAATGAATTCTACATTACATTCACAGAGAGCAAGATCAAGTTGCAAATTACTTAACAAAGTTGGCTTTAGTTAATAAAGAGGAGTTGCAAATTTTTTACTCTCCCCCAATAGAGAGTTTAGACTTTTTTGATTCGAACATGTTAAGGGGACTGATCCCTTCTCAGAATATTCGCGTGTAATTTAAGCTAGTCCTTGTTTTATTTTTTTAACAAAAAAAAAAATTGTAAGAAAGATGTTTTAAGGGTTTTGAAATTTTTACATAAGTTTTATAGTCAATTTTTTAAATTTTTAATAATGAAAGAACTTAATTAATATAATATTAATAATTTAGAAATATAATTAAAATATTTTGAAGTTTAAATTTATATTCTCTTCTTATTTTTATTATTAAAAGTCTTAATATAAAAGGATAAGTTAACACGTAGTAGTAATAATAATTAATGATACAAAAATAATAAATTGTAATTAAGGCATATGAAGCAATGATATCAAATAATAATTATTTAATCAAAAGAAGAAGCTGGTTGTTATAATTGAGCCATCCATCCTTGCCGCCCAACAATCCCTTTTTCTCATATAAATCCCCTTCACCAGTATCAAACCGCGTATAGCGGCCGCCTTCACCCCACAATGGATATAACCCATCGCCCATATCACATCAAAATTTAATAATTTATTATATTAAATAAAAATTATTTGTTTCAATTAAAATATTGATTTAAATAAAGATATTAAATTAGATAGTTAAACTCAAATTTTAATATTTTATTGTTATAAATTTTTATTAATTTATTTAATTGAATCGAATAAATTGATTAAATCGATTAACTAATGACCTAATTGATTTGACCATATTTTAAAAATATTGGTTTTACAATATTATTCTACATAATTATACAACATGATATAAGTATTTGGATTTTTATTATAAAGCCTAAAAATTAAATACTAGATTTATTGAAATATAAATTGAATTCTTCATGAAACAATTTAAAGAAAAATAGTAAAAAATTAAATCCTTTTTAAAGAAAAGAAAACCAACTCTATTAAAAATTAAAATCATGGTCTTTAGTACACCAACAATTAGTCTAGAGCTCATCATTTTATATGAAATTATTATTATTTTTTAACAACTTAATTATATCTTTTTTATGACATAATGTCTAGAATTAATTATAGTCTCTCTCTAATCTATAAATAGAAAAATAATACATTTCAACGCACTTAAACACACATCCTTCAGTATTGACAATAATATCTATACTAATTGAGTTAAGACTCAATCGACAATTTTATATGAAAATTGTCATCTCATTTTTCGTTTTTTAAAGATTTACTCCTTATATTTGAAAAGTTAAAGTTTAAGTTTTCCTACATTTTTAATTTAAAATTTCAGTTCGATCATTACAATCTTAAGTATTTTCATCAATATTTGTCAAATTAAAATTTAGATTAGATTGTTCTCATATAATAATAGCAAGATAAATTCGTATTTTAATATATTTATTTTTAGCTAATTATCAAATAAAATGCTATTAAATTTGGGTTTTTTATTAGGAATGAAGTTGATATGCTGAATTTAAACTCTTACAAAGATGGGCTAAATTGGAACAAAAAGTTAAGAGGAGGGCTTGATTGAAAGATTGAAGATTTAAAGATGGCTAGATAAAGATCGAAGGGTTGAAGATTTGAAAAAAAGTAGCTGGATAAAATTGAATGATTTTTATGTTGTTAAAATTCTGTAATTAGTTTGAATTTATTCTATAGTTTAAATTTAATTTTAAATTTTTATTTATTTAGTGATAATATTTAAGAAAAATTTAACTAAATTTAACACTAAAAATATGTATAAATATCTACTGACTATAACTAATTATACACACACTTTGATATTTGGCATTTAATAAAATTTTTTTCCTTCCCGCGTCATAAACTAAGACATATTATTGTTAAAAATAAACACGATAAATTTTAAATTTTAATAAAAATTATAAAGAATGATAATGATTTAAATTAAAAAATATGTAAGGACTGAATTTCAAATTTTGTATAAATACATATACTAACAATATATATATATATATATATATATATCAGAAATGGGAAACTATGAAATCAAAGAATTTGACGGCCACGGGAACACAATCTATGAATCAAAATAAATGTTCTTTATAGAAAAATAAATTTAATTAAAAATTATTATAAAGTCAAACAAAAAGAAACACGAGGAACAAGGAAACATTCTTGAAACCTTAACCTAATAGTACAAAATCCACGTTGTCGTTAGTTTTAAAAGGAATAATATAATATTTAGCTCCTGAACTTGTTAATTAAATTTATTTTGCTTCTTATATATATTTTTTCACTTTTGGCACTTGAACTTGACAAAGAGACTTATTTTGGTCCTGAACTCGAAATATAAAAAAGTTTAATGATGTCACACATTGAAATTATTCCACATCATAACTTGAAAATTAAAATATATATATAATTTTTCAGGTGATGATGTGGTACAATCTTAAAATATCACATTTAGTGTTTTAATAATTGGATTAGTGGTTGAACATATTAGATCATAAGTTCCTGATTTAACTAGTTTGACCAGTTTGACTACTGGAACAACAATAATTAATTAATTAATTAAAATTTCATAAATTTTTAAAAAATTATTAAACCGATTCAACCAGTTCAATTGTCAATTTTTGTCCAAATTTTTTATTTTTACAAATTTCAAGTAGTTTCTGAGTTAATTGATTCAACCTTTTTATTTGGATCGATATATCAATTAGTTTTCAATCTGTTTGACTTGGTCTTGTTCCAATAACATTGGTCATATTATTAAATCTTGATAGAATCTAAGTTTGGGACTAAAATGGATCTAGTTACCAAATTTAAAGATAAAAAAGATAAAAATATAAAATGGACCTAAATGCAAAGTTGAAGAGCCAAAATTATATTATCCTTAAAAATATGAACTTTACATTAGGAGCTTAAGCTTATGATTTAAGATTTAAGTAGAAAATTAAAAAAAAAAAAAAAAATTGAATTATTCAAAACAAAAAATATAGGGACTAATTAAATAATTTAACCTAAAATTTATTTAAAATGATAATTTAATGTGTTATGTCACTTATTATTACACGTTAATGAAATTAAAGGCTCAATGATTAAAATATTACAACACAATAACTTAAGTGACTAAAATATAACATTTCAAATATAAATAATTAAAATATATCATAAAAAACAAAAATATCTATTTTAATAATTTATCCGAATATATCTAATCCATCAATTATAGTAAATTTGAAAACTATATATTAATATTAATTACGTTATATCTATATGTCATTAATATATTTCCTTCTTTCTATTCAAAGTGAATATTAATTACGAATAAATACCTAAAAGGTAGAATTTTGAATTTCATCTTTTAATTTGAAAAGTTAATTTTCTATTTTAATTTATCAAAATTTAAACTCGTATTTTATAAAAAAATCTGTTAAATTTTGTTAAACGCATAAATTTAAACAACTATTTTTCACCTTTGTTTTTTACACATAAATTGTTGAATGGTTAATTTTTTTCTAATTCATTGCATATAAATTATTTAATTATTAATTTTTTAATTTCATAAACACGAAATCAATATTATTTAAGTGGGTTAATTTTTTAATTTTATTAAACACGAGAATCAAATTCTGATCAATTAAAATAAAATTTTAAAATTTCAATTTTATATAAACTTGAAATTTATAAAATTCTATCTTCTGTTTTTATTTCTATAGTTAATATTATAAAGGTTAAAATATTGAAATTTAGTCCTCCTATTTTTAAGTTCAATTGCTAACATGATTAATATTTTTTTATTAAATTCAAATACATTATAACGGTTTCTCTTTCCTACATAGATATCAAATGGGTATTTTTAATATTTCAAAAGATTTAAGGACTAAATTCCTCAAAATAAAAGTAGGACTAATTTTAAATGTGTGAAAAGTATAGAGACTTGGAGCAGATTTTAACCTATGGAAATATACACACGCATATATATTTTCCTGTTTTCTTGGTATTTGTCCTTTGCCCGTCATTTTTTGTTTTCATTTCTTCTTTGATAGCCTTTCTAAAGTAGCACTGAAAATCCAGCATGCTTAAAGCAACCAAAAACATCTGAGAGAGGAAAAAAAATAAAAATAAAGGAGAGTTCTAGCATAGAAAGATTATTCAGAAATGGGTTGACACAAGAAAAAAGAAGCAGCAAAGCCCTCTCTTTTTTCAATAAAAGCTGCTTGCTTATTATCAAACACCAGAACCATACTTCGGTTTTTTATTTTAATTTTATGGTAAGCCTTTTTTGCTTATAATTATTATTATTCATGTTCGAATTATCATGTCTGCTGAAGTAAATGGTTTTTTGCATATCATTTTCTTTAGTTCTATTCTTTTTTCTATTAATTTAGTGTGCTTTTCTCAGGTAATTTTAGTTGTTGAATTATGTTTTCTTTGAATAAAATTTGACTAATTTTGTGCTGATATGGTTCTTGTTGATGTTTTTTCTGTTTTGTTGTTGACTGTGAATCTGCAATTTCCTTTTTGTTTTGTTTTGATTGATCATATTCCTACCTTTCCTTTTTCAATCACCTGTTCTAAATTCTAATCATGTGTTGTATTGATTTTATTTTTTTATACATATTTAGGACCTTTGGATTATCTTGATCAGGTTATTTTGTGATCTTTTTTTCATGTTCTTCATCATATGATCGAAGGTGTATTTTTTCCCTTCATGTCAAAACTGAATTCAATTATTTGGATTTTTTTGTTTGTTGATATCAAGGATTAAGGCACAATCACTGAGAATTTTTTTGAAGAATTTCATATTATTTCTCAACATCAAAAGTTAGTTTGTTGTAGTCAATAAAAAAGCCGGTTCCGTGTTGATCGGTGGCAACTTGTTTTCATAATTAAGATTTTGTTATCGCGGTCAGAATCGGGAAGCAGTGGTGTCGAGGACTGAAGCCATGGCGACTGTTAAGCGTTCGAATTCGAAAGGCATGTACTCGTGGTGGTGGAACAGTCACATAAGCCCTAAAAACTCTAGATGGCTCCAAGAGAATCTAACAGGTATTTGATCATTGCTGTGCAATTCGAAATGGATCCATATTATTGCCATTGTTACAACTATTTGATTTTTGCAAGAATCAATTATGTGATGAACTGTAAGAAGTTAACATCACAGAAAATGAGCATATAACCATGGTTTAGAAGCTTGATAAGTTATGTGATACCATGTTATACCACCATGTAAAGTGTATATTCATCTTTTTTTGGTGATAATGACTGTGTATTTTCCTCAGGTTTTTATAATATGCGCGATTGCGGTATTGAAATTTTCGATCTTTTGCTCCTGTATTTTGACTACTGATATCTTCTGCTTGAACAGATATGGATACTAGAGTCAAGCAAATGATCAAGCTCATTGAAGAAGATGCTGATTCCTTTGCTAGGCGAGCAGAGATGTATTACAAGAAGCGGCCGGAGTTGATGAAATTGGTAGAAGAGTTTTATCGAGCATACCGTGCCTTGGCTGAAAGATATGATCATGCAACTGGGGTGCTTCGTCAGGCGCATCAAACCATGGCAGAAGCATTTCCGAACCAATTTGTAGATGACACACCAGGAGGTTCCGCTGCTGAAGTTGATCCCTCTACACCTGAGATGCAACCATCCGTACGTGCATTTTTGGAGCCTGATGAGCTGCAGAAGGACACTGTGGGACTCTCTTCACATGCTATCAAGAGAAATGGAGCGTTCACTGAAGAATCTGATTCAGCAAATTTCAGAAAGGGTCTTAAACAGTTCAATGATTCATTTGGTTCTGAAGAAGCTATAAAGCAGTCAAATTTGCAGAAGGAAGGGCAAGAGAAGACCTCAGCTTTAATGATATAGTTAAGAAAGAGAAAAGTCCAGAATACAATGGGGGCTCCAATCTCCGAGAACGATCGAGTAAAGCTGAGATGGAAATTGCAACCTTGAAGAAGACTCTTGCTAGGTTAGAAGCTGAAAAAGAAGCTGGCTTACTTGAGTACCAGCAGAGTTTGGATAGATTGTCTGCTCTTGAGAGCGAGGTCTCTCGTGCACAAGAAGATTCCCGGGGGCATAGTGAACAAGCAAGTAAAGCTGAAGCTGAAGTTCAGACTTTGAAGGATGCAGTCGCCAAACTTGGGGCTGAAAGAAATGCTAATCTTGTTCAATACCAGCAGTGCTTGAAGAAAATAAATGATCTTGAGAACAGTATTTCTCATGCTCAAAAGGAAGCTGCAGAACTGAATGAACGAGCTAGTAAAGCTGAAATCGAAGCTCAAGCCTTAAAGCAGGACCTTGCTCGTGTAGAAGCTGAAAAGGAGGATGCTCTAGCTCAATATAAGCAGTGTTCGGAGATGATAATCAATCTGGAAGAACAATTATTGAATGCTGAAGAAAGTGCCACAAGGATGACTGAACGAGTTGAGAAAGCTGAAAGCGAACTAGAAACTTTGAAGCAAGTAGTAATAGAGCTGACAAAAGATAAGGAAGCAGCTGCTCTTCGACTCCAGCAGTGCTTAGAGACGATTTCCAGCCTGGAAAAGAAACTTGCTTGTGCCCAGGAGGAGACTCAAAGGCTCAACAATGAGATAGATGATGGGGCTGCGAAGTTAAAAGGTGCTGAAGAAAGGTGTGATCTGTTGGACAGAACGAATCAGAGTCTGCATGCTGAATTGGAGTCTATGGCGCAAACGATTGGGGATCAAAATAGAGAACTAACAGAGAAGCAGGAGGAGTTGGGGAGACTTTGGACATCCGTACAAGAGGAGCACTTGAGATTTATGGAGGCCGAAACAGCATTTCAAACTCTCCAGCATCTGCACTCTCAATCTCAGGAAGAACTAAGAGCTATGGCCGCAGAGATTCAGAATAGGGCTCAAAATTTACAGGACATTGAAACTCGTAATCATGGTTTGGAGGATGAACTACAGAGAGTCAAGGAAGAGAATAAAGGCTTGAATGAAATCAATTTAAGTTCAGCAATGTCCATCAAGAATTTGCAAGATGAAATCTTAAGCTTAAGGGAGACTATATCAAAACTTGATGCTGAGGTTGAACTTAGAGTGGATCAGAGGAATGCTCTTCAACAAGAAATTTACTGTTTGAAAGAGGAACTCAATGACTTTAACAAGAGACACAAGGATATGACAGGGCAGTTGGAGTCAGTTTGCTTAAGTCCTGAAAACTTTGCATCATCCGTGAAGGAATTGCAGGAAGAGAACACAAAGCTAAAAGCTATCAGCAAAAAGGACGGTGATGAAAAGATAGAGCTCCTAGAGAAGTTGAAAATCATGGAGGAACTTAATGAGAAAAATGCCCTTTTGGAGAATTCCCTCTCGGATTTGAATATTGAGCTAGAAGGTGTTCGGGAGAAAGTAAAGACATTGGAAGAATCTTATCAATCTCTTTTGGAAGAGAAATACATCCTTGTTGTAGAGAAGGACACACTCATTTCTGAGCTACAGATTGCTACTGAGAATCTGGAGAAGCTTACAGAGAAGAATAACTTTATGGAGAATTCCCTTTTCGATTCTAATGCCGAACTTGAAGAATTGAGGATAAAATTAACAGGCTTAGAAAATTCATGCTTGTTGCTTGGTGACGACAAGTCTGGCCTGATAACGGAGAGAGAAGGTTTGATCTCTCAGTTGGATGTAAGCCAGAAAAGGCTGGAAGATTTAGAAAAAAGATACCAGGGATTGGAAGAAAAATATGGAGGTCTGGAGAAAGAGAGAGAATCAACAGTTCGTGAAGTAGAAGAGCTACAAAAGTCTCTAGAGGCAGAGAAGCAAGAACATGCTAGTATTGTGTGTCTGAATGAAACCCAAGTAACTGCTTTGGAATCCCAGATCCATTTTCTACAACAGGAAAGTCAGCGCTGGAAGAAAGAATATGAAGAGGAACTGCACAAGGGCATGAATTCTCAGGTAGAAATTTTCGTCTTGCAGAAATGTGCACAAGACCTGGAAGAGAAAAATTTATCCCTTTTGCTTGAGTGTAGGAAACTCTTGGAAACTTCCAAAGTATCAGAAAAAATTATCTCAGAATTGAAGCTTGGAACTTCCGAAAAGCAGATAGTGATACAATCTGTATGTGACCAAATTAGCTTACTCAGGATGGGTCTTTATCAGATGTTGAGAGTTCTTGAGATTGATGCTATTCATGGCTATGATGATAAGACCAAACTAGACCAATCAGTTATTGACTGTGTATTTGGCCGACTCCACGAGATGCTAAATTCACTTATGAAGTCCCTAGATGAAAATCAACAATTTGTAATTGAGAATTCGGTTCTTATTGCACTACTCAGGCAACTGAAACTAGAGGCAGAAAATCTTGTTACAGAGAAGAAAAAAGAGGTTGAACTTTGGGAAACTCAGGCCATTGCATTGTTTGGTGAGCTACAGATTTCGGCTGTCCGTGAAGTTTTTTTCGAACAGAAGGTTCACGAGGTCATTAAGGAATGTGAAATCCTTGAAAGTAGAAGTATTTCCAAAGCTGCGGAGTTAGAAGCGCTGGAAAGAAGTGTTCGAATCATGGAATATGAGAACGGAGGGATTGAAGCTCAGTTGTCAGCATATAAATCCACTATTGTTTCTCTTTTGGACAGCGTTACATCTTTGGAGACTCGAACTCTCTTGCATCCTAAACTTCCCACAGATTGTGATGAACAAGTAAAGGTAATGACTACAGACTGTATGTTTGCATATGACTTCATAATCTACTTTATAACTTTTAATAAACAAGATTGCCTTCTTCGTGCTATTTGATTGAATACATAACCTCAGTTCTAATCCAACTACATATTCTTGTGACCTGTATGTGCATCCAATGGTTTATTTAATCTAGCAATTGATATTGCTGCTTTCCATGGTTTTATATTCAATTTTTGACTGCAAACGTCTTTAGTTCTCCAAGTTCACATCAATATGCATTTATTAGTATGATTTTATAAAACTTCTTGTTTCCAATGAGAAAGCTATTTAGTATTTATGTTGAATTAATGTTGGACGCCACTTTTGCTGTTACTTTTTGGGGCCCTGTTAGTCACTACCGTGCAGTGAATTTCATGTGCTTTTTTAAGTACTTGTTTTCTTGATCTGTGTTAATGGAATATTGGGTTTCGGGTTTTGTTTTTTGCTTCTGCAAGGCCTAGATATTGCGTATAGTATTACCGAGATGTTTTGTGATATAAATGGAACCGTCTTGTCTGTAAATTATTCATTTGTGTTAATAGTGCCATGGATCTTGGATGGTATCAGCTGTGATGCTTGTATTTATAATTGTCTTGTTTTCCAGGATTTGAATCTGAGGACCGACTTGCATGCTGAAAACTGTCAACAAGCAGGTGAAGATCAAATTGCCTTGGTTCCGGATGGCTTTTCGGACTTGCAGGGTATCCCTACAAGAATTAGAGCTATTGAAAAAGCGGTGGTGGAAATGGAAAAGGTTGCAATGCTGGAAATCACGAATCTCAATTCCAAACTAGAGGCTGCAATGCTGGAAAACTCGAATCTCAATTCCAAACTTGAGGCTGCAATGCTGGAAAACTCGAATCTCAATTCCAAACAGATTGAAGAACTAAGCTCACGTCAAGAAAGCGTTGGAACAAAGAAGCACATGAATGCTAGGCGAGAAGGGAGGGAACTTAGCCATGGACTCGGTAGCAATGTCAGAATGCCGAGACCAACAAGTGAAATATCTGAAGAGGACAATGATATGATGACAAAAGACATAATGCTTGATCAGATATCTGAGTCCACATCCTATGGGTTAAGCAGGAGAGAAACAGAAGAGACGTTCGAGTCATGGGAAACCAACAAACATGATGTTAGAGCTGACTCTAAAGTTGGCAAGGCTCGGAAGGGACACAAGGGCAAAAGCCCTACTGAATCACTTGTGAAGGAGTTGATTGTAGATAAAGAGGGTTCTAAGAGATTTAAAGAACCGAACCGACAAGGAAGCAAGAGGAACATTTTAGAAAGACTCGATTCAGATGCACAAAAGTTGGCTAACCTTCACATAACCGTACAGGATCTAAAGAAGAAGATCGAGATAACCGAGAAAGGCAAAAAGGGGAAAGGAATTGATTATGGTACAGTCAAAGAGCAGTTAGAAGAAGCTGAGGAAGCCATCACGAAGCTTGTTGATGCCAATCGCAAATTAATGACGGAAGTTGAAGTTGGTTCTCGATACCCTGATGGGAAATCAGCATTAGAATCTGATGAGAGTGGTAGCGTTAGGAAACAAAGAGTATCAGAACAAGCTCAAAGAGGATCTGAGAAGATCGGGCGGTTGCAGTTAGAGGTACAGAAACTACAGTTTCTCTTATTGCAGCTCGATGATGAAAAAGGAAACAGAGGACAAGCCCGAGTCACTGATCGGAAAAGACGAGTTATATTGCGGGACTATCTTTACGGTGGGGTAAGAAACATGCAGAAGAAGAAGAAAGCACCCTTTTGTGCATGTGTTAAACCCGCAACTAAAGGAGATTGAGCAATGGTTCATATCAGTAGAGAGAATTTAATTGCGTTGTCCATAAATATACACCTTTCTAGTTTTGTTGTTTCACATATTTCTTTTGTTACAGGGGCTTCGTTCTATACTTTCATAGATTCTACTGTATATTTCAGGCACCATCTAATAGAAACAAATTGCACCTTTATAGTCTACAATTTCTGTTAAAGTTTACTACAAGTCCCTATACTATATCAAGAAGTTCATTTCAGTCCTTGTATGTTTGAAAAGCTAATATTCTAGTTCTTACATTAACCTTGTCATTAATGAAATGCCATGACTTAACAGTGATTGATATGACATTAAGTCAAATTAAAAAACTTATTGGTTTTGAAAACAAATGAAATGACATAATTTAATAATGACTGACATGAACCAAACTAAATTTGGGATAAAAGCAAAATCAGTTTCTTTATCTCAATCAGTTTTCAAAACTGTTTGTTTAATTTAGTTTAATTTAATATTTGATTTAATGTCATGTCAGCTACTGTTAAGCCAAGTCATTACATTAACATCAAAGTTACCGTACAATGACTAAAATATCAAAATTTCAAACGTACATAGACTAAAAAGTTTATTTTAATAGTGGACTAAAATAAACTTTTAACCCTAAGATTTCTTAAATCTACCTTTTATACCTGGATTTTTGTTTGATATCAATTTGCCATTGTGGTAAACGATACAAATTCATGTTTGCAGCTGAGCTATTACAACAGAAAATAACATTAAGACATGAAATACGAGTCATAGAACAACCATTAGCATGACCAAAATCTGCTCTAATGTCTGCAAAAAACAAAGGCAATTTGTATGTGAAGGATACTTCATATTGTGAATGAAAAAAAATCATAAACTCTTCTGTTTACTTTTGCAATAAGTACTTGGCTAGAGTTTCCCGCACGGTTTCGCCCATTGGATCAATCTGCTTACAGCATTGCTCGCCGTAACCGGAATCGTGGTGACCAGATAAAGCAACATTCGGATGTAACCGATCTCCATTATCAATGATGATATTATGAAGCAAACAACATACCAAAATGATACTTGGCAATTTCCGTTTATCCGGTCTCCACATGACTTTGTTAAGAATTCTCCAGCTACCCTTCAACTGCGAAAACGCCCTCACCCCCAGTGACCTCGCATCTTCGTGCTTGGCATTAAAATTAGTACACATTGAAGAAGAGAGGTTATCATTTTCGTATGGGGTTATAAGCCAGGGAAGAAGAGGATACGCACCACCGCCAACTATGAATTCTCTCGTTTCTAGTCCTTCTGATAATGTCCTTATACTTCCATTCAAACGATCCCCGGCTTCACAGAGCCTGAAAAATCCTGAACATTTGAGTAATCTAGACACACTCATACCACCAGGCCAACCAGTTACAATATCGAGAAACCGCATCTCGTGGTCAACGATTCCCTGCAAGAACATACTGTAATTGCTCTCTTGGTCACACCAATCATCTGAAGTTTCAACTGCCGGTAGAGTCATGATAATATGTGTTGAATCTATAGCTCCACAACAATTAGGCAACCCAAATAAAGCTTCAAATTTCAATTTAATTTCCTCCATTCTATCGGAATTAGGCCATTTAAGATGGTGCTTACCACGTTCTTCTAACGCTTCGATGAATCTCCAAGTCACTTGAGAAACTGTAGATTGACCAACACCAAATGAAGCTCCAACCGATACCTGTGACTCGCCGGATGCTAACCTTCGAAGGGCAATTGCAACTTGTTTTTCAACACTTAAAAGTCTTCCTTCAATGTTAATAAGCCCTGATGGTGGCCTTGACACAAGGTCTTCTCTCACAAGGGAACAAATGTAATCAAATGTCTTCTTTGCAACCCTAAAGAAATACTTGAACCCTTCTTCCTCATTTGATGGAATCAAAAGACCTGCCATAAAAAAAAAGAACATTTCATTTCTCATTGAAAATCAGAAAAGTATCAAATACTAAAAAAATATTTTGAGTAAATTACACCCAAAGTAACTAAACTATTAGGAAATTTAGATTTTGATCATTCTAACTTCAAAAAATTACAAAATAGTCGCTGAACTACTTTTCTTCCTCCTCCTCTTCTACGGTTCAAGTTTTTCCTACAGATCGTCGTAAATCTATAAGCCAAAATTCAAACAACTTTCTTCTCTAATCTCCAACACAGACCATCAAATTGACTTGAATCTAAGATATGTTATTTTACTCATCAATAGCATCCCAGATACTTAAATAAAATTTTCAAATAGTTCAATTACCATTTTATAGCGTTTGGAAGTTGGGTAACAAAAATGTAACCCAAAAACTTTTCACTATTGCTCAAATATAATCCCTAAATTTCATATCTTAGAACCCATTTTTCAGCTTCAAATAAATGGGAAAAGTAATGCAAGCTGAAAATATGATACGCAATTCAGCTTCAATCTCACAATTAACCATGTTAAAGATGAGCAATCTAGCTCCAGGTTTGAGCACCCATTAGCATCATAATGACATGAAACTAAAGCTATCTGCAAAATTAAATGAAATTGGAAAAACATAGAGCTTGTTTTTGGGGGTGTTAGGTTGAAATTTTTTTGAACCTGGAGTAGTAGAGTTCTTGTGCCAAAAACTATCCCACCAATCGGACTCGTTAACTCTGGGTTCCACTGGAACCACTGAAACGCTTTTGTTTTTCTTCAATTTCTTGGACGATTTCTTCGTTTTCTTGGATTTTTTGAGCGGAGCCATCGGTTTTTCTTTGGCTAAATTGCGTACTGAAGTTAACAACGACTGGGTTTCACTGTTTCAACTGACGTTTGCTGCACGAGAAAGTGACAGGAAAATATGTCGACCTCAAGCAAATTACTTTAAATATTTAGATTTGTAATAATTTTATAATTATTTCTTGATTAAAATAAGTTTAATTTCTGTAGTTTGTACTCTCAAAATTTAGTTCTTAATTTTTTCAGTTTTAAATTTTAGATAGCATTATTAAACTTAATTTTGTTAACTTATAAGTTAATTAATTTTTAATTACATAATTACTAATTAAATTTTAAAAATTACACTAATAAATTCAATCAAAAAAGTATATAACTAATAATTGAGCTTAAGTTTTAACGTCTAAAATTTCCTAAAACTAAAAGTATAAAAACTCATTTTAAAATTTATTGAAAAATATAAAATTTATATGTTTATTACTCAATCGAAAACTATTTGTACAGCATTACAAAGAAAATTTCTCAAAAAGTAGCTCACGAATTACATCAGTCCATTGAATCAATTAAATTGGTTTCTACAACATTGTAAAAAAAATTAATTAGATTCGCAAATTTAAAGTTTTCTAAGCGTAAGTTGGATTTGAGATGATGAAATTGAGTTTTACATCATTATTTTTTCCTTCATCACTTACAAGTATCACATAACTTTATTATTAGTATTATTTGGATAAATAATCAATTTAGTGGTTTAAGTTACGTTCGATAATTAAATTTCAAAAATTTCGAGATGATCGCTAATGTTATATTTGAATTGACCCATCCAAAATTGATACCACCTGAATTATGCAAATCATTTGTACATATGCAGCCTACAAGCACTGGAAAGTCATCTCTGTTTATATGAATAAAACAGGACAGGTACCCACTGCTTTAGTCGACCACAACACATAATTCCACTAACATCGTAACCATCCGTGCGTTTTAACTTTAGAAGGCGATTTTGAAGATGAAGAACAAGCATGTTGCTGGGACTTTCACCAAAATGAAAGTGAGTTCATTTTTGTTAATTTTGTACCCCAAGACAATGTTGCAAAGAAACTTTGGATTGTACAGGAAATGGTAAATAACTTTTTTTGGGGGGAGTTTCAGATGTGGTTTTGGAAGTGTGCAAGGACATGCCAGCTTAACCAGGAAGAGTAGAAGTACCATGAAGGCCCCTATATTGGGGTCAACTTACATTTGCCCCCCTTTACTCAAAAAATGAATAAATTAGTGATTTTTGTTAAACATTTCATCCATTTCTACGATTAAAAACTAACTTGATGTGTACCTCATTTTGACATAAGGACTAGCTTTTAACGGTAAAAATGGATAGAATTTTTAACAAAAGGACTAGTTTGCAATTTATCTAGATTACAGAGACTAATTTGCCCATTTTTTCAATAAAGAGGGTAAAATACAATTTGACTCCTAGTACAAGGTTCTCCACGGCACTTTTACCAACCAGGAAGATATTTACTCGATAATGAAGAGCAGTGACTCTACTTTGGATTGAACTACTTTGGATTGAAGACCGAAACAAGAGGGCTCGTAGAGTTCGAGTGTAGGATTCAAAGAGAATACAATCTATGGACACAAGGAGTCTCAAGGCTACTGTCAATTGTTGTTGAAAGAAGAGACCAGAATGATAAAGGAATTGGAGTAATGAATCCCACTTTTGTTCAGTATTTTGGAAATATAATTCCAAGTGAACTCTCAACTCTTCAATCATATAAGAAGACGAAAAGGAAAGCAAGGAATGGCATATTCTAAACTAAGGAACACACTGCACAACTATTGCTCTAATATAACTACATAGTATATGGTGCTATGGCATTTTCAAATTCTTGCCAGGTTGCCTGTATGTACCGTTATGTGAACATACAAATGCACATGTATGCATATAAACCAGTCAATCTACGTTTATACAAGCAAGGAAAATAAAGTACCTTCCACACTTTCCTCTCCTTGGCCACTCCTGAATGTGAAAGATATTCAGATGAAAACAACAGTAACTCCCGTTCTTCTGCAGTCAAAACAGCCAAATTAGAACACATGAGCATTGATTTTGATGTCCCATACTTGTTAACAAATAGAAGGAAAGAGTTTCGAGGCAGTGAGACAATGCACAATGAAACGTGCAAGAGAAATAAAATGTTCCATTTCAGTCAACTGTGATATGGTTTCAGCTTTACAACATAGATTATGGCTGTTTTTACATCATAGACATTTATCACCTAAAGGAAAAGAAAAAAGATAACAGCAAGCTTTTCAATGATGAATAGGAATTGCTTATAGGCACCGTGGTTTCCTTCAACTATCTGCTGCTTTTAATATAGTAAGCAGTGAAAGGAAGAGATTAATTATGTCCAAATAAAGAGCTACAGCAGCCCAAATATATTCGTCATAAGAGTGACGCTTGATTAAGTTGTCAGTGTCATATACGATATAACCGCAGAATATGATCGAGGCTAATCCCCCATAGATCATCACCGATAATTTGCCGAGTGGGAAGAAAATCTGCACCCATGAAGACAAAGACATTCCAGTAATTAGAATTCATTAACTTGTATAAAATGGAGATATATGAGAAAACAATAGCTAAATAAAAATGGCAAAATCAGAATACCTGGATCAGAGAAAAAACCATGAGAACAATGACAGCACCAAACAAGAAAGGACCAAGGAAGTTGAAATCATGGCCTCTCCTTGCAGCCCAGAAAGTGTAGAGAGTAAGAGCCACAACCACTACAGCCGTAAGAATCACAGATTCCAAAATAACTTTCCCTGGGCACAAACAAAATGCACATAAAGTCAATTAATGCAATGCTACAATCAGTAAAATCTAGATAAAAAATTAACTGCACTCACGAAATACACATTGAGTTTAAGCTCCTCCTAATATATATACTTCATTCTTATTGAGATGCAACATATAAATGGCCTTAGATTAGTCGCAGATGCTAAGGTAATCCACTGCACTATCCAAATCCATAGAAATAGCAATAACAGCAATTTATTTTCACAAATTGGAAAGAGAAAAATAAAAAAAATGGCACAGAGGAAACCCATTGCTTAATCTGTCAATGGCTATTGATGTAAGAAGCTATATACAAATAATCAAATAACCTATCTAACATGAATTCAACATGCTAGAGAATTACTATTGAGGAAAATGAGAAAAAGACCATAAAAGGAAAGAAGTAGTAAAAATGCATACAATTAGATGGAACAAAATCCCCAAGAAATACCACTGGATCACAGTGGAAGCCTTGATTAACAAAAACACCATTCTCAAAATCCACTAAGCATTTAAATTACCATTGACTATAATCTGTTTAAGTTCATTGATTTAATTCTTAAAAGAGGTAAATCTAACAATCTTCTTATGTGAATATACTAGCTCAAAGATGGAGCAATTGCTATATAAATGAAATAGATGATAATAGTAGCTAGCTCGAATTATAAATGAAAAAAAAAAAAAAATCCAAATCTAACCACTGGTAAAAGCGCACGTCAATCCAACAGCAAACGCCAAAGAAACCGTAAAAACCCCAAGAAGAAGATAATTAACAGGATGCCTCTGGTGATAGTAATACAAAGGACAAAGAGCTGCAAACAGCAGATCGAAAATTGTTTTTAGTCAACCAAAAAGTCAGAAATTAATATAAAGGGGGAAAACAAAAAAAGTACAAGCAGAAACGCACTGATGAAAGGCGTGATGATTAGGACTATGTAAAGTGCAAATCCAGTTCCAGTGCTGACGAAGAAATGAGCAATCGGATGGACAGTAACCACCGTGGCGGCCACCGCGATTGTGGCTAACAATTGAATGGCGACGATTGAGTAAATTTTCCGGATAAAAGCCCATCTCATCTCCGGCGGCTCTAACATCATGGGGTACAAGGGCCTTGCTCCTGCCTCCGCATCGTCGATTTTCCGGTACGCCTGATTCCACATCGTCCTAAAAGGCTTTACAAAATCAAAATTCAAAGGGAAATTTGTGAACTGGGATTGAAAAAGGAATGAAAGGGGATGGATTTAGGGTTCTGAAATTTTCGAATTTTGGGTTTGTTTTTTCGGTTGGTTATAAACCCGGCGGTTTTTATGGGGGCGGAAGTCACAGTGATAGGTCTTTGTAACTGCTGTAAAAACGGTGGAAGCGAACCTGATGTTGACACGCGGAAATTAGAAAAAATATGATAAAACGTGGACAGTCCGAAATAATTTATCCGAATCACGTTTTGATTCTAAAATGCATTTTAGACCCCAGCTTGGGCTCAGTTCCAGTATATTCGTTTCAATAATTCGTTTTACTATTTTAAAATATAATATAATATAATTTTTGGTTTACAGTTAGATTCATTTTAGTATTTAATTTTTTATTGTGATTCTTGAATTTGATGACAAAATTTATTTTAGTTTTAAACTTAAATTCTGCTAAAATTTGATGATATGATGAGTATTATTGACATATGATCAGTGTTACTTTTATATTTTTAAGTTTAGAGATTAAAATAAAATTTAGTTATTAATTTCAAGTACTAAAAAAAAATATAAGTATCAAAGTAAATTTAATTACTAAGTTTAGGGATTATAAATTGTATTATCCCAATAATAATAAAACGTAAGCATTCCAAAATAATTTATTCGAATCATGGTTTGATTCTAAAATACCTTTATCTAAACTTAGGCTCAGTTCGAGTATATTCGCTTTAATAATTCATTTTACTATTTTAAAATAATAAAATAATAAAATATATTATATATTAATGCTCATATTTTTCAATTAAATCTAATAAATATTTTTAAATTATTTAATTGAAATTTGACGTCAAAGTTGAGATAAACATATTGGATTACAGAAACCATTCAACCAATTAACAAGTTTATTAATAAATTATTCTTTTGATGGTTTTAATTAGAAGTGTTTATGGGTCGGATCAGGCTCAACAAAAAAATTAAGCTCATTAATAAGTTCTAGTCTAGGTCCGACTCAAAAAATGGGTTTAGAAATTTGCTTAAGCTTGACCCAAATAAAAATACTAAAATTTAGACCCGGCTAACTCATATTAATTTTTTTATATAATTTATAAATATAAATACTAAAAATATTAAAATAAATATTTCCCAACAAATTGAAAATAAATTTTAAAATATATGTTTACTTAAATAACACTAAAATAGATGCAAACCAAGCAAATACCGCTAAAATAAAATAAGTGTTATACAATATTCAGATAATAACAATAAAATAATAGTAATATAATAGTAAAATATTAGTAAAATAGGAAGAAAACAACAAAAATAGCATTAAAACAATAAAAAACAGTAGATTTTTTGTCCTTTTGTAAATTCGGGCTGAATTGAGATTGGGCACAAAATACCTTACTTGAGGCCCAACCCGTTTTTTAAACGAGCCTTATTTTGTTACCCAAGCCCATTTTTCGGTCTAAATCTTCTCACTTTTCAAACTGAGCTACAGATCTATTTATTATCTTGTGGCATGCACATATCATGTTTTTAAAAGTATTTTGTGAAATAAATTATTAATTATGGTATTACACTTACATTTTTTAATATTTCGCGTTTATATTGACATGATAATATGAGATGTGCATGACATAAATTAATGGTTGACATTAGTTTGATTAATAGATACGTGAGATTTGCCTAATAAAAAAAATGAAATATTAAAGTTGACTTTGATTTTTTTAAAGTTACATTTTCAATAAACAAAATATTACGATAAAAAATATTAATGAAAGTCTTGAATGTACATGTTACCCACTGTCTGGCTTCCTTTTTTAAGTTGCAAGTTGTCAATAATCTCTTGATAACTAGAAATAAAATGGAGGAGAAAACAAATATCATCAAACGCAAGGGCGAAGCCAAAACAATTTTTTAGGGGAGCTAGATGAAATTTTAATTTTTTATAGTTTATATCTTTATAATTTGTAAATGATTAAATCAAATTTTTATAATTTTAAGAGGTCAAAATGTAATTTTATTTTTATTAATTTAAAATTTTAAAAATTTAAATAAAATAATAATTTTACATTTTAGGGGGCCGGACCCATACCAGCCCTTGGCTTTGCCCCTAATCAAACATTGAGAAAAGCTTCCATCCTACAATGGAACTACCAGAGATAATGTTTACCCATTTTAGATCCTTTCCAATTAACCTACAAGATGTGAGAATCAAAAGAATAGAAGGTAGAAACAGGATTCTAGCTTGTATTTTGCTAGTGGATTTGAAGCTTTTGATGGAGAACAATTGTAAGCCATTACGTGCTTGTGCTATTGCAGGTCCACTTATTATTATACTTGTTAAAGTTGTTGTACAGGTAGAGAGTCCAATAGGAAGTAGGGCATCTAGTATCAAGAGATCTAATAAGTCTTTGTCAAAGTAGACATTGTTGAAACAAACAATAATAAGAATAATAGAGGAACTAATTTGATCAAATTCTTATAATATAATGATTTCTTAAGTATTTTAATCAAAACACAAATATTTGAATTAAAGAATAGCATATCGGTAATTTTGTCTATGGGTTGGCCTATATTTACGTCATTGTCTCTATTATTGATTCAATGTTTGAATAAATAGATTAAATAATTCTAAATTGTAATAAAATTAATATTTATTGTATAAATAATTGCAATTCAATTCCAAACAAAATATTTCAATTATGAAAATATAAAAAATTTAAAAATATTAACCTAGTGAAACAATAAATGATAATTTTTTATACACTAATTATTAATTATATTCTAATTTAATATTATTTGATTATTTTTAATAGTATAGAAATAAAATTAATCCATTTAATAATGGGGACTAATTTAATTAAATCACTGCATACAATATTTTTGTGTTTTTATTAAAAAACTTTGTATTTAGAATTTGTGTAAATGTTTGTCAGAATAGTATTTATTTCGTAAAATCAAAATATTTTCTATGCCAGTTTCACAATTGATGAAAATTAATTTTTCAAGATTCTTAACTATTTTTCCTAATAATGACGTATGCATGCAAATAGAGAATTCAACTCAAATTTAGTAATACGAAGTTATACTTATGTTTTATCCCTATAAGAGATATTGGAGTTTGAGTTCCATCTTTCCTCTACTTTGACTCTCTTTCAATTATTTTAAATATATTTTAAAAAGTAAAACTTATTCGATTTGAAAGGGATAATGTAATTTTTAACCCTTAAATTTGATAACTAGGTCTACTTTGGTATTTATATTTTTTTTAATTCACTTTGATGCTTGAACTTTATAACAGATCCATTTTGGTCCCTAAACTTGCATTCTGTCAAGATTTGATTATGTGACTAGTGTTTTTGAAACATGATTGAATTGACTAGTTGGACAGATTGGACCAAGAATTGACTAGTATACTGGTCCAAGCAAAAGAGTTGAAAACCGATTGAATTGGGAATAGTTCAAAATCGATAAAAATAAAAAATTAAGACCGTAACACCCCTAACCCGTAATCGTCGCGGACTAGGGTTAAGAGACATTACTAATCATTTCGAGCATTTCATGACATTTTACAACACATAGTCAATCATCATTGAAACATATCAAAATATAAACTTATAGTCCCTTAATGAGGTCTACGAGAACTTAAATATAAATTAGAAAAGGGTCGGGACTAAATCAAACACATACAAAAATTTTTGAAATTCAAACATTTTCTAAGTTCTGAGGTCACTGCCTTGTGTGGGTAGGTCAGTGTGCCTCACACGGCCTCGGACATGCCCGTGTGTCCAAGCCATGGCAAAACAGGGCATACATCTTGACTTGTCCACACTGGCTGAGACACGCCTGTGCCTCACCCATTGTCGACATCGACTTGCACCACACAAACCAAATCAAGCCGTGTGTCCAGCCCGTGGTCGAGTCTGACTTGTTTTGAATTTCAACCTCGAAGGACACGGTCGAGCCACACACCCGTGTGCTCAACCGTGTAGGCAATTATAGACCATTTTCAAGGCCAAACTTGCCACCCACACTTAGGTTCACCTACAAGCCTCAAATCACATGCATTTACCTCATTTGGCAACCAAAAACTGTCAATATATGCACCAATTAACCATCAACTACATCATCTATTTTCATACACAATTTCATCTCAAATAAGTTCATCAAAGATACCAAAATTTCACATCCCAACATATATAGGCCATACATCATATAATCCCTATCTCAAGTTCACATTCAAACCACAATACTTATAAACCATTTAAGCATGAAACATACCATTTCCATTTTCACTACCTCATGCCATATTCATCATTTCCATAGCTCATACATAAAAACCAACATCATTCAACTACCAAGCCAAATCACATGGCAAGGTTCAAACATTTCAAAAGATGTCATATACCAAATATGTACATCTTTCAAAAATACCAAAATAGATAGCCAATAGTATGATTGAGTCGCTGACGATCCCGGATCCGAGCTAGCTTTACTAACACTGTAAAACAGAGAAACAATTCACACAGTAAGCTTAAAAGCTTAGTAAGTTCGTAGTATAATACATTCAACTTAATAAATCAAATACAATATACAAAGTTAATTCATCACATTGATCAAATTTCAATTATTTACACAATTTCATCCATAGCTAATATACTCACTCAACCATTCATAATTCTATGCACCATATCATCAACCACAAAGGTTCAATACATACCTTAGCCAATACATAGTTATTCACCATATCCATGCTACTTAATGCTCGATATCACATTTCAATCAACCTTTGTTATTCATTTGATTTAATCGCACACTTAGTGCCAATTTCGTAGCCGAAGCATAATTGTCATCGCACACTTAGTGCCTCAATATAAACCCGAACTCAATTCAGTATCGTACACACAGTGCTGATAAGTAAAGTCGAAGCTTTCATTACTTCGCACACACAGTGCTATTCAACTCTATCTCGATTTCAATTACGCACACTTAGTGCCACATTTCTCAATCTCATATATAACATTTCTAATTCAATAATTATACATTTACTCATTTCACATAACATAGATATAAATTTAACAACTTGTACTATATCTGAACTTACCTCGGACGTCGAAATATCGAAATTGGTCGGTCAATCGAGTACTTTATCTTTGCCTCAATCTCGATCCAAATCTCTCATTTCTTGGTCTATACATATTAAAATTTAGCTCATTTAATCACTAATTCATTCAATTTAGTCTACACACACATATTTAGGGCATTTTACAAAATAGCCCTCACATTTTCACATTTTGACACTTTAGTCCCTATTTCACAAAATCACAAAATACACAAAATTTCACTATACCATGCTTAGGCCGAATTCTCCTTATACTCATACAAGTCCATATATTTCATTTATTTCACATTTTAGTCCCTCAAAATATTATTTTCACAATTTAGTTCAAATTACTCAATTTCACCAAAATTTAAAGACAAAACATGTTAATCTTTCACATATCTTTCATATTTCATCACCAACTATCACAAAGCTCAAACATTCATCAATGGCATATCTCAAAATCACCATCAAATTCTAAAATTAAAGCAACGATCACAAAAACGTAGAAATTATCAAAAACCGAAACCAAAGCATACCTTAATTTTGCTCAAACAAGGCCGAATGCTTCAAAGCTTCTAACCCTATTCCTTTCTTTCTAAATTCGGTGGAACAAAGATGATGATAATGGCCATTTTCATGTTTTATTTTTATTAATACATATTAATTCATATTTTACCATTATAACCTTATTAATATCATTTATAATCACATTATCTAAAGCCCATTTTTGTCCATCCATTTTGCATGTGTAATAATAACAATATAAGGACTCACATTTTAATAAGCCATGCAAAATTAGCATTTTAAAAATCAGCACAAAGCTTTTACGTTTTATGCGATTAAGTCCTTTTTACTAATTAAGCACTCAATCGATAAAATTTTCACACAGAACTTTCACACATACTCAATTACATATTGTAAACACAGAAAATAATATTAAAATCTTTTCTCGACCTCGAATTTGTGGTCCTGAAACCACTATTCCTACTAGGGTCTAAACAGGGCTGTTACAGAGACAAAAATAAATAGTAGAATAGGTTGAACTAATTTAATCTTTTTTTTATAATTTTTATGATTTTTAATTATTTATTTAATTATTATCGGTCTAACAATTGAATTGATCAAACCAATTGAATCATGAACCAGTTGTCTGACTAGTTCAACCACTTGTCAAGTTATTAGAACATTATATGCGGCACTCTAAGATGGTACCACATCATCACCTGAATATTTATCTAAATTTTTTTAATTTTCAAGTGATAATATTACATAATCTCAGTGTCACATCATTAATTTTTTTATATTTTCAAATTCAGATACCAAAATGAATCTTATTATCAAGTTTAAGTATCAAAGTGGGTAAAAAACTATAAATACTAAAATAGACTTAATTAGCAAATGTAGGACCAAAAATTATATAATCTTTTTTTTTTACAACAAAAATTATATAATCCCTATTTGAAAATAAAAGGGTGGCATTTCATCGGGTGTTATGGATTAACAAGGCCTTTTAAAAGCAATATCAGCAGGTGAGCCCAAACATAGTAAGATCAAGTCTCAACCATGGGCCATTTGATAGAAACCATGCTGTACTGTTGGAGTTTTTAAGCTAGATTGGAATTAATAATAATAAAAGTGAATTTGATTTAATTATTTTCAAGTTGAATTTTTTGTTTTTGGTAACAAGAAATAAAAGCTTCAATTACAAGCTAACTGTAGTATCTATGTTGGATACCATAACTTGTCTGTCTGTTCGCAATTGATCATCAACCTATGGAAGAGCATCATGAAATATTCTTGAGCCTATAGGAGAACCTTTCATCAACCTAGCTAAAATATCAACAGTGGGTTCACCTCTCTTGGTACTTGTTTGAAGAGCACTCTCCATTCACAATTACAAAGTTTCTGAATGGGCACAATCAAATATCTATTAAAATGTCCTCTATGTTTTTCATGAATACCTTTAATAGCTTGCGCACTATCTGTCTCAATAATAACATTAGCCCATTTAGCTTCCCAGGCCAATTGGAGGCTATTATAGATGGCTCAAAGCTTAGCTTGTAGTACTGCATCTCCCAATACTTCTTATTCCCCACATCCAATTACCATGCTCATCTCCTGCCACCACTGCAAACTAAGCAGACCCTAACTTCAGGTTGTGAGCACTGTCAATATTTGTTTTAAAGAAACCGATGGATGGAGGGGCCCATTTTGGTTTCTTATTTAATTCCCATTACTCCCCCTTGAATTTATCTGTCGCTACTTAATGGGCCTTGCCCATAACCATGAAGAATGAATTACATTGGTTATGTTGTAATGGCCATCTTGAAACACGCACACATTCCTCTGTTTTCAATTTTTCCAACAAACAATCCTAAAGAATGATGACCAATCTGCATCCTAGAGAGTAACCTCAAGTTTATTTACCAAGTTAGTAGACAACCAATCCTCCAAAGAGTAACTGAAAAACCGATCTGAAATTCTCAATAGGATTAATTGATTCCACACTTCTTTTGCCTTAGGACAATCACGTAATACATGGAGGCTAGATTCTTGTAATAATATACCAATTATTGAGCTACCTGAATTCAAGTATTGTAATAATAGATTAATTATTGAGTTATTTGAATTCAATTATTGTAATAATAGATCAACTCAGGCACTTCACAAGCATAATCAACAGTGATAGATATTAACATTGAATTCTGAGGGATCTAATCAAAATTTTCAAAATTTTTGAAGATTTAATTAATTTTTTAGAAATTTTAGAAGGGTTAGTGAGAATGTTCAAAAAATAAAATTAGAAATTTTAATTAAAAAATTCAAAAATTTTAAGAAGCTTTATAAGAATTTACCAAATTATTTCGGGTCAAGGGCCTTAACTCTTATAATCTGTCTCTGATAATCAAGCCTTTTTAATTTTTTTTTTTTGGGGGTGTGCCTCGCATTTATCGAACTCTTTGCAAGCACTTAGAAAGACGATTGACGAGCAATTGAAGAAGGGCCAAAACAATCTCGACGTCATGACAAGGAGCGTCGGGACGATGCAATGGAACCCCAATATGAATGTGGCATTGATGTCAACAATGAGAGCACGGGTGTTGTAAGCACTAAATTTTGTCCGGTTCAATTTCGTGTTTAATTTCCAAAATTAAGAAAAAATTAAAAATTAATTAAAAATTAAAAATTACACTTTGACCCCTCAACTTTTCCAAAATTATATTTTTACCCCTAAACTTTTCCTAAATTATGTTTTAACCCCAAAACTTTTTAAAATTATATTTTGACCCTAATACTTTCTTGAAATTATGTTTTGACCCCATAGGTTTCTTTGCATTTGCAATCTGGTCCTACATCGGAAAATCTCCAAAATCCAAGTGGTTGGGCACCTACCTCCGTGATTTAGGCCACCACTAAGGGATTGCCTCCTTCCCCTAGCCACTGCTACTGCAAGAAAACACTATAAATGAGGGAAATCAAC
Organism: Gossypium rotundifolium; assembly: GCA_025506655.1. NCBI lineage: Eukaryota > Viridiplantae > Streptophyta > Magnoliopsida > Malvales > Malvaceae > Gossypium > Gossypium rotundifolium. Next base: position 13,451,011 of record CP106729.1, on the reverse strand, counting down.
CAAAAATCAAACCCCAACATCAAAGAAGAAAAACCCACAAAAAAGGAGAAAAAAAAAAAGAAGAGAGGAAAGAAGAAGAAGAAGAAGAAGAAGAGGAGGCGCGCTGCCCACCGAGGAGGAGGCTACTACAGCGATGGCAATGGCTAGGAGGAGAAGAAGAAGAAGAAGAAGAGGGAGAAGAAGAAGAAAGAAGGAAGAAGAAAGCAAAAGGAAAAGAAAAAAGAAAGGAGAAAGGAGAAAGAAAAAGAAAAAGGAAAAGAAAAAAATAAAATAAAATATTTTTTACGGTCAGACCAACCAGCGACTGACCCGTGACCCGACCCGTGACCCGCGATCCAGCAGCCCATTAACCAGTGCCGATCCTCGGGCCCAAAGGCGTGAGGCCAAAGAAAAAAAAGAAGAAGAAAAAGAAGAAAAAAAAAAAAAAAAAAGAAGGAAAAAAAAAAGGAAAAAAGAAAAAAAAAGAAAAAAAAGGAAAAAGAGCCCGGGTCGTGTATCCCATTCTTCAAGCTCGTAATTTTGAGCTTTTCGGTAATTTCTTTTTACCTACTTTTAATTTAATTCGTATATTTTAATGACATCTCGTTTTAATATTATTAATATTTTTAGTATTTTTATTATTTAATTGTATTTTATTTTACTTTTAATTTTAATAACTTTAATAAATAAGGCAACGAATCGGTTTTACACTAATCGTTGATTTCATCGCTATGTTGGGTGAATATCATCGGTTCGTGTTAAATACGATCATACTTTTAAAAAAATCAAAAGATTTAAAAATAAAATAAAATTTCAAATTTCAAAACTTCTTGTGTTTTCAGAAAATTGTCGTACTTTCCAAATTTTCGTGTTATAAAAAAAATTTTCATGTTTCAAAAATTCTCGTATTTTCAAAATTCTCGTATTAAAAAAAATTCGTGTTTTTAAAAAAATAATTTTCGCATTTAAAATTTTCGGGTTTTCAAAAATTTCATGTTTTAAAAAGAAAAATTTCTTGTTTTTAAAATTTCCGTGTTTTCAAAAATTTCGTGTTTCAAAAAAAAATTCTCGTGTTTTTAAAGTTCTCGTATTTTCAAAAAATTCATGTTTTTAAAACAAAAAAGTTCTTGTGTTTTCAAAAATTTAGTGTTTTCAAAAAAAATTTCATGTTTAAAAAAAATTCTCGTGTTTTTAAAGTTTTCGTATTTTCAAAATTTCGTGTTTTCAAAATTTTCGGGTTTTAAAAAAAAATTTTGTGTTTCCAAAAATTCTCGGGTTTTAAAAAAAATTTCTCGAGTCTTAAAATTCTCTTGTTTTTTTTAAAAAAATTTTCTCGTGTCTCAATCGGATCACGATTAAATATTAAATTAAACTTGTATTTTTGAAAATTAAGACAACGCGCGTTTAACGAGATACCAATTTTGGGCGTCGCGAGGGTGCTAATACCTTCCTCGCACGTAACCGACTCCCGAACCCTATTTTTTCTCTGGAATTTTGACGCAGACTTAAACCCGGCCCTTTTTTAAGAAAACTCAAAAAAATAATTTTTCTTTAAAAAGAGGATTTATTAGGTGTCCGATCACACCTAGAAAAAAGATCGGTGGCGACTCCCTTTATTTAAATAAAATTGAAACTCTGTTTTCAAATTTTTAATAATTTTCTCAATTAGCGCCCAAGCAAATTTTAGGTCGCTATACTGTTTGGCGACTCCACGGGGACATTTTTTGAGAGTCAGTGCAGAATTAAGCGTGTTGTCAAAATTTTCAAAACTCTTGTTTAAATTAATACTTAGTCGTGATCCTTAAATTTTGTTTTTTAAAAAGTCATGCATTTGCATCATGTTGTAAATATTTTTCTAACTTGTTTTATCTTTTTGTTTTTCAGCTCTAAGTTTTTACGGTTTTAGTTTTTAGTTTTAAAATAAAAACGAAAAGGTTTGTGAGTTTCTCCCCACACACTGTGCACTTGCATTTTTGCATAACATGAGCTCTCTACCCGGGCTCCATCCGTTTAAGTGGAAGTAAACATTATGCCTTCTTGAGTTAACTCGTCCCTCCACACAGGCTAGTGAATACTTCCGGGTTACATATGACTTATGCTTTCATGAGTTAACTCGTCCCTCCGCATAGGCATAAGTAAATGTAATCCCTCGAATTGAGCTCGCGAGCCTATGATGGGCGATAACCGAGGCTCCGTACTAGCCTTAGTAAGCGACAGTACGGACAATTTGAGTACCTTTTTAGAACCGAAATCGCATATAGTGAACCATATGAGCCACCTGGCTAGAGCCATGCCGAACCTTCGTCCGTTAATAGTCACCTAAATAAGTACATGGGAGAAACGCCTCTTACCTTTTATTTCTTTTACATTTACACTTTTTATGCAAGGGAATCGCGTCTGTTTAATAAAATTACATCGGGTAGATTATCTGATGAGCATGTGGGGTAAGTTTATTTTTGTAAATATGATGGGGTAAAAAAAAAGTAAAAAAAAAAAGTAGGTTAGTTTCACCAAAATGCAAAATTAAATATCTTAATTTGTTAGATTTTCCATAGTTTTTCTCTGCTTATATTTGTTGTAATTACTAACCAATGTTATCATCTTTATTTTTATTTTTCATCATGCATCATAGGCATCTTGTTAGGAAGGTGTTGATTAGAGATTGGTTGCCAAAAAACGGGTTTACGATGGAGGAGTCAATTACACAAGTAACCGAGAAAAAGCGCGTGGTTCGAGGCCGGTCTTTGAAAACCCGAAAGCAAAAGAGAGAGGTTTAAAGAAGGATGTATCTCCAATCTTCCGAGCATGTGACCATGAATATTCGTCGGAATAACCTCGAAGACTTGACTAGGATCCGAAGCAGTGGGACTCGGACACTAGGGCATCTTCAACTGAAAAGTACGGATATAGCTCACTTAATCATTGTCAGCGTGAGACGAGCAGTTGATTTAAGCCATGGTTCAATTCGGGACCCGACTTATCAATGTTTTACTTTCAACCGGAAGATATGACTCAGACCATAGAAGAGTATGCCGCCTTGCTTCGCGTTAACAATGCACAATTCACAAGATATATGTGAAAGAGCCCAAACCAATGACCTTCAAGAAAAGCTAATGAAGTTGGCGAGGAATGGGCGATACATGGGCTAAAAAAGATAAAGAAAAAGAACGAAGTCGGTTGTATTCCATGGTTTTCTCTGCGAGACTTAGTTCAAAACCATCCGGATATTATGAAGAGAGTGGATCTGTTTGCTTTAGCCATCTACGGATTAATTGTCTTCCCAAAAGTTCTTGGGCATATAGAAGTTGCGGTAGTGGATTTCTTTGAAAAGTTGAGGCAAGGAATCAACCCCGTCCCAACTATCTTAGCTGAGACTTTTAGATCTCTAAATTGTTGTAGGAGAAAAGGGGAAGGACGTTTTATCGGATGTGCACAGGTACTTAATGTTTGGATTCTGAGCCATTTTTGGAAAGTGGAGCGCACACCTTTCTACATGTTTTCGAAAATATTCGCTCCATTGGAAGCTTACCTTGAGAAAGATTGGCCGAAGGATGTCACCGAACAGCACTGGGTTTCAGTTTTTCAGAACCTCCGTCGAAGATATAACTTGGAGAGCACCATGGATCCGTCCTTGATTACGCTATACAAATCGGAAGCCAAGATTGGGTACCTTTACTCGGATTATGGGGAGGAGTTGGATATGCCTTTAATGGTTCAAAGCGGTTTGCTTCACGACGGTTCATACCAACTACGGAGGATTAGCACATCGAGTTTGCTTTTACAGGTGAAGGTTACATGAAAAAGTCGAGAAGCGCAAAGTCTTGGAAGGAAATCTACCTAATGGAGTTAGCGTATCTTGATACTATCACTCAAGATTATGAAATATGGAGACAAAGGCGAGTAAATAGTCAACAAACCTCACCAACGGATTATATTTTCCAGAATCCTTTCTTAGAAGAAATGCCGTCCGAACTGGAAATAGCAAGACATGAATTTGAATGTGAAAAGGCCAGTCTATTACGGGATATTAGTTCTCTTCAAGAGGAAAATTACCAGCTGAAAATAGATGTTCAAATTGAAAAATCCAGAAACGTGAAAGTCAAGAAAGAAGCAGAGATCATGAGAAATGACTTAAAGGATCTTCATTTGGAAAATAAGAAATTGAGAGGTACCATAAAGAATAGTGGGCTGGGCAAATCATCGACAGAATGGAAGGAAAAACTAAGCAACATCAAAGGTGGGATGGAATTTTGGAGAGGGAAAGCAAAGAAGGAAGAGGAAAAAGCTGCGCGTGCTATGATAGAGTTAAGGAAGAAGAATGTCAAATCTGAAACCGTGTCTGCAGAATTAATGACTAGTCGATCGAAGTCAAGAGCTAAGAAGGAAAATACAAGATTTAGAAAATACACAGCAAGCTTATCAGCAACACTTGGATACTCTCCTAAAAGCCCTAGAAGAAAAGAATGGCCAGCATGACAAAGACATCCGTGCCTACGAAAGAGCTCTCCAAGAAAAAGATATGTATCTTGGTGGTTTGGTTAATGAAATTCGCAAGGCGGCTATGCAAATTGTGCAATTATCAGATGAAGCAGAAGATCTCAGTTACCAATTCCCTCCAAGACAAGGATCAAGCATGTCAGAATTCCTAGAACAAGTAAAGAAACAAGGCGATATGGTTAGGAAATTTGTGTAACTGTTAAATCAGAGATGGCAAAACATTTTGTAATGGACTCTTTTGATTAATGAAATGCCTAAGTATGGGGCTATCTTGAAATCAACACCAAATTCTTGCATATTTATTCATGACTAACATGCATTTTTCATTTATTCATCAATCTATTCATTGCATGTGCATATCACTCTAATCATCCACTGAGGCTAAAACTATACAATCCACGATTGCGAAAAGATCAAGAAATGAGGATTGTAAGAGCCTCGAGCCAGAATTGAGATGGGAGCCCATAAGCGTATCCTCCTTTGTCAAAACATTTACATCTGCGGGAATGATGTACCCAGGGCGAGATAATTCACGAAGCACGCTGTTATTGATTGAAAGGGGTCTTCAGAACGTCAGTATAAATGTTATTGACAAAGGAGATGATGCAATTGAAGATGTTTCAATGATACGCCCTTGTCCTCCTGGATTCATTTTGATCAATTGGACTGCTGTGGATCTTCTTGTAGTCTCTAAGTCCTCTCTAGAGTAATGCTCAATGTTAACTCTCTTTTTGTGTGCCCCTAAGTAATAGTGGGATTCTTTTGTAAGAGCTTATGTTTGCTCTTTATCATTTAAATGAATATTAATGGAGATGCATTTTGTCATAGTCTTTTCATTCTTATTAACTTCATAATTATTCCTTCTCCTCACAGCCTGTCCTTACATGTACCTCATATCATACCATAACATTATGTTTGTTTGGTTCCAATACTTTGATGCTCTTCTATAGTTTTCTTTTCCATTCACCTTTCAGGTGCTCAGATACCAACGACATGAACAATCCCGTTACAAGTCCTGAAATTGATTTTGAGAAAGCTATTTGTTTAGGAGAAGTCGAAGATGAGGAAAATGCTGAAGATTATGTCTCGTCTCCTGACTTACAAAGAATGATAGAACAAGAAGATAAACAGATCCTACCCCATCAAGAATCTGTTGAGACAGTGAACTTGGGAAATGAAGAAAAGAGGCAAGAAGTGAAGATTGAGACCTCCATTTCAGATAACACCAAAGATGATTTGATCGCCTTGCTTCGTGAGTATAAAGATGTATTTGTATGGTCGTATCAAGACATGCCGGGTTGAACGAAGATGTAGTGGTCCATAGACTCCACTGAAACCGAATGCAAACACATTCAATGAAGCTAAGGCGAATGAGACACGAAATCTTTGTTAAAGATAAAGAAGAAGTCCGAAACAATTTGATCTTGGCTTCCTACAAGTCTCTAAATACCGGAATGGGTAGCTAACATAGTCTCGATCAAGAAGAAAGGCGGCAAGGTGCACGAATGTGCGTGGATTATCGCGATCTGAATCGAGCAAGTCCTAAAGATAATTTTCCTTGCCACACATCGATCGTTGGTAGATAACACAACAAAACATTCATTGTTTTCTTTCATGGATGGATTTTCGGGTTATAATCGGATAAAGATGGCTCAGGGATATGGAGAAAACTACCTTCGTAACAATGTGGGGAACATTTTGCTACAAGGTGATGCCGTTCGGATTAAAGAATCTAGGGCAACATATCGGAGGCAATGGTGATGCTATTCCATGACATGATGCACAAAGAGATAGAAGTTTATGTTGATGATATGATTGCCAAATCTCGGGAAAGAGAGCATATTGGGAACCTCAAGAAATTGTTGAAAGACTAAGAAAGTTCCATTGAAGCTTAATCCGACCAAGTGTACGTTCGGGCTACCTCGGAAAATTACTCGACTTTATCGTTAGTGAGAGAGGTATTAAGGTTGATCGAGATAAGATAAAAGCCATACAAAATTACCACCTCAGCGTACACAAAAAGAAGTCGAGGATTTTAGGGAGGTTGAACTACATCGCTCGATTCATTGCTCAACTTACCAACCAGTGTGACCCAATTTTTGACTCCTTGAAAACATAATGCAGGAGAGTGGGACGATGAGTGCCAAGTGGCTTTTGACAAGATAAAGCAGATTTGTCTAACCTACGGTGCTAGTACCGCCAACTCCCGAAGGCAGATTAATATTGTATCTAAGCGTGTTCAAAATTTAATGGGTTGCGTCTTTGGGGCAACATGATGAGTCGGGGAAAAGAAAGGGCAATCTACTACCTCGGCAAGAAGTTCACGAATATGAAGCAAAGGACCCGTCAATTGAAAAATTACATTTGTGCTTTGGTGCAGGTAGTTCGAAAACTCGAGACAATATATGTTGTATCATCGACGTGGTTAATTTCAAAATGGACCCAATAAAATACATGATAGAATCACCGCACTTTCGGGAAGAATGGCACGATGGCGATCCTACTATCGAGTACGACATTGTATATGTGAGTCAAAAGTCGATAAAGGGAGCACAATAGTGACTTCTTAGCAACTCGAGCCATGGAGGAATATGAGCCTTTGAGATTTGATTTCCCAGACGAGGATTTGATATGCCTGCAGAAAAAGTGTGATTCGTCAAAGAGAAATCATGGAAGATGAGCTTTGATGGTGCATCGAATGCATTGGGGCATGGGATTGGAGCGATCTTAGTGTCACCGAAGGAACCATTATCCACTCAACGCCAGATTAAATTTCTTACGTACCAATAATGTAGCGAATATGAGGCTTGCATCATGGGCCTTCGTCGACTATTGAGCGAAACATCAAAATCTTAGAAGTATCTGGGGACTCGGCATTGGTGATTTACCAAATTCGTGGAGATTGGGAAGTGAGAGATTCTAAATTGGTCAAATATCGCGATCTCGTATGCGCAAGTGGTCAAAGAATTCAAAAAGTGACTTTTAACTACTTCCCAGAAGAAAACCAATTGGTGATGCCTTGGCCACCACAGCTTCAATGTTCAAAGCAAGCAGAGAAAGCGGAAATAATGCCTCTCAAATGAGCATATATGAGGTCCACGCACATTGTTTTAGCATTGAAAAAGAGCGAGATGGGCGATCGTGGTTCCATGATATCTTAGAATATGTCAAGAATCAAAGGTATCCCGAGCAAGCAAATGAGAACGACAAAAGAATAATCGGAAGAATGGAGGTGGAATTTGTCCTTGATGGGATATCCTATACAAAGAGGAAAAGATCAAGTGCTCTGAGATCGTGGATTCTGAAGCGGAAAAATACTTGAAGATGTCCATGAAGGAATTTGTGGGGCGCATGCCAATGGTTTCACTATGGCGAGCGATTATGAGACTCGGTTATTCTTGGTGACGATGGAAAGCGATCGCATTAATTCGCACGAAGGTGCCACAAATGTCAAATTCTGGCGATAAAATTCATGCACCCTTCGCCCTTCATGTCATGACTTCTCCGTGGCCTTTTTTATGTGGGGCATTGATGTTATAGGGCCAATTTCTCCAAAAGCTTCTAATGGCCACCGGTTCATTTTGTGGTTATAGATTACTTCACAAAATGGGTAGAAGCCGCTTCATTTGCTAATGTGACGAAGACTGCAGTTTGCAGGTTCTTAAAAAAGGAAATCATATGTCGATACGGTTTGCCTGAGAAAATTATTTTAGATAACGCTTTAAATCTGAACAACAAGATGATGAAAGAAGTGTACGAGCAGTTTCAAATAAAGCATCATAATTCCTCACCCTATCGCCCAAAGATGAGCGGAGCAATGACGGCTAACAAAAATATTAAGAGGATTATTGGGAAAATGACCGAGACATATAAGGATTGGCACGAGAAGCTACCATTCACTTTGTATGCATATCGCACATCTGTGCGGACATCTACGGGAGCAACTCCTTTCTCTCTGGTCTATGGAATGGAAGCTGTGCTGCCCATTGAAGTTGAGATCCCCTCTCTACGAGTCTTAATGGAGTCGAAACTAGAAGAATCAGAATGTGTTCAAGCTCGATATGACCAACTAAATCTTATCGAAGAAAAACGCTTGAAGGCAATCTGTCATGGACAGATGTACCAGAAGAGAATGATCACGGCTCATGATAAGAAGGTGCGGCCAAGAGAATTCCGCGAGGGGGAACTCGTACTGAGAAAGATTCTCCCAATACAAAAAGACTTTCGAGGAAAATAGGCACCAAATTGGGAAGGGTCGACGTCGTAAAGAAGGCTTTCTCGGTGGAGCTTTGATTCTCACCGAGATGGATGGGAAGGAGTTACCTAATCCGGTGAACTCGGATCTTAGTGAAAAAGTACTATGCCTAAAAAAGAAGAGATCAAGATGAAAACCCGAAAAGGGCGTCTTGATAAAAAAAAAAAAAGAAAGAAAAAGATCAAGATGAAAACCCGAAAAGGGCGTCTTGATAAAAAAGGAAGAAAAAATCAAGATGAAAACCCGAAAAGGCGTCTTGATAAAAAAAGAGAAGAAAAAGATCAAGATGAAAACTTCGAAAGAGCGTCTTGATAAACAAAAAGATTAGGATGAAAACACGAAAGGCGTCCTAATGAAGGAGGTTCGGACAAAAGGAGCAAGGCGATTTGAGCGGGAGTCATGTGGCGAGATTACAATATTTGAAGCGATCCGGAAGCTCAAAATCTTCTACACAAGAAGCCGTGCTCGAAGAGATCCGGGATGAAGAAATGTGGAAGTTCATGCGTTGAATATCTAGAGCATTTGTGACAATTGAATCGCTTTCCTTTCTTTATAATGTTTTCTTTATTGAGCTTTTCCTTGTCAATTTTCTTTGCTTATTACTTTTAAAATAAACATGAATGTGAGGTATTTCTTTCGTACCTACTTTCCTATTTTCATGCATCTCATGTGGTTTGTCTAAATGATAAATAGTGAAATGACATACTCTAAACAAAAGGAATGTTGAGTATTACCGGATGAGAATTTGGTAAGTACAAGAGCCTCAAAGCAAGGACAAAGTTCAACAAGGGGTAAAGGGTGATACACGAGAAGCAGATTCTTGGAGGATGGGTACAAAACACGAAAGGAAGTCAAGAATCGAAGCAATGAATACGATCATCATGAGAGTCGAATGAAAAGAGATATATGGCAAACAAGCCCAAGGTGTATGGCATAATCATGTAGGCATAAAAGCATTTAAGACCAAACATGTGCATATCATGATAACATCATGCATGACATATCTGGTATTCGATAAAGCAAAAGGTTTTGATGATAGGCATGCATCGAACCAAGGACAAGGAAGACATTCGAGTTCCACGGATGATATATTTTGAAATTCGATACTTTTAAAATTATTTCATTTACATTTTTCAAAAAATCAACTCATATTGCGAGAGGTGAGTTGAGCCTCAGGTCACACACTGAGGTATTTTTTCAATTTTTGTTTTTCAAAAAAATCAACTCATATTGCGAGAGGTGAGTTGAGCCTCAGGTCACACGCTGAGGTATTTTTCAATTTTCGTTTTTCAAAATCAACTCATATTGCGAGAGGTGAGTTAAGCCTCAGGTCACACGCTGAGGTATTTTTCAATTTCTGTTTTTCAAAAAATCAACTCATATTGCGAGAGGTGAGTTGAGCCTCGGGGCACACGCTGAGGTATTTTCAATTTTCGTTTGTCAAAATCAACTCATATTGCGAGAGGTGAGTTGAGCCTCAGGTCACACGCTGAGGTATTTTTCAATTTTCGTTTTTCAAAATCAACTCATATTGCAAGAGGTGAGTTGAGCCTCGAATCACTACTTGAGGTATTTTTAATTCTTTTTTTTAAAGATCAACTCATAATCCGAGAGGTGAGTTGAGCCTTAGGTCACACGTTGAGGTATTTTCAATTTTCGTTTTCAAAATCAACTCATATTGCGAGAGGTGAGTTGAGCCTCGAGTCACACTGAGGTATTTTTCAATTTTCGTTTTCAAAATCAACTCATATTGCGAGAGGTGAGTTGAGCCTCAGTCACACGCCGAGGTATTTTCAATTCTGTTTTTCAAAGATCAACTCATAATCAGAGAGGTGAGTTGAGCCTCGAGTCACTGTTGAGGTATTTTCAATTCTGTTTTCAAAAATCAACTCATATTGCGAGAGGTGAGTTGAGCCTCAGGTCACACGCTGAGGTATTTTCAATTTTGTTTTTCAAAGATCAACTCATAATCCAAGAGGTGAATTGAGCTTCGTGTCACATGTCGAGCTATTTTCGATTTATGTTTTTCAATAAAGAATAAATATTGGACATCGAACAAAATTTAGCGCTTTTAAGTCTTTGCTTTATCCCTGTTTCACAGCGATGAGCAAAGAGGGGCAGCTGTAAGCACTAAATTTTGTCCGGTTCGATTTAGTGTTTAATTTCCAAAATTAAGAAAAAATTAAAAATTAATTAAAAATTAAAAATTACATTTGACCCTCAACTTTTCCAAAATTATATTTTACCCCTAAACTTTTCCTAAATTATGTTTTAACCTCAAAACTTTTTAAAATTACATTTTGACCTGATACTTTCTTGAAATTATGTTTTGACCCTATAGGTTTCTTTGCGTTTGCAATTTGGTCCTACATGGAAAATCTCCAAAATCCAGTGATTTGGGCACCTACCCTCCGTGATTTAGGCCACCAACCTAAGGGATTGCCTCCCTTCCCCTAGCCACCGCACACTGCAAGAAAACACTATAAATGAAAATCAACCAAAAATCAAACCCCAACATCAAAGAAGAAAAACCCACAAAAAGGAGAAAAAAAGAAAGAAGAGAGGAAAGAAGAAGGAAGAAGAAGAAGAAGAGAGAGGCGTCGCACCACCAGTGGAGGAGACGAGCGACCACGATGACAACAAAGCAAGGCTAGGAGGAGAAGAAGAAGAAGAAAAGAAGAGGGAGAAGAAGAAGAAAGAAGGAAGAAGAAAGAAAAAAAAAAAAGAAAAAAAAAGGAGAAAGGAGAAAAGAAAAAGAAAAAGGAAAAAGAAAAAATAAAATAAAATATTTTTACAATCAGACCAACCAAGAGCCGACCCGTGACCCGGATCAAAGACCAGTAACCAAAGAAGAAGCCTCGGGCCCAAAGGCAAAGAGCCAAAGAAAAAAGAAGAAAAAAGAAAAAAAAGCAAGAAAAAGAAGAAAAAAAGCAAGAAAAAGAAAAAAAAAAAAAAAAAAAGAAAAAGAGCCGGGTCGTGTATCCCATTCTTCAAGCTCGTAATTTTGAGCTTTTCGGTAATTTCTTTTACCTACTTTTAATTTAATTAGTGTATTTTAATGACATCTCGTTTTAATATTATTAATATTTTTAGTATTTTTATTATTTAATTATATTTTATTTTACTTTTAATTTTAATAATTTTAATAAATAAGGCAACAAATCGGTTTTACACTAATCGTTGATTTCATAGCTATGTTGGGTGAATATCATCTGCTAGTATTAAATACGATCATACTTTTAAAAAAATCAAAAGATCTAAAAAATAAAATAAATTTCAATTTCAAAACTTCTTGTGTTTTGAGAAAACTGTCGATTTTCCAAATTTTCGTGTTATAAAAAAAAATTTTCGTGTTTCAAAAATTCTCGTATTTTCAAAATTCTCGTATTAAAAAAATTCGTGTTTTAAAAAAATAATTTTCATGATTTAAAATTTTCAGGTTTTCAAAATTTCATGTTTAAAAGAAAAATTTCTTGTTTTAAAATTTCCGTGTTTTCAAAATTTCGTGTTTCAAAAAAAATTCTCGTGTTTTAAAAGTTCTCGTATTTTCAAAAATTCATGTTTTAAAACAAAAAATTTCTTGTGTTTTAAAATTTTCGTGTTTTCAAAATTTAGTGTTTTCAAAAAATTTCATGTTTAAAAAAATTCTCGTGTTTTTAAAGTTTTCATTATTTTCAAAATTTCGTGTTTTAAAATTTTCGGTTTTAAAAAAATTTTCGTGTTTCCAAAATTCTCGGGTTTTAAAAAATTTCTCGAGTCTTAAAATTCTCTTGTTTTTTTTTAAAAAATTTTCTCGTGTCTCAATCGGATCACGATTAAATATTAAATTAAACTTGTATTTTTGAAAATTAAGACAACGCGTTTAACGAGATATCAACTTTGGACGTCGCGAGGTGCTAATACCTTCCTCATGCGTGAATCGACTCTGAACCCTATTTTTCTCTGGAATTTTGACGAGACTTAAACCGGCCCTTTTTTAAGAAAACTCAAAAAAATGATTTTTCTTTAAAAAGAGGATTTATTAGGTGTCCGATCACACCTAGAAAAAAGATCGGTGGCGACTCCCTTTATTTAAATAAAATTGAAACGCTGTTTTCAAGTTTTTAATAATTTTCTCAATTAGCGCCCAAGCAAATTTTAGGTCGTTACAGGTGTCATGACATCATGACATTTTCCCAACTTATGCAACCATGTTTTGATAGCTCAGTAGGACTCCTTCTCCCAGTCGAACTCTGATTACTTCAGGGATATTATAGTATGAATAAAACTCTAATCTTAGTCTATTTAAAGGGGCCATTGTATCCCTGTTTTGAGAGGCCAATCAAAAGGCAAGTAAAAAAGTAGTACTACAAGGCTTTTCTTTTTGGGGTAACAAGATGTAGTCGCTTTGAGAGAACTTTATAAGAATTTGGGTTTTGTTTTCAGGTTTGCTCTATGAGAGTTAGGGCTTTGTTTTCGGGATTGAGTTTGTACGTTTAGTACATTTAGGTTTATTTTCTCCATATTGTACTTTCGTTTGTTTACTCATTTAGTGCAAAGTCGAAATCTCCTTTGCCTATAGTTTTTATCCTCTTCGGAGAAGTTTTCCATATAAAATTTGCGTTTAATCTTCTCTACCTTTTCTATTTCGTTGTTTATACGAATCGATCACCAACAGTTTTAATATTTTAATATTAAATTATTATTTTACCCAAAAAATATGTATAGGAAATGAGTTTGATCTGGAGTTTGAATATATAAATCGTGTTAATGACCTGATTAAATTCAAATAGTTTGATTTTATTTTGAGTTGAATTTGAACTTACACAATAATATTTTATTTTGTATGATGTAATATGTTATAGTTAAAATAGGAAAACAAATTAAGAATGCCATATAAAATTATTTTTCAAAAGAAATATATGTGTGTATATATATAAAATTATTTATTATTTATTATTTACTTGGAAAAGTAATTTTTTACAAATATTTATGAAAATTATTTCAAAACTTTACTGAATAATATGCAAAAGTCGTAAATAAAAACTCCACAAATTGAGTTAAAAATGTGGTATGTATCTTTATATATATATATATATATATTTAATATTTTAATTTATTTTACTATATTATATAGGACACATGTTAGGGACTATTAGGGTATGCTCTATCCTCAAAATAAATAAGGAAAATTATAATTTAGTTTCTTAAAAAATGATAAATTCATAAGTTAAGACATAGTAAAATTACATTTTGGCATCCCAAAAATGAAAAATTCTATTTAGTCCCCTTAAAAATGACTATACAGGCCCATTTTTGCCCGGCCCACAAAACAAAAACAAAAAAAACAACAAATTATAGCCCAACCAAAATGGCCCAATACCCTAAAACATTTTCGAAACCCTAGGGCTCCCCTTTTCTGGCCATGGCCGCTCCTCACGTGTGTCAACGCTTTTCATTGCAATGGCCTTGTAGCCACCGCAAACATGCAAAAGGACGACAAGCAAGAAACAAGCAAAAGCGACTTTTTACCAAATTATTACAAAAAAAAAGAACAGAAATTCGAAAATGGGGTGCACTTTACAAAAATAAAGAAAATGGTACAAGGAGGTGGTCGGCGCCTCAGTTAGGCGGCACCACCTCGACCTATAAAATTTGCCTTGAAATAAAAAAATTACGAAAAAGGTAAAAAAAAAAAAAAATGGCGAGTTTGTGAGGTGGTGAAGCCTCACCACAGTGACAGGTGGTGCCTCGCCTGAGCATCACCAATGGGAAATTTGCCCATTCGATCCTCTATATTTAGCACTTCAATTTAATCCTTCTATCATTTATTTTTATAATTTGTCCCAAAACTTCCGTTTTAATACAATTTGCCCATTTTAAGTATTTTGCAATTTTATTATTATTACCATCATCTAATATTTTTTATTACTATTAATTATTTACTATCATTATATTTTTATTATTACTATAGCATACTATTATTAGCATTACTACTCTTATTTTATTATTGATACCATTATTCATTTTATTTCTTTTATTTTTATTATTATTTAATTATTGTTACTTCTATTATTTTGTTTTCATTATTATTATTATTACCATTATCGATATTATTATTATTATTATTATTATTATTATTATTATTATTACTACTATACTATATCACTATTTTTATATACCTATATATGTTTTTATTATTACTATTTATTAGTATTATTATCATTATTGTCACTATTTATTAGTATTTTTATTATCCGATAATGATAATAAAATAATGATAATAATATTAATAAATAGTAATAATAAAATATATATAGGTATATAAAAATAGTGATATAATAATAGTAATAGTAATAATAATATCGATAATGGTAATAATAATAATAATAACAAAATAATAGAAGTGACAATAATTAAATAATAATAAAAAATAAAAAAATAAAATGAATAATGGTATCAATAATAAAATAAAAGTAGTAATCCTAATAATAGTATGCTATAGTAATAATAAAATATAATGATAGTAAATAATTAATAGTAATAAAAATATTAGATGATGGTAATAATAATAAAATTGCAAAATACTTAAAATGGGCTAAATTGTATTAAAACTAAAGTTTTGGGACAAATTATAAAAATAAATGATAGAAGGATTAAATCAAGTGAGCTAAATAGAGAGGATCAATGGGCAATTTCCTGGCAGGATGCTCGTGCTGAGGCACCACCTGCGCCACTGTGGCACGGCTTCACCAGCCTCACAACTCCATTTCTTTTTTTTTTTTTACCTTTTATAGATTTTTTTTTCAAGGTAAATATTAGGTCGAGGTGGTGCCGCCCGACGGAGGCGCCACCACCTCCCTGCACCATTTTCGCTATTTTGTAAAGTGTACCCCATTTTCGAATTTCTTTTTTTTTTTGTAATAATTTGGTAAAAAAGCCAGCAAAAGCCAAAAAGTAATACTATTATTTTGTAATATTATTCGGCTACAAAAGCCATCAAAAACGAGTGTATGGGGGGATTGGAAATAAAAATAAATAAAGATTTTGAATACAAAAAAACTATTAGAAATCGAAAGCAAAAGCAATAGAAGGTTGTTTTTTAACACTTCCGTTTTCATTTTTATAATAAGCTATTACTTTTATTTCCTTTTTTATATCTGTTTATTGTTTCTTTTTTGAAATTTTTTACAAATAATAATAGTAAAAGAGAAGACAAAACTTACCTGAACCCCGGGGCGCGTCGTCAAGTCTCCTCTCCGTCATCGAAGCCGAAATCGAGAGCAAAAAGGGGGGTTTCTTCTCTTGGTTTTCCAAACAAAAGGGCTAGCCTTCGAAATGGGGCTTCGAATGGGGATAAAATCCCATCTCCACGCGTCGTTGGCCACCGGACATGGTGGTGGTGCGACGATCGGTCGGAGAAACCCTTTTAATCGGGGAAGACGAAAGGGAGGGGAGAAGCTTTAATATTTTGGTGTTCAGATTGAAATGAAACAGAATAAAAGGGTTTTAAACTTTGAAGAAAACGGCGTCGTCTAGTTCAAAGGGTGACCTGTTCATTCTAAAAAGATATTTGCGCAAATGGTCCCTCTCTTTCGCAGCTCCGTTCGACTAAGCCCTATTTTCTATCTTTTTATTCTTTCAAATTTGGCCCTCAATTTTCATTTTGTTTTCGATTTGGTCCCCTTGAAGCACAGCGCATAGAGGCCGGGGAAATTTTCCCATTCGGTCCTCTTTGTTTTCCTGCGTGTCCAGACAAGCCCTAATTCGTTTTATTTTTTTATACAGTTCCTTAATTTCATTTTTATTCTGATTTAGCCCCTAATCTGTTGATTTTAACCTCTTTTAATTTATTATTTTATTTATTTATTTCAATAGTTTATATATTATCTATTTTAAACTATTTATTTCATTCTAAATTTTAGATATTATTTATTAAACTATTTCATAGTATATATATTATTCTCTTTTATTTTATCTGTTTATTTTAAACTATTTTATCTACTATCTTAGATTTTATTGTTATATATTGTTTTGTTTTAAATTTATCATTTATCTTAATTTTTATATATAATATCCATTTTAGACTTTTCTTATATATTATTTGCTTTTTATATATACATTACTCGCTGTAAACTATTTTAATATATTATTTACTTTAAATTTATCTTTTATATATATATATATATATATTGTTTATTCTAAATTTTGTTATACACATTTTGTATTTTAAAACTTATTATATATATATATATTACTTGGTTTAAATTACCTTATATACTATTTATTTTAAATATTAGTTATTTACTTTAAACCACTCTTATATTTTATATATTATGTATCTTAAGTTTCCTTTTAGACATTATTTATTTCAAACCTTTGACATTATTTTAATTTTTATGTATTATTTCTCTTTAAATTGTTTAATTCAATGTTTTTTATTATTAATGTTATTACTTAGATGGTGATATTGTTTGGTTATTGCTTTTGCATGTGCCATAATTCATTTATTTTATTGTCATATTACTATAGTTCGTTATAATTTTGTGTTCATATATTATTGTTCTATGTTCGTTATTATTTTTATATTATGTCATCACATTGTGAATTAAACTCAAATATATTTATTCAACTTAGATCATCGTTTTTAATCCAAACAAACAACGCATGCCATTCAAATACTCTACTCGCTATCATTTTAAAATAAAATCTTCAAAAACGAAGGCAATATTTCACGTTTGGAAATTCAAAAAATTGTGCCCAATCATGCTGGGTTTCGGTTTTTTTGATTTGGTCAAATAGTGGAATACCCTTTTAAAAATTTTCAATGCATGAGTTTTGGAAATCACGAAATGATTTTGGTAGCGATGATTTAAATTGTCGTATCCCATCGTGCTGGATGTGGCATTTTATTCCTTCGGAACAAGAGAATCTCAATATCTAATTCGAATTATTTAAAATTTTTTAAAACAGAATTATATTCTAAAATATTTTCAAATTTTTGGCATTAGGACATTAATTAATCAATTAGGTACCAATTTTGGGCGTTGCGAAGGTGCTAACCCTTCCTCGTGTGTAACCGACTCCCGAATCTGTTTTTTCTTGGAATTCGAAGACCAAAATTAATTTCTTTTAAAATAAAATAAAATGTTTTATAGGTGATTCGATCACACCTAAATAAAAAGGATTGGTGGCGACTCCCGTTTTTATCTTTATTTTCAAAACCAAAGTCAACCCCATTTTCAAAAAAATAGTTACGACAATAACAAAATAATAAATAAATACATGATAAAATTATATTTTGACCTCTAAAAATTTACAATTCAATTCCTCTTCCCTAAAAAAAAATTTGAATTCGCTTCTGCACTTGTCGAGTCTAAAGCTCCATAACTTATGTAATGATGTGGAAGCTTGAAATTAAATTTTAAGAGCCCGTTCAGTCATCTCGAAATTTATGACTCTTTCTTGCAACCTAAGTAGTTTCTTGTAAGAGTGGCTTTTAGGCCAAAGTTATTAGATTCAAATTTGAAAGTTTTCAACAATGATTGGACGACAAATCAATGGAAAAATAAAGAACTAAAAAAAAAAAAAAGAAACAAAAGATGATAAAAGGTGAATACTGTTGACGACAAATAATTGAATAGATAGCCTACCCTCTTTTGGTAAACTTGCACCAACAAAAAACTATATTGACTTTTAATTAACTCTCTTAATTGCCTTGAATTAAGTAAGATAGAGTTACGATGAACCTTCTCTACAATCTTAAAGAATTGAAGCAAAAGTTCTATCAATAAAAAATTAATCTTGTAAGAAAATCTCCTTTGAAACAATTTTATTATTAAAAATAATCAATATGCAATATATAATGTGATATATATATAGAGAGAGAGAGGGCCTAAGATAAAGTACTTGGAAAACAATGAAACAACTCTTCTTTTGTCTCCATACAATTAACTTAGTCATAATCTTACTATTTAAGCTAGATTAAAATAACAATTCCTAATAAATAATTCCTTAAAACAAAACACTAAATAAATACATTTTTGGGATTATATATAATCAAATTTAAGCATTTGAATTGAATTTAACATGATTAAGAAATTAAACAAAGTTCAAAACTCGTATTTTACGTTTTAATCACATCTAAAAATGTTGTTCATATAATCTTCACTGAAACGACCATATCTTGAGCTCTCAAATTTAAAATGAGGTGATTAAAAGTGTGTTTTGAAGATAAAAGACAATACTTTCATTAGTAAAAATCATCTCAATCCAGAAATGTCTTGATCTCACTTAAAAATATATTTTGGCCTTTAAAATTTTTAATATTTTAAATTAGTAATGATAAAATTACATTTTAACTTCTCAAAAATGATGAAATTTTAATTTAATCATTTGAAAATTAAATTTATACTATTATAAAAATTATAATTTAATTTCAACGCTTAAAATTTTTTCTAACTTCATTTTGTTTATTTTGCAAATTTTCAACTAAAATGTGGAACTGAAATGATTGATAATACGAAGGTGAACACATATTTCTTATTATCATCATGGAACCAATAAGAAAAATGTGGAACCAACAAGTAATTTCCACGACGGAGAAATGTCGAAATATTTCATGAGAATATCGTTCTTTTCAAATATATTAAAAATACTTAAAACTACTATATTTTATTTAAATAAGTCCTTGTATCATCTTTTAGTTAAATAAGTTTTGAATCTAAGATTTTATCAAGGAAATTAAAATTGTATCGGTGAATATATATCATTTCTTGTCTTGATATAAGTACGTACGGAGACTAACGTATTTATATATTATTTTGATTTTATCAATTTTTAATATATTTTTCATATATATATTTATAGTCTAATTTTAGTTTCTTAATACATATACATCCATATAAATATAAGTTTTAAGATTATTAATTTAATTTAATAACTATTAATTTTAAATGTAATTGTAAAAAAATTAAAATAGTTAAGATAAAAAATTAAAAGTTAATTTAAAATATCAAAATTTTGTAGCAACTGGTACGGGTGTTAAGCACTGGTACAAATTGATGTTGACCAAAACAGGTTGAAATACACTGAAATAGTAGAAGCACAACAAAATTTTGACTCGAACGAAACATAAACTACTTGATATTGATTTGGATCGGGACAATACGTACCGGCCTATATAATCGACATCGCTACAGTATCAACTACCATAATTTTTATCCATGAAAATTTTTATTTTAATATTAAAGTAAAAATATTTTAAATTTCTAATTAATTTATCTTTAATGTTGATGTAAATTTAATGATAATAATTTATTAAATAAAAATAAAACAATATTTTAAAATATCTTAAAAGTGCTTATATGCATAATTTATATAGTTTAAGAGCTTCTTTAAAAAGGTGTAGTAATTTAAGGATTTTATATCTCTAGGTAAGATGATTTCACCTATATCGGTAATTTAATTTTTTAATTATGTTTAACTTTATTTTTTATATTTTATAAGTTTTTTATACAATATTAAAGATAGAAAATGAGGTAATATGGTTTGAATTCGTGCTAAACAGATGACTGACAAGAACTTTAACTATTGCTCCATTCAAGTCATAATGCAATTTTATTTTCATGAAACATTAACCATGTACATTTTTTAACATCAACAATGTAATTTTTTGAGTCGAAATCAGGTATTCATCGTCAGTGACAGTGATTAATCCCCAACTACGAGGCAAAGTCAGAAAAGTATTTTATAAATTTTAAAAGGATTTCCCATTTTAGGATCTCTCTTGCTCTTGCTTTTGTCATGAATACTCTCCAAATAAATAAATAATTGGTCGTAAAATGTATTCTATTTTTATATACGAAATGAAAGACTATCACACCGTACAACTACATTTTGTTTTATGGGACCATTTGGCAGAAACCACGTGATCGACTTGGTTTTTTCCCCTTATAGTTAATGCTACAAGTTGATGGTGGTTGTTTTTTTTGGGGTTTTTTACTAAAATATTACAAAAAAAAAATAGAAATTCTAAAATGGGGTGCACTTTTCAGAATTTACCAAATTAGTATAGAGAGGGTGGTGCCGCCTGTCGCAGAGGCGCGACCACCCTCTGCAAACCTATTTTTTTAACTGAAATTAAAAAAACTCGAAAACAAAAAAAATCGACACATTGGTGCGACCTACACCACAGTGACACAGAAGGTGCCTGGCGAGGCGGACACCACTTGGTTATTGCCTTGGGTTGTGGTGGCCTTGGGGACCTTATAATGGTCCCCAATTTCAAGATGAACACAATGAGAAAAGGAAAGGAAGAAGAAGAAGAAGAAGAAGAAGAAGAAGCGAAGCATCTGTGCAGTGAGCGAGGAAAAAGGAAGAGAAAGGAGGAGAAGAAAGAAGAAAAAAAGAAGAAGAAAAAGAAGGAAAAATAATAGAAGGATGTATTTTTTAAATATGAATGATTATTTTTTATTATTATTTTGTTGATTATTGTTAGTTTAGTTTACGTTAGTTTAGTTTAGGTTAGTTAGTTGTATTATTAGTTTAGTTTAGTTATTGTTAGTTGTATTATTTTATTAGTTTAGTTTAGTTTAGTTTAGTTTAGGGTTTAGGTTAGATTAGTAGTTATTGTTAGTTAGTTGTAATATTAGATTAGTTTAGTTTAGGTTAGTTTGGTTATTGTTAGTTGTATTTTTAGATTAGTTTAGTTATTGTTAGTTTAGTTTAGTTTAGGTTAGTTTAGTAGTTATTGTTGGTTGTATTATTTGATTAGTGTCGTAACCATTTTTGGAAAACAACAAAGGGGCTCGACTTTGGTTTTGAAAATAGGAATAAAATGGGAGTCGCCACCGACCTTTATTTGGTGTGATCGGATCACCTTTATTTTAATAAAACATTTTGTTTCTTGAAAGCAGATGTTTTTGGTCTGCGAAGTTTTGAAAATCGGGTTCGGAGTTGATTACATACGAGGAAGGGTTAGCACCCTCGTCACGCCAAAACCGGTACCAAAGTGATTAATTAATGTCTTAATGTCGGAAGTTTGAGAGGATTTTAAATTGGATCCTTTCTTAAAATGTATTAGGATATTTGAGATTTCTCTGTTTGAGAGGATACAAACATCACATCCCGCACGTTAGGACACGATATTGAAGCCTTCGTAATCAAAGTTATCTCGGAGTTCTTGAAATTTATTAAAAGGGTGTTTAGTGTTTTAGTCAATCGGAAAATCGTAGCCCAGCACGCTAGGGTACTATTCCCCGAATTCCTAAATACAAAAGTGTTGCCTTTATTTTAAAACCTTTAAATGGAGTGTAGCAATTTTATAAAATACAAGTATCGTATTAATTTAGAGAAAAGACTCGAGTCAAAATTTGAGATTTCTTTGTTACGAAAAGATATAAACATCACATCCAAAGACGTTAGGACACGATGTTTTAATCTCTCGTAATCAAAGTTATCTCGTGATTTACAAAGTTTGTTAAAAAAGGATGTTAGGTTCCTTAGTCAAACGGAGAATAGCAACCCAGCACGTTAGGGCACTATTCCCCGAATTTCTAAATACAAAACATTGCCTTTATTGAAAATCTTTTTAAATGAAATATGATGGTTCTTGTTTAACGATGTAGTATTAAACTAATGACAATGATATCGAATAATGATAATAATAATAATAGTATCATTACGAAGACAATAGTAGAAATGATGATGATAATAAATATATTAAAACAATGAAGACATCATTAAGCAAAACGATTATAAAAAGCGAAATATAAAATAACTTAGTAAATAATTACGATAATGGTGTGAAATAAGAATAATAATACTAATAAATAATAATGAGAATGTAGATGTATAAAAATAATGAATAATAATGGCGATGACAAAATAGTATTGCTACATAAGTGTAAGTAGACATGCATAAAATACAATATAATGTGAGTGAAAATAGAAATGCATACGAGATAGTATAAGAATAAACAAATAAATGGAAAGTAACTAAATAATAATAGTATTAAAATAAAGATAAGTATAAATATAGTAATAATAATATTAATATCAACAATAATGGTAAAGAGATGATAGTGACAAAAATAATGTTGATTAATAATACTAAATAAATAGTAATAATAATAGATAATAGTAAAATAAATAATAACATAATAATAGTATTAATAATAATAATAATAATAATAATAATAATAATAAAGAAATAATAGAAAAGGACTAAATTGTTGATTAATAATATTAAATAAATAGTAATAATAATAGATAATAGTAAAAATGTAAATAAATACGTGTTAATAAAAATGAAAATGATACTAGTAGTGAAATAAAATAATAAAATGATAATAGTAATAATAATATAATAACAATAATACTAATAGAAATTTTAAATTAATGATAATAACAATAACGATGTAATTACAAAAAAAAACAAATAAGGAAGGGCTAAATGCAATCGAATAAAATTAGAGGGTTAAAACAATAATAAATTAAAATGAAAAAGGTGAACAGGACCAAAATGGAATGCACTTAAAGCAAGAGGGTGATTGGGAAAATATTCCCGATCCTTATCTTGCGCTTAGTGGTCGTGGACCCAATTGAAAACCAATGAAATTAAATGGAGAAATCAGAATAAGGAAAAAAAATGATGAAACGGGCTGATTGAATGATCTTTGCAATGGGAGGGATCATTGCAAATATCCCTTTGAAGGGATATCGCGATCCCTTGACCCCAAACGGCGTCGTTTTCGTTGGGGCATATATAGCCCACGTTATGCGAAGGAAAGAAGGAAAAAATTTCAAAAACCCAAAAAAAAAAAACTAGAAGCGGACCTCCCAATCTTTTCTTTTTCACATTTCTCCCTCTCTCTCGTTTTCCCGATTCTGAGGGTTTCTCCGTGGCCAATCAAGCACCACCACCAGTTCGGTGGTCGACGGTGCATGGAGATAAACCTTTGAGCCTAGTTTCCGGCGTGGACTTGGAGGCCGAATCTTGGCTCCTCAACACTCGAAAGAGAAAGCCTCCTCCTCCGCTTTCAGCCTCGGCAACGGAGACGGGAGGGGCTCCGAGACACGCCTCCGGTGGTTCAGGTAACGCCTTCTTCGCTTTCCTCTTTGATTTTTTGTTTGTAAAAGTTTTATTTTTTTATTTTTTTTTATATTATGAAATATATGAAGAACAAAAAAAAGGTAAATAATAACAGAAAAATACCAAAAAAACGAATCGACTTTAAGCTTCTCTTCTCCTATTGATTCTTGATGATAGTGTTTTTTATTTTTGAATAAAACCTATTGAAGCCCTTTTTTTTATTCCAAAACGATCTTCCTTTTTCCTCTTACAATTTTTTTGGGCTTTATAACCGAACGATAGTACATGATTTTTTGCTATTGTGGCTTCTTTGCTTTCTTCTTGTGTTTGGTCTGTTTGTAGGTCATGGCGATCTTGACAGGCGGTCGATGGCGGTGGAGCGATTGAAGGGCGGTGGCCAACCACAGTCGATGGCGGTGGCTAGACATCTGCGTGAGAGGCGATTAGGGTTCCCGAACCCTAATTTTAGACTTTGTAATGGGCTATTTTTTTAATTTAATTTTAGGGTTTGGGCTTGTTTTGTTGGGTTGTAATTTAATTGGGCTTAAGGCTGAGCAAAATGGGCTGTCTGTTGCCCTCTTTGCTCATTGTCGTACAGCGGAATGGAGCAAAGACTTTCAAAAGGCCAATTTTGCGGTCTCGCCGAGTCTTGAATTCTCAGGTGCTCTTCTTCAGGTAGCGTCACTCCTGTCCACCGCATCTTGTTGCTTTGATCCACTCCACTGCTATGTGGCTTTATTTTGCTCTTGCTGCGACTCCAATGAGATGTGACTTGTTTTATTTTAGATTGCTCCACTGCATATTTAGGAATGTCTAAACTGCTATCTTCAATCTGATCCTTGCAAACTCAAGGATCACCAGACTGATATCTTCGATCTGCTTCCTGCAACTTCAGGAACGTCAAATCTGCTTTCTTCAATCTGATCCCAGCAAACTCGGGGATCACCAGACTGAATCTTCGATCTACTTCCTGCAACTTCAGGAATGTCAAATCTGCTTTCATCAATCTGATCCCAGCAAACTCGGGGATCACCAGACTGAATCTTCAACTTGCTTCCTGCAACTTCAGGAAGGTCAAATCTGCTTTCATCAATCTGATCCTTGCAAACTCAAGGATCACCAGACTGAATCTTCGACCTTCTTCCTGCAACTTCAGGAAGGTCAAATATGCTATTATCAATCTGATCCCAGCAAACTCGGGGATCACCAGACTGATTTCTTTGATTTACTTCTTACTTCATGGGAACTTCGAAGAAATAAGAATTCAGGGAGAAGAGATTCGTAGTCTCCATCTTCTCTACCAAAACTTCAAAGAAATAAGGACTTAACCACATTGTTAACTCAGGGAGACGGGATTTGTAATCTCAACCTACTCCACGGGAACTTCGAGGAAATAAGAATTCAGGGAGAAGAGATTTGTAATCTCCATCTTCTCTTACTGAAACTCCAAAGAAATAATGATTGATCCTCATTGTTAACTCAGGGAGACGGGATTTGTAATCTCAACCTACTCCACTGGAACTTCGAGGAAATAAGAATTCAGGGAAAAGAGATTTGTAATCTCCATCTTCTCTTACTGAAACTCCAAAGAAATAATGATTGATCCTCATTGTTAACTCAAGGAGACGGGATTTGTAATCTCAACCCACTCCACTGGAACGTCGAGGAAATGAAAATTTAGGGAGAAGAGATTCGTAGTCTCCATCTTCTCTATTGAAACTTCAGAGAATTAAGGATGTAACCTCATTGTTAACTCAGGGAGACGAGATTTGTAATCTCAACCTACTCCACTGGAACATCGAGGAAATAAGAATTCAGAACTTTTCAATTTGCTTCCTTACTATTTTCAGGAAGACTACAATCTTCAATCTGCTCCCCTACCATCTCGAAGGAGCAAAATCTGAACTTTTCAATTTGCTTCATTACTATCTTCAGGAAGACTTCAATCTTCAGTCTGCCCCACTACCATCTTGAGGGAACGAAATCTGAACTTTTCAATGTGCTTCCTTACTATATTCAGGAAGACTTCAATTTTCAGCCTGCCCCACTACCATCTTGAGGGAACGAAATCTGAACTTTTCAATGTGCTTCCTTACTATATTCAGGAAGACTTCAATCTTCAGCCTGCTCCACTACCATCTTGAGGGAATGAAATCTGAACTTTTCAACGTGCTTCCTTACTATATTCAGGAAGACTTCAATCTTCAGTCTGCTCCACTATCATCTCGAGGGAACAAAATCTGAACTTCAATATCGTTACATCGTTCTTTGAGGAACCTGTCCTGTAGAATGAATTTTATGTGCTTATGCTTATGCAAATGATGAAGATGCTATGATCAAAATGACCCAAAGCCTCTTAACTACATGCGTTATGGACGACACTTTCATGAATGCAGAATGCCGTTGGAATGGTCTTTTTACAATGATTAGGATGCAATGATCAGAATGAATCGAATGCTCCTAACTAAATGACAATGGATGACTTTTGCATGAATGCAGAATGTCATGAGAATGGTCTTTTTATGATGATTAGGATGCAATGAGTCGAATGCTCCTAACTAAACGTGCTTTGAAATGATGTATGAATGCAAAATGAAATGATCCCTTTTAAATGCTTGGGGTCATCATTGCTCGTAGTCCATTAATGTTCTATCAACGTCGCTATCATGCTTTCTCGTTCAGTAGTATCTTTGATAGAAAACCCAAAAAATGATCATATTATGCTCAACAAGTTTGCCCCAATCGTAATTTCGTGGTCTCTTCCACTGCACCTCCCGGGACATAAAGTTTGTATCTCTCCTCGCAACTTTAGGAGAATAACATTTGGTTTCTTCTACCTATCCTGCTGAACTTCAAGTATAGGATCAATTTGATCTGTTACACCATTCAACGGTGTAATGACCGAGATGTGTAGGCCGATACGTGCATGAATGTAGAGTATCATTTTTCTTTTCCAGAATGATCTCTTTGTATCTTCTTTGGTTGACATTACTCATTATCTGTCAAGGTCGTATCACCGTGAAAAATAAAAGGTCCAAAGAGATAATCATCTTTCTCCAATATTTCCAAGCCTTGAGCTGAGTGAGTTCTAAACAATAGTCCTGTTTCAGGTCCTTGTATTATTCAGAAGCTTTCAGAGTAATATGCAAAACTCCTTTTATGAAAGTATTATTAGTCCATTAATCGTTATTTCAATGCAAAATGTCTGAAAAAGATTGTAACAATGGACAAAAAGGAAATTGATTGGGAGCATAGTTCGAAACAAACAAATTAATCAATACTGGCAAAGATAATTAAGAAGGAATTTTATCGGTGGTTTTTTTGAAAGGAATAAAATAACCACAAGTAACAAAATGGGTAAAATAGAAACTAAGTGCCCCAGATATCACAGCTTGAGCTTCTCTGTTCCAACTTCTTGAGGACCATTTTGAGCTTAATATGTGTTTAGGGGATCCAGAGTACTTTGTCGATGCCCCAAGACGTAACATACTTCTTCGAGCGTAGCAAGACTACTTTATGCCCTACTTTCGATCAAAATTTTAAGCTGCCCTTCTCGGGTTTTCAACTCAAATACCCTTTGGTCTCAAAGCGCCCTTTGCGGGTTTTCGCCTTGGCCTCTCCTTTTTTTTTTTTCCTTTTTCGTGTTTTTTTCATTTTTTTTAAACGATTTTATTGAATCCGAACTCACCGGATTGGGCAGGTCCTTGCCATCCATCTTGGTTAACACCCATTTTCCTAGAAACAGGCCCTTTCTTTGTATAAGGCATTTACTTTTCTTTGGAGTTCTTTTGGATAAGAAGAATCTCTTTTAATGCTAGGTCATCTTCCTGAAATTATCCTGAGCGAACCTTTTTGTCAAGCCCGTATCCGTTTTTGGTACGTTTGACCCTACTGAATACTTTCAATCAAGCTTACTGGAGGCATTCTGCTTCATCTAATTCAATCCAAGCTTGGGAAAAAAAAAATCTTATCTTCCAACAATTGTTTCCCCTTTCATAAACCAATGGGAAAGATGCCCCGGCAAAAGTCCTGGCCAACGTTCAAGAAACCTGGAAGGTAAATGGTAACTTCTCTATACCAACCTTTACAAATCTCGACTGTTTTCAAAAATTTGAATGGTTTAGCCGCCATTCTTTGCTTGATATGGTGTCTGATCTGTAAATTTGTGCCATCACGTTTCTTTCTGGCATTGCCACACACTTCTTCTTCTTTTTTGTTTTGTTTTTGTTTTTTATTTTTTTTTTTTGTTTTTTTTTTGAAAATGAATTTGAAGTTGAAGTCGACGACTGTTGACTTTGTAATTTTGACATATGAAGCGACCTTTACCCTCTTGGTAAGGTAACCAAAGGCTATGAATATGAATCGATGTTGGCTCAAAGCTCTTGAGGAGACTGGTCTTGATAGCGTCCATGCCTCACATATAGGAATCCGCGTTTCAGTGGCCTCAACGTGTCTGGCTGTGATCATGCGATAATGTCTTGCCTTATTCTTACGAGGAGCTACGCTTCCATCTTCATCTCCTTCGTTAGTTCATAGCGTCTGTTGACACTTTACAAGGTAGGATCTACCATTGGGGAAGTAAGTCACAATCTTTATCATCTTCAAAGCCCTTAGATCCCTCTAGATACATATCTCACTAAAAAGGGAGTCAACAAATATCGTTCATGTCATTGATATCTGGGGGCCCATTGTGGCGAAAAATTCAAAGAATAAATGATCCTAAGGATTATTATTCGTATGATATGGTCATGAGTGAAAAATATTCAGTCGAAATGTAAAGAATGAAAATATTTACTTGGAAAGATGTATTTTATTGAAATAAAATTCGGACACAAGCCTACTTCTCAAAAGAAATCTTATTGCTTCGAGGCTTGAAGCAACAAGTGTGTTTTACATATTACTCTAGATTAGCTTTAAAAATACATGCTTCTTCCATAGTCCCATTGTTCAAAGCACTTTCAAGTACATAAAGGCAGATGTTCGGAAAACTTTTATTCCTCGGTTCTCTTCGGGTATACCATTTCTCCATCATCGAACTTCACAATGCCCATGTTGATGAGATTTTCCCCAATTTCTTGAAAGTAAGGCAATTTTCTATCGAATGGCCTGTGATCCCCGCGTGGTACTCACACTGAGTGTTTGGGTCATACCATTTTGGGTATGGAGGTTGTATCGGTTTTGGATATTGGGGGGACACTACGTGTGCATCAAATAAACTTTGATACAACTCCTTATACGTCATAGGGATTGACGTAAATTGGAGTTTTTCAATGTTTTTCCTTGCGCGGGATTCTTTCCTTGACGAACCTTGATACTCGTGAGTCACCGCTTTTGGTCGGTTAACGATAATTGACTTTGGGTCCCCAATGTTTGTATTATTCACCTCGTCATCCCTTTTCTAGGAGCGAGCCTTCTAGTGGTTTCCCTGCTTCAATCTTGCCGATCGATTGCATGTTCAATCATCTCCCCGACAAAGACAATATCGAAAAAACATTTAGTGGCACTTCCAAGCATGTGATTAATGAATGGAGCTTTCAACGTATTGACAAACAAAGATAGTTGTCTCTTTTCTAGAAGCGGTGGTGAACTTGTGTGGCTACTTCCTCCACCACCGGGCATATTGCTGAAACTTTCGTTTGGCTCTTTCTCCATATTTTGGGCGTGATTCGATCGGAGCTATATCGACTACGTGCCGTATTGTTTCGGAAGGCTGTGCTAGGTCCTCCACGACTTGATCCGGTACTACCGAAATGATTGTACCATTTGGCGCATGACCCGCCAAACTATCCCGAAAACAATGAATAAGCAGTTGATCGTTGTTAACATATCCCGCCATCCGTCGACGAACATTGTGATGTGCGCCGGGCAATCGTCCTATTGTATTTTTCAAAATCTGGGTCTTGAACTTTGGCGGAAGTCGAGGTCCGGGACTAGGCTCATGTCTTTAGCGTCTACCCGTAGCGATGGTCGCAGATTTCTATTTCCTTAAACTTTTCTTCTAACCATCCGCAATGATCCTCGAGTTATGCAGGAAGGTTTGCTTTTGCCTTATCCATTTCAGCCATTTCATCAAGATCGGGACTATAGGATTAGCGGACCTTCTCCGGATTAGTGCTGAACCATCGGAAAGTGTCTTGGCATTGCGGTCTCAACTCGCACTATGGCTCGATAACAAAAGGCGTCCTTTGGGGACATATTTACGTGGTGCTTGGGTATTTGGCGGGTAAATCCGGAGGTAAGCGGTCGTCATTATCGTTTCCCAAACTAGTAGCAACGCCCTTTCCTTTCTCACGTTCATTGACCAATAGTTGCGCCAACTGGCTTATCATGTTGTTTTGGGACTCTTGCATCCGTTCTATCATATCTTGTTTTATCTTGATTAATCGTTCTTGCATCTGCTCCTGTATTTCCTTTTGCATTTGTTCTAGCCTTTCCATTCTTTGATCCATGTCTTCTAGGTTACTGAAATAACTTTACCTAATTAGGGTCTTTCTACAAATCTTAATGCATGTGATATGATGCAAGACAAATGCATGAAATGCAATGCAAATGCATGCATAAAGAAAGAGAGGTGTTGATTATGAATTCAATTTCATTAGAAGAACTTGTCTAGAAAATACATTTCTTTACATAAAACGGATTGCATATGCGGCTTTGTCCTCATAGTCCAGGTGATATCCTCTTCTTCGTATCCGGATGTTATGGTCGTGTCCCGTGAACTTCCCCAATAGATGCCTCCTCTAGCTCTTTGTTCCTCGGTCCCGGCCGTGCCTCTTCACTCGCTTATCCTCCGCGATGTTTATAAGCTTCTTTTAGAAAATGGAGACACGATGGCTCTTCAATAATCCTTGTCGGCTTGAATCCTCAGGCAAAGTCTTGTATTCTTCTGTGGGTTATCAGTCTTCTCTCGTCGTTTACCTGGACTATGTTCGAACGACCGTATTACAATCCACTTTATCAAGTAACACATTTCCTTATGATAAACTCTTCTATTTAGCAATCGAATATGAATCAACACCTTCTTTCTAAGATGATGCGGTGTGATGCAATGCAATGCAATCACAAACAAAACAAAACACGTTAGCACAGGAGAAGTAAACAAAATAGAGTACCTATCCAGGTGACCACTAGAGGTTTAACATAGTTCTTCCTAAGGTGGGCTCCTAGGGTTTACCACATGTGGTTTGGCTCTAAGGTAAGGGTACCCGAACTAGCAGATTCCTCAATCCTCACCCATTATAGGCTCATTTAGACCGAGTTCAGTTCAGGGGAATACATTTCCCTATGGTTGCACGGAGATGAAAATCTCACGAAGACATAGGTACGGATGTATTCCGAGAGCGATCCACTATCCTGCACGGAGGTGAAGACCTTACGAAGGAGTAGTTTCTCACTCTCACTTAAAGGTGTGACCACAACGGTCATGCAATGCAATGCCGAAATTGAAACAACATACAATAAAAGATCGTGATTTTTAAAATAATCTTTCAAACTTTCGACAAAAGACAAAAAATAATCAATTTATGGCTCGACTCTCTTTAAGGTATCCCCAGTGGAGTCGCCAAGCTGTCGTAACCATTTTTTGGAAAACGACAAAGGGGCTCGACTTTGGTTTTGAAAACAGGAATAAAATGGGAGTCGCCACCGACCTTTATTTGGTGTGATCGGATCACCTTTATTTTAATAAAACATTTTGTTTTATTTGAAGCAGTTGTTTTTGGTCTGCGAAGTTTTGAAAATCGGGTTCGGAGTCGATTCATACGAGGAAGGGTTAGCACCTCGATACTCCCAAAACTGGTACCAAAGTGATTAATTAATG
This sequence comes from Gossypium rotundifolium, assembly GCA_025506655.1. NCBI lineage: Eukaryota > Viridiplantae > Streptophyta > Magnoliopsida > Malvales > Malvaceae > Gossypium > Gossypium rotundifolium. The sequence goes on along the minus strand of CP106729.1, from coordinate 13,419,388 downwards.
TCTTAATGTCGGAAGTTTGAGAGGATTTTTAAATTCGGATCCTTTCTTAAAAATGTATTAGGATATTTGAGATTTCTTTGTTTGAGAGGATACAAACATCACATCCCGCACGTTAGGACACGATATTCAAGCCTTCGTAATCAAAGTTATCTCGGAGTTCTTGAAATTTATTAAAAGGGTGTTTAGTGTTTTAGTCAATCGAAAATCGTAGCTCAAAGACGCTAGGCACTATTCCCAATTCCTAAATACAAAAGTGTTGCCTTTATTTTAAAACCTTTAAATGGAGTGTAGCAATTTTATAAAATACACCGTATCGTATTAATTTAGAGAAAAGACTCGAGTCAAAATTTGAGATTTCTTTGTTCTGAAAAGATATAAACATCACATCCAGCACATTAGGACACGATGTTTTAATCTCTCGTAATCAAAGTTATCTCGTAATTTACAAAGTTTGTTAAAAAAGGATGTTAGGTTCCTTAGTCAAACGGAGAATAGCAACCCAGCACGTTAGGGCACTATTCCCCGAATTTCTAAATACAAAACATTGCCTTTATTGAAAATCTTTTTAAATGAAATATGATGGTTCTTGTTTAATGATGTAGTATTAAACTAATGACAATGATATCGAATAATGATAATAATAATAATAGTATCATTACGAAGACAATAGTAGAAATGATGATGATAATAAATATATTAAAACAATGAAGACATCATTAAGCAAAACGATTATAAAAGCGAAATATAAAATAACTTAGTAAATAATTACGATAATGGTGTGAAATAAGAATAATAATACTAATAAATAATAATGAGAATGTAGATGTATAAAAATAATGAATAATAATGGCGATGACAAAATAGTATTGCTACATAAGTGTAAGTAGACATGCATAAAATACAATATAATGTGAGTGAAAATAGAAATGCATACGAGATAGTATAAGAATAAACAAATAAATGGAAAGTAACAAAATAATAATAGTATTAAAATAAAGATAAGTATAAATATAGTAATAATAATATTAATATCAACAATAATGGTAAAGAGATGATAGTGACAAAAATAATGTTGATTAATAATACTAAATAAATAGTAATAATAATAGATAATAGTAAAATAAATAATAATATAATAATAGTATTAATATTAATAATAATAATAATAATAATAATAATAAAGAAATAATAGAAAAGGACTAAATTGTTGATTAATAATATTAAATAAATAGTAATAATAATAGATAATAGTAAAAATGTAAATAAATACGTGTTAATAAAAATGAAAATGATACTAGTAGTGAAATAAAATAATAAAATGATAATAGTAATAATAATATAATAACAATAATACTAATAGAAATTTTAAATTAATGATAATAACAATAACAGTGTAATTACAAAAAAAAACAAATAAGGAAGGGCTAAACAGAAATCAGAATAAAATTAGAGGGGTTAAAACAGTAATAAATTAAAATGAAAAAGGTGAACAGGGACCAAAATGGAATGCACTTAAAGCAAGAGGGGCTGATTGGGAAAATATTCCCAGTCCTTATGCGCGCTTAGTGGTCGTGGACCCAATTGAAAACCCAATGAAATTAAATGGAGAAATCTGTAATAAGGAAAAAAATGATGAAACGGGCCTGATTGAATGATGCTGCAATGGGGAGGGATCTGTTGCGCAAATATCCCTTTGAAGGGATATGCGTAGTCCCCTTGACCCCAAACGGCGTCGTTTTCGTTGGGGGCATATATAGCCCACGTTGTCTGAAGGGAAAGAAGGAAAAAAATTTCAAAAAACCCTAAAAAAAAAAAATAGAAGCAGCAGCCTCCCAATCTTTTCTTTTTTCACATTTCTCCCCTCTCCTCTCTCGTTTTCCCCGATTTACAGGGGTTTCTCCGGCCGACCGAAGCACCACCACCAGTTCGGTGGTCGACGGTGCATGGAGATAAACCTTTGGGCCTGGTTTCCGGCGTGGACTTGGAGGCCGAATCTTGGATCCTCAACACTCGAAAGAGAAAGCCTCCTCCTCCGCTTTCAGCCTCGGCAACGGAGACGGGAGGGGCTCCGAGACACGCCTCCGGTGGTTCAGGTAACACCTTCTTCGCTTTCCTCTTTGATTTTTTGTTTGTAAAAGTTTTATTTTTTTATTTTTTTTATATTATGAAATACATGAAGAACAAAAAAAAGGTAAATAATAACAGAAAAATACCAAAAAAACGAATCGACTTTAAGCTTCTCTTCTCCTATTGATTGCTGATGATAGTGTTTTTTTATTTTTCGAATAAAAACCTATTGAAGCCCCTTTTTTTTGATTCCAAAAATGATCTTCCTTTTTCCTCTTACAATTTTTTTCGGGCTTTATAACCGAACGAAAGTACATGATTTTTTGCTATTGTGGCTTGCTGCTTTCTTGCTGTGTTTGGTCCTGTTTGCAGGTCATGGGCGATGCTGACACGGGCGGTCAGTGGCGGTGGAGCAGTTGAAGGGCCGGTGGCCAACCTGTCGATGGCGGTGGCTGACATCTTGTGTGAGAGGCGATTAGGGTTCCCAGAACCCTAATTTTAGACTTTGTAATGGGCTATTTTTTTTTAATTTAATTTTAGGGTTTGGGCTTATTTTGTTGGGTTGTAATTTAATTGGGCTTGTAAGCCCGGGCAAAATTGGGCCTGTACAATTAGTTTAGTTATTGTTAGTTTAGTTTAGTTATTGTTAATTTAGATTAGAAAGTGTTTAAAAATTAGATTAGTAAAAAACTTATTATAGTTAATTAGAAACCTAAAATGATAGTATATTATTAGTAACCTAAAATAAAAAATTAAATATTATTAATATATAATATGATATTATTTTAATATTTTAATAATATGGTAGTTAGTATATTGATAGTATATTAATATGTTAGTTAAAAACTCTATAATAGTAATATATTGTTAGTAGTAGTATAATTAAAATACTAGAATACTATTAATATTTTAGTTAATATGTTAGTTTGTTGGTATGTTATTAGTAGACTAATATGCTAGTTAAAACCCTAAAAATAATATATTATGAGTATATTAATAATATATTAGTATATTAATATTTTATTTAATAAATATGTAACATAGTTACTTTAGTATATTGTTGTTAGTATGTTAATATGTCAGTTAGTTGAAAACCTAAAACCCTAAAATAATATATACAAGTATAAGTAATATGTTAGTATATTAATATTTTAGTTTGTTAGTGTATTGTTGTTAGTATGTGTTATATTTGTTAAAACCCTAAAATCCTAAATGATATATGCAAGTATAAGTAATATGTTAGTATATTAATATTTTAGTTAATATGTTAGTTAGTATGTGTTATGTTAGTTAAAAACCTAACAAACCCTAAAATCATATATTGACTATGTTAGTATATTAATAATTTAGTTAGTATATTATATTTTAGTTAGTATTAGTAAATATCGTTAGTAAGGAACCCTAAATATTGTTTTTCTTACTATTTAGTTTTTATTTGTTCGTAAGTTTTGAGTTTATATTAAATATTTTTTAATATATTTGAAAGTTTATAGATTAGTAAAATTATCATTAGTGATAAAATTGAAATTATTTCGGCGTAGATATTGTTAGAGATGGCAACATATTGGATATTGCGATGAGATAATAACTTGACACAAAGGAGAAAGTTGATAAGATGATGAGAGAAGTGCAAAATTATAGAATGAAACCAAAAGAAGACATTGTTGAACACCTTATTACCATAAATAAGAAGATGCAGGAAGTGTTGTAGAATGGTCATGAAATGATTAGAAAGAATAAAGTGCAATACTTAACCCTTAGAGGGACATTAATAGAACGAGAGCATCAAATAATTTTAGATGAACTTTGGAAGACATTGGTACCACAAACCTATTGGAATCTAGTTATATGCTTTGTGAAGTCTATAATCTCTTATGAAGCTAGGAAAAGCAGGTGCGACAGCGTATAGGCTCAGGCAAGTTGACTAGGAGGCAAAGTGTGTTTGACATACCATGGATGGATAAACTAGATATTAGGAAATTACCAAGAGAATTTCTAAATTCAATACCTGTTATAAAGTTTGAAGAGCAAGAAGATCCCGAGGAATTTTCAAATTGGATTGTAGAAGATCAATATGAAGAGAATGAAGAATTTTTACATTGAATTGTACAGTATTTCCCAGAGGAAGATACAAGCTCGGAGATGGAATAAAATGTAGAACCGACTTTAAGTGGTTAGATGTAAAGATAAATATTGTTCATGTACAAAATGATAATTGTAATAGTGTGAGCTTAAGAATGAAAAAATAGCATATTCAAACATTAAGTTTTTATTTAAGAATAGTATATCTTGATCGAAAATTTTACGAGCAATTTTGTTTATTTTTTAACTTTTTTTAACAGATTGAATATTGAAGATGGATGATCAATTTTTTGTATGCGTTTATTTCGATGGAATCATCTTGACAACAACCATTGGATGCATATTTCAATGTCAGCAACAAATAGCAATGAGATTTAATAGAAATGTCTCGCTGGATGATATGAAGCGAAGGATAAACGCAAAAATTATTAGACGGTGTGGGAGAACGATCTCGAGAATTTTCTACAAGTTTCCAATTTCGGCAGATCCGATCAAATCCATAGAAATGGAGCTTGTAGACGACGAAGATGTGGATACAATGATTGCTCTTTATTATGGGAATGGGAGTAACAGAAATGTCCCGATTCACTTATTTGCTAAGTTAGCCGGTGTTGAGGCAAATGAAGACACCAATGTATACGGTGAAGAACATGGGGCTCAAGAACCATGCATGGTGCCTCCAATATTGTATGTTGATGCCGAATCAAATATACGTGGGATCGATATCGATCTTACTATTACACCCGATATTGATGTGGTTGGTGACGATGGACAAGACAGTAGTGATCATTGTGAGGAAGAAGTCGATAGTGACAGTGATCCCGATATGGATGATATACCTGATGATATTGATGATGAAGATGTGAATGACGATGAAAACAGTAGTGCGTCTTCGGTTGGGAACCAGATGGGATTTATTACGATATACAATAATCCCGGGCCACATATGTCACTCATAGACCCGACGCAATAGCGTGTAGTGAGTTCGGAGTACCACAAATACATCCTACTCACCGGCTGGCTATAAATTCTGAGCATGAGTTATTCGTAGGCCAGAGATTCAAAAGTAAAGAAGAGTGCGTATCTGCTATTAAACGGTATAGCATGAATATATCAGCGGATTACAAAGTCACAGTGTCCAAACCGACGGTTTATATTGGGGAGTGTTGGAAGGCAGCGGAAGGCTACAATTGGCGGGTACGAGCTGCATTAGATCAAAATTCGCAAATGTGGGAGATACGAAAATTGGTTGAACCGCACACATGCAGATCGACACGTATGACAGAAGATCATAAAAAACTTGATTCGAAAATCATCTGTACGTGTATCCTTCTAATGGTGAAAGACATGCCAACCATTAAAGTATCGGTACTGATTGTTGAAATACAAGCACAATTTCAGTATCGAGTATCGTATCGAAAAGCATGGATAGCTAAACAGATGGCAATTGAGCAGCTGTATGGAGATTACGACTCATTGTATAACGAGCTGCAGGGATGGATAGCTGCTATGAGAGCGTACGTACCGAGAACTGTGATTGAGTTGCAGACACTACCTTATTACGACCTAAATGACCAATTACAGCCGGGGAAAAAAATTTTTCATCGGATGTTCTGGACGTTTGATCCATGTGTGCGGGCATTTCCACCGCGCAAGCCGTTTGTGCGGTGGATGGGACATAGCTATCGGAAAATATACAGATCTTACATATTGCGGTTGCTCAAGGCGGCAATAGGGCGTGCTCCCAATAGCGTTTGCCATAGTAGATAAGGAGAATATGAAATCTTGGAATTCTTCCTTACTAACTGCGGAGGTATTTTATTAGCAGCGATAATATTGGCATCATCTCCGATAGAGCGAAAGGATTAATTGCCGCAATTAGGCATTCCGTGTGCCATGGAGATCCGTTCTGCTTAGTCACATTGCATGCTAACTTCCTTCGAGATTATAAAAATGCAATTGGAAGAGACAAGTGGTGAAAATGGGTAAAGGATAACCTTAAATTTTCAATATAAGTTTAAAGTTTTTATGTTATCTAGTTACCATAACTTATCTTTTATTAAAACATACAGCGTACGAGTTAGAGCCACATATTTTTCGGCAAAGAATGTCTCGACTTGAGAGTGACATGGAAAGTCAAACAAACAAATCTTTTCGAGAGTGGTTGGGTACAATGGAGCCGTGGCAATGGGCTCAAAGTTTTGACGAGGGCTTTCGTTATGGTCAAATGACCACGAACTTGTTGGAGGAGGTCAACGCTGTGTTGTTAAAAACACGACATCTTTCAATTTCGTCTGTCTTCTCGGCTACATTCTACAGATTGGCGACCTTGATGCCAAGAATGGGTGAACAGCAAGTCAACCAAATGAATGCGGGACAGTGTTTGTGGAAGATGTCAGGAATGCATTGATTGCAAACCGTCAGACTGCGAGGTCGATGACTGTAGAAATATACTCACGACGTATGGAAACTTTTCGAGTAATAGAGTCTATCGGTCTTCGACCCGGTTTGCCACCTAAGTCTTATGGAGTTGATCTTCGGAACAGACAGTGCAAATGCAGGATGTTCCAAACACTTCATTATCCGTGTGCATATGTCGTGGCGGCGTGTGCTAAAGCGAACCTTAATGTCGAACAATTTGTTAATGATGTGTACGCTCGGCGTCGTTGCGTGTCTGGGAAAATGAGTTCCCTGTCCTGCCCAACCTGTCTACATGGGAGGTGCCTCGGACGACTTTCGAGCTTATCCGGACGGAGGCTACGCAAGAATCGAGAGGTCGTCGCAATCATCCGAATCTATAATGAAATGGACTTTAGGAGAAATCGGCGATAGACGCATGGAATATCACGAGTTAGGTAGTCATAATCGAAGTAAATGCCCGCAACGAAACTATCATGTTGGCCAATCGTCACGAGGGAGTGGGAATTGACATTATTCAGAAATACATGTTTTGTATTCATATCTTTGGTGATTTTTATTAATTTGGGTTAAATTGAAAAAATAGATAAATTTAGGAACTTAAATGGAAAAAAAATTACATTTATGGATTTGTGTTAATATGGATTTGTATGGATTTATATTTTGTGCCAAAATCAATTCATACTTTTTCTAGTCATTTCACATGTACAAATCTTGTCATGCTTCAATATTTAACCATATGAATATCATCTAAATAATCACATATTAAATTTAACAATATGCAAGAATTTATATTACAAGTACTTAATACATAAAATGTCCAAACCACTTAAATACCAAATCCAAACATACCATACATATTTTCGCCTAGCTATTAATACCATATATACATGAACATGAATCAAACTTAAAGATTCCATCGCATGGTCAAATATTGTTACGAAATTTTAAAGCTCAAAATAATCAAGTTAATTTTATACAAATAAGGTACAAACATTGTAATATTTACAAATACAAAATAGAGGAAAACCAAAACCGCAAGAAACACCTAAAATTGATGGTTCGATGGTGTGGTCCTAGGTGTATACTTCTGCGGTGGTCGACGATCTCGTCGTGGGTGCCCATGACGACCAACATCCTCTTGACATCCGGTGGGGTCCGGTGGGGATGTGTTAAACATGGTCTCAAAATCTCAGTGGCTCGAGCAGCGCGGATGAACTCGAGCGAAGGAGTGCCACGATGCCTGGAAGCGACCCGAAGGCTGATGTCATGCGGTGGATACGAGTCGGAGTGCGATCTTGCGGTGTACGATCCAAATATATCAAACCCGTCTTGGTATCCACCTCCCGAGGAGCAGGGAAGTAGTCATAGCGGCACATTCAATGATCTGAATGTGCATCCGAATGTGAATGTGATTGCTCGGGCTCGGGCTCTGGCTCTTGCTTGGGTTCCGGCTCGGGATCAGGATCTGCAGCTACCTCGGCCTCCATATCGACCGCTATCTCGTCTGCCCCATCTCGCTGCATGTGTTGGGGACTACGATCATTGTCCCCAAGTATATATGGCTTCCCCATACTAGAGTACCATTGTATGTACTCTAATGAAGGTTGAAAATCGGAAGCCATATCCATTCGGGGTATACGGGACATGCAGTCATTCCACATCGCAATAATTGCCTATGCCTAACCCCCCAATCCAAGCATTGGTTCCCTCTCTTATTTTTACCATGAACCTCTCCCACCTAGCATGACGGATCGGGGATATATTGGACGCAACCAAATTGCCGCAGCACTCGGTCCGCGTGATACCACTCGACTACATGGAAGCACAGAATTGGTGCGTTTATGCACCAGATGTACGATATATGCGGACGGGGGTATAACGGCTGCAATTTTCGGTCGACGATATGGCGTCCATATAAATTGCACGATTAATAATATTCTCAAAATTTAACACGGTGTGCATAAGAAATACAAACTAACAAGTAACTAATATTGGAATCACATACCCCTTCCTCGTCGTGTTGCTCAATCATAAGCCGGTATATCGGAGACGATTATCGACCTCCGATGCCCGAATAAATACTCCACCTACAAAAATAAAATTCAAGTCAAATATAATCAATATAAAGAAATTATCAATTAATAACAAGTTATATTTTATCACTGTTTACTAGTGGATATACATATGGTTGGTGCGTGGCGATGCCAAGAATGGCATCCGATCTGAAACCAATGATCGCAATAGCGTAAGGCATCCGCCTATGTCTCACGGTCTCACGGCTATGCCGTTCGACAAAGCTCACGGTACAACATCGTAAAACAATGAGCCCCAACTATCTGACGAGCATCGCCAAATCAATAATAGGGGTAGGTCTTGAATATGAACCGTATTGTTATTTGCATTGGGTATCGATACACCCCTATGATGTACATAATGTACGCTGAGCGGTAGCGACATCAACTCAAATTGCGGTGGCATCGGTGATAATCGTCCATACTTCGCTCTCAGCCATGTAAACTTCAAGCTCGTAAAATTTTCTTCACCATCTCCGTATGGGTCCCCTAGTAGGCTCGGCAAAGTGTAAATGGGTCACTATCGCCTTGGCGCTCGTAACGGGACTCCGTCAATTGGGAGCCCAAGTCGCGGTCACAACATCCTCTAGAGTGATCGCACTCTCCACACGGAAATGAAAAGTGTGGGTCTTGAGCCAACGCTCGACTAGTGCGAATATTAAATCATACCGTAAGTCAAGCGTCCGGATCGATTACTCTTGACCCAAATCCAACTTTTGCTCAATATACGGTACCAATCATTCATCAGGGGATTTCTTAACCCATTCACGCGGCCCCTTAGTACACGGTACGAGTCCTGAAAGTGTTAAATCGAAAAAAATTATTATTATAACATAAATTATTATGTACCTATTTTGTTAATATATCCATGATTAATAAATAACAATATATTACCAAATCATTAGTTGCGCGATATATGTAGTGAAATTGTACTAATCAATCGAGCCATTGCCGTCTCGGATATTTGATTTCTAACCTACATAAAAATTAATTTTATATTAAATTACAAAAAAAAAAACATGCCAATAAAAATAGTATAACAAAAACATAACATATTTTAATATAACAAAAATATAACATAATTTAATTTATTATGTACCTATTTTACTTTTTTAATATAAATTTAGTAAAACCACTTATTTAGCCCTTTCTTTGTATTTTTTTATTTCCAAACCCTATTAGTTAATGTAAATATATAATTTTAGTCCTTTATTATATTATATTATTTATTTATTTAGTACTATTTTTTAATATCTATATATACCTATTGATTATTATTAATAACTAAGGTAGGTAAATAAGTAATACTAACAATAATAATATTTTTACTAACTAACTATATAAAATAAAATTTTAGTCTATTACTTAATGTAAATATATAATTTTAGTCTTTTATTATTTTATATTATTTATTTAGTACTATATATATATTGATTATTAATAACTAAGGTAGGTAGGTAATACTAACAATAATAATAATTTTACTAACAACAATAATAATACTAACTAACTAAAATAATATTTAAGGTTTTTAACTAGCATTGTTTTTACTTACTACTACCAATATACTAAAATAATAATTAGTGTTCTATTTTAACTAACATAATAACTTTTATTAAAATCTAGCCAACAAAATTATTATTTTAGGGTTTTTAACTAACTATCTATACTAACTAACTAACTAATAAATTTATTATTTTAGGGTATTTAACTAACTATAAAAATAACTAACAATTTATTATTTTAGAGTTTTAACTAACTAATTATAATACAATATAGTTAATATTTAAACTTTTATTAAATCATAATAATAATAACTAACTAACAATTATTATTTTAGGGTTTTAACTAACTAAGTAAGTATAATAATAAAAATAACAACAACTAACAATATAATTAATATTTACACTTGTTACTAATCCTAATAATAACTTATACTAATAACTAACTACCTAAATTACCATTTTAGGATTTTAACTAACTAATTATAATATTAACTAACAATATTATTACAAACTAAATTACTAACTTTTACTAATCCTAATAATAACTTACTAACTAAATTATTATTTCAATATTTGTAATAAACTAATTATAATAATAATAACTATTTAATAATACTACTAATTAAAGTACTTTTAAACACTTCTTCTAATCTAAACTAACAATAACTAAACTAAACTAATCAAATAATACAACTAACTAACAATAACTACTAAACTAACCTAAACTAAACTAAACTAAACTAACAATAACTAAACTAATCTAAAAATACAACTAACAATAACTAAACTAACATAAACTAATCTAATAATACAACTAACTAACAATAACTACTAATCTAACCTAAACCTTAAACTAAACTAAACTAAGCTAACTAACAATAACTAAACTAATCAAATAATACAACTAGTTCTTGAACTAACCTAACCTAAACTAAACTAACATTAACTAAACTAAACTTAACTAATAATACAACTAACTAATCTACACTAAACTAACAATAATCAACAAAATAATAATAACAAAATAATCATTCATATTTAAAAAAAAAAAATACATACTTCTATTAATTTTTCCTTCTTTTTTTCTTCTTTCTCCTCCTCCTTTCTCTTCCTTTTTCTGGCGTCGGGGTATGCTGCTGCTTCTTCTTCTTCTTCTTCCTCCTTTCCTTTTCTCACAAATCCTGCTTCAAATTCATTTTGGGGACCATTATAAGGTCCCCAAGCCATCCACAACCCGACGAAAGCCATGCAGTGGTCACCCTCAAAGCGGTGCCGCCTCTGCCAGAGGCACGTTCGGTGTTACTGTGGCGGAAAGGCTTGCACGTGTCATCATTTCAATTTTTTCGTTTTGAGTTTTTTTTCGTTTTCAGAGTTTTTTTTTTTAAATTTCAGTTAAAAAAATAGGTTTGCAGAGGGTGGTCGTGCCTCTGCGACAGGCGGCACCACCCTCTCTATACCAATTTGGCAAATTCTGAAAAGTGCACCCTATTTTTGAAATTTTGTATTTTTTTGTAATATTTTAATAAAAAACTCTTTTTTTTTTGTACAAAAAGACAAATTGATGGTTGTTGAATATTTAGTACTGAGCTTATTATTCTCGTGGATTTGTTTTTTAGCAGCCACTTAGGTTTATTCACAATGAAATCTTATCATTAATTGAATTAGACAGCTCCGGCAGTTCGCATTTTATTAAGGAAATAGAATGATTGGTGAACATTAATTTCTTATCATCTTGGAGAAGGTGAATTCTACTATTGTGTTATTTATATATTTCATATTATAAATTTATAAAATAATTTATTGAATTATTAATATATTAATAAAAAATTGTATTCAAAATTTCAGTTGACACCCACAATGGATCCACCATGTTATTGGGCAAAGAAATCATAAATGATAAAACACAAAAAATCAAATGTATTTATTTGTACTAATATATATATATATATATATATATTATTTATGTTGGTTTTAAGATATATTCCAAATTTAAAATTTTCTATTTAATACTATTATTTTTAAAATTGAATTTATATTCTCTTTTAAACTTACCATAATTATTGAAAATAAACTTTTATTTCCATTGTAGCAAATCTGAGTTCCTTGTAATAAAAACATAACAATTGAGATAAACATTTATGAAAAAATAATATCATAAATTTTATGATATTTAAAAAATTAAAGCACTTTTATCGATTGAGTCTTAACTCGATTTGTATGGACATCATTGTAAATGTAGGAGATCGTGGGTTAGAGTGCACTGAAGCGTATTATCCTCTTGTTTATAGGTTGATGATGAACAATTGGTAGTTTTAAATATTGTGTCAAAAAAGAGCAGATATAATCAAAACTTATAATGAGATTATTGAAAAAAATTAGGACACTTTTACTTTAATAGTGATACTACTACCTCAAATGACATTTATTATGTAAGTGACACATGTCACTTATTTAAAAATAACAAGGATAAATTACATTTAAGGTAATTAAGTTATTAATAAGTTTATGTTTTGATCACTCAATCTTAAAAAGTTAAATGATCATTGAACTATTCGAAATTTTTCATTTAAGATATGGTATTATCTATTTGCATCGTTTGCACCAATTAAAATATTTCATTTTTCTTATTTGTACAGTTCAAGCTTTTTTCATGAACCAATTTTGAACGTCATGAATCTGTAAATCAAAATCTAAACAACTTTCTTTTTCAATCTCGACATTGATCGTCAAACTGATTTGGATCAAATGTCCATTCTCCTATTCGTCAATAGGTACTGTTTCATCATATCAATCATAAAATTGTCGCTTGAAATTTACATGTCAGGCTTTAAAAAAAAACTTAATACCCCAATAATTTAAACTAGAACTTTCGAATAGTTTAATGACTTAAATGAAAACATTCAAATAATTTAATGACTATTTTATAATTTTTAAAATTAAATAACTAATATATATTATTTCTAATAATTTAGTGATTTTTAATCTACAAACGCCGCATCAAGGAATCACTTTTAAAAGAAGTGTCCTTTTTTTCTAAAATAAGAAATTAAAAGAATATCGTATCATCTTGAGGTGACAATATCACTTCCCCCCACCCTCAAAAAATACTCAATTGTTTAAATAATAAAACATCATCTTATTTTTTAAAATATGGGTAAATTATAAAAATAGTTACTTTTATTTGTCTTAGATTATATTTTAGTAATTATGTTTGAAATGTTAGGTTTTAGTTACTTAAGTTATCTTTTTGTTACGAAGTCACTCTACTGCGAAGCTCTATTTCCTCCTTAACAGCGGTCCTGCGTGACAATCCAAATGAGTTTTAAATGTCAACTTAGATGTCCTACATGACAGTTCCAATTAAATTTATTTAATTAATAACTTATTTTCATCCTAACAACTGGATATCCAAGTTAGCATTTAAAACTTATTCGAATTGCCATATAGGACTGGGTTAGGAAGGTAATAGATTTTAACGGGAAAATGATCACTTCGTAATAAAATGATAATGTAAATAATTAAAACGTAAAATTTTAAATATAAATAACTAAAATATAATATGAGTCCGACAAAAATGAATAATTTTTTTTAGTTTTCCTATATCCTTATAAAAAAAGATTACAAATCCGAACACGAAAATCAGAGTACAAATACGGAACCCATTACTTAATTTTTGTATCCCAAGTTGTGATAAAAGAAGTACCATCATGGCGAGAAAGGATTGAATGAAACAGTGACGCCACGTCATTTATATCCATTTCCAATAGATTTATGCCACATCAGTATTTTTATCCTGAATTTCAGGATTTTAATTTGGATTTGATTTTTTTCAGGATAAAAATGCTGAAATTCAGTATAAAAATGCTGATGTAACATAAATCTATTGGAAAGGGATACAGATGACGTGGCGTCACTGTTTCATACAATCCTTTCCCCCATCATGGCACAGCTATTGGAAACGAAGCCTGTTTCATCAACAGTGTTGCCGATTTTTCTCGCCGGAAAATACCAGACACAAACCATATCCGTGGATTCATCATCAAGTTCAATAACCTAATCTCCACCTCCAAAGCCATTGTTGATCGTCACACCTTCCGATAAAGGCACCTACCCTGTCATCTTGTTCTTCCATGGTTTCATGCTTCGTAACATCTTCTACACTGACCTCCTCAACCACATATCTTTCTATGGTTTCATTCTTGTTGCTCCTCAGGTACTCCCTTCTCTCTCTCTAAATTTTGAATTTGTGTTGATTCATGTTTAAGTAAATTTTGGGTATAGAATTTTTATTTTTCGGGTCATCTAGGATTCGATCATTTTCAAGTTTGGAGCTTGGATCATTTTGAATTACTTTTATTCAAATCATTTTGGGTTGATTGTGTTTGGGTTGCTAATGACTATGGTATTGCGAAACCAAAAAAAAATGGTTGAGGTATAAATATAAATTGTTGCGGTAAACATACAAATTTTGTACTAAAAGGATTAAATTGAATTAAAAAACTTTAAGAGAGTCTATAATCGAAATAACCATTTTGTTCAATCGGTTGAATTTTTTGAATTTGGGTTAGAATTATGCATGTACTTAAATTTAATATAAGTAAAATATACTTTAAACTTTTGTACTTTTTCTAAATTTGGACCAAGAAAAAAAGAGATAATGAACTCAGTTTAATGAAAAAATTTAATTATATTAACAATTGAACTTTTCATTTTGAAATTTGAAAAATAAAGGGATAAAATTTTAAATATAAAAGAGTACAGTGACTTGGAACGTATTTAACCTATAATATATATATATATATATTTCTTTTAACAGTGTTGTTGATTTGGTTTTTCAGCTGTATAGAGTGCCTCCTAAGGGAATTAGGGAGGTTGAAAGTGCAGCACAAGTGGCAAATTGGTTACAATCAGGCCTTCAGTCTGTATTCCCTGAAAATATTGGACCAAACCTAAAGACTGTTGTTCTTTCAGGCCACAATAGGGGTGGAAAAATAGCATTTGCGCTCGCACTCAGGTACGGTGACTGATCCAAAAATTTTCCACACTAATTGGCATCGACCCTATTGCTGGCAACAATTTTGGCACTACCACCCCCCACATCTTAACCTATGAACTCAAATCTTTCGACATCCGATTTTCGATTACCGTCATCGGTACTGGCTTAGGTCCCGAGTCCAAGGGCTTGATGTCATGCCCTTGCGCTCCTAAGAAGTATAACCACGAGAAGTTTTTCAAGGAGTCCAAGCCTTCACGAGCTCATTTTACTGCCAAAAATTATGGTCACATGGATATGTTAAATGATGATCTGTCAGGACTTATGAGAAAATGGCTGATTCCATGTGCGTAAATGGGAAAGGTCCTCGAGATCCCTTGAGGCGATGCATTGGTGGTATCGTCATTGCGTTTCTGAATTACTATTTTCAAGATAATGAAGTGGATTTCAATACTATAGTGAACGAACCTGACGTTGCTTCCGTGGTACTTGATCAAGTTCAGTTTGATGCTTCTTAAGGCGGAAATTGGATTTGGGCATGGGTAAGATTTTATTATGTAGGCCACCTTTAGATCTTTTGTTTCCTTTTGGGTAGTATATGCTTTTATGTATGATAGAATAAATATTGGTCAAAATATGATTTTGGTCCCACTATCATACTCTAATTAGTGATTTAAGCTCTTTAAACCACAACGCGATACTTAATTTGGTGTAATTTACACTACACCAAAACAGACTTTTAGCGGCATTTTTTTGGCCTTTAGCGGCGCTTATAAGCACCACTAAAAGTATTTGCGGCACTTTTAGAAGCGCCGCAAAAAACGCCGCTAAAACAAACACCGCAAAATTTAGTGGCATTTTTAAGAAAAAATCGCCACTAAAGGTCATGACTTTTAGCGGCGCTTTACCCACAAACGCCGCTAAAAGTCATGAACTTTAGCGGCGTTTGTGGGAAAGCGCCACTATGGATCATGACTTTTAGCGGCGCTTTTCCACAGACGCCGCTAAAGATCATGACCTTTAGCGGCGCTTTCCTACAAACGCCGCTAAAGGTCATGACTTTCAGCGGTGCTTTTACCACAAACACCGCTAAAGATCATGACTTGTAGCGGCGCTTTTTTCACAAACGCCACTAAAGATCATGACTTGCAGTAGCGCTTTTACCATAAACGCCGCTAAAGATCATGACTTGTAGTGGCGCTTTCCGACAAACGCCGCTAAAAATCATGACCTGTAGCGGCGCTTGCTTACAAACGTCGCTAAAGATCATGACCCTTAGCGGCGCTTTACCACAAACGCCGCTAAAGGTCATGACTTTTAGCGGCGCTTTTCCCACAAACGTCGCTAAATGTCATGACTTTTAGCGGCATTTTTTTTTTTACAAACGCCACAAAAGATCATGACTTTTAGCGGCGCTTGTCCCCACAAACGCCACTAATTTGTACAGATTTGCATTATTCAATTTGTTCAATATTATACCCTTTCTGCACTAAAACCAACCAATAACAGTAAATATGTCATATTATTCCAACCTAAAACAATAAATTTAGTATAAAATCACACCAAATGCATTAATTCTAAATGATACTTGAAATTTAATAAATTAAATTAATGAAAATATTGTTACAATAAAGTTAAATGTAATAATGTTAAAATAATCTTAAAATGAGAAACTACATGTTTAAGATGGCGGCTTATCGATTCTTTGAACATCTGCATCATATCTTTGAAGTCAGAAATAGAGCTCATCGTACTTTTCTTACTTTCTGCTAGCATCGATCTTGCCTCTTCCCTCTCTTCTCTTTGCCGTTGCCTCTCTAATTGTTGTCATTTGCCTCTCTCTTCTTTGTCACTTCCGCATCCGCTCTAAGTTGTTGCTGGAGTTCTTCATATTTTCTTTGAACATCAGCAATTTGCTGCCTCTGCTCAACCGTGCTCTCTTGCATCTGAGCTATCTGGTCTTTTAGCCTCTTAACTTCAACATGAGATTGACCTCCGGAAGGCATGTATTGCTGGGAGCCGGATCCAAAATATTGGGTCGGGGTAACACCAGATCCTTGAAATCGAACCCGACCATACCTTTCAAGACCAAAAACATCAGTGATAATTCTATTATAAATATACTCAAGATTAATAGAACTATCAGTCGAAGCAGTCGCACCTTTCAGAACTCAAAATATCGGTAATAATTCTGTTATCAATCTCCTCAAGATTACTGAACTATCAGTCGAAGCAGCCGCTTCATACTCTGCCTTCTTCTCTTTTAGTTTATCCTAATAAATCAATGAAAGAGTTAGAAACGAAATATATAATAAGAAAGAATGCAATATAACTTAACATTATAAATTTAAAACTACAAACGATGAATTAAAGTATTATAATTAAACATTAGAAATATTTATAATAAATCAAATTTTATTAAGTAAATATACCATAATTTACGTAACCGGATGTCATCGGAGATCCATCCTTTTTCCTATCGTAATGTCAAAAAGTTGAACGCGTCCAACTTTTGACGGAATAAAGCTTCCTACATTGTAGCGAGAAAAAATATAATTTAATAAAATATAGTCATTAATATTTGATGAAATTAATAAATTATAATACCTCGGCCTCATTACACGAGCAAAACTTCGGAACTGCCGTAATGCGTAAATTTTTATTTCATCTCTTTGCTTCTTCCAACTCGCTTACGGTCCTACATAATAGAATTTGAATTATGTATATAGTAAATACGATAAACTAAAAATTTTATAAGACTTCAGAAGTACGTAATACCTCTCATTTCTTTGAATTCCATAATCTAACTTGATCTTCCCATTGGTACCTCAACATTCCCGGCGGGACATTTCGCAATTTTTCGTCGAGACTTATGTCTTTCTTAAAATATTGTTTTTTTAGCGTGCTTTTATTGTCTCTCCATTTTTTACCCAATGTCTTCTTAACATAGTCATCGAAGACCTCTAAAGCAAATCTACTCTGAACAAAAAAAGTTTAAAAAGTTAATATAAATGAAGGTTAATTCTGCAAGTATTATAAATTACATTCACCTTTTATTACCTTAATATTATCGAGAGCCTGATTTTTGTTGGCATCAGGCATGTGATTCCATGATTCGTAGTTAATGGGTAACATATTGGCATTTCGTGCTATAATGCCCAAATAGCCTACCAA
The DNA here is from genome assembly GCA_025506655.1 of Gossypium rotundifolium. Lineage (NCBI taxonomy): Eukaryota > Viridiplantae > Streptophyta > Magnoliopsida > Malvales > Malvaceae > Gossypium > Gossypium rotundifolium. The sequence goes on along the minus strand of CP106729.1, from coordinate 13,401,074 downwards.
CAGTCGAGCTTCAGATCTGATAGGCTGGCCATGATTGTTTCTCCTAACTTCAACACGCTCGGTAGGCTCTAAGTCGTATAAATCATTAAGTAATGTTGAAACACCCCAAACCCGACCCACGAGCCTTGACCGGATCTGGTATGTTCCCCGGTGTAAACCGTTTCAAATTCTTTTATTGCTTTGGAAAATCTGGGTTTTTGAAAGAACGATTGTTTTTGGGTTGGGCTCGAGTTAAAAACAAGTTTATTTTATATTGAAACCCTTTAGGTTGGGCGACAAAAACACTTAGGAATTAATTTAAAATAAATTTATTTAGTCTTTAATTCATAAAATTTTAAGTAACATAATACTTTAAAAGTAAAATAAAATAAAATAGTTCACTATGGCCTTATTACATCAAATAAATCCAAATAATTGGAAGTACTTAATTAAAAATAAAAGTCCGAATCGTAAAATTTCTTCTTTGTGCATGGCCATCTTTAAGCTCCATGCCCCGGTCCATTCTTGATCATCACACGAAAATGTTCCCACAACGGGGTGAGTCAAGCAGACTCAATGTGTACACAAACACTAAAATTTAACAATTTAGGCATATGTTCACATATTACATGCATATTCATATAACGATATAAAATAATGATGCAACCCAAACCCAAACCTATATGCCATCCGCTACACATCACCCGTACCATCCTCACACACCGTGGGACTACTAAGTCAACCTCCATCCGCTACACACCATCGAAGGCGTCATTGCGATCACGTGCTCATCGCCTCTTATAAAATTCGTGGTCTTAGGTCACCACATTCGAGATATCGTGGTCTTAGGTCACCACATTCGGATATCGTGGTCTTAGGTCACCACATTCGATTATCGTGGTCTTAGGTCACCACATTCACTTCCCTTTTCATATAACCCATATGCCCCATATCATACATATCATGCATTAACATGCCAAATTCTTATTTCACATTCTTATAATGTCATATGTGTGTAAATAATGATATTTAACATAATCCTAGTAGGAGTAGGAAGCGTGCACAGTACTTTGTACCATAGCATGGTACTTTAGCCATATTCACATTCTTATAAACATGCTCATATTAAATTTTAGCCATAATTCTTATTAAAAGATAATGTGGGGTATACACCGATTAAGCAAGGTTTCCAATCCAAATCTCAAAAGCTTGATCTAATGCCTTAAATCTTAAATCTCTACATTTAATCAATCATTTAATACTTAGTAAAGAGCCATTCGGCCATAAATCCAAATCCTAGTAGGATTAGTACACTAAAACTTACCTTGGTGTCGATTTGTTTACTAATCAAATCCCGGAATGTTGTAGACTCCCTTCCTTGTAATCGGCTGGTGTTAAATCCCTTCATAGATTAGTTTTCGGCTTTTAAATCATGTAAGAAAATAGATCTAGTGCTAAAATAAGCCTTGGCCGATTGCATATATATATACTTTACCTTGTGATTTGAAATCCAAATTTCTATTTAGCCCTTGGTATCTGTCAAAATCAACTTGTGACACATGTTAGATTAATTTCTAACATGTAAACATGGTAAAAGTGGCTGTGGTGAATGTCTTCCTTACATTAGATCTTGGAAGATTCCTTCCTTATGGTCGACTTATGGATAGATCCCGAAGCCTTTTTCCAAGTTTTGACTAACACAATAATGGGGTTAGATTTCTTGGTTTCGGTTTTAATCTTAGAAGAAAATCACTAACCTTACCCTTAATGCACTAGTCGACAACCCCTTGCTTGAAGTCTCAAACTATTCGGCTATGGTCTTGATAATTGCAAGTTTTCGGCTTTTGAAACTTAATAAGAAATCGGCTAAAGGTTATCTGTGTTGTCGGTTTATCAAAAGAAAATAGAGGGAAAAGAGTTACTAGGGGATTTGGAAATGGTGGACTTATGGAGAAAAAGATTTGACTATGGCAAAATAAGAGAGAAAGGAGAGAGTTTGCTAGGAAATTTTCAGAGACTTCAATGGAAAAGAGAAGATTGATGAATAGCCTTATTTTCCTCCTTTTCGAAATTACTAGGCCAAGACTCATTTACTTGGCCATCACTTCTCTTATCTTTATTAAAATTAATGGAAATAATCCTTAATTATCTCTTATCTCTTAAACAATAATTATCCATCATTGATCCACCTATTTAGCCAATTTTAAAGAGAATTAAACTCTTCCCAAGTGCCTTGGTGCCGTCCAACTCCTTGCTCCTTGCAGCAAAATAAAACTCTTTTATTTGCTTCCCACGTGACTCGAACCTAGGCTCCTTCCCCTTGATTGTGGCGTCACTTCTTGGGCTTTAAGTGGTGCCTCCTAGCCACTTCTCCAAGCCCGTTCTTGTGTCAAATTTCTTCTATTAATTTTCTTAAGACCACATTGTTTTAGTTTCCTTTTTAAACTTAACATTTCTAAAACATTTCCTTACATTTCCAAGTTTCCAAAATGTTCACTTTCCTCTTTTAAACTTAACATTTCCAAGTTTCCAAAATGTTCACTTTCCTCTTTTAAACTTAACATTTCAAAGTTTCCAAAATGTTCACCATACATTCATAACACATAAGACATGCCATTTCAGTATAATTAAATCAAAAACGCATAGGCCCATTTTCGGGATGTTACAGTTCTACCCCTTAAAAATAATTTCGTCCTCGAAATTACTTACTAACGAACAATCATACAATCTAACTCACCACACTACGCTATTGTTGCGCACTCTAATCTTAATAAAACTAACACATTTCCTATGCACAATTCCAAAGTTCACATCCAAGGTTTCATACCATTCACTAGCAATACAAGAACGAACTAGCTCTATAATAAACAAGGCAATAAAGGCATTAGAAATAAGAAACTTACCGTTGTCACATCGGCACATCACTCTCCTCGACGACGATCGCATAAACCAACCTTGGTTGCCTCAATCTGAACCTTGACACCTCCGCTTGGTGCTCCACGACCACCATGGAACCATTTCCTCCATGGTTCGGACCATGACCCAACCGAGGTCATTTGTCCACCTCTACCAAATGATTAACATTACGAGCTCTTGGTTGATTCCCATCTGGTCTCATCGGACAATCCTTAATCATATGGTCTTTTGACCCACACTCAAAACATCCTCCCGTCTTTTTTCGACATTTACCTAAGTGCTTCTTCCCACATTGTTCACAAGTAGGATATTGCCTTCCAGTAGCAACTTGCTGACCTCGCGACCCTTCAACTCTAGGCCTCTTTTGCTCATTCCTGGATGGCCTTGATGATCTAAATTCTCTCTTCTGCCTATTTCGATCGGAGTTCTCCCTCACGGACTCCTTAATACCCTCGGCCACTTTGGCCTTTTCCACTAATACAGCAAACTCCCGCTCCTGTTGCGGGGCTATCAATAACCTTAGGTCATCTCTTAGTCCGTCTTCAAACCAAACACACCGCTCATGCTCAGTCGATACTATGCCTCGTGCATAACGGCTCGGCCTTAGGAATTCAGCCTCGTACTCAGCTACGGACTTGTTCCCTTGAACCAGCCCTAGAAAAGCCTTTCTCTGGGCATCAATATAATGAGTGCCCACATACTTCTTCTAGTATGCTACCTTAGCATACTCCCATGTGAGTTCCTCAGCTGTAGCACCATCTCGCACCGTGAGCCACCATTGATATGACTCATCACGGAGAAGCGACACCAATCCTTTCAGCTTTTCCTCGTCAGTTAAGTCGAGCTCATCCATAATTCGCTCAGTCGCCTCCAACCAATACTCAGCGGTATTGGGTGCTACACCTGATACACCACGGAACACTTCAGCTCCATTGGCTCGGAGTCGCTCAGGTACCGACTTTCGAGCTCCTATATTCCTCCAAAGACTAGCCACCATTTCAAGAACTCATAGCATGCTGCGCATACTGCATCTTCTCTGTCCGTCTTCTTTGCTACACCACATGGTGGTGGTGGTGGTGGTGGTGGTGGTGGTACCTCATTATCAGACCCTTGACCCGATCTAACGGGTTCTGACACGGTCATTCTACCTCGATCGCGTCCTCGTACATTGCGACCATGTCCCCTAGAGCTCATTTCTACGATCACGCTTTAGTCTGGTTTAAGAAATTTTATGAATTAGCCCTTATTCCACGATTATTCACAAGAAGTTTTATGGCGGGAAGTTTAATAGGGTTCTTTCGATCATTCAAAGTTTCAAGTCTTCTATCCTAATTCACAGAAAAGCACATCCATTCCATAGTATCTCACATACACATTCACTCTTGGGACATTTACGTCTGCTCCTATCCTGGGTATTCTCGTAATTTGTCCTACAAGGGTATTTTTGTAATTTGTCAAAATAAGGTTCCTTGGTGTTTTTGTCAATAAGGGTATTCGGAAATTTTGCATTCCGGGTATTTTGGAAATTTTGAAATTCGAGGTATTTTGGTAATTAACCCGTAAATTTATAAATCTTGATAAATCAAGGTACTTTGGAATTTACAAAACTTGAGGGTTGTTTTGAGAATTTGTTTTCCAAATTAGTGTTGTTGCAAAAATTTTTTAAAGATCGGGGTCGTTCGGTAATTTTGTAACTTCGGGGTATTCGATAATTTGCGGGTTAGGGGTAATTTAAGTAAATTTTTTTTCCATAATCAAGGTATTTTGATATTTTGTAAATTTGGGGTTCCTTTAAGCAAAGTAGTGAAATTTTGATAAGAACTGTGGGTATTTTGAAAATTTTCATAAACCAAGGCATTTTGTAATTTTACCACTAGGGGTATTTTTATAATTTTTATAAATCGAAAATATTTTGAAAATTTTCCAAAATAAGTTTTTTCTACTATTCAAGGGTAATTTGGTGATTATAAAACTAGGGTTTTCATAAAAAATCTATTAGTCCTTTTCGGGTTTTAGTTAGGGGTTTAGCCTGTGTATAAGTCTTCTTGGTTAGGGTGAACCGAGGCTACGCACCAGGTAGGATTCTAGTGGAGAGGAGGTCAGTCATGTGGACTGCTTAAATACCAAGCTCCCACCGAAACCAATCCTAGACATGCGCACCATGGTTGCCACACCCTAACTCGGCGACTTAACCACAGGTTTGTTCGATTAGGCATTTAAGTCTTATGTAATTGTTGGGGTAACTAGCCCTAGGGTTCAAGTACTAAATCTCTATTCTACGTTCTATTTCTACCTCTTCTACAATCATAATATAAATCACACAAGAGATCGGAGTACTTACCTGGTAGACTTCGGGTCGGAGACTTAGTGGGCCATGCCAGAAAATCCTGCTTAATTTACAAAAATTCTTTTTGAGCTTAACTTTAAAAACGTTTTGGGCCTTAAACCCAAGGCCGAGAGTTTAAAACTGGGCTCTGATACCAAATTGAAACACCCTAGACCCTGCCCACGAGCCTTGACCGGATCTGGTATGTTCCCCGGTGTAAATCGTTTCAAATTCTTTTGTTGCTTTGGAAAATCTGGGTTTTTGAAAGAACGATTTTTTTTTGGGTTGGGCTCGAGTTAAAAACAAGTTTATTTTATATTGGAAACCCCTTTAGGTTGGGCGACAAAAACACTTAGAAATTAATTTAAAATAAATTTATTTAGTCTTTAATTCATAAAAATTTTCGTAACATAATACTTTAAAAGTAAAATAAAATAAAATAGTTCACTATGGCCTTATTACATCAAATAAATCCAAATAATTGGAAGTACTTAATTAAAAAATAAAAGTCCGAATCGTAAAATTTCTTGTTGTGCATGGCCACCTTTAAGCTCCCGCTGACCCGGTCCATTACTGATCATCACTTGAAAAATGTTCCCACAACGGGGTGAGTCAAACAGACTCAATGTGTACACAAACACTAAAATTTAACAATTTAGGCATATGTTCACATATTACATGCATATTCATATAACAGATAGGAAATAATGATGCAACCCAAACCCAAACCTATATGACATCCGCTACACATCACCGTACCATCCTCACACCGTGGGGACTACTAAGTCAACCTCCATCCGCTACACACCATCAAGGTAGTCATTGCAGGTTGGCGTGCTCATCGCCTTTATAAAATTCGTGGTCTTAGGTCACCACATTCAGATATCGTGGTCTTAGGTCACCACATTCAAATATCGTGGTCTTAGGTTACCACATTCGTTATCGTGGTCTTAGGTCACCACATTCACTTCCCTTTTCATATAACCCATATGCCCCATATCATACATATCATGCATTAACATGCCAAATTCTTATTTCACATTCTTATAATGTCATATGTGTGTAATAATGATATTTAACATAATCCTAGTAGGAGTAGGAAATGTGCACTGAGTACTTTGTACCATAGCATGGTACTTTAGCCATATTCACATTCTTATAAACATGCTCATATTAAATTTTAGCCATAATTCTTATTAAAAGATAGTGTGGGGTACACACCTGATTCGCTTAAGGTTTCCAATCCAAATCCCGAAAAGCTTGATCTAATGCCTTAAATCTTAAATCTCTACATTTAATCAATCATTTAATACTTAGTAAAGAGCCATTTGGCCATAAATCCAAATCCTAGTAGGATTAGTACACTAAAACTTACCTTGGTGCCGATTTGTTTACTAATCAAATCCCGAATGTTGTAGACTCCTTCCTTGTAATCGGTGGTGTTAAATCCTTCATAGATTAGTTTTGGCTTTTAAATCATGTAAGAAAATAGATCTAGTGCTAAAATAAGCCTTGGCCAATTGCATATATATATACTTTACCTTGTGATTTGAAATCCAAATTTCTATTTAGCCCTTGGTATCTGTCGAAATCATCGTGACACATGTTAGATTAATTTCTAACATGTAAACATGGTAAAAGTGGCTCGTGGCGAATGTCTTCCTTACCTTAGATCTTGGAAGATTCCTTCCTTATGGTCGACTTATGGATGAGATCCGAAGCCTTCTTTCCAAGTTTCGACTAACATAATAATGGGGTTAGATTTCTGGTTTGGTTTTAATCTTAGAAGAAAAGAATAGAAATCGATAATCACTAACCTTACCCTTAATGCACTAGTCGACAACCCTTGCTTGAAGTCTCAAACTATTCGGCTATGGTCTTGATAATAGCAAGTTTTCGCTTTTGAACTTAACAAGAAATCGGCTAAAGGTTATCTGTGTTGTCGGTTTATCAAAAGAAAAGAGAGGAAAAGAGTCACTAGGGGATTCGAAATGGTGGACTTATGGAGAAAAAGATTTGCTATGGCAAAATAAGAGAGAAAGGAGAGAGTTTGCTAGGAAATTTTCAGCAAGACTTCAATGGAAAAGAGAAGATTGATGAATAGCCTTATTTTCCTCCTTTTGTCGAAATTACTAGGCCAAGACTCCTTTACTTGGCCATCACTTCTCTTATCTTTATTAAAATTAATGGAAATAATCCTTAATTATCTCTTATCTCTTAAACAATAATTATCCATCATTGATCCACCTATTTAGCCTAATTTTAAAGAGAATTAAACTCTTCCCAAGTGCCTTGGTGCCGTCCAACTCCTTGCTCCTTGCAACAAAATAAAACTCTTTTATTTGCTTCCCACGTGACTCGAACCTAGGCTCCTTCCCCCTTGATTGTGGCGTCACTTACTGGGCTTTAAGTGGTGCCTCCTAGCCACTTCTCCAAGCCCGTTCTTGTGTCAAATTTCTTTTATTAATTTTCTTAAGACCACCTTGTTTTAGTTTCCTTTTTTAAACTTAACATTTCTAAAACATTTCCTTACATTTCCAAGTTTCCAAAAATGTTCACTTTCCTCTTTTAAACTTAACATTTCCAAGTTTCCAAAAATGTTCACTTTCCTCTTTTAAACTTAACATTTCCAAGTTTCCAAAAATGTTCACCATACATTCATAACACATAAGACATGCCATTTCATATAATTAAATCAAAAATGCATAGGCCCATTTTCAGGATGTTACAAATGTACGTCCCCGACCTCTGCGCGTCCCACCACCTTCAGCTGAAAAATGATATATTATTATATTAAAATTGAAAAATGAATCAATAATAAAATTCAACATGTATGTAAAATAAACTTAACATTACTTTGAAATTCTCCATGCTCGTCATCTACGTCCGGCAGACTAGAAGATCCAACAACTGTATCATGTTCACTATTTACTTCTTCTAGATTTGGAGTATTGTGGACAATACTTAAATCACGCAATCGTCTTTTAGGCATTTTTCCTACAATACACATAAAATAGTTCAAAATTTTAGTAACAAATAACAACAATAATAGGACATTTAAAATAGTTAAATTATATAACAAGACCAACATGAAAATTATAATATTACATATAAAAAATAAATCGTAAAATCTTACTACATCATATTTAGTAAATATCTTCATCCACATCTTGACGAGCCCATTGAAATTGTTGACTAGTACTAGGGATATTTTCATTTAAGTTTTGTTACGGAAAAGGCAAAGTTTCGATCTTTCGACTATGTCATCTCTACTTCCACTATCAATGTCGAACAAGTCTCTAGGGTGTTTGAAGTACAACGTACCAACCCTCATCGCTTGGATCTTTAGAGTAAAAACTTGTTTAACTTGAGAAGAAAACACATACGGCTCGTCCATCGGTTGTTCTCGGTGTGAATCAATCGAGAGAAATTCACCATTGTAAAGCCATATTGATCGTTTTTAATTCCGCGAGCCGTATTCACATCAGCCCAATCACCTCGAAATAAGACAACTTTGCATTTGCCGTAATAATCCAACTCAATGATGTCAGTAATAAGTCCGTAATACTCCAAATTCCGCTCGACAGGATTACTGTCCCTAGCACTAGCATAACTTGTAATTGAAGAATTAACAACAATTCCACAATTTTGGGTTCTCCTCAATCTCTCGTGATACCTTGTATGAAATCTGTATCCGTTGATGAGGAAGGCACTATATCTTTTCACTATTCTATTTGGACCTTGTGAAAGTCATTTAACTTCATCATTTACTTCATTCCGACTTCAAACCTATTGGATCGAAAGTAAATCGAGTAATTATAAATGTAATGAGAAAACATTATTACTTGTCAATGGAAACTTAAATTGCATACCATTTGGCTTAACCATTCATGAAATGATTCTGTGAACAACTTATTAATTTCTCGTCGATTTAATCTTTGGGATCGTGAACGAGCTCTCAATATTTGTTCGTACTCACTACGGTAACAAAAGTTTTACTTTGTTAGTAGACAAACAAATTATAATTGATGAGTATTTATCAAATTCTAGAACTTACTTCCGAAATGGTTCCATTGAATCGTGATGAAAAAGAATGTATCGATGTGCTTGGACCCACGATCTATCGTCTAATTCTATAATTTCGACTTTGCCGATCGGTTCTCCAAAACTTTGAAATAAATAAGTTTAGGCCAAGTTATGATATGTGAGCCCAGCATTTCTACTTGGTCTGTTCATTCTTGTTTCAACATCTTCCAAATACCGTGAACAGAAAGTCATACATTCCTTTGCCAAGTAGCCCTCGACAATTAATCCTTTTGGATAACGCTTATTGCGGCAGTAAGACTTTAATTTGGATAGGAACCTAAAATGATATACAACATTATCAAAAGTTGCAACTAAAAGCATTGAGGTGAATGAAGGAATAATTAGCAAATAAAGTAAGACCTTTCAATGGGATACATCCATCGATAAAAAGGTCCACCAAGTATTGCTTCACACGGAGATGAATTAACAAGTGCACCATAATAGTGAAGAAGGAAGGCGGAAGATCTTCTCCAGTTGCATAAAGTCAATGCGGCTCGATCTTGTAATGTCTCAAGTTCTTGAACATTCAAAACTTTACCACAAATGCCTTTCATTATATTTGACAGTTCAATTACACAAGCCGTCACTTTTTTTGACATACAACACCGCATAGCAACTGGCAGTAAGTCTTACATCAAGATGTGATAGTCATGCGATTTTAAGCCATATAGCCTTCGATCCTTAAGACTCACACATCACGATATATTTGATGCATACGCATCCGGGACCTTTATATCCTTCAGTACCATACAAAACATTTCTTTCTCCGTCTTCGACATTGAAAAAATAATAGGCGGCAACCGGTATTTCATATTCGGAAGTGCTCGGGGATGAAGCTCACACCGAATTCCCATGTGGACTAAATCAAGTCGACTCTGAAGATTATATTTTGATTTTCCATCGACATTCAAAATAGTCCCAATGATGTTCTCGCAAACATTTTTCTCAATGTGCATGACATCAAGATTATGGTGTAAAATTTGATGCTCCCAATAAGGCAACTCGAAAAAAATACTTCTTTTTTTCCACAAGTCTGCCTCATTAGGATCATCCTGTTCATCAGATTCATCATCAGATTCATCCCTAGATCTTTTATTTCTTTGCGGGTTGACCGATTGATTCATCTTCTCATAAATGAAATTCATATCTTTCAACATTGAGAATATTTCGGATCCACCGGTCTGCGAAGGAGTTGGTCTGAACTTTTCAGTGCCATCAAACTGAGCACTCTGAAATCTAAATGTATGATTTTCGGTAACCACCGACGATGCCCCATGTAAGAGAACTTCTTCCCATTATATAACCATTGCAAACATGTTCAAGCAAAGACAACATGAACAAGCATAACGTCCCGGTACTCCAACCAGACAAATTAGCATAAGCCAGGAAGTCATTAATAGTCCACATTAAAGCCGCATGTAAATTAAAGTTCTCTTTTCTCATTGCATCGTATGTCTGAACACCAGCCTATAGTTGTTTTAACTCGTCAACAAGTGGTTGCAAATAAACGTTAATATCATTCCCCGGCCCTTTCTCTCGGTATAATCATAAACAAGATAAAAGAAGATTGTTTCATGCAAACCCATGAAGGCAAATTGTAGGGAACAAGCACCACAGGCCAAGTACTATACGTTGTACTCATGAGTTTGTAAGGGTTAAATCCATCGGATGCTAGCCCAAGCCTCGCACTCCGAGGATCGTTTGCAAAGCTTGGAAATTTGGAGTCAAAATTTACCAAGCTAAAGAATCAGGGATGTCTTAACAATCCATCATCGGTTCGTCCATCACGGTGCCACGTCATTGATTCGATGTCTTTGACTACATGAAAAGCCGTTGAAGCCTTGGTATTAGCAAAAATACCGTAAAATCTTAATCGGGCGCTTCATTGATCGTGTATCGTGTTCATCCTCGTTACCATCCTTTGTATTTCTATTAATCCAACGGATTGGCGCATACATGACAAAGACTGTTGGTTTATCCGGTCGCCCCAATACAACATGCGATCATTTGGGCAACTGTGAATTTTGTTGTAGCCAAGGCCCAAATCCTTTATCAATTTCTTCATGTCTTTGGAAGATTGAGGGATTTTCACAAACGGGAACATTTCTTATAGAAATTCTAACAGCATTGTCAACAAGTTTTCGGTCCACCCTCCCAAACATTTCAATTGAAAAAGACGAATATAGAATGACAGTTTGGAAAATTTTGACCCCTCATACAGTTCTTCATTCATTTCACCAAGTAACGTGTAGAACCTCGCCGCTTCTTCATTTGGCTGTTCATCCAGTACACTTCTTCCCCCTTCGGTGAAAGTATTTCCACCAAAATTATATTCATCGGTTGCACCCAAGTCAGGTGGAAATGACCTGAAACCATCACTGCGCATATTAAAATCATCCCGCAACATGCCTTCCATGTTATCATCTCTAACATTCTGATTGTAAGCACTATGAGGATACCCTAGATTCATCGATGAAGATGCTCCACTAGATGTACACTCTCCATGAAAAAACCATTTTTTGTACCTTCGGACAAAGCCATCAATAACTAGATGTTCGTAAACAACTTCAAGATAATGCCAGTTAATATTGCAACACTTCTTACACGGGCAAAGAATCATATTCTCTTGGCTTGCATTTTGAAATGCGAAATTTAGAAAAGTTTCTACTCCATTTCGATAGCCGTTGCTTACCCTTGACAATTTCATCCAACTCCTATCCATTTCGTAGTTGTTGAAGTCTAAAGTTGACAATAAATTACAAGGCTAAATTGTTAATTTATAATTTATTTAAGTAATGATATGATCATATATATAACTGAGTACTATGTAAGTTATATAGTTTGATCTTAAAATTATGTAAGTTATGAAATGTGATCTTAAACTTATGTAAGTTATGAAATTTGATCTTATAATTAAGTAAGTTATATATTCTTTAAGATTCATCATCGTGGCATTGTTACACTTGGGAGGATCCGTTATATCTTCTGAAGTGAGATATAAGGCAACCCGTCATGTTTCCAAATATATACTTTGAATTTTTTTACATGTTATTATATGTTTTTTTAAATGTTATTATATATTTTTTATAATTGAAATTTCTTTGTGATGTTAAATTTAAAAAGTTTTTAACTTACTTATTTAAAAAATTATTTTCTATTTTAAAACATATTTAAATTAGATCATAAAACATCTAATTTCAATACCGAATGTTATATTAAACCTAATAATAATCAGTCGGCATGGATGCATAATTTGAACAAGAAAAGTTAGTGTTAGTGGGGAGGGTCTTACAGATGGATGTGTCACAATCGACTAGTAGCTTTGTGTTTTTGGTCCCCTTAAACATTATTTTTAGTTACAAAATTAGGGTGACTTGATGGATTTCTTTTTATATTATTGTTGTAAATTTAATGTGTTCTTAAGAAGAACTTGTACGTATAATACTTTAATTCATTCGAGAAAAAACTATTTCATTTCTATAAATCATTTACATATTGTTGTTGTAAATTTAATGTGTTTTAATTATGTACTTCTTTATAATAATTATAAGAAATTTATTGTTCAAGATGAATGAATAAGTAATATTTATAGTTTCTTGCTAATTAGCTTCTATTGGTATATTGAATGATGTATGCGCCATATTTTGATTTTATGTTTCATGTTACTTACATAAATATGATACAAATAATTTATTTCTTGATCTAAGTGAATTTTTTTATTTTTTATTTTTGAGATTGTTGAGATGTTGTGAGGTGCTTAGAATTTGAAATAACTTGTTTAATAATTTATTTTAATTGAATCTTATATCTAATGTCAAGTCTATAAAATAAAATGAAAAGCAAAACAATTTCATTAACTATTTTTTTTGAGACAAGTGTGAGTATAATATATTTACTATATGAGATGAGATTGTTGGAAAGATGAAGAATCGGTTAATACATTGATTCAATGATGTTTAATTAATGGATTGAGACAAAAAATCAAATAAATTAGGGTTTTTAATTTTAATAATTTATTTAACCGCTAGATGGATTAAATCTGTTAATCGTAATAATCTTATTAAAAACATTGGATGAAATCTATTTTTTAATAAAATCACCTAAAGACTTAAAACTAAAAGGTAGCATACCCATGGTTTTGTGCAAAATCTCCATTAAGATTAAAAATTAGGTGGGTGAAACATATTTATTTTAAGGAAATATATTTTTCGTATTAGAAACATGAATCAACATCATTATTTAAGAGAACTGATTATTTTATTATTTAACAAATATCTCTCGATTTAATATATATATATATATATATATATATATATATATATATATATATATAAGTCAGGAGGGCACATGAGCCAGAGCTAAAGAAGCAAAACCGACAATAGAAGAAATGAAATAGAAAACAAGCATCTCTGACAGTAGAATTCAAGCCAAACCCACTTCAATTCCAATATTTTGCTTATAAATATGCACCATTCTAACAATTTCTTCACTCAAAGCTTCAAAATCCACTTCAAAAAAAACTATTTCATTTCTATAAATCATTTTCATATTGTTGTTGTAAATTTAAACATTTTAAATTACTTCTTTTTAAAAAATTTATTTTTATAATAAAACATATTTAAATAATGATCAAAATAAATTTTTATAATTGTTGACTATATGTCGTGAATTATTTGAATATTCAATTTATGTAATTTTAATTTTTCTTGCAAGTTTAATCACGTTCTTTACATTTTAAAGGATGTTAAAGTTTTCTTTATAAGGGAGCATGAACAAATTATTACATTTTAAGGGAGCATGAACAAATTATTATCCAAGTAACAGCATATATACCAACCAAGCAGGATAATAAATAGCAATTTGGAACTATACTCATACTAATGATATAAAAAAATGAGGACAACTATATGTAAACAGTGAAAACTTACCAACAAACTAACGGAGAACAATCTGCAGAAGAAACTAAGTTCAAACAATCTGCAGATGAAAGTAGGGTAGAACAATCTGCAAAATAATTATGGCCATTTCATTTCCAGATTAGCACCAAATAAACGATTAACACCTAATACAATTAATTCATGTGAACCAAATATAAAAACTTTATCAATAGCACTACCAGATATTAAATCGAAGATTAAATGTAACTCTTCAGTTGAACCAGAAGTTGCAGAAGGAGCAGGAAGCAGATTAAATGTCACGAATGCAATAGCTATTGAAGGTACAACCTGGAAAAGAAAATGAAGGGGACAAACAATATTAATTATCAACAACTGAAAGGCATTTTTATATTCAATTGTAAAAATAAAGCATTGATTACATTACAGAACCATGGAAAATAATTTCAAGTTATCAAGTAGGTTCTTTTCCATACTATATAACAACTTATACTAAACTACGGCATAAACTGGGGTGCAACTGCAACCGAGAGACGATGGCAGATGTTAGTGGATTATAAGACTTGCAGCAATAATGCGAAAAAGGCTTAGGGAGATAAACTTTTTAGACGATTGTCAACAGAGGTATGCTTTTGGTATATATATATATCGACAAAGGGAAGATCTAAATCTAACTAGATGCATGCACCTAACAGAGGTATATTCAAATATCCCATACTGAAGCCAAAATATTCGTTATATACATATGTCAAATAAGAGTACTTTAGAAAAAGTGAAGAAATATGGATCACAAAGCATTTAATAGTGCTTTCAAGAACAACTCATTTCAAATGAACATGTAAACTAAAATTATTAAGCAAGCAAATATATAGACAATAAGAAAGTGCCGACATACTTGCTGCAGATCATCTTGTCCTGGTTGTATTTCCTAGCCAATGCCATCAAAGAAGGCTCGATAATGCCACCACGAAGTCTCAGAACCAGATGCAAGGTTGATTTTGCAGAGTTACACACAAACAAACAATTAAATCAAACTAAAATATACATCGAACAGAAAAAAGCATATACACCAAGGCTTTCTGAGTATTGTTCGATGAAATTGAAGAAGCAATACTTGAAAAGTTATAAATTCCAACGAAGATACTTTACATTTTTCCTAAGAAGAAGACATTACTTAAACATGCTCATGGCTTTAATTCACAGTTCAATTGGTAGCCGAGAGTGCTCGAATAGCAGTAATGGTAGACTCAACATCACTACTAAACTCTTTTCTAAGCTATAAAACAACAAAACAAATGGAAATGAAATGAAATGCCTAAGTAAAAAAACTGAAAACCCTAATGTTCAAATAAATGAAAGCCTAGATTATAATCAAATCTAAAAGAAACAGAAAAGAAAAGCGAAAGTGAAAAGTACCCAAGAGGCGGTGGTCGGGTTTGATAGAGAGCTTGGAATTGACAAAGAGTAGGATAGCTTGCTTTATGGAATCGAATCTGGGACTCCCTCTGTTTTCAATTCAACAAGCAACTCTGCCTCCACATCAACGCAAAATATTATGTCCTCATTGTTTATTTGCGTCGGATAATACACAAAAGAAAAAAAAATTGAAGCATAGAAATCAATATATGCATAGAATGAAAATTACCTAGTGTAGATAATACACAAAAAAAAGTAGTGATTAAAACAAAAGTGTTATCTTAAAGAAAATTGAGTTGATAAAGGGAGAAAATACTCAAAGTTCTATTCGGCGAGAATAACCATGAAAGCACGAAAATAAAGCAAAATAGGCTTCTTACTGGGAAATTTGGGATAATGAATTTTGAGTTTGGGGAGGGAAACTGATAGGAAACGATACGGGAAATTTGGGATTAAGAAATTTTGAGTTTGGGGAGGGAAACTGATTGGGAAACGATAGGGAAATTTTGGAAAATTTTGAGTTCGAGTTTGGGGAGAAAGAATCGGGGTTATAGCCTTTGGATTTAGTTTTTAAGCAAGGAAAAAAAGGCACCGTTTTATGTATAAAAGTTTGCAATTTTTTGTGGCTTTTTTAAAAAACGCCACTATAGTTTATTTTTTGTGGCGTTATTTTACAAAAAGGCCACTATAGCTTATTTTTTTGTGGCGTTTTCACAAAAACGCCACTATAGTTCCGTTTTTTGTGGTGTTTTTTACAAAAACGCCACTATAGCTTATTTTTGTGGCATTTTTTACAAAAACGCCACTATTATGCAATTTTATTTTTTTTTCTATTTTTAACCTATATTTTTTTTCAAAATTTTTGTGTTGAGATTACCATTTCTTTAATTTTTATCTTTATTATATTTTGAGTATTGAACTTTTTAACAAAAATATTAAATATTAAATTTTTAAGTTTTAAGATTTTAATTTTTAATTTTATTATTAAATTTTAAAATTTAATTACCGTTATCACCTCTTTTACTTATTTCTTTTTCTTTTCTTTTTACATCAATATTATTTTTTGAAGTATAGTCTACATTAGTTGTTTAGATTTTCATATAAATGACATTTAATTATATGTATACACCTACATCTTAGAATTATATATGAATTTTGGTTTAATGTGTAATTCTAGATGTGAAATTCTAATTGTGGTTTAAATGTATAGTTGAAACTTTAATTTTGATTTGATCATGCATACACATTATTTTAAAAATATAAATACATCAATATATTTTATATTGAATAATTATAAATTTTTATGTATGCAATATTTAAATGAAAAATGATGTTAATATATCAATAATTGTGTTAATATTTTATAAGATCTGGATCAAATTAAAGTTCATGTATATACAATTGCACACTAAACCATTGTTCATGTATGCTTTTGGGATTTAACCCATTTTGATATATATTTTTTTAAAAATAATAATTTACATTTATCTTATTTTCATTTATATTCTAAAAAATCCAAAATTAATACCTAAATCATAAACCCTAGACCATAAACATCAAAACATAAATCTCAAACTCAAAACCCCAAACCCTAAATCTTAAACTATAAAACTTGAACCCTAAACTCTAAACTGCAAACCTTAAACCATAATTCGAGACCAACTTTTTGGGAATTCATGTGGCCAATATTAGTGTAGTACAAAACATATATTTTAATAGCTAACAACACATTAACCATAAATCCCTCATGAGGGATTTCAGTTTCGAGATTTTGGGTCATATAGCTAACACCCTAAACCTTAATACCTAAAACCCTAAACCCTAAACTCAAAAACTTAACACATTAACCATTTTCCCCCAAACCCCTCACCCTAAAACCATAAACCACAAACCATAAACTCAAAACTCTAAGTCATTAACCATTTCCCCCTAAACCCTTAACCCTAAACTTTAACCCATGACCACTAACACTTAAACCTTAATACCGATTAACACTAAGATATTAAACAATATACAATAAACCCAAACAACAAACTTTAAAACACTAAACCATACACCAAAATAACAAACCCTAAACCATGAAATTAACATATTAAACATTAAACCCTAAATCAATTTTAATAACTTAATTTGAAACTTAAATGAAAACTTCTAAATTGTTTAGTTAGCAATTTGTAACTTTTCATAATTAAGTAACTTAAAATGAAACTTTCTCATTGCTTATAAGTGAATTTATCAAAATAAAATATTATTCAAAGCAAGAATAAGAAAAAAATATGAAGGACTTTTAGCGGCATTTTTCTAGAAGCGCCGCTAATGCTCAGACCTGTAGCGGCATTTTTTTAGAAGCGCCGCTAATGCTCGAACCTATAGCGGCGTTTTTCTAGAAGCGCTGCTAATTCTCGGACCTTTTGGCGTTTCCCTAAAGGCGTCGCTAATGCTCTGACTTTTAGCGGCGTTTTTCTAGAAGCGCCACTAATGCTCGGACCTATAGTGGCATTTTTCTAGAAGCGCCACTAATTCTCGGACCTTTTACGGCGTTGTCCTAAAAGCGCTAATGCTCTGACCTTTAGCGGCATTTTTCTGAAAGCGTCGCTAATGCTCTGACCTTTAGCGGCGTTTTTTTGAAAGCGCCGCTAATACTCTGACCTTTAGCGGCATTTTTTTAAAAGCGCCGCTAATGCTTGGACCTTCAACACTTTAAAAAAACGCTTATTTATCCTTTTAGCGGCGTTTTGAAATAAACGCTATTGCTGTTATTTTTTTTACGGCGTTTTTCTCCAAACGCCGCTGTTGTGTAATATTTGCGGTGTTTTCTTTTAAAACGCCGCTAAAAGTCTGTATTGATGTAGTGTTATTCTGTCTACTTTTACAATGCTACAAATGGTATCCCTTTCAATTAAACTGTTTATGTGAATTTTTAAAAATATTCCTTCAAACATTAAAAAAATAGCATATAAGCATGATGAGTTGAAATGAACGATTTTAAGATAAACTTTTTGTTAGCATTACTTTACTACTTGCACGTTATTTTTGGTTCATTTTGATACTTGAACTTAATAATTAGATCAATTTTGGTACGTGAACTTGAATTCTGTCAATATTTGATAATATGATCAGTATTTTTAGAACATGATTGAATTGGTTGCTTAGATCGGTTGGACTGAGAATCGATTGGTATACTAGTCCAAACAAAGGAGTTGAATCGATTGAATCGAAAATTACTTGAAATCGATAACAATCGAAAATTAGGACAAAAACCAGTAGTTGAATATGTTGAACAAATTTAATATTTTTTTTACATTTTAAATTTTTGTATAAATTTTTAATTGTTGTTGGTCTAGCAGTTGAATTGATCAAACCAATTGAATTCGGAACTAGTGGTCTGACTGGTTCAAGCATTGATTTGATTATTAGAACATTATATGTGAAACTCTAAAATCTACCATGTCATCACCTGAAATTTTATATAATTTTTTTAAATTTTTAAGTGATGATATGGCATAATCTCCGAGTGTCACATTATTAAAATTTTATATTTTTCAAGTTTAGAAATTAAAATGGACCTAATTGTCAAGTTAAAATACTAAAGTGGAATAAAAAGAATATATGTATCAAAGTAAATCTAGCTGTCAAGTTTAGGGCCAAAATTATATTATTCCTTTATTTTCATTTATTCTTCTCATGCAAAACTATGCTTGAAATTATTACATTTTCATATTTAGTGTTAATATTTGATGCCCTCATGGTCGAAGACAATTAACTTCAAAAAAATGATAAATTTGTCGATTAGACCCTTTAAATTTTAGAAAATTTAAGTTAACATAATAATAAAATTGTACTTTATTTCTTAATAATTTTATGATTCATCTTTCATCTTTTAAAATAATTTTCTGACTCTGCTCTTGTAGTAAAAAAAAAAAAAAAACTAATTCCATAAACAAAGTGTCTTATTTAAAAAAAAAAACTTAAATTTTATTATTTTATTTCATTTTAAACTAGTACGTGTTACCACTAAACCTTGCTTATGGTATTTTCAAACTTTACTAAAAATGTATAAAATATTTTTTTAATTTAAAAATATTAACAATTCATATAAATATAAACATTACTGTTGGGCCTAAATTGTGCCCGGGTAAAAGACCATTCACATTACAACCCAAAAATCTAAACCCTGACCCAAATCTTTAGCCCAAAACCTAAAAAAAACAAATGGGAAACCCTAACAGCTTTGTTTAGCGCCGCCAAACAAGGTCCTCCTTCCAAGCGTCTTGGCCGGACGCCACCACCCCGAGACGTGCGCCACTCCACCACGCCACGTCAGAGAAGTGCTTGAACACGTACCTGCAAAATAGAAATAAATCAGTTGTAAAATAAAGGCTATAAAATCCACAATAGAAATCGGTTTAGGGGGTCTTTTGTTCATTGAGGGGATATACGTGCTAGAGAAGGAAGCAATACAAATATTTTGGAATACACAAAAAAGATTCAAAAGAAAGTCAGATTTGCAAGGTCTTTGTTTTCTTGTTTTTATTTTTTTTTTTTTTTTTCCTCTTTATTTTTTCGTTTTGAAAATATATATACATATTGAAATAAAAAAAGAAAAGAAAAAGCTTACCTTTTTGCGGTGGCCGGCGTCGGCACTAGAGCCTCATCGGTGGGCGCCGAAAATCGCCTGGGGAGCCAAGGAGAAGAGCCCCTCTCTGTTTTATTTTTGAAAGAAAGGAGAGAATGAGAATTTTCAAAAAAAATTTTGCTTTTATACTGTTTATAAACGCGCTGCTTTTGTTGGAAAGGTCGAGGCCAAACAGGCGTCATTTTGGGCCTCGACCATGACCGACCCAGCAAGGGCTAGGATCCGCGCGTTTTTGTTAGGGAGGGGCTAATTGCGCATTTAGCCCCTCCGCTTTTCCATGGTTTCATAATCAGGTTTTCTTTATTCCCGATTTGGCCCAAAAGTTCGCTCCTTATTTCAATTGAGTCCTCAGCCGAGCGTTGCATTTCAGTGAGTGGGATTTATTTCCATTTCGGTCCCTATAGGTTGCGCGCGTGTTTCAATTGACTCATTCATCTCCATTTGTTTTTAAATTAGCCCCAAATATTCTGTTTTTAACCCGATTTAGTCCTTTTTCGATTATTTTGCTATTTTACCACTAAAGTGGTTATTTCTAAATATTTTTTATTACCATTTGTTTATATGTATATTATTTTAATTTTTACAGTCACTTTATTTTTATTATTATTAAATTCTTTATTTTCTCTTATTATTATATTTTTACTATTTATTATCATTCAATTATTATTTAGTACTATTATTGCCATATTATTCCTATTATTATATTTAGCCTTGTATTACCTTATTACTAATATTTCTCTTTATTATCATTTTATTACATACTATTATATCTATAATTATCTATATTATGGTTTACTTTAGTTGTCTTACTATATATTATTACTTTTTACATCTATTATTTTTATTATTATTAGTATACCTTTATTTCTTTTATTACCTTTTTATTATTAGTAATATCATTACTTTTTCATATATTCGTTATTAGTTATTTATTATTAGTTTTATATTTCATTATTATTACTATTTGTTTTACTTGTTACATACCGCTTTTATAATTGTAATACTACTATTTTTTTATATTTATTGTTATTTCCTATTATCATCGTGTCTACATTTCCTCGTTTTTATTTTTGTTTTTTCCAAAACTTAAAAATGTTTCGAAGGAGTTTTGTGTGTTTGGAAGTTCAGAAATCGTGCCCAATCGTCTTTGGGCTTGATTTTCGTTCGCCTAAATCGCTAAATATCCTTGAAAGATTTTGATTGTTTTTAAAATAAGGCAATGTTTCAGATTTGGGAGTTTGAGAGATTCGTGCCCAATCGTCTTTGGGTCTCGATTTTCTATTCGTCTAATAACTAAATATCCTTCAAAGATTCTTTTATCGTGTTTCTTAAATAAAAGCAATATTTCATGATTGGAAATTCAAGGAATCGTGCCCAATCGTGCTGGGTTTCGGTTTTGGTTTGGCCAAATAGTGAAATATCCTTTTAAAATTGCAAGACAAGAATGTTGGAAATCATGAAATGATCTTGGTACCGATAGTTTGAAACATCGTGTCCTATCGTCTTTGGATGTGGTATTTCAACTTTCCTAACAAGAGAGTTTCGATATCCAATGTGAGTTATCCAAACATTTTAAAGATTCCTATTTTAAAATATTTTCTAATTTTCGATATTAAAGACATTAATCAATCAACACGATACCAATTTTGGGCGTTATGAGGTGCTAATCCTTCCTCGTGGTAACCGACTCCGAGCCCATTTTCTTAAAATTAAATAGACCAAAATGTTTTCTAAAGTGACCCAATCACACTTCAAAATGATTGGTGGTGACTCCGCTTTTCTTTTTAAAGTCGGCCCGCTTTTCCAAACAAAAATGGTTTCGACGACTTGGCGACTCATTGGGGACAAACTATAAGAGAGTCAAGTAGTAAAATTGGTTGATTAATGTCCTTTTTATCAAAATAAAATTTTTTCGCTTTTCATTTGCATGAGTCCGTGTCGCGTCATATATCTGCTTTGGTTTGAGGCACATAGAATATTTTTGCATTCATATTGCATGGCCGTTGTGGTCACACCCTTAAGTGGGAGTAAAAATCTATGCCTTCGTGAGGTTTTCACCTCCGCATGGGCTAGGGGCCTGCTTCCAGGATACATCCGTACCTATGGTTCCGTGGGGTTTTCACCTCATGGCCATAGGGAAATGTATTCCCACAGAACCGAACTCAATCAAGATGATCCTATAATGGGTGAGGATTGAGGAATCACTTGTTCAGTACCCTTTCTTTAGAACCAAACCACATATAGTGAACCTTAAGAGCCCACCCTAGGTAGAGCCATGCTAAACCTTAGTGGCTACCTATGTAGTGGTTAGACATTTTTCACTTGCTTTGGTTACTTTTATGTGATACTAACTTGTTTTATTTTGGTCATATTTGCATGTCATTTCATACTTAAAAGGCATCGATTCCTGTTTTAATTACTAAGTTAGAATGCTTGTTATGGAGAACGGATTCCTTGATAAAGTAGAGGATAATGCGTCCGTGCGTATATGGTCAAAGAAAACACAGCTTGAGAAGGGAGATAGTCTAACCGAAGGGTACATATCAGAATTATTGGACTTCACTTGCATCAGTGTGACACAGAATGAGCTACAAGAACTAAGAGATATATGGGTTGGTTGAGATGAAGCAACTAGGCAACTTTTCTACCTTAATTATGGTGGTCTACCCTACTTACTCGACATCAGAGTGGACAAACACTTGTTTCGAGCTATGACTCAATATTGGAATCCCGCTTATAGCTGTTTTACGTTTGGAGAAGTGGACCTGGTGCCTACCGTGGAGGAATATACGGCTTTGCTTCGCAATCAAAGGGCTCGGGTCGACAAAATTTACTTCAGGGCCGCTAATGCACTGACTTTTGTAAAGAAGCTGATGAGTATCACTAGGATGAGCAAACAGTGGGTCATGGCACGAATGCAGCAGAAGGGTGAAGGGAAATGCATTCCTTGGGTAAGCTTGAGAGACCTGATGGTAGCACACCCAGATGTTAAGAGGAAAGTTAACATTTTCGCCTTAAGTATCTATGGCTTGGTAATTTTTCCCAAGGCTTTGAGGTATGTAGATGAAGCGCTTATTGATTTGTTCGATCATCTTGACAAAGGGATTACGGTACATCAGCGATTTTTGTCAAACGTTTAGATCTTTGAACTCGTGTCGGAGAAGCGGTGAGGAAGATTCATGGGATGCGCATAACCGTTGTTGGGGTGGCTCCATAGCCATTTCGGAAAGTAGATAGAACTTCTTGTCGGGTTTTTTTTATGAAGTACTCCCCATTAAAGGAGTTGGCAGCCGCGTCTAGGAGAGATGACATATCAGAAGAGAGCTGGATCGCGCTTTTTTAGAATCTTCAGAAAAAAGATATGGAATGGAGAGCTCTTTGGTTCGTTCCCGATGAAATCTTCTACCGGTGTGGAAGTTATGATTGGGTTCCTCTGTTAGAGATTTGGGGAGCCGTTGGGTATGCTCCTTTGCTCGTGCTAAGGCAATACCAATCGAGGCAGTTTATACCAGTAACGCATAGGTTAGCTTAGTTTGAATTCTCATATAGTGGGAATAATTATAAGAGAAGAGTTCGAGAAGTTTCTGATGCGTGAAAGCAGATTCACCGAATGAAAAGAGTTGCTATGGGTCCAATGGCAACTCTCGAATATAATACATAGCGGAGCAAGAGAGTAAACGATAATATCCCCGGGCTGACACAGGACGCTGCTCGATCGATAGAGGAATACCTGCAAGTAGTCCTTCCGAGTTGGAGATCATGAAGCAGGACTTTGAAAGTAAAAATTGAGTTAGGGAAAAAGATAGAACAACTGGAAGAGGAAAAAATGAATTTGATGTTAGATATTGATATCCAGAAATCAGAGGCTGAGAAGCTGAGAAAAGGAAAAAGGAAGGCCGAAGAAGATTTGGATAGCTTGAAGACCGATTACAAGAAGTTGCATCTATCGATGAGGATTGCTGGGCTGGGTAAAACCTCAGAACAATGGCGTCAAGAAGTTCAGGAGGAGAAGACCAAGGTTGACTAGTGGAAGAAGAGATTCCATGGGGTTCAAGCACAAAAGGATGCCCTGAAAAAGACTGTGGGTAAGAGCCAAAGCGAAAATGCGATGCTAAGAGCTCGAGTAGCAGAATTAGAGAAGGCATTGTATCAAAGTCACAACTCGACGGTGAAGTTGGAATCAAGCCTAAGCCAGATTGAAGATTTGAAAGGAAAGGTGGTGAAACTCGAAATGACACTGCAAAACAGTGAGCTCCGAATCCAACTATTGGAGGCAGACAACCAGCGAGGGAAAGAACAACTTCAACGATCTCAGAACCAAGTCAGAGAAAGAGACTACCTTATGGGTGAAGCTGTGACTCAGATACGAGAAGTGGCCGACCATTTACAAACTTTAGCGGTTCAGACTGATGTGTTAAGTATAGTATATGAGTCAACGTTGGACCGGGGTCGAGAGTTAGCTTCGCTTCTTGAGAAAGTTAAAACTTTGGGCATAAGGGCTAGGTCGTATATGTGACTCTGTTTTATGTAAAGGATTTTATTTTTTTCAATAAGTATTCTAAAAGAAATTGAATCAGAATCGACTCCTTTTATTTTTGCATTCATTCATTTGCATTATATTTCATGCATTGGCATTGCATCACAACATTTGCATTAAATATCATAAGACAACCCTATTAACTAGAGGTCATACTATAGTTATCCTGGAACACCTCTATTACACTCGAAAAAAGACGAGAGTAATGGATCAAAGGATGGAAAGGTTAGAGCGGAGATCAGAAGAGATGCAAGACCAATCTGCAGGCTCGGATACAATAGCGATTAGCCAAGATCCAACAGATATGAGGATCAAATCTGGAATCGA
This sequence comes from Gossypium rotundifolium, assembly GCA_025506655.1. Taxonomy (NCBI): domain Eukaryota; kingdom Viridiplantae; phylum Streptophyta; class Magnoliopsida; order Malvales; family Malvaceae; genus Gossypium; species Gossypium rotundifolium. Next base: position 13,375,956 of record CP106729.1, on the reverse strand, counting down.
GAGAAGCATGATGAGCCGCTAACACGCTTGTTGACTAGATGGCTTGGAAACGGAAAAAGGCCTATGGTCGATATTGGAGAAGATAATGAAGATTTTTGTTGCCCTCCCTGCCTGGCCCCGACAAGTTCCCAAGTGCAACCACCAAGAGTGTCGGTCAATATCAAACCTCAGCACCAATCCGGTTCTCAAGACTGTAAACTTCCCATGAGCTCGAGCTCCAACCCAGAAATCAATTTGGTAAAACCAATGGTCCCAAACTTCGATGAGGTGGCAGAAGGAGAGAAAGTAAAAGCAGAGCTTCCAAAAGAGTTCGAAGATCGATGCAAATGGCTGGAGGAGAAGTTTTGAGCATTGAAAAGTGCTGATCACCAATACGAATTGGATGCTAAAAGTTGAGTCTAGTCCCAAATTTAGTACTCCTCCGAGTTAAAGATGCGAGTTTGAAAAGTACAACGGACTAGGCGCTTGAGGCCCATATTACGATGTTCTATCGGAGAATGACGGGATATGTCAACAATGACCGATTGTTGATCCACCGCTTTAGGATAGTCGATTGATCTTTGCAACAAAATGGTACAATCGGTTGAGTTGTACCCAAATCAAATCGTGGAGAGATTTGGCGAAGCTTTCATGAAGCATTACGACCATGTGGTGATATAGCACCGACAGGATCACATTGCAAAACATGGAGAAAAGTCAAGTGAAAGTTTCAAGAAGTACGCCTAAAGATGGAGGAGGTCACTACGTGTCCAAATACACCGTTACTAGAAAAGGAAATGACTATGCTCTTTATCAATACCCTGAAGGCACCTTTCATTAACCACATGTTAGGGGGCACGACTAAGAGTTTCGCAGACATTGTGATGTCAGGCGAGATGATAGAGAACTCGATCAGGTGTAGGAAGATAGAGGCAGGAGAGAGCACAAGAAGAGTGGTGCCGAAGAAAAGGGAAGGTGAAGTATGAAATATAAGCTCGGGTTATCCTAAACCCATTACTATTACCCAACCGAGAGTGGTAGCTTTGGGCCAACAGGCCCGACCAAGACAAGAGCCCAACACGAGGCAGAAGATTGAGAAATTCCAGTTTACTCCTATACCTGTGATGTATAAGGAGTTGTATAAGATTTTATTCGATGTGCACGTCGTGTTCCTGTTTTACTTGAAGCCACTACAACCTCCATATTCTAAGTGTATGACACAAACGCTCAGTGTGAGTACCATGCGGATGTAGTAGGTCACTCGATAGAGAACTGTACCTCATTCAAAAGACTAGTCAAGAGACTTATCAAGGCGGGGTGGTAGACTTCAATGACCCCCCTGGTGGAGGAAATCCGTTACCCAGTCATGCTATAATGGGGTAAACGCGATAGTGGAAAACAAGGGGAGAAGGTCCAAACAGGAGATTGCTGAGGTCAGAACCCCGTTGAGAGAGGTTTGGTAAGAAATATAGAAAATTGGGTTAGTTCTGTAAGAGAATGTGAACAGATCTCAAGATACAAGGAACTACTGTGAGTTCCATGATAAGGAAGGCCATGAAATCCAGCAATGTAGCGAATTCAGAGCCCTAGTACAAGGGCTAATGGATAATAAAAAGCTGGAGTTCTTTGACTTGGTGGAAAGAGAGGACGTATGTTCCACGTAAGGAGGTCGTGAGAAAAGATCCTAAAATCAATCACCCACTGGTGATTATCACACGGCCAGGGGTCGACGAGGTCGGAGTGAAGGTGGCACCGAGGGTCGAAATTAAAAATCCGTGACTGCTCCTTATAAGGGTACACCGATGGTTGTAATCAGAAGACCCGTAACTCCTCCTCCGAGGATTATAATTCAAAAACCCATGACTTTTCCTTTATAAAGATGACAAGAGGGTACCTTGGAATTACAATTGTACTATGATAGTTTCCGGGGAAGAGAGTTTAGCCAGCACACTCAACCTAGAAGCTGGGTTCTCTATGATGAGAGGGAGAGATGAGAAGACAGGACCACTGGTTAATGAGCCAGTAGCAGAAAGTGATGTTAGAGAGTTTTTGAAGTTCTTGAAGCATATTGAGTACAGTGTTATGGAACAATTGCACAAGCAGCAGGCACGCACATCAGTACTAGCTTTGATCCTAAACTCAGAGGTACATCGCAGCGCACTAATGAGAGTGTTGAATGAAATTTATGTTGCTGAAGACATTTTGGTAAACAAACTAGACCGCATCGTTAGTAACATAAGCGCAGACAATTTTATTTCTTTTAGTGATGATGAAATTCCGCCAGGGGGCATGGAGTCCACCAAGACTTTACACATTACTACCCGATGCAAAGGGTATACGTTACCGGGGGTATTAATCGACAACGGGTCAGCACTGAATGTCTTGCCCCTATCTACACTAAACAGGTTGCCAGTAGACATCTCTCATATGAAAACATGCCAAAATATAGTGAGAGCATTCGATGGTACCGAGAGAAAAGTAATGGGAAAGATTGAGATACCCCTCCTAATTGGGCCAAACACGTACGAGGTAGACTTCCTCATAATGGAGATCAAGCCTTCGTATAACTGTTTATTAGGGAGGCCCTGGATCCACTCAGTAAGGGCTGTACCATCGTCATTACACTAAAAGGTAAAGTTGGTGATAGAGGGCCGGTTGATCAGCGTAAATGCGGAAGAGGATATTATCGCGTCCGTTACTAGTAATGCACAGTACATAGAGAATGATATGGAGGCTATAGAGTGTTCTTTTAGGTCGTTAGAGTTTGTAAATTCAACTTTCATCAGTGAAGGAAGCAAGATCCCGGTGCCCAAACTCTCTGAAGCAACAAGGATGGGCCTACAGTTGACAATAGGAAGAGGAGCACTGCTCGAGAGGAGACTTGAAAAATATCTCCAGGGTCCAGTCAGAGTGCCAGGATTGGTTGACAAGCATGATCGCTTTGGTCTGGGCCATATACCAGATGTCGGACAGAGAAAGGAAGAGCTGGAGAGGAAACGTGAAAGACGAAGGGCACGATTGAATGGTGTTGAGATTGAGTGGGGTCTAATGACCTTTCCCCATATATCTAATACATTCGTGTCAGGAGGAATTATTCATTCAGGACAGGAGGACATGAATAAGGAAACAGCTGTGGATATGATGAGAACTTCGAACATCAATACAGTGACTGAAGAGAGTCGAGGAAAAGGAACTTGAAAGGCATTCGCCCTACGAGCTGGAAGTGTTCTGACAACTAGGATCGGAAGAAATTTCGTAGTTTTAGGACTAAAAGCAGTAATGCTCAAAACGCACTTGTTGTTTCAAGCCTAGGGACAACAATAATCTTTTGTGAAATAGGCTCATGTTCACGCATCTTTACTTTCAATAAAAGTGCATTTTTCTTTCATACAGTGCAGTTATGCTTTTCCTTGTTTTCCATTCCATTCATAATCATAACGCATAAATAAGTCGTTCTTAAATTCATTTTCATTGAATATTCTTTTATACCTACCATAGGTCCCCAGATATCGACGTCATGAGTGACACTGCTATGAACCCAGAATTCTCTTATGAGCAAGACATGTGCCTAGAGGGATCACGGGACTTTACAGATGACGAAGATTATAATTTATCCCCGAATTTGTTAAGGATGGTAGAGCAGGAAGAGAAGCTGATTCTACCTCACAAAGAGACAATTGAAAATGTGCTTCTAGAGGATGGGAAATGAGTGAAAATCGGTACCTGCATAACCCATGAAACAAGGCAGGACCTCATTAGACTTCTGCTAGAGTTCAAAGATGTCTTCGCGTGGTCATATCAAGACATGCCAGGATTGAGTGCTGATATTACGGTACATCGTATTCCCATAAAAGAAGAATATAAGCCGGTCCAACAGAAGCTTCGAAGGATGAGACCCGATGTCATAGTAAAAATAAGGGAAGAAGCCAAGAAGCAATTTGATGCTGGGTTCTTGCGAGTAGTAAATTACTCAGAATGGGTAGCCAATGTTGTTCCTGTCCCTAAGAAGGATGGAAAAGTCTGTATGTGTGTCAATTATAGGGACCTAAATAAGGCCAGCCCGAAAGACAACTTCCCGCTACCTCACATTGACACTTTAGTGGATAACACGGCGGGGTTTTCATTTTTCTCCTTCATGGACGGTTTCTCGGGATACAATCAAATAAAGATGCATCCTGAAGACATGGTAAATACCACCTTCATAACCTTATGGGGGACTTTTTGTTACCAAGTGATGCCATTTGGGTTAAAGAATGTGGGAGCAACATACCAAAGGACTATGGTAAGCTTGTTTCATGACATGATGCATAAGGTCTACGTCGACAACATGATCGCAAAGTCTCGAACGGAAGGGGAGCATGTGCAAGTTTTGAGGAAACTGTTTCTGAGATTGAGGAAATTTCAACTAAAGCTCAATCCAGCCAAATGTACATTCGGGGCTCGATCAGGGAAGCTATTGGGTTTCGTGGTCAGTGGAAAAGGAATCGAAGTAGATCCGGATAAAGTCAAGCCATACAAAAATTACCTCCACCGCGCACTCAGAAGGAAGTCCGAGGTTTTCTAGGGAGATTGAATTACATCGCTCGGTTTATTTTACAATTGACGGAGAAATGTGATCCAATATTCTATCTTCTTAAGAAGCACAATCCAAGCATTTGGGATGATGAATGTCAGAGGGCATTTGACAAGATTAAACAATATTTGTCCAACATCCTAGTATTAATGCCTCCCATTCCTGATAGACCCTTGATTTTGTATCTGACAGTGTTCGATAATTCAATGGAATGTGTGCTAGGCCAACACGATGAGACAGGGAAAAAAGAAAGAGCGATATACTACCTCAAGAAGAAATTCACCGAGTGTGAAATGAGATACTCGCCAATTGAGAAATTGTGTTGTGCATTAGTCCGGACAACTCGGAGGTTGAGGCGGACATGTTGTACCACACGACTTGGTTAATCTCAAATTGGACCCTCTGAAATACATGATGGAGTCGATCGCCTTGAATGGAAGAATGACCCGATGGTAAATTTTGCTCTCTGAGTTCGACATTGTCTATGTGAACCAGAAGGCGGTGAAGGGGAGTGTAATAGTAGATTTCTTAGCCAGCAGGGAGCTAGATGATTATGAGCCCCTTAATTTCGACTTTCCTAACGAAGAGTTGATGTTTGTAGCAGCGACTGAGGAAGGTATTCTAGAAGATCATCCTTGGAAGATGAACTTTGATGGAGCGTCAAATGCCATTGGTAATGGAATTGGGGCGGTCCTGGTATCCCCAAAGGGAGAGCATTATCCATTCACTTGCAAGTTAGACTTCGATTGCACAAATAACATGGCAGAATACGAAGCATGTATCATGGGGATTTGAGCAGCCATAGACCATAAAGTTAAGGTGCTAGAGGTATACGGAGACTCTGCCCTTGTAATATATCAGCTCAAAGGAGAATGAGAAACAAGAGATCCCAAACTGATTAGCTATCGAAAGTTAGTTTTGGAACTAATTGAGGAGTTTGATGATATCACATTCTTTTACCTCCCGCGTGATGAAAACCAGATGGCTGACGCTTTGGCCACTCTAGCTTCTATGATCAAAGTGAATGAGCAGGAGGGTATGAAGCCCATCCAAATGAGTATTTGCGAGGCTCCGACTCATTGTTTCAATATTGGCGAAGAGGAGGAGAGAGATGATCATCTTTGGTACTATGATATTCTACAATATGTGAAGAGCCGTAAATATCCCGATCAAGTGACTAAAAATGATAAGAGAACATTGAAAAGACTTGCCAGCGACTATGTCCTAGATGGAGAGATCCTGTATAAAAAGAGGAGGGATCAAGTATTGCTCATATGTGTGGATGCTGTTGAAGCTAGGAAAATCCTAGAAGAAGTCCATGAGGGTGTCTTTGGAACACATGCCAATGGGTTTACGATGGCCAAGCAAATCATGAGATTCGGGTATTACTGGTCCACGATGGAAAGAGACTGCATCCGTTATGCCAAGAAGTGCCATAAGTGCCAGATTTATGGAGACAAGATCCATGTGCCTCATTCACCTCTTCATGTTATGACTTCTCCATGCCTTTCTCAATGTGGGGCATGGATGTCATTGGGCCGATCTCACCGAAAGCTTCTAATGAACATCGTTTCATTTTCATGGTCATTGATTACTTCACCAAATGGGTGAAGGCAGCTTCATATGCCAATGCCACGAAGACGGCAGTTAGCAAGTTTTTGAAGAAGGAGATCATATGTCAATACGGTATGCCAGAAAGGATCGTGTCTGACAATGCACTAAACTTGAATAATAGAGCGATAGTGGAAGTCTGCAGTCAGTTCAACATTAAGCACCATAACTCGTTGCCATATCGCCCGAAAATGAATGGAGTAGTCGATGCGGCTAATAAAAATATCAAGAGAATTATGGGGAAAATGGCTGAGACCTACAAGGATTGGCATGAAAAGTTACCGCTTGCCCTCTACGCCTATCAAACATCGATTAGAACCTCTACCGGGGCAACTCCTTTCTTTTTGGTTTATGGGATGGAGGCAGTTTTGCCTATTGAAGTTGAAATCCCTTACTCCGGGTTTTGTCAGAGCTGAAATTGGACGAAGCAGAATGGGTTCAATCTCAATATGATCAATTGAATCTAATTGAGGAAAAGAGGCTAAGAGCCATTCGCCATGGTCAATTGTACCAGAGGCGGATGATGCGAGCTTACAATAAGAAAGTCCGCCCTAGAGTATTCCATGAAGGAGACTTGGTGTTGAAATAGATCCTCCCTATGCAAAAGGACTGCAGGGGAAATTGGATGCCTAATTGGGAAGGACCTTACGTTGTAAAGAAGGCCTTTTCTGGAGGAGCTTTGATACTAGCCGAGATGGACGGCAAAAGTCTGCCAAATCCAATTAATGCAGACTCAGTCAAGAAGTACTTCGCTTGAAAGTGGGTCAAGATGAAAACCCACAAAGGGCATCTTGAGTTTAAAAAAAAACGGAGAGGCCAAAGTGAAAACCCGCAAAGGGCGCTTTGAGACCAAAGGGGTTTGAGTTGAAAACCCAAAAAGGGATGCTCAAATTATGACCAACTCGTGAGGGGGCATATAGTAGTTTCGCTATACTTAAATTAACAATGAGGAGGTATGTTACGTCTTGGGGCATCTACAAAGTACCATGGATCTTCTAGACACATGTTGAACTCAGAGTGGTATTCAAGAAGTACATATAGAGAGGCTCAGACTATGATATCCGGGGCATCAATACCATTCTTACTCATATTGCACCTTAATGGAATTTGTTTTCCTTGTTCAACCCATTCTTCACGGGTTTTTTTCCCGAATAAATTTCAATTTTATTCATTTCTACAGTCTTTTTCCAAGCATTTCACATTGAAGTAATGATTACTGAACTAATAATACTTTCACAAAGGAAGTTTTATACGCTACTCTGGAAGTCTCTAAATAATATGAGAATCTAAAACAGGAAAATTATTTAGAGCTAACCAGGCTTAAAGGGCTCGGAGACTTAAGATAAGGGTTTAAGCAGTGATGACATCTTCAGATTAGTTGTTAGAAGTATCGGCTGAACAAAGAAGACATACGTCAGGGGGTCACCTTAATAAGCAGCAAGCAATGACAGCCCAAGTGTTAAAAATGGATCATTCTCATGACATTTTGCATCCATTCATAACATTCATGATACATGTAACACCTCAAATTTTTACAAAGAAATATTATCCTTAATATAGTAAAATAAGGAAATAAAGTGACGAGAAGGGAAATCTAGATTATGTCAACAATGGGAAATATATTATGATATATTACATTATTAATTCAAGATAGGATTAAATTGTAAAAGTGAGAAAAGTTTTATTACCTAAGAGTAAATACTCAAAATTTGAGGGTTAAAGTGTAAATGTGAAAAAGTTTAAGGACTAATAGTGTAAATATTTTAGGGTGGAATAATCTAGAAACTAAGGAAATGGATGAATTAGGACAAAATTGAATAGGTAAAGAATTATGAGGGACTAATTCAAAATTTTATCAAATTATGTGATGATTCAAGGTGGAATTTAAAAGATCACAAAGGGCAAAATGGTCAATTAGAAGAAAGAGAAATCTAGAAAGTGAAATCTAGAAAGTAATGATAATAGTGATGATATTTTATTAATATTTTAATAAGATATTTTATTATTTATTATTATTTTATTATTATTTATGTAGTATATAAGGAAGGAAAGATGATGAATGATCATCATCTCTTTCCCATCCTAACCAACGTGAGAAGAAGAGAAAGAAAAGAAAGTTTTGCTTTCTTTACAAATTAATCCTTCCACCAAAATCCACCATTTTCACTTAGAATTCAAAAGAATTTACATAGCCATCAAGAGAGAAAGATGACAAGGAGACTATGGGGAGCAAGAATATCAAGTTTGATTCAAGAAATAGAAGCTGGAGAGAGAAAATCAAATTAAAGATTGAAATCTATAAAACAAGGTAAGAACGTCATGTTTTCAATATATTTTAAGTTTGATATTGTGGTAAAAGCATGGAAATGATGTTAATGTAGAGTTTTCTTATATAAAGTTTTATGTTCTTGATATGTTAGAGAAGGAAAATAAGAGAAAGTAATGGGAAATGTTGTAGAGAAAGGAAATAAAGGTGTTATAAACTTGATAATTAATATTTTGCATTAAAACAGTTTTGGACAGCAGTAGTAGTCTAACTTTGAAAATCACCAAAATTGTAGAAATTGAATTAGAAGTTGAGTGAGATATAGAATTAAAGCTTATTGAGTCTATTTTCATATGAAAGAAACATGGAAAGCAAAGGAATTCTGTATTCTGAGGTATTTATATTTTTGTAAGACTGGTTCAGAGTGATTTCGAGATCCCCTGTTCTATCTTTAGAAAGTCATCAAAATTGAATAAAAATAATTAGGGGCTTAAATTTATATGTTTAGAATCCTGAATGAGTATATTTTCAATAGAAATAAACAAGAACATCATCTAAATCTTGTATGAAGAGATAACTAATTTTAGTGAAGAAGGGTCAGCACCGCCAGACAACAGAATAGGGTGAATTTGATGAATAAACTGTACTAATTGGCTAGGCTAAAATTCTGGAAATTTTATGGTATAAATATATGTGAGTCTAGTTTCAGGAAAATTAACAGTTTTCATTTCGAGTTCTATAACTCAAGATATAAATAATTTAGTAACTATGACTCAAATAGACAGTTTTGAATATACATATGAGTAAATAGTGAAATTATTTATAATGTTACTTATAGCATGTTATATACATTAAAGATGTGGAATGGAGAGGAGGAGGAGGAAAATATGTATAAATATTCAGCTAGCATGGCTAATTTGTAATGTTTTAGGCTCAAGGACTAAATTGAATAAAAGTGAAATTTTATGATTAGTTCGTAAAATGTTGGAAATGACCAAATTGCATGAAATGGATTATTTTATTATTGAAAGTACCAAATTATTAATTTAGATTAGATCGGTTGAAAAATTTATGAAAATAGAAAATTACCAAAATGCCCTTAAATTTTGGTATTTCTAAATTTAACTAGATAAGTTCGTGTAACTTAATTATGTGATATAAGGAAATATGAGTTGATGGTATGTGAAATATTAGTATGATGAATTAACTGATTTATGTTTATGAAGAAGAGACAAATGAATGATATTTATCATGATATGTAAATATGTGATTATCTTTAATATGTTAATACAAGGTAATTAAGTATGTTGAGACGAGTAATAAATTTAAGTAAGACATGACGAGAAAAATAAATATGTTTAAGGGACAATATGTTTAATTTTGATTGGTTTCAAATATAAAAAAGAAATGAAATAAAAGGTCGATAAATAAATTTGTAATTCCTAGAATGCCTCGCACCTATTTCGGCATTGAATACGGGTAAGGGTGTTACAATACATACTGTTAGGAGCATCTTTCATGACATCCTAATCATTTGACATAAGCATAGACCCCATGAAATCAATTCTGGTAGGTTCCCAGAGGACAATGTAGCAAAGTTGATGGGAGTTACTGAAGACAACAGATCTTATCTCTCTTGGCGGGAGAGAGAGCGGATCGAAAGATCTGAAGCCTTATCTCTCCATCGAAAGGGAGTGGAGCAGATCTTAGCTAAAGATAGTAGATCCTATCTCCACCGGCGAGGTGAGGAGGATTGAAGACAACAGATCTTATCTCTCTGGCGAGGTGAGTAAAGCGGAGTAGAGCAGAGGAGGTAAAGATAGTAGATCCTATCTCCACTGAGCAGGAGTGGGCGGATTGAAGACAACAGATCTTATCTCTACCGAAGCATTATCTCTCTGAGGAGGAGGAGCAAATAGTAGATCCTATCTCCACCGAAGCGAGAGTGAGGCGGATCAAGCCTTATCTCTCTGGCGAGGAGGAGCGGTCGAAGAAGCTAGGCTAAAGATAGTAGATCCTATCTCCACCGAGTAGGAGTGGAGCGGATTGAAGACAACAGATCTTATCTCTCTGAAAGGCGAGTAGAGCGGATCGAAAGCGGGGCATTATCTCTCTGAGGAGGGTGGAGCAAAGCTAAAGATAGTAGATCCTATCTCCACCGAAAGGTGAGGGAGCGGATTGAAGATAACAAATCTTATCTCTCTGAAAGCGAGAGTAGAATAGATCGAAGATCAAGCCTTATCTCTACCGAAAGGGAGAGGAGCAGGTTAAAGATATAGATCCTATCTCCACCGAAAGCGGAGTGGAGCGGATTGAAGACAACAGATCTTATCTCTACTGGCGGGAGTAGAGCGGATCGAAGATTGAAGCTTTATCTCCACCGAAGAGGCGGAGTAGGCTAAAGAGGCAGATCTTATCTCCACCGAAAGGTGAGTGGAGCAGATCGAAGACAACAAGTCTTATCTCCACCGAAAGCGAGTGGAGCGGATTGAAGATAACAGATCTTATCTCTCTGAAAGGCGAGTAGAGCGGATCGAAAGATCAAGCCTTATCTCTACCGAGTATGAGTGGAGCAAAGCTAAAGATAGTAGATCCTATCTCCACCGAATGCGAGTAAGCGGATTGAAGATAACAGATCTTATCTCTCTTGAAAGGGGAGAAGAGCGGATCGAAGATCAAGCCTTATCTCCACCGAAAGCGAGGAGTGGAGCAGCTAAAGATATAGATCCTATCTCCACCGAGCAAGAGGGAGCGGATTGAAGACAATGATCTTATCTCTACCGGCGGGAGTAGAGCGGATCGAAAGTTTATAACCTTATCTCCACTGAGCAGGAGGAGAACAGGCTGAAAGAATAGATCTTATCTCCACTGAGCAGAAGTGGAGCAGATCGAATAGCAAGTCTTATCTCCATATATCGGCAATGAAGCAGACTGAAGAATATAGATTTTATCTCTACTGAGTAGGAGTAGAGCGGATCGGAAGACTGAAGCCTTATCTCCACTGAGCAGGAGTGGAGCAGGCTGAAGATACAGATCTTATCTCCACCGGCGAGGAGTGGAGCGTCGAAGTAGCAAGTCTTATCTCCATGTATCGAGAATGGAGTAGGCGAAGAATCTGATCTTATCCCCACTAAGCAGGAGTGGAGCAGATCGAAGATAGCAGATCCTATCTCCACTGAGCAGGAGTGGAGCAAATCGAAACAAAATTTCTATACCCCTAGAATGCAGTGGATGGAATAAAACTACCTAAAAAGGAAGTATCAAGTCAAGACTCAGCAGGACCGAGCAAAATTGGCCCTCTTAAAGTCTTTGCTCTGTTCTCGTTACACTACAACGAGCAAAGAGAGGCAGCTGTTGGGCCTAAATTGTGCCCGGGTCCAAGACCATTTACATTACAACCCAAAAATCTAAACCCTGACCCAAATCTTTAGCCCAAAACCTAAAAAATAGAAATGGGAAACCCAAACAGCTTTGTTTAGCGCCGCCGCCAGCAAGGTCCTCCTTCCAGCGTCTTGGACGCCACCACCCCGAGACGTGCGCTACTCCACCATGCCACGTCAGAGACGTGCTTGAACACGTACCTGCAAAATAGAAATAAATCAATTGTAAAATAAAGGCTATAAAAGCCACAATAGAAATCGGTTTAGGGGGGTCTTTTGTTCATAGAGGGGATATACGTGCTAGAGAAGGAAGCAATACAAATATTTTGGAATATACAAAAAAGATTCAAAAGAAAGTCAGATTTGCAAGGTCTTTGTTTTCTTGTTTTTATTTTTTTTTTTTCTTTTTTTTCCTCTTTATTTTTTCGTTTTGAAAATATATATACATATTGAAATAAAAAAAGAAAAGAAAAAGCTTACCTTTTTGCGGTGGCCGGCGTCGGCACTGGAGCCTCATCGGTGGGCGCCGAAAATCGCCTGGGGAGCCAAGGAAAGAGCCCTCTCTGCGTTTTATTTTTGAAAGAAAGGAGAGAATGAGAATTTTCAAAAAATTTTGGTTTTATATCTTGTTTATAAAAGCAGTAGCTTTTGTTGGAAAGGGTCGAGGCCAAAAGCAGCGTCGTTTGGGCCTCGACCCTCGACCATTCGACCTGCACAAAAGCTAGGATCCGCGTTTTTGTTAGGGAGGGCTAATTGCGCATTTAGCCCTCCGCTTTCCATGGTTTCATAATCGTTTTTTTTTATTCCCGATTTGGCCCAAAAGTTCGCTCCTTATTTCAATTGAGTCCTCAATGAAGCGTTGCATTTCGATGAGTGGGATTTATTTCCATTTCGGTCCCTATAGGTTCTGTGCGCGTGTTTCAATTGACTCATTCATCTCCATTTATTTTAAATTAGCCCCAAATATTCTGCTTTTAACCCGATTTAGTCATTTTTCGATTATTTTGCTATTTTACCACTAAAGTGGTTATTTCTAAATATTTTTATTACCATTTGTTTATATGTATATTATTTTAATTTTTACAGTCACTTTATTTTATTATTATTAAATACTTTATTTTCTCTTATTATTATATTTTTACTATTTATTATCATTCAATTATTATTTAGTACTATTACTACCATATTATTCCTATTATTATATTTAGCATTGTATTACCTTATTATTAATATTTCTCTTTATTATCATTTTATTACATACTATTATATCTATTATTATCTATATTATGGTTTACTTTAGTTGTCTTACTATATATTATTACTTTTTACATCTATTATTTTTATTATTATTGGTATACATTTATTTCTTTTATTACCTTTTTATTATTAGTAATATCATTACTTTTTTCATATATTCGTTATTAGTTATTTATTATTAGTTTTATATTTCATTATTATTACTATTTGTTTTACTTGTTACATACCGTTTCTATAATTGTAATACTACTATTTTTTTATATTTATTGTTATTCCCTATTATCATCGTGTCTACATTTCCTCGTTTTTATTTTTGTTTTTTTCCAAAAACTTAAAAAATGTTTCAGAAGGGAGTTTTGTGTGTTTGGAAGTTCAGGAAATCGTGCCCAATCGTGCTGGGCTTCGATTTTTCGTTCGTCTAAATCGCTAAATATCCTTGAAAGATTTTGATCGTTTTTTAAAATAAGTCAATGTTTCGTATTTGGGAGTTTGAGAGATTCGTGCCCAATCGTGTTGGGTCTCAATTTTCTATTCGTCCGAATAACTAAATATCCTTCAAAGATTCTTTTATCGTGTTTCTTAAATAAAAGCAATATTTCATGATTGGAAATTCAATGAATCGTGCCCAATCGTGCTGGGTTTCGGTTTTTAGTTTGGCCAAATAGTGAAATATCCTTTTAAAATTGCAAGACAAGAATGTTGGAAATCATGAAATGATCTTGGTACCGATAGTTTGAAACATCGTGTCCTATCGTGCTGGATGTGGTATTTCAACTTTCCGGAACAAGAGAGTTTCAATATCCAATGTGAGTTATCCAAACATTTTTAAAGATTCCTATTTTAAAATATTTTCTAATTTTCGATATTAAGGACATTAATCAATCAACACGGTACCAATTTTGGGCGTTGCGAGGGTGCTAATCCTTCCTCGTGTGTAATCGACTCCCGAGCCCGTTTTCTTAAAATTCGTAGACCAAAATATTTTCTAAAGTGACCCAATCACACTTCAAAAATGATTGGTGGCGACTCCGTTTTTCTTTTTAAAGTCGGCCCGTTTTCCAAACAAAAAATGGTTTCGACAATTACAATTTACATGCTCTATCCATTTTTTACATGTCCTTTTAAAATTTCAATTATAATCACTATATAAAATTTAAAAAATTTGAATCGGATATCAATCCAGAGAATGGTATTAAATTGATTGGATAAGAAATTGATTTTTAATATTTTTAACCGAATCGATCAAATTGAAACCAATAGTATGACCAATTTGACCACTCTAGTTCTTAAAATATTAATTTCTTAAAAACAACGTAACACTACTTATGGAGTTAAAAATTTTCACCGTTTACAAAAAAACTTAATACTTTTCACGAGGGTTAATATTTATTACACTAGTAATATATTTGTTTACTCTAAAATAGTCTTAAAAAATTGCCACATGTATTTTTTAATTGTTTTTCAATATTATACTTTTTATTTTTTAATCTTTTACTATATTTCAGAATATTTTTCAATTCCTAACCCTACTTGCTGGGATGTAATTAGGGAGTTTGGGAGGACCTTTACCTTTAAATTGAAATTTTTTATTTAACCTCTTTAAAAATTTTAAAATTTTAAATTAATAAAATAAAATTAAAATGATAAAATTATATTTTATTATCATAAAATTATAATTTAATTTTATTCTTTAAAAATTTTCTAGCTTCACCCTATTTACTTGCTTGTGAAGCTTAAAAATTCTAGTAGCAAATATTTTCTTTTTATAAATATATTTTATTTTATTTTTTGATTTCTGAGTAATTTACGCATATTATTATAGACATTAAAAATAAATAAATGAATAAGCCTTAATTAATTAATTAATTAATTGGGGAAATTAAAAAAAGAAAGGCTGCAGAGAAAAAGATATATATGGCGAGAAAAAAGGCGCGAAGTGGCCGTCCAAGAAAACACCAGAGAAAAAGAGAGAGAGGGCGAGAAAAAAAAAAAAAAGAGTCGTTTTTGAGAGATGATGATGATCATCATTTTCTTTTTCCTAACCGAAATATCCTCTGTTTTAGGGTTAAAAAATACCAAGTTCACATTTCCTTCGAAAAAACAAACGACTGCAAATTTGAAAATTAAGACGACCAAAGGAAAACAGAAGAAAAGAGAAAAGTATAGATTAATCGCGAATTTCGTTATGCTATTTGGATCGATGCGTTAATTGAAATTCATTTGATTTTTTTTTTGTAATTATTTCATTCTCCAGATTTTGATTCGATTTGCTTTGGATTTGCTTTTTTTATTTTTTTAAAACTTTTTTGGTGTGGAGTTGGATTGGGGGGAATAATCGGGGGTGGAATGATTGTAGACGCGATTTCTAGAACGTAATGATCTGGTGTTTACAGCAGCGTAGGATGAGAGGAGGGAGGCGCGATCGTAAATGATTCAAGGATCGGAAAGGAAAACGATGAAATGGGCATCATTGCTTAAGGACATCAAGGAAAAGGTCGGTTTACCTCCTCAATCTTCTACTGCTGCTTCCATTGCTACCACAGTTGCTGCTTCTTCTTCTTCGTCTTCTTCTCCTCCTCCTTCCAATCGTGATGCCAATGCTTTCTCAACTCATTACGACTTCGCTTATTCCTCTTCTTCCAGGTTTGATTTATTATTTTCATCTTTTTGAATAATTTATATTGTTTTTTTATCTGTTTTCATTTTCATCAGCTAATGATGATTAACTTATGAGGTGAACTGGTAGAATCATAGTGGTTTGCTTTACTTATTTTCATTTTAAAAACAAATTCTGTTTGCTTTACTTGTCGTTGACTGCCTTTAACGTTTATCTCCAATTTATTTCGGGCAATTAGAAGTATGATTTCAGTTATGGCGTGTGCTTTATTAATTTATTTAGTTTCTGATAAAGTAAGCCTAGGCTCCGATGAGATTTTCTAGTTTTTTGTTGCTTTTTCTACAAGGAAGAAGATTTAAAGATATAAATTTTGTTGGAAGAGTTTTTTTGGTACTGTTAGATGTATTATTATGCATGGAGGAACCTAATTTTAAGGTGCTAATGTGTAGTCTTGTGGTATCTAAGTATTGCTGATTGTAGGCTAGTACTGTATCTGCTAGGGCAACTATTACTCCACTAATAAAGTTGGTGATCGAGCAAACTCATGCAAGTTCTGGTAGCTCTGATTAGCTGCTTCTCCTAAAAGATCAAAAGAGACCGAAAACATATGCTGAACAAGAAAGGAAAAATAGGAAAAAGATGAGCTAGAAATGATCTTATTGAGATTCTTGGAGCTACATACGATGTGTTCTATTAGAAAAATGAACAGCTAGGTGTATTTCAACTGAGGATTGGACCAAGCTTGTGGCGAAGGTCTTATTAATGTAATGGGAGGAGCTATAGGAATTTAGTTGGCAATTATAGAATACAGGATGAGTGCCTGAATAGGATAAATGCCACCTCTCTATTTACTAGTTGGGGGATTTTCTTTCTCGTCTTTTTTTCTATTCTCGGGAATCTGAAGTTTTGTTGTGCCTTTGCTAAAGGTTCACTTACTCATGAAGTCCATTCGTAAACTCCATTCCCTGGTATTTTGAGAAGAGTTGACACTTCTGGTGTGGGATTTAAATGATAGGTGATTTTGAAATTAGTCTTAGGTGTGATCTTGCATTTACATTTTGGAGTAGTGTGGATGTTTGGTTTGTCAATGAATGGATGTTTTATTTACTGAAATTTTAAGTTTAAGCAGTAACAAAACAGAATGTTAATATCATCTATCACAGGGATCAAAGATGTTGGGATGCTCTTTAGTCACAAAAAAGGTCCTGCAATGTGTCTTTTCTCTCTCTCTAAAAAAATTGTTTTCCTTTAGAATCTATTTATAACGGAGCAAGATCCTTTTTTGTGCTACTGCATCCTGTTCTCTTTAAAATTGGGAGTTTAATAGTTTACTGGTAATATGCCTTTTTGTTAGTCCATTATACCAATTTGTAGTGTACGAGATTATGTAAAATATTTGGTGTTCAAGATTTGGTTGAACTTTCAATTGTTGGGCTACTTTTTCTTTTGTTTTTCTAGTTGTGCAACATCTAATCATATAATTATACTTGTAAATTCCCCTATATCTGATTGTGATTTAAGTGGATACATTTGTTTCTTATGTTTTCTCGTGTCTATTTATTTAATTACATTTTTAAATTTAAAAACTGTGATAATGTGTCTTCTTTTTTGGATTCCACTTCTTTTGCTCTATGGATGCAACATTCCTTCCAAATTGACATTACCTTTTTTCCTCCTCGTGACAGCAGAGACAAACATGAATTGGAATTGGACTTTAATAGATTTTGGGAAGAGTTCTGCTCATCCAATTCTGAAAAGGTTCATTCTCCTTGATATTCTAATTCCTAGCAGTCTTTTATGTACCATTACAAATTCCCTTATGTTTGTATTGTCTTTGCAGGAGAAAGAAATGGCCTTGAGTTTGACTGTAGATGCCTTTTG
Organism: Gossypium rotundifolium; assembly: GCA_025506655.1. Lineage (NCBI taxonomy): Eukaryota > Viridiplantae > Streptophyta > Magnoliopsida > Malvales > Malvaceae > Gossypium > Gossypium rotundifolium. The sequence continues at coordinate 13,358,392 of CP106729.1, read as the reverse complement.
TAGATTAGTCAAGCTGCACGCTAACGTAGCTCAATTAGTCACCCAGTATGAATGCTCATTGTCCTGTCTATTCTCTTATATTACATGGTTTATTTTGTATAAAGTAGTTGTCAACAATTTTTGCTGTTTTCTGATCATCGAGCAAAACTTTCCCTTTCACATTCACGTTGTTAAGCACTGTTGCCACGGTTGCTTTGTTCTCTCCAGTGTTGATCAACTTGTTTGAGTTGTTAAGAAACTCTACTTCAGTACCATTATAACCTTACATGTTCCATCATAAACTATTTTGATGTGGAGATAGCCGTACTCGACAAAGTTTGGACATCTAAATTCATGCTCCTGTTATTTATGTTGTACCGCATCTTCTGATATTTGGTCATACTTTTTGATTCGTTCTTGTTGTGACTTGATCTCGCTGCAGTTAGAATAGTTTTGTTTTTCTATTATCTTACTTGATTTATGCTGGCTTTTATTATTAGCTAAGATCCATTCTAGGAAATATAGTAGAACATTTGATTATCCAAAATATATAGACGGTGGCCTTTTAGTTGATACAGTTTTCTCCTTCCAAAAACTTACTTCTCATCAACATTTTTGTAATTAAATTTAGTTCTTTGTAAGTGAAGTTTTCATTTGCTTCAGCTTCAGATCCCATAAAGAAATCATCAATTAATGATTTTCTTTGTATCATTTGAATAATATTAATCAATTTTGCATTTCTACTTAGTAAATAGTTTGATTATTTCTGTATGTGCTGTTTTCCTGGTTAGTTATTAGCCCGTACCGCACATTCTAGTAGTATGAATTGATTGTCTGTATTCTTAATTCGAATAGGATTGCAGCTTTCTGACTTTCTCCATCTGTGAGCATGTTGACCGACATTTAGAGGTTTATTTCATTGCAGGTTAGTAGAAACACATATCTTCTCCTTCGTTGTGGGAAGAGCGTTTGTAACGAATGTTGAAAAGTTAAAACTTAGCAGCAAAATAAGATCTTTGGATGTATCAAAAGTAATACAGTTTTTCTCTGAAGTCACCAAGGTTTGGCTCTGGGATCTAAGTGCTTTATATCTCAATGTATATTATCCATATTGTTTTCCTGGTTTCTCTTTTGGAATTAGCTCTTGTACTCTGATCTGCAGGGTGGCATCAGTACCGGATCAAATTTGTTGACCGCTGTTGAAGTCCTTGTGTCTGGGGTATATTTCATTCATCATTAATAACATAATATGATACTGTAGTTGGAACCTTGTCATTAAATTTATTGCTTGTGAGAAGCTTATGTTATTTCCACCTGAAGATAGATAGTCCGACCTCTAATGATTATTGAATTATGTTGTAAAATAACTAACCTATACACTTTGATCTTTTGAAGTAATGTGATTGATTTGGACGAGTGTTTGTTATAATTTTGCACCACACTTGATATCCCAAATTCTGTTCTTTTTTATATTTAAACTGTTAATTGTTGTTATCATTTCTGTTGTTTGCAGCCTTTTGATAAACAAGCTCTCCTTGATTCTGGGATATTTTGCTGTCTCGTTCAAATTCTGAATGCACTTTTAAGTCTTGATGAGGCTAATCAGAAGCCAAAAATTACTGATTCTGAGGAATCATTGCCAGCTGAAAAGGATTCAGTTGCTGATGGACAAGCCTGCCGACTTGAGGTGGTTTTTGTATGAATATCTACAGCACTATCTGTTCACAAGTTGAATATTTTGAACAGAGGTGACTTGGATAATGTCTTTTGGATTGACTGTAAACTTATTGCTATTCATTCAGGTAGAAGGAAGCATTGTGCATATTATGAAAGCATTAGCTGGTCATCCTTCAGCAGCACAGAGTTTAATTGAGGACGATTCTCTGATGTTGCTGTTTCAGACTGTTGCCAATGGATCTTTAACTGCTTTCTCAAGGTATAAGGAAGGTTTTGTTTCAGTGCATGTCATACAACTTCATAGACATGCTATGCAGGTAAGCTGTTGTGTTTTAATATAAATGTTCATAACCATAAAGTGGTCCATACAAGCTTCATTTGCCAAATTTTAACTGTTATAATTTGCTTGTGCCATCAGATCCTTGGACTGCTTTTGGTCAATGATAATGGAGGCACGGCCCAATACATACACAAACATCAACTGGTATGCCTTTGTGGAAAATTTTAAAAGCATATCTGAAGAACATAGGTTGCTTGCTGCTGCATGCTGTGTCTTTTCTTTTTTCTTCTTTAACTATAGTCTCCTCTGCTTTAGAGAATCTTTAGTCATTGGATCACGTTCTTGTCTGTACATTTAAGGCTTGTTCACAGTTGATTATGGGTGAAACAGTGAAGAATTATACAGGCAGCAAGATATGAACTATTCACCAACTTGGGTATTTACTAGAGCAATTTAGGCAAAAAATTGGAAAGCAGTCAATTCCATGATTTAAATGAGGGTAGAATCTCTGTATTGACTAAGAGTGGAATCGTTGAGGCGACTTTTTTTACTGCAGGATGCTTCCTTAAGTCTCTTTGACTGGGTATCAACTAAAGTGCAGTGGCAATGGTCAACTCATTTAACAGCCTTCTTCACTGTTTAGAGTTTTAAGTTTTTTTTGTTAGTTGGAATAACTGTTTCTAAGACATTGATTTATCAGACAGAAAGATCTTGGTAAGCAAAGAACAATGTTGATTTGTGTCTAGTCACATTATCTTTGATGTTAGTCCATCTAAAGACAAAAACTTAAGGAAGCCAGAAGGATTTAAACCTTCACTACCTGTTTGAATTTATCTTTTTTCGTAAGATCATACAGTTAGAGTGCTATTTCTTCCTCTCTCTGTTTCGCTTTCTGCATTATGTGGATTCCTTTTTTATGACCATAGACAGAAACAGTTCACATTCATCTCACCTGGGTTAGGGCCACCACAATAACATAGTCTTAGGATTTTAGACACTAGCGAAGGCATGTCTTTGGAAGCCTTATTTTTACCTTTGATTTGTGATGACATCTCTTATTCTCACAATGCAACCAAGTTTAACTGTTAACTTTGTTTTGTCTTGTTCTGTTTCTTTCAGCAATCTTCTTATTTATATTTTTCTCAGCTATGTATTTGTTCTATTACTTGTTTCCTTGTCATTATTAAATATGTCCTATATGCGCTACACATCCTTTTATGCAGATAATGGTTCTTCTAATTGCTGTCAAAGATTTTAATCCAGATTGTGGGGACCCTGCCTACACTGTTGGCATTGTGGACTTGTTACTTGAATGTGTGGAGTTGTCATATAGACCAGGTAATTGGTTCGTGATTTTCCCTAGTTGATTTCTTTAAGAAGAGTATGATTACAGATTTTGTTTATGTATCATAAAGTTCTTTCGTCTTGGCTCCTCCGTTTAATGATTCTTATTCGAGATTTTACTTTGTCATGAGTTATTGTTGATATCATGCAACTTTGATTTGTAGAGGCTGGTGATCTCAGTCTTAGGGAAGATATACATAATGCCCATGGTTATCACTTCCTTGTTCAGTTTGCTCTAGTTCTTTCCTCCATCCCACAGAATCAAGGCATTGAATCTATTTATTTGAAGCACCAGGCTGACAAAGATAGTGGTTCAAATAGTGCTCAAGTTTTTGAGGACACAGCAGAAAAGGATTCCATAGGAAAGGAGGACTCTTCTTCTGAAAATGTCTCACCCACTTTGAGTAGGCTGCTTGATATTCTTGTTAACCTAGCTCAAACAGGTCCTCCTGATGAAAAAAAATCCAAATACTCTCACACCAAGGCCGTTGGCCATGGCAGAACCCGAACTTTATCTACAGACAGTCTTGGTGATGAAATTTGGGAACAGGGAAATACTAAAGTGAAAGACCTTGAAGCTGTCCAGATGTTGCAAGATATTTTTCTCAAGGCAGAGAGCAGGGATCTGCAGGCAGAAGTATTAAACAGAATGTTTAAAATATTTTCAAGTCATCTTGAAAACTATAAGTTGTGTCAGCAAGTGAGGACTGTTCCTCTCTTGATCTTAAACATGGCTGGATTTCCTTCATCATTGCAAGAGAGAATCTTGAAAATTCTTGAATATGCTGTGACTGTAGTGAATTGTGTTCCTGAACAGGAACTGCTGTCTCTATGTTGCTTATTACAGCAGCCAATTACATCAGAGTTAAAGCTCACCATCCTTTCTTTTTTTGTAAAACTCCTCTCCTTTGACCAACTATACAAGAAAGTCCTTAGAGAAGTAGGTGTGCTGGAAGTCTTGTTGGATGGTTTGAAGCAACATAAGTTTCTTTTAGGACAAAACCAACATGATGGTAATGCCTATCAGTTGGAGGAAAAATCCAGCTCTAGCAGCTTGAAGAAGCGCTTCGACAGTGAGGGTCTTATTGTTACTTCGCCCAAGTTTGTGGAATCTGGTTCAGGGAAGTTTCCTATTTTTGAAGCTGAGGATACAATCGCAATTGCATGGGACTGTATGGTTTCCTTAGTGAAGGATGCTGAAGCTAGCCAAGCTTCATTCCGATCTGCCAATGGTCTGACCACTGTTCTCCCCTTCCTGGTGTCCAATGTTCATCGTGCTGGGGTCCTCCGGACATTGTCATGTTTGATCACTGAAGATAATGTGCAGGTTTGTTTGTTAAAATGCATGTTTTTCTGTTTGATAAATCTAAATTTTGATAGATTTTACATGCAGAATGTTGTTTCTCCCCTGTTTGCCTTTTTCTCCCCTACCATTATGAGAATTCGTGATCTTCACTTCCAATGGTGTAATGCTAAATGTCCTTGTTCCCTGGCATGCTTTTGGGCATGAGTGAACTGCCTGTACAGCTGTTAACACCAATTGGATACTCTTTCCTTTCCAGGGTCATCCTGAAGAATTAGGAGCCATTATTGAAGTTCTAAAGAGTGGAATGGTTACAAGTTTTTCAGGACATCAATACAAACTTCAAAGTGATGCGAAATGTGATACAATGGGAGCGTTGTGGCGCATTCTAGGAGTAAATAGTAAAGCTCAGAGAGTCTTTGGTGAAGCCAGTGGGTTTTCTCTTCTGCTGACCACCCTCCACAGTTTTCAGGGTCATGAAGGACGCTCAGAAGAATCTTCTTTGTTAGATCGCATCAAAGTGTTCAAATACTTATTGCGCCTTATGACAGCTGCAGTGTGTGGTAATGCCATTAATAGAACAAAGTTGCATGCTATCATATCATCACAAACCTTTAATGATCTTCTCTCCGAGTCTCAGTTGCTGTGTGTGGATTATGAGAAGCAAGTGATTCAGCTTTTGTTGGAACTTGCTCTTGAAATTCTCCTTCCACCTTTTGTAACACCGGAGAGTGCCACATCAGCAGATATGGCTGAAAATAAGTTCACTAGTTTTTTGGTTAATCCTGATAAGGAACGAGTACACAATGCTGGTGCCATTAGAGCTCTGATCCGTTCATTGTTGCTTTTTACTCCTAAAGTGCAGTTAGAAGTGCTGAATCTTATTGAGAAGCTTGCTCGTTCTGGCCCCTTCAATCTGGAAAATCTCACCTCTGTAGGTGAGATAGAATCTTCTATTGCCTTTATAGTCTTGATTACTAGACATTAGCTTCTTACTATTTGCTTTTCCAATGTATTTAGGTTCTGTGGAACTTTTACTGGAGACAATTCACCCCTTCCTTTCAGGCTCCTCACTCTTACTGTCTTGTGCTTTGAAGATAGTTGAGGTTCTAGGGGCATATAGGTAGGCTTTGTGTTCATGTCTAGGAATCATTATATTTACTCAAATTATTTGATTTTTCTGTCTTCTGTTATTTCTCAAATGAGGCTTGTATTTCTGGTAATAGATTGTCTGCATCAGAACTCCGAACACTTTTAAGATATATTCTACAAACGAGGCTGATGAAATCCGGTCATACAGTTGTTGATTCGATGGATAGGTTAATTCTCATGGAAGATATGGTTTTGGAAAATGTTTCTTTGGCTCCATTTGTTGAAATGGAGATGAGCAAGGTTGGGCATGGTTCGTTTCAGGTGTCTCTGGGAGAAAGATCTTGGCCGCCTGCTGCTGGATATTCGTTTGTCTGTTGGTTTCAGTTTAAAAACTTCTTTAAAACACAAGCAAAAGAAACTGAGCCTGCCAAATCAGGTCTTCCCAAGAAGAAAACTGGCTTAAATGGGCAGCATCATGATCAGCATGTTCTCTGGATATTTTCTGTTGATGCAGTTGATGATGACAGCACTTTCTATGCTGAACTTTATCTTCAAGAGGATGGTGTTCTTACCCTTGCGACTAGCAACTCTTGCTCCTTATCATTTTCCGGATTAGAACTGGAGGAAGGCCAGTGGCATCATCTTGCTATTGTTCATAGCAAACCAAATGCTCTTGCTGGATTATTCCAAGCTAGTGTTGCTTATGTTTATCTTGATGGGAAGCTAATGCAAACGGGAAAATTGGGATATTCACCCTCTCCCATGGGAAAACCTTTGCAGGTGAATATTGGGACTCCAGTTACGTCTGCAAGGGTTAGAGACTTGACATGGAGACTCCGCTCTTGCTATCTTTTTGAGGAAGTGCTTACGCCAGGTTGTATATGTTTCATGTACATCCTTGGTAGGGGGTATAGAGGGCTCTTCCAAGATGCAGATCTTCTTCGTTTTGTCCCCTACCAGGCTTGTGGGGGTGGTAGCATGGCTATCTTAGACTCCTTAGATGCTGACTTGTCTGTACCTCCTGGAACACAGAAGCTGGACAGTGCAAGTAAGCAGGGAGACCCTAAGGCAGATGGAAGTGGAATTGTTTGGGATTTGGATAGATTAGGAAACCTTTCATTCCAGATCTCAGGTAAAAAGCTCATATTTGCATTTGATGGAACTTGTACAGAGGCTGTTCGAGCGTCTGGGTCATCTTACATGCTCAATCTGGTTGATCCCCTGTCAGCTGCTGCTTCTCCCATTGGAGGTGAGTGCCAATTTCTCACTTTACATGTAATCGTAGTGAAAATTAGTTATCTTAATTACTCTTTTTTGCTGTCTATGCAGGTATACCTCGGTTTGGACGACTTCATGGGGATATCTATATCTGTAGGCAATTTGTTATTGGTGATACTATCCGCTCTGTTGGTGGGATGTCTGTCATTTTGGCCCTTGTTGAGGCAGCTGAGACTAGGGATATGCTCCATATGGCCTTGTCCCTTCTTTCTTGTGCACTTCATCACAACCCTCAAAACATAAAAGACATGCAAACATACAGAGGATACCATTTGCTAGCTCTATTTCTGCGTCAAAGGATGTCATTATTTGATATGCAGTGTCTTGATATATTTTTACAGATAGCTGCATGTGAAGCTTCATTTTCCGAACCAAGTAAATTGGAATGTATTCAAACTTTTGCATTACCTACTGACACAATTCATGAAACTAGCTTTGAGGATCTTAATCTTTCAAAGTTCCGTGATAAAACATCTTCAGGTGGAAATCAATTTGACATGGATGATTTTTCTTCCCTGAAGGATTCGTTCAGTCATACTTCAGAGCTAGAAAATGCTGATCTGCCAGCTGAAACTTCAAACTGCATTGTCTTGTCAAATGCAAATATGGTAGAACATGTTTTGCTGGACTGGACACTGTGGGTAACTTCCCCAGTTCCCATTCAAATTGCACTGTTAAATTTTCTAGAGCAACTTGTGTCTGTTCATTGGTATAGGAATCACAACCTTACAGTTCTTCGTCAAATCAACCTTGTTCAAAATTTATTGGTGACTTTGCAGCGCGGTGATGTTGAAGTTCCTGTTTTGGAAAAATTAGTTGCAGTCCTTGGGGTTATTTTGGAAGATGGGTTCCTGGCATCTGAACTTGAAAACGTGATTAGGTTTGTTATTATGTCATTTGATCCACCTGAGATGAAACCACATCATCAAATAATGCGTGAGCCCATGGGAAAGCACGTTATAGTTAGGAATTTGCTTCTGGAGATGCTTGTGGATCTTCAAGTTACCATCAAATCAGAAGAAATGCTTGAACAGTGGCATAGAATTGTTTCTTCTAAATTATTGACTTATCTTCTTGATGATGCTGTTCATCCTACTAGTATGAGATGGATCATGACTCTCCTTGGTGTACGTCTGGCTTCTTCTCCCACTTTTGCTCTTAAATTTCGCACTAGTGGAGGTTATCAAGGCCTTATGCGTGTCCTTACCAGTTTTTATGATTCTCCTGATATATATTATATCTTATTCTGCCTCATATTTGGGAAGCCAGTTTATCCAAGATTGCCAGAAGTTCGTATGCTGGACTTCCATGCACTCATGCCGAGTGATGGGGGTCATGTGGAGTTGAAATTTATAGAACTATTGGAATCTATAATTGCTATGGCAAAATCCACCTTTGATAGGCTGAGCATGCAGTCAATAATTGCTTGCCAAACAGGAAATTTTTTCCAACTTGCGGCAGAACTGGAGGAAAATGCAGACATGACTGCGGAGCTTCAGGGTGAAGCTCTCATGCACAAGACTTATGCTGCACGCCTAATGGGTGGGGATGCATCTGCTCCTGCTGATACAACTGCAGTTCTGAGATTCATGGTTGATTTGGCAAAGATGTGTCCTGCTTTTTCAGCTGTTTGCAGACGGACAGAATTTCTAGAATGTTGTGTTGACCTCTATTTTTCTTGTGTTAGGTTTGTCTTGAGATACATTCTCATTATATGCTTCTAATTTTCTACAATTTTATTCGCATTAATTGTATATCTCATTATCATGCTATATGTTCTCTAATATGACTTATAAGTAATATTGTTCTGTTTGTATTTTGGCTTGCAGGTCTGGTCACACAGTGAAGATGGCAAGAGAGCGTTCAAAAGAGACAGAAGAGAAGAATTTGAATGGTTATGATGATGCTAGTTTGCAAAATGCGCCCTCTAGATTCCCTGTGGAGCAGGAACAGTCTGACAAAACTTCTATTAGTGCTGGAAGCTTCCCTCAAGCTTCAACTTCTAAAGATATGCTTGTCTCTTCAAATTCCAGTGCTGAAGATAAAGAAGAGATGAAACCTAATACATCCCAAGAGGAATCGAAGAAATCATTGCTGGAAGATGTCCAAGTTAATCAGAGCAAAGATGGTGATAGTGTCAATCAGGTTACTGCCTCAAGCACAAATGAGTTCACCTGCCATAATACCGACAATCTGGCTATTCAACCACCAGATTCACAGAGTTCTGTAGCTCTTGCTAGTCCAGATTCTTGTATTTGCTCTGAGAAATTAAATTCCAAAAGCCCCTCGCTCCTCCATCTTCCATTATTGCTCTGACTTCGTGGTTAAGTTCAACTTCAAACCATAATGAATCCAAAAATCCCATGGAGCCTTCTACGTCTATAGGTGTTGATCAATCCTCTGACTTGAAGTCTGGTTCTCCAGGATCAACAACTACAAATACTGCCTTTCCAGTTATTCCAAAGCTTCTTCTGGAAATGGATGATTCTGGCTATGGTGGTGGCCCTTGTTCAGCTGGGGCAGCTGCTATGTTGGATTTTATAGCTGAAGTACTGGCTGACCTTTTAACAGAGCAAATAAAAGCAGCACAATTTGTGGAGAGCATCTTGGAAATGGTTCCACTATATGTTGAAGCTGAATCTATGATGGTTTTTCAAGGTTTATTTCTAAGCAGACTAATGAACTTCATTGAAAGGCGTCTCTTGCATGACGATGAAGAAGAAGAGAAAAAGTTAGATAAGACCAAATGGTCCTCAAACTTAGATGCATTATGCTGGATGATTGTTGATCGTGTTTACATGGGCGCTTTCCCTCAACCTGCTGGTGTATTGAAAACTCTAGAATTCTTGTTATCAATGTTGCAATTAGCAAACAAAGATGGTCGAATTGAAGACGCAGCTCCTACTGGAAAGGGTCTTTTGTCTATTACAAGAGGTAGCAGACAACTTGAGGCTTACGTACATTCAGTTCTTAAGAATACAAATAGGATGATACTGTACTGCTTCCTACCATCATTCCTGATTAGCATAGGGGAAGAAGATCTCGTTTCCTCCTTTGGTCTACTAACGGAACCTACGCAAAGATCACTCACAAACTCTTCACAAGATGATCCAGGAATTGATATCAGCAAAGTTTTGCAGTTGTTAGTTGCTCACCGACAAATAATATTCTGTCCAACCAATCTTGATATTGATCTAAATTGCTGTCTTTGTGTAAATTTAATTTATCTTATTCGTGACCAAAGGCGAAATGTACAGAACCTGGCAATTGATGTTGTCAAGTATTTACTGGTTCATCGAAAATCTTCTCTGGAAGAGCTGCTTGTCTCTAAACCTAACAAAGGACAGCGCCTAGATGTACTGCATGGTGGTTTTGACAAATTGTTGACTGGAAACTTATCTTCTTTCTTTGACTGGCTTCGGACATCTGAAGAGATGATAAATAAAGTACTGGAGCAATGTGCAGCTATAATGTGGGAGCAGTATGTTTCTGGCTCAGCAAAATTTCCTGGAGTAAGAATCAAAGGCATGGAGGGCCGTCGTAAGAGGGAAATGGGAAGAAGATCACGAGATTCTTCAAAGTTTGAACAAAAACACTGGGAGCAAGCGACTGAAAGGAGATATGCAGTGGAGGGGCTTCGTGATACAATGTCTACCGAGTTGAGAGTTGTCCGTCAGGATAAGTATGGGTGGGTTCTCCATGCTGAAAGCGAATGGCAAACCCATCTCCAACAACTTGTACATGAACGAGGAATATTCCCAATCCGAAAACCCTCTGCTTCTAAAGATCCTGAGTGGCAACTTTGCCCCATTGAGGGTCCATACAGGATGCGCAAAAAGCTTGAGTGCTGTAAATTAAGAATTAACAGTATCCAAAATGTTCTTGATGGACAGTTGGAATTAAGTGAGACGGAGCTTTCCAAGGTAAAAAATGAGGATGGTCCAGATGTTTCTGATTCTGGTTCCAAAGCTATTTTCAATCTTTTGAATGAAATTGAACTATATGATGAATCATTGTATAAAGGATCAGATGACGTGAAGGATGTAACTTCTGTTAAAAATGGCTGGAATGATGACAAAGCTAGCAGTGTAACTGAAGCTAGTCTTCACTCAGCCCTTGAATATGGTGCAAAATCTAGTGCAGTTTCTGTTCCTCTGTTGGAAAGCATACCAGGAAGATCTGAAGCTGAATTTCCTGGGCTGTCACCTTCTGTTAGGATTGATGAAATCAAAGTTACTGAGGATAAATTAGATAAGGTGCTGCAAAATGATAGTGAATATTTAATCAGACCTTATTTAGAACAACAGGAAAAGATTCGATTCAGATATAACTGTGAGCGAGTAGTTGGTCTGGACAAACATGATGGTATATTTCTGATAGGGGAACTTTGTTTATATGTAATAGAGAACTTTTACATTGATGATACTGGCTGCATATGTGAGAAGGAATGTGAAGATGAGCTCTCTGTTATTGATCAGGCATTGGGTGTTAAGAAGGATGTTACTGGCTGTATGGATTGCCTATCCAAAGCAACTTCATCCTGGGGCACAACACCAAAGGCATTGATAGGGGGAAGAGCCTGGGCCTACAATGGTGGTGCATGGGGAAAGGAGAAAGTGGTTGCCAGTGGTAATTTACCTCACCCTTGGCGTATGTGGAAGCTTGATAGCATTCATGAGATTTTAAAGCGTGATTACCAGCTACGTCCTGTTGCTGTTGAGTTGTTTAGCATGGACGGATATAATGATCTCCTGGTGTTTCACAAAAGAGAAAGAGATGAAGTATACAAAAATCTGGTTGCCGTGAATCTGCCAAGGAACAGCATGTATGTAATCTAGCACTCATCTACTTTTAGTTCTGTTTTTAAGGTAGCTTTATGGTGTGGTATTAGCTACTTCTTGAAAATGAAGGGCGATATAAAGGTACAGAAAAGGCTGTATCCACTAGCCTTTCTGTTTATCCCAAGCATCTATCTTTGCCAACGACAACTGTGCCTTGCTGTGCTTATGCTTCATTATTTTAAGTGCTTATCTTTCTTCCTTTATCTTCTGAATCTTGAAAAAGATTGTTTACTTTGTAGTTCTTTTCCTTGCATCAGGTTGGACACAACAATTTCAGGATCAACAAAACAGGAAATCAATGAGGGTGGTCGTCTCTTTAAAATAACAGCTAAATCTTTCTCAAAGAGATGGCAAAGTGGAGAAATCAGCAATTTCCAGTACCTCATGCATCTCAATACCTTGGCAGGACGTGGATATAGTGATCTTACTCAATACCCAGTCTTCCCATGGGTTCTTGCTAATTATGACAGTGAAAATCTGGACTTGTCAGATCCCAAAACCTTCCGCAAACTTGAAAAACCAATGGGCTGTCAGACACCAGAAGGGGAAGAGGAATTTAAGACCAGGTCAATCCCAATATTTATTCAAGATCATACTATTATATGAATGATCATATTGATGCATTTGTGCTACTTTCTTTAACATGGTCTTTAAAATGCATGTATTAGGTTGTGTATCTATGCTATGCTTTACCATTGCCATTCTCTTTTATTTTTCAGATATGAGAGCTGGGATGACCCAGAGGTCCCAAAATTTCATTATGGTTCTCACTATTCTAGTGCTGGCATTGTTCTCTTTTATCTCCTTCGCTTGCCACCATTCAGTGCGGAAAACCAGAAGCTACAGGGTGGCCAGTTCGATCATGCTGATCGTCTTTTCAGTAGCATAAGAGACACTTGGTTGAGTGCTGCTGGGAAGGGTAACACATCAGATGTGAAAGAACTGATCCCAGAATTCTTCTACATGCCTGAGTTTTTGGAAAATCGTTTCAGTCTTGACTTGGGTGAGAAACAGTCAGGGGAAAAGGTCTGTCTTGGTTAAATTTTTTTTAAGTTGTATCTTCTTTGTAATTTTCCAAATTTTGTGGTTCGTTAAGACTTACAAACTTCTCATTTTCTCTTGTTTCATATTTCCCTAGGTTGGTGACGTTCACCTTCCTCCTTGGGCTAAAGGAAGTGCTAGGGAGTTCATTCGGATGCATAGAGAGGCCTTAGAATCCGATTTTGTTTCGGAAAATCTTCACCATTGGATAGATCTCATTTTTGGATATAAACAAAGGGGGAAGGTAGGTACTGGAATTCTCTTGAAGCACATTTTCAACACTCAAACACACATTACTTCAGAAAGATGTTGAAAATTATTAAGTTTTCCATATATTGTTGTTACAATTGACAGGCTGCTGAAAAAGCTGCTAATGTTTTCTACCACTACACATATGAAGGGAGTGTGGATATAGATGCAGTTACAGATCCTTCAATGAAAGCTTCCATTCTAGCTCAGATCAATCATTTTGGACAGACACCTAAGCAACTATTCCTGAAACCGCACGTGAAAAGGCGGTCTGATAGAAAGCTTCCTCCTCATCCACTGAAGAATTCAACTCTTCTTGTTCCACACGAAATACGGAAAAGCTCTTATTCCATTACTCAGATCGTCACTTTCCAAGAGAAAATTCTTATTGGCAAGGCAAACACTAAGCTTAAACCTCGAATGTATGCCAAATATGTTGCATGGGGTTTCCCTGATCTCAGCTTGAGATTTTTGAGTTTTGACCAAGATCGACTCCTTTCAACACATGAGAATCTTCATTTAGGAAACCAAACTCAGTGTGCTGGTTTTAGCCATGATGGTCACATTTTGGTCACTGGCGCTGAGGATGGTCTAGTTTATGTTTGGAAAATCAGCGAGGAGCATCCGCGTGCCTCCAGTCGTTTGATGTTAGAGAAAGTGCTTTGTGCTCACAGATCTAAAATCACATGTCTTCATGTCAATCAGCCTTATATGTTGATCGTGAGCGGATCAGATGACTGCACTGTTATCATATGGGACCTCAGCTCCTTAAGATTTGTTAGGCAACTTCCCGAATTCCCAACATCAGTTTCTGCTGTCTATGTGAATGATTTAACTGGTGAAATTATGACTGCTGCTGGAACTCTATTTGCTGTTTGGAGCATCAATGGATGCTGTCTAGCAGTAATTAGCACATCCCAGGTGCCATCTGATTATATAATCTCTGTGACAAGTTCAACCTTCTCTGATTGGCTGGACACAAACTGGTATGTAACAGGTCACCACGATGGGGCTGTTAAGGTCTGGCATATGGTTCACTGTACTGACATAGAGACGATAAGTAATTCGACTAGCGTTGGAACCACAGGAGGGTTGCCTTTGGACAAGTCACCAGAATACAGATTGCTCCTCCACAAGGTATTGACGTTTCATAAGCACCCTGTTACTTCCCTTTTCTTAACTACTGATTTGAAGCAGTTGCTGAGTGGTGATTCTGGTGGCCATTTGCTGTCGTGGACGTTACCGCCCTGAAAGATCTTGCAAATCAGGTGTGCTAATTTAAAATTTTAAATAAATAAATAAATAAATAATAATAATAATAATAAAACTATTGAATGATTTTGGTAAAGTACTATGGTGGCTTCTATACTAAAAATCAGATTGCATTTTGCCCCCTCTACTAAAAAATGGGCAAATTAGTCATTGTTAATTAAATAAAAGAGCAAATTGATCATTTCTATTAAAAACTCTAGCCATTTATAAAAACTGGCATGGCTAACAAATTAACTTGACAACCACGTGTACCTCATATTGGCGTATATGGACTAGTTTTTAATAATAGAAATAAATGAAAATTTTAATAAAAGGAACAATTTGCTTTTTTATCTAATGTATAGGGATTAATTTGCTCATTTATTGAGTAGAAGAAACAAAATGTAATTCAACTCTTATTATAAAGACCTCCATGATACTTTTACCGATGATTTTCATCTACAGTATCAGTTCCTGATTTTATGTTTGTGTTAAAAACACCTTATCTTTTAACAGATTCCGATTTCTTGTAACAGAAATACAGATTCTCTCTTCATTATAGCATGAAAAGCCAAAAAGCAAAGACAACAAAAGCAGCTTGGATAGACTTTATAGAGATTATGAAGGTAAACCCTCTTGAAACCTTCCCATATTTACAAGCATTGAGGCTTTTTTATGACAATGCATTTGCATGGTGGCTTCAACTCTCTCCATTTTGAACGTGGGAATGACAGGCTATACGCTTTTCTCGTATGTTTTTTTTAAAAGTGGAGGATATATGGCTTTTGAAAAACATAGCCTCTACTGGGTTTGGCATGTACATAGAGATGGATTTTGCTAACTGTTTGTAATCCAGTTGTATAGCTGAGAAAGAAAAAGTGCATCGCACCCAAAATCAATTTTGCTAATGAGTGTTCTAGTAGCTTTTTTTTAAAGTTAACTAATTAGGTTTATAATAATACCACTAAATTAAATGAAACTTTTTTATAACTATTCAACATGTATAACATTTCAGTGAAAGTTTAACTAACTCCCTAACTATTTGATTGGTTTCTCAATTATGGAACTAGATTAAATTAATCTCTCTGCTATTAAATGAATCAGCTTAGTTTTTGTAAAACAAAATCATTTATTTCCCAAAATTATTATTTTGAAAAATTTTATGCTTTTGTAAATGAGATATTTTATTAAATTTTGAACTACAAATTAAAAACATCATATCATTTTTAATAACTCTATTATAATTTGGTTTTATCTGTTTAATGATTCATAGATTATATTGATCTATTTAATAATAGAGTTTAATTTGATTCAATCCGCATGTTCTTCACTAAAATTTAACAGTATTAAAACCTAAATTTCTAGAGCTAATTTCTCATGGCATATGCTATTGCAAAATACAGTATAATTCTTTCTAGCCCAAAATGTTCTAATTTTTTTACAAAATCATGAGACTTTAGTTTTATAAAATAAAAATTCATGTTAAATACAGTATAATTTTTTCGACGTACCGAGCATTATTTTGTAAGAAATAAAAACTAGAGCGCAAAAGACATCCATAACAATGGTCACTAATATGCCTGCAATGCTCAAGTGCTTAGAAAAGTATTATGTATTTATAAAAAGCATGCAGTTTGAACCTACTGCCGAAATTTGTTGTGCACTACTCGGGTCATAATATGAAAGAAAATGAGAAGGTTAAGATGCTATATGCCTATATGGGCACAGTCAAAGGTTGGCCATTGCTTGTATTCTGCTGAAAGAACCCTTCTTTCGAATACAATTCACCTTTTGAAATTGGGATTTTATTCCTGTGCCATTTCTTATTTCTGTTGAATGTTGTATCCAAAATTCTTTAAAGGTCTCTTTTATTGTATGACAAAAAAGTTAACACATTGTGTATGCATTTCTAAAATAAGATGTTTCTAAATTCTACACAGAAATTCAAATCCAATGTTCAAGTTAAAAAACCTCTACAAATTGTCAACAAACAAAATTTAACATACCTTAGCCTGGTGTTTTGCTTATTACAACACCCAATTGTCCACTTTAAAATTGCCACTGCTTAAAAAAAAAAACCTGACTAAAACTCAGAACCCATGTTACAGTTCATATTTGAAGTTGAGAACTGGAGCCCAAATACTGACTAGCTCTGGAATTAGTCACCCTTGGTTTGGACCCTCCCAAATAATCCAACCCGATAAAATAGACCCATTTGCTTTCCTCCGGCAACGATGCTGCGAGTACCATCCTCTCAACCCGTTTATTCATTATCTCCTTCTCCCCACTGCAATTCTCGCATTAGAAAACGGCGTCGTACACTTTTCTTTGGCGAAGCCGACGGCAACCAAACAAGCTCCCATTTCGATATCTTCGCACCGCTCTCTTTCCGTTAAGTCCATTGATTTCCAACCAATCAGGGATTGCCACCAAGCGGGTTTGCACTTGTTGGAAGCAGTGATGGCGCACCCAATTCGTGCTCCTTCCTTACATTGAAATATGATTTTTAATTCGCAGGATTTGTAAGCGGCGGCCCAAGAAGGAAGGTCTTTGAAGGCAAGGATGTATGGACCGAATGATGGGTCGTCCGAAGTTCCGGCCGGGATTGGACCACGGATTAATGGGAGAGGTCGCTCGAATTTTATGGTTGTCGAAGAAGCGGTTTATTCCTCCAAGTTTTGGGGTAATGAAGGGTCCATACCTTTAAATGACCGACTGAGAAAAAACTCAAGTGAAAATTGAAGGTCCTAGAGGGATATCAAAATATTGAACGAAAGAAAAAAAAATCCAACATTGTAAAGTCAAATCTTTTCAAGTTCATCCGAGCTAGAGATGCTCATGTGGGCCGGGCCAAATTGAGCTCAATTGAAAACTTAAGTTCATTTATTAGGCTCAGGCTTGACCTAAAAATAGAATTAAAATTTTACTTAAGTCCGATCTGGATAATGTTAAAACTCGGGCTTAATTTGGCCACTATTAATTTTTTATATAATTTTTAAATATATATAATATATGAAAAATACCAAAATATCAAAATAAGTATTTCCTACAAATTGAAAATAAATTTTAAAATATATATAGACTTAAATAACATTAAGATAAATACAATTTAACAAGCAAATGCCTCTAAAATAATAACAAAATTAACAAATACCTTTAAAATAATAACAAAATTAACAATAAAATAAGTTTTATACAATATCCGAACAATAACAATAAAATAATAACAACATAATAACAAATGGTAGCAAAATAGGAAGAAAACAATAAAAAATAACATTAAAAAATAAATAATTTTTTTTTATCTATTAGTGAATTCGGGCCGAGCCCGGATTAAAAATACCTTACCTGAGGCTCGGCCTATTTTTTAAACGGGACTTATTTTTTTGTCCAAATCTATTTTTCATACCTATATTTTTACCCGAACTCTCCCACATTTTGAGCGGACTTTCAAATTGAGCCAAGTGACCTAATCCATAATCAGGTCTAACCCTAGCTGAATAGGGATAAACTCAAGCTTAAACTTAACTCTTTCTTAAAATATAATCCAGCTACTTGATTTAAACTTTGATAAAATAGTCAAGTTACACCACAATGTTAGTTCATAAAATAGTCTAATAAATTAATACATAACAAAAAAAAAAAAAAGTTCACTTTTCGATGCACGTGGCACATAAAACTCTACTTCAGTCTCACATATCAAAACATACAAGCTTCTTCAAGAACAGTTCTTTCAGCAAATTTTGTGAATAAAATTCCCTATAGAAGAACCCTAAAATTTAAAGATGTCTAAACTCCAGATTCACTTACATACACCCTTTCAAGCTACAAATATGATATGCATTCGCCACTGTATTTATTACTAAAAAAAAGTCAAAATTACAACTAAATAATGTAGCGTTTAAAAATTTAGTTAACGCATCGCAACAAACCTACTGTAACCGCAAAAACCCTAAATCCTAATTTTCACACTCAAAAACTCTTGATCTTCTTCTTTAAGGAGAAAATAAGGTTAAAATTTAACTGAAATGCTTAAACTTGGAAGGTTAAAGATAGCTATCTACTGCTCAGAAAATCAGAACGGATCAAACTGATACAGAAGAAAAAGCCTAAAAAAACAAAAAGATACAGAGTATTGAAGGAAGGCAACAGTTGGGAGAGCAGCGAGTCGAGCTGAGTAAACTCGAGCTAGAGTTCGAAAATGGCGGCGATAATTACCGATTCACCGAAGAAAGTGTTGGCGATGGCTGCACTTCTAGCTGCTTGCTTTTGCTTAGCTTCTTTGTTGAGAAATCTGCCCCAGTGCTAGTAGTTTCGCAAATATCTCCTTTTCGAGCTTAACAACTATTGATGATTTTTTTTGTTTTATTGGTAAACTGATACCTGAACTATATTCAATCCTCAAATTAGTCCTTAATTTTTTTGCCAAAATGATACCTAAATTATCAATTTTGTCTCAGTTTACCCCAAAACAATAAACCTTGGACACTGTACACCTTTTTTTGGGTAAAATGACACAAAATTGATAGTTTATGTACCATTTTTTATTAAAAACATTTAAGGATTCATTTGAAAATTACGGTATAGTTCAAGGATTAATTTTATGAAAAAACCATGGTTTTAAGGTCTAATTCTGCCTTTTATACCCTTGAAATTTAGTTCTTTTACGTTTGATTGGAATAATTTAATCCTTTGCTATTTTGATTTAAAATTAAGATTTAATTAACAAAGATTTTTGTTAAATTTTATACGATTCATTTTAATAATAACAAATTACAAATATTTATAAAATATTACAAGGTTACGAACTATTTATTTAATTTACATATTACAGGGTTACGAACTATTTATTTAATTTACACTTAGCTTCCTATTTTTAAATCATGTGCCTCAAGTACCCAAATGCCCAAATGTTAATCTTTTCACTATTTTGTAGGATTATTAATTTATAATTTATATATATATATATATATCAATTTTCCATGCACAGTAATTAAAATAACTTATTGAAAATATTTAAAGATCAACTAGTTTTAAGCCAAGTGAGAAAATAGTTGTATATTTTATAATTTAATCAATATGTGAAATTGATAAATGTTGATGAAAGATATTTATAATATTAATGATTATAAACCAAGTGAGAAAATAGTTATATATTTTATAACTTAATTAACGTGCCAAATTGATAAATGTTGATAGAGAATACTTGTAATCTTAATGAATGGCTGAGATTTTTAAATGAAGAAAGTAGCAGGACTAAATTTCAATTGTTTTCAAAGTGTAAAGAGTAACAACAAATTTTACCAAAAAGAAAAGTAAAAATGACGAAAAACAATTTCCGTTGCCGGGACTTGAACCCGGGTCTCTCGGGTGAGAGCCGAGTATCCTAACCACCTAGACTACAACGGACTTTGATAATTATGAAATTAATATTTTTATAATAATGCAATAAGAAACGTTAAACAATGAAGGTTAAAATATGTCGTAAATCCCTATACGCTTAGTAAATTTGGAATTTAGTCCTTGTATATTTATTTCGAGGAGTTTAGTTTCCTTACTTTTCAGATTTCAAAATTCAAGTCCAATTACTAACACTATTAAGATTATTTTGTTAAATTCATGTTCATTATAATGTTGTTCTTTTAGTTACATTGTTGCTAAGTGAGTATATATATTAATTTCAAATTGTCATGCTAACAAATTTAACAAAGAAATAATTGTGTCAGCAATTCGAACTAAATTTTTAATTTTGAAAAGTAGAGAAGCTAAATTACTAAAAATAAAAATATAGAGACTCAATTTCAAATTTAGAAAAACATATTTTAACATTAAATTAATTAATAAATAAAACTATACAACCAGTCAATTCAAAATATAAGTGTATAGTGTATAGTGTATAGTGTCCAAGGTTGTTATTATTATGGGGTAAACTGAGACAAAATTGATAATTAAGTATAATTTTGGCAAAAAAAAATTAAGGACTAATTTGAGGATTGAATATAGTTCAAGTATCAGTTTACTAATAATAAAAAAAAAGGGTCAATAGTTGTTAAGCTGGAAGAGGAGATATTTCATCCATGTTTTGCGAGACTGTAGCAAGGCTTGTGTTATGTGGAAACAATTTATCCCTGAAAGGTGTTCTATGTAACTTTTTTCCATCCCACTATTAAACTGGATCATTTTAAACTTAAGGAATGAGCTTGATCAAGGCTATATAGAGGTAGAATGGCAGTCTTTGTTTGGTATAATTTATTGGAATATGTGGAAACAAAAGAATATGTGGATCTTCCAAGAGGTGGATGTCGATTTAAAGTATATTCTTATTTATTCGTGACGTTGGGTTCGCTCTATCAAGCATAGTCTTGTTTTATCTGTTGGGTCTTCTAGGAGTCTTAGCCATTGCACTCAATGGAAACCTCCACCGGGTTCATTAAATTAAACACGGATGGGGTGAGATCCCCGAGTTTGGGATTTGCATCAACTGCAATAGTGGTGAGAGATGTTAAGGCTAGATGGCTTGGAGGTATGGATAGAAATATCAGAAGATGTAGGGTCGTGATAAATTAAACAAGGATTCAGCGATAAGAATACAGGAACTTTGTAGAAAGAAGTGACAAGCGCTTTTCCAGAAGAACATCTTGACTGGTGTAAAGCAAAAGATCCCATATGATTCTATCAGGATCAAGAAAATCTCAACAGAAATCATTGAGCAAGTTCAGATTGATGAAATTCGGATTGATGGGAACTCAATTTATAAAGCAACTGCTTTATCTTTGTAATTCAGCTCTGTTTTATTTTTTTAAAAAAAGGAGATATTTGCGAAACTACTAGCACTAGGCAAATTTCTCAACAAAGAAGATAAGCATAAGCAAGCAGCTAGTAGTGCAGCATGCGCCAACACTTTCTTTAGTGAATCGATAATTATAGCCGCCATTTTCGAACTCTAGCTCCAGTTCACTCAGCTCGACTCGCAGCCCTCCCAATTGTTGCCTTCGTTCAATACTCTGTATCTTTTTATTTTTTTCGGCTTTTTCTTATGTATTAGTTTGATCCGTTCTAATTTTGTGAGCAGTAAATAGCTATCCTAAACCTTCCAAGTTTAAGCATTTCAGTTACTCCTTAAACAAGAATATCAAGAGTTTTTAAGTGTGAAAATTAGGGTTCAGGGTTTTGCGGTTACAGTAGGTTTGTCACGATGCGTTAACTACATTGTTAAACGCTACATTATTTAGTTGTAATTGACTGTTTTTTTAGTAATAAATATAGTGGCAAATGCATATCATATTCGTAGCATTGGTCTGTTTTAGAGGATATGCATCTCTTGTAGGTGAGTGAATCTGGAGTTTACACATTTTTAAATTTTAGGGCTCTTCGATAGGGAATTTTATTCACAAAATTTGTTGAAAGAATTGTTCTTGAACAAGCTTGAATGTTTGATATGTGAGAATGAAGTAGAATTTTATGTTCCACATGCATCAAAAAGTGAACTTTTTTGTTGTTGTTATGTATTAATCTATTAGACTATTTTATGAACTAACATTGTGGTGTAACTTGACTATTTTATCAAAGCTTAAATCAGCTCAAGTAGCTGGATTATATTTTAAAAAAGAATTAAGTTTAAGCTTGAGTTTATCCTTATCCGGCTCGGATTAGACCTGATAATGGGTCAGACCACCCGTCCACTCAAGGCTCGCCCGAATCGTGAGAGGGTTTGGGCAAAAATATAGGCTCAAAAATATAAGCAAAAATATAGGCTCGAAAGATGAGTCGTCAAAATGTATTTTATTCACAAAATAGGGAATAAAGTGTCGAAATGTGAAAATGTGAGGCTATTTTGTAAAATGCCCTAATTATGTGTGTTTGGACTAAATTGAATGAATTAGTGATTGAATGAGCTAAATTTGAATGTGTATAGACCAAGAAAGGAGGGATTCGGATCGAGATCGAGGCAAAGATAAAGTACTCGATTAATCGGCTAGTTTCGATAATTCAACATTCGAGATAAGTTCGGATATAATACGTGTGTTAACTATGTTTAAATGTTATGAAATGAATGGTTATGATGTTATTGAATTAAAAATGCTATGTGAGAAATCGAACTATATGACACTAAGTGTGCGTATTTGGAAATGTGACTGAGGTAAATAGCACTGTGTGTGCGATACCAAATTAAATTCGATTTTGTATCGAGGCACTAAGTGTGCGATGTTAATTAAGCTTCGGCTATGATTTGGGCACTAAGTGCGCGATTGAGTTGAAAAGATATCGAGCAGTGAATAAGATATGGTATCGAGCATCGAATAGTAAGAACTTTTGTTAACTAAGTGTTGGCAAATGTATGTTTGAATCTATGTGGTTGGTGATAGCTTTAAAGGTTGAATGAATGGATATTTGAGCATTTGGTTGAAGATGATAATGTGCTTATTTGTGCATCTATCTAT
The DNA here is from genome assembly GCA_025506655.1 of Gossypium rotundifolium. Classification (NCBI taxonomy): domain Eukaryota; kingdom Viridiplantae; phylum Streptophyta; class Magnoliopsida; order Malvales; family Malvaceae; genus Gossypium; species Gossypium rotundifolium. The sequence continues at coordinate 13,335,616 of CP106729.1, read as the reverse complement.
ATGATGGTTTAATTATGTATTGATGTTGAAATATTGAAAAATATGTATTATATTACGAACTTACTAAGCTCTTAAGCTTGCTATGTGATGTGTTTCTCTGTTTTACAGTGTCAGTAAAGCTAGCTCGGATCTGGGGATCGTCAGGCGACTCAATCAAACTATCGGCAATCTATTTTGATACTTTTGGAGATGTGTGTATAAGTGGTATATGGCATGTATAGGCTATTGAATGTGGCATGTTTTAAGTTGTGTAAATATTGCCATGAGTTTTGGTTTAAAGGTTGAATAGTGTAGTAATATATGTGTGGGATATGTGTATGATGAATATGGTAACTTTCATGCTTGAATTGGTTGATGAGAAAGGCATTTTAAGTGTGAAATTGTAGCATGACTAAATGATGCATAGTTATAGAATTTGAGTTGTGAATATTGTGTTTTGAAATGGACTTATTGAGTAGAAATTGAGTATAAAAATAGATGGTATTGTTAATGACTAATTGGTGCTTGAAATGGTATGTTTTGGTTGCATTTAAGACATGAATTGGTAATAGTTTGATGTATGTAGGTGATTCAAGGTGTGGGAGGCAAGTTTGGCCTTAAAAATGGCCTATAACTGCTCACACAGTGGAGCACACGGGCATGTGGCTCGACCGTGTCATTTAAGTTTTCCAAGTGAAACAAGTCAGGCTCAGCCACAGGCTGGACACACGGGTGTGTGACTGGCCGTGTGGTGCAAGTTAGGCTTGACCATGGGTGAGGCACACGGGCGTGTCTCAGGCCGTGTGGTCAAGTCAGTAGGTATGCCCTGTTTTGTCACGGCTTGGACACATGGGGGTGTTCGAGGCCTTGTGAGGCACACGACTTACCCACACGGGCGTGTGACCTCGGTAACTTAGAAAAATGTTTAAATTTCAAAAAATTTTGTAAGTGTTTGGTTTAGTCCCAGACCTATTTTAAAGCATGTTTAAGGTTTCGATGACCTCACTAAGGGATTATATGATTATGTTTGAATATGATTGAATGATAATTGACTTGGTGTCGCAAAATGGATATGAAATGTTCTGATTGTTCGGTAATGCCTCTTAACCTTATTTTGGTGACGGTTTCGGGTTAGGGGTGTTATATTTTATTGGTATCAGAGCTATGATTTAGTCGATTCTAGGACTAACGTAACGTGTGTGAGTCTAGCTATACATGCCATATATATAGTAACGACAATGTGATGAATCCTGACAGTTACAAATGTGTTTTCATATAATAAATGGATCCGTCGGCGATTCTTTGGTGATGTGAGGCGCTGCTCCCACTCAAGGGAGAGCGCCGACTACATCTAAGCCAAATGATAGTAGTGAGGGAGGAGAGGCCAAGCAAGCCTTCTTCCGAATGATGAGTGAGTGGTTTTCAGAGTTCGTTCGAATGAATCCGACTGCTCCACTACCTCCACCCCCACAAGTACCTGCTATGCCACAAGTTGTAGATCCAATCCAGTTGAACAAACCTACTGTGGATAAAATTTGAAGTACGGGGCCGAAGAGTTTAGGGCCACAGCTGATGATGATGCTGGGCGAGCCGAGTTTTGGCTCGAGAATACAATCCGAGTGTTTAATAAGATTTCGTTGACCCCTAATGAATACATTAAGTGAGTAGTTTCTTTGTTGAGAGATACGACTTATAATTGGTGGAAAACGTTGACATCCGTGTTTTCGAGAGAAAAAATCACCTAGGATTTCTTCCAAATAAAATTTCGAAAGAAGTATATCAGTCAATGATTCATAGATCATAAACGTAAAGAGTTTCTAGAGCTGAAACAGGGCCGTATGTCAGTTACGAAGTATGAACGAGAATTTGTAAGATTGAGTCAGTATGCGCGAGAATGTGTTTCAATCGAAGCTACTATGTATAAACGTTTCATTGAAGGGCTGAATGAAGACATTAAATTGCTGGTTGGAATACTTAATTTGAATGAATTTGTTATGTTGGTTGAACGAGCTTGCAAAGTGAAGAGCTTAACAAAGAAAAGAAGAAAGACGATTTTGAAGCTCGAGATGAAAGAAAAGATTGATGAGTAAGTCGTCTCAACCTTGACGAAGAGATTTAAAGATGCAAGTAATCGTTCAAATGTTTCATTTGGACATCCGAGTAGAGGCAAATGCGAGATAAAGTATTGGTCCAAAAGCTTAATTCCCGACTGAATCAAGTGTTAGCAGTGTTAAAAGCAACAAGCCTGAATGTAGACAGTGTGGAAGATGACATGTTGGAGAATGTTGGGGCAAGTATAATAATTGAACTTGTTATAAGGGTGGATCACGAGATCACTTCATTCGAGACTGTCCAAAGTTAGCTGAGGAAGAAAATGTTCAGAATACGAGACCGAGTAATGTGACGGCTAGGGGTAGACCACCCAGAAACACCGGGAATGTGAGTGGAAGTCAAAGAGGGACTACTGATACAACTGTGAGATCAAAGGCGAGAGCAGCTGCCCGAGCCTATGCTATATGCACACGAGAAGAAGCGTCATCTCTAGACGTCATTACTGGTACTTTTACTCTATTTGATACTGATGTGATTGCATTAATAGATCCAGGTTCTACTCATTCCTATGTGTGTGTGTGTGATCGTGTCTGTCAAGTCTTAAAAATTTATAAAAAGAATGACCGAACCTGGAAACTAAGTAAGACAACGATGGAGGCAAGTGCACCTATTAAACAGTAGTATAGCTAGCGGCAAGACCGGATTGTCGAACCCCAAGGAACTAAAAGTACTAATATTAACTCTCTCTCTATTATTTAGCCTGCAATTTAAGTGGATTTTTATCTAATCTAAAATTAACTATTCAACTAAACTAAAGATGAGAAGACAAAGAAGATATTGGGGAAAAGACTTGAGAGAAAACCGATTGATTTGGACAATACCTGAGGAAGAATCCACCTAGACTTTACTTGTTATCTAACTCTAAACCGGACGATTTATTCATTCGACCTGGTCCGTAGGATTCCCTAAGTTATATTAATCCCTCTCTTCAAGGTTATTAACATCTAATCCTAGGTTGATTAATTAAAATCTCTTTCTAATTAAAACCCCTGGAATTGCATTAATTCGATCTATGGACTCTTATATTAGGTTTGACCCTAATCCGGCAGATTTTCGTCACCCTATCTCTAGGCGTGCGAGCAACTCCGCTTAACTATGCTAGATCTACTCTTAGACAGGGTCTCTTCCTCCTCTACCTAAGCACATCACACTTGATTTAATATCCTGGAAATACCAAAACAAGGATTAAGAACACATAGTTAAGAACAAATCAAATATTTATCATTCAGTTCAGATAACAATAACAAGATTAGTCTTATGTTTCATCCCCCTAAAGTATTTGAGGGTTTAGTTCATAATTGTAAAAGAAAACATCTCAGAAGAAAATATAAAACAAAACATAAGAAATCCCTAAAACCCCTAAAAGAATTGAAGGAGAGATCCTCCGTCTTGAGTATGATTAAACTTCTTGAGATGAATCAACTGGCTTTCTTCGAGTAAATCCACGAAATTAATCGCTCGCTCGACTCTTTGGCCTAGCTGAACGCTCTTAAAGGTTGGCCTCTAGGGTCTTTATATAGGCTTTCGGAATATGTTTCTTTGCCTCTAAGTATCCTAATCCGAATAGAATTCTTATTTCCTGTGGCAGAGACACGCCTATGGCACACGCCCGTGTAAGTTGTGGCCAGGCCGTGGTTAATCCTGTTGATGAGGCACGGCTATGTATTTTGGGGTCCAGCCCGTGGTCGACTTTCAATTCGTTCTTTTCATCCTCCGGTGCGCTACTGAGTATAAAACATGAAAACAAAGGATTAAGAGCACCTATTTCCATAATTAAAGGAAAAAATCATCTAAAAACATGCTAAATGTGGGATTAAAATATGTTACTATTTCGATTTATCAGTGTGAATCTAGTATCAAGTAAGACTCTACCGTGAGTCTCTCGAAATTGTGATTAGAGTATCGAACCCCTTAGACAAGTGTGTCTTGGTGGATAAAGTGTGCAAGAATTGTCCATTGATATTTCGGGATGTTTGTTTTCTGACTAATTTGATGTTGTTGATATAATTTTGGGTATGGATTGGCTCACTTTGCATAATGCTATTGTGAATTGTAAATGAAAGAGTATTGAATTGAGAAGTCAGAATGGTGAGATAGTTCGAATTGGATCTAGTGATTTGAATGGGTTGCCAGCTGTTGTATCTGCGATAAAAGCCTTGAACTATGTGAGAAAGGGTTGTGAAGCTTATTTGGCGTATGTGATTAATACAAAAGTGATAGAAAAGAAAATTGAATCCGTGCCAGTGGTTTGTGAATTCCCTGATGTGTTTCTTGAAGAATTGTCGGGGTTACCTCCAATCTGCGAAGTTGAATTTGGTATTGAATTGGTGCCGGGAATGACTCCTATATCAATAGCTTCATATAGAATGGCACCAAAGGAATTGAAAGAGTTGAAGTCTCAGTTGCAAGAGTTGACCGATAGAGGATTTGCATGACCGAGTTTTTCGCCCTGGGGTGCTCCTATGTTGTTCGTAAAAAAGAAAGACGGCACTATGAGGATGTGTATTGATTACTGACAGTTTAACAGAGTGACGATAAAGAATAAGTATCCCCTGCCACGTATTGTTGATCTGTTTGATTAGGTGAAGGGAGCTACAGTGTTTTCTAAGATAGATTTGAGATCGGGCTACTACCAGCTACGAGTCAAATAGTCATATGTACTGAAGACTGCTTTCAGAACGAGGTATGGACATTATGAATTCTTATTTATGCCTTTTGGATTAACGAATGATCCTGTAATGTTTATGGATTTGATGAATCAGATATTCAGACCGTACTTGGATTGTTTTGTTGTGGTGTTTATTGATGACATTCTAATTTCCTCATGTGATGAGACGCAACATGTCGAGCATTTGAGAATTGTGCTATAGACTCTGCGTGAGAAGCAATTGTATGCAAAGTTCAACAAATTTGAATTTTGGTTGCATGAAGTTGGTTTTCTGGGGCATATTGTATCAGCTATGGGAATACGAGTTGATCCGAGTAAGATCTCAGCTATTCTTGAATGGAAACCACCGAGAAATGTGTTTGAAGTCTGTAGTTTTCTGGGACTAGTGGGATATTATAGACAGTTTGTGAAAGGCTTCTCAATGATTGCGACTCCGTTGATGATGTTGTTACAGAAAGATGTTAAATTCGAGTGGTGATCGTTGTTTTGTCGAGTTTTAAAATTTATAAAGAGAGAATGATCGAACCTGGAAACTAACTCTGACAACGACTTAAGGCAAGTGCACCTATCGAACAGTAGTATAGTTTAGGCAAGTCCGGATTGTCGAACCCAAAGGAACTAAAAGTACTAATACTAACCTTCTTTCTATTATTTAGCCTAAATATTAAGTGATTGGTTGTTTAATCTAAAACTAACTACTAAGCTAAAGACGTAAAGACAAAAAGAATGAATTGGGGGAAATAACTTTAGGAAAACTCTGTTGATTAAGATGATACCCTTAGGAAGAATCCACCTAGACTTCACTTGTTATCTAACACTGAACCAGACGATTTATTCACTTGACTTGATCCGTAAGATTTCCTAATTTATATTAAACCCTCTCTCGAGGCGAATAACGTATAACCCTATGTTGATTAATTGAAATCTCTTTCTAATTAAAACCTCTAGAATCATATTAACTCGATCTATGGACTCCCATATTAGGTTTCACCCTAATCTGCAAAATCTAAATCACCTTATCTCTAGGCGCGATCAACTCTGCTTAATTATGCTAGATCTACTCTTGGCGGGGACTTTTGCTCCACCACCTAAACACATTCAACTTGAATTAATATCTCGGAAATATTAATACAAGAATTAAGCTCACATAATTAAGAACAAATCAAGTATTTATCATATAGTTCAGAAAACAATAACAAGATCCATCTTAGGTTTCATCCCCTTCAGGTATCTAAAGGGTTTAGTTCATAATAATAAAACTCCATGAAGGAATTGAAGGAGAAATCCGCCGTCTTGAGTAGAATTCCAGCTTCTTGAGATGGATCAACTGGCTATCGCCGAGTGATTCCCACAAATCTGACCTTTCTGGCTCGGCTCCTTGGCCTAGCTCTACTAGCTCCCGCTTGAAGGTTATGCTTAGGGTGTTTATATAGGCTCTTAGAATGCTTTGATTGGCCCCTAAGTATCCTAATTCAAGTATGATTCCTACTGGGGTGTTTGAATAGGCTTTGGAATGTGTTTCTTTACCTTCAAGTATCCAAATCCAAGTGAAATTCCTCTTAGCCGCAGCAGGGACACGCCCATGGCACACGATCGTGTGAATCGACTTCAGACTGTGTTTGGGTCTGTTGATTGAGGCACGACCGTGTGAATCGTGGTTAGGCCATGTTCAGGCTTTTCTTAAGAGGCACAGCCGTGTGGGCTTAAGTCCAGGCCGTGTCGATTCCATGATATGGCCCATTTGGTCTGTTTTAGGCCCGTTTCTCGTTCTTTTCATCCTCTGGTGCTTTCCTGAGCATAAAACATGAAAAGAAAGGATTAAGAGAACCTTTTTACATAAATCAAGGAATAAATCATCCAAAAGTATACTAAATATGGGAATAAAATATATTACTTTTACGGTTTATCAAATACCCCCACACTTAAGCTTTTGCTTGTCCTCAAGCAAAATTCTCAACTTACAATTAACACGAACTTTCCACAATTCATAATTCTCATTAATAATGCCTTATCATAATTCATAGATAATTTATACATGGATAATTTAACTCAAAGACTCTTAAAGATTCAAACAATTCTAAGTCATATATTTGTAGCATAAAAACATAGGTGTCTCCCCTTTTCTAGATAATTACCTATAATTCAAAATCGACAAGGATTGACATCCTCACTAAAGGTTCACTCAAAGCACTCAAGTGTTTAAGGTTCAAGAATAAGCACTCATAAGTTGAACTCGAAAAGTTAATCCCATAGGCTTGCCTGAAAATCAAATCCCCACCACTGTAATATGAGATGATACACAAATCAAAATATCTTTAACAGGGTTGTAACGGGGCTTGGGTTAAAGGTGTGGATAAAGGCTGAATTAGAAGGTTTAGAATCGAGATTGACTTGACAAATTACCTAACTTTAGAAAAATGAACTAATAACCTAAATAATTACATCACATGAAAATTTAAAATACTAATAATACGAGCTTCTTTTCAAGATCTTGAATTTAAACGATACAAGCTCTTAGAACATAGAACTAATAATGAATATACTTCAGTTTTTTGAAGAACAAATCAATAAATACATAATATAAGAAAGAACTTTATCAAGCTGAAATAAAGTAATTAGGCAATGATCAAATCAATTCTCGATAGAAGGGTAGTCAAAGGAATGGTGATAACAAATACGAAGCGAGGTTTTGGGTTAATATTAATGGGTGAATCAATAAAAAGGGTTGTTAGGATCAAAGAGGTTCACTAGGGATTAATTGTGAAGGTAGGCTTTTTAGTGGAGTGAATGGGTTAAAACCTAGGTGCCTTTATCATCTTAGTATATCAAATCAAGAATGTGGTCTCAACATGTATAATCGAGGCAAGTTCTAGAATAACAATTCAGTGTTGACACACTCATAATCAATAAACTGAGCATGGAAAAGAATATATGCTCTATAAGGCTCAAGATCTCATAAAAATTATTGGTATTTGACATCAATCCCTGTAAATTTCAAACTTCAAGGTAATATTCAAATTCAGTTCGACAACCTAAATTTTATTTTTGAAAAATAGACTTATCAAGCTTGATTTTCTAGTATCTTAAAGTATAAATCATCAATGCACAATTAAATATGACTTAATCTAAGACATATCAATAAAAATCATAAATCATCGAAATTTTATCCTAATTAGTAATATGAGAAAATTTCTTAAGCACTAGATATAATTCAGGGATTTGAGAATAATGCAAAAAGTTAGGCACTTTTACCCCCTCACACTTAAGATGTACATTGCCCTCAATATACAAAGATAGATAAATAATCATGTGATATTGAAATCAAAAGCGAAGGGGAGAAGTGACACTTTCTGAATTTTTGGATGACTCCGGGAGTTGGCAGTGGTCGTGGTAAAAGATGAGTTGGAGGAGGCGGTGGTGGTGTTTTCTATGGTCCTAGTGGGGTGGCTACCGATAATCTCTGTGCTAGATGACGAAATTGGAAAACTCATGATGGATTAGCCAAGAATTAATAATAGAAATTCAAAATATACGAAATAAACATTTAAAGAAAAGGAAGCTAAAGTGAAGGAAAATAAAAAGGAAAATAAACTTATAAGAATAGGTAAATGGACTTAGGAGTCCTTATTGTTGGATGGTTCGCGAGGTTGGTGTGATTTCTAAAGGCATGTTGAGCCTAGGTGGTCATGGTTGCGTGATTCCCAAATAGCCTTTAGAACCTAAAACTAAAAACTAAAGTAAAATAAACTAAATTAAGCAAAGAGAAGTAAAGATAAGGAAATTGAAGCAAAGAGAAAAGAAAAATAGAACCAAAAGGTCTCAAGACCCTTGGCGTGTTGAGGAGATGAAGGCTGACATGAACTCATGTGAATCGGTCTCCTTTGAGAAGACTGTGGTTGGCCTCTTCGCTTCTTTGACATGATGTAGTGAAGTTTCTAGAGAATTGGTAGGGAGAGAGAAATGCAGTAGAGGAAGGAGAAGGAAAGAAAGAAGGAAAGAAGGAGGGTGGGTGAGAAGAAGGGAAGGGGTGATTTTAAATAAAATTTTTTGGCCTCTGACGTGTTCCCACTCCCGTGTACTGAGGGTGTGTCGATTCACACGGCTGCCTTGCACGGCCGTGTCTCAAGGTGTGTTGTTTACCCCACGCCCGTGTCTAAATTTCCACGCCTGTTTTTTGGAAGTCAGTGTCGACCACGGCCGTGTCGCACGACCGTGGGGTGGTGGTTGGGTCCTTGACTTTGGGGAATTGATTCCATCTGATTCGTACCTCTCTGCCATGCCAGTACGATGATTCAGAGTACCTACACGGCGACGGCCATGGCTGTGTGCTAGGCCGTGAGGTCTGGGAATATGCACATTTGATTTATTAAAATTCTAGAGAAGGAAAAAAATAAAAAAGCATAAAAATAGAAAGAAATAATAGAAATAAAGAGATAGTGTTAGTGCTCGGGTTGCCTCCCGAGAAGCGCTTGTTTAAAGTCTTAAGCTAGACTTTCCTCGTATTAGAAAAATTAGGGTGGTTTAAATGTTTGAATATCCTCCCTCATGCTATCAGTTTTATTTTCATGATAAATTTTAAGTCGGGAAGCATTTACCTTAAAAGTGCCGAATATGGGATTACTTACCTTGATTGTTCCGTATGGGAAGGTATTTTGTACCTCAAGAGGGATGTCTACGTTTGAATTCAGATTTGGTGTGGTGATGCGAGGATCTGCTTTATCGAACTGCACCTGATCTCCTATTTTGAAGTGATTCGATGTCCCTACGAGCTCTTCTGGAAGTTCTTTCGGGTTTTCTTTGTGTGGTTTTAGTTCTTCTTTAAAGTGGGTCTTCCACTCCCTTAGTTTGTCGACCTCCAGGCTTCGTTCCTCTTATATTGTTTCTTTGTTGGGATGAGGTTTATGATCTGACTCAGGTTTGTAGCTTTGTGCCTTTTCCTGTGGTGAGATTTGAATAGATTTATTATCAACTAAATTTACTTTCTCATCTTCATCATTCGATGTCCTGGTCGAGTTAAGAGCTTGTAGTCTGATCGATTCATCACTTACGCTAAGTATGAGTTCTCCTGCACCAACATCAATTTTAGTCCTGGCAGTTGCTAAAAAGGGTCTTCCTAAAATTAAAGGAATCGAATTATCCTCATTCATGTCTAAGACAATGAAATCTACTGGGAAAACAATTTCTCAATTTTTACGAGAACATCTTTAATAATATGCCTAGGAAATTCTAACAGTTTTATCAGCTAATTGTATACTCATCCTAGTTTGTTTGGGTTTCTCTAGACCTAGTTGTTTAAACATTTTATAAGGCATGACATTTATACTTGCCCCTAAATCAGCTAAGGCATTGTTAACAGTTAAACTACCAATTAAACATGGAATTGTAAAACTCTCTGGATCTTTTAGCTTTTGCGGTAGTCTATTTTGTAGAATTGCTGAGCACATTGCGTTTAGCTCCACATGCGACTCCTCGTTTAACTTACGCTTGTTCGTCAGGAGTTGTTTTAAAAATTTCCTCGAATCTAGCATATGTGACAGAGCTTCAAGAAGCGGTAAGTTAATATGTAATTTCTTTAAAAGTTTAAGAAACTTACTAAACTATTCCTCTGTATCGTCTCTCTTCAACGCTTCGGGATAAGGTATGCAAGGTTGGTACTCTTTGATTACCGATTTTGGCTTTTCTTGGGTTACCTCAATTTTACCTTCCTCTACCTCACTTTCTTGTATTGAATTGGGTTCATCCAACCTTACATTTTCCTGAGTTGTTATGGCTTGGATTTGCTCCTTTGGGTTAATCTCGGTGTTGCTTGGTAGACACCCTTGCGGTCGTTCAGACATTAACTTCGCAAGTTGTCTAACTGACTTTGTAACTTCCCCGACTGACTTATTAAGTTCTCCAACTTGGTTCTTGATCCCTTCCATCGATATTTTTTGGTTTTTAAGTGTTGCCTCAGTGTCTTGGAGACGGTTTTCTGTGGCTGCCATGAATTTTGTCAACATCTCTTCGAGGTTCGACCTCTTTTCTTGTGGATATGGCTGATTTTAGAAATTTTGAGGAGGTTGTTGTCTTTAATTTCCTAGACCTCCCCATGAAAGATTTGGGTGGTTGATAAACCATAAAAGTAACATATTTTACGCCCACATTTAGTATGCTTTTGGATGATTTAGCCCTTGATTTATGTAAAAAGGTGCTCTTAATCCTTTCTTTTCATGTTTATACTCAGGAAAGCACCTAAAGACGAAAAGAATAAGAAACGGGCTTAAAATAGGACCAATTTGGGCCAAAGAGGAAATCAACATGGCCTGGACTTCAAGCCACACGGTCGTGTCTCGTCAATTTACTTCACACGGCCATGCCACGATTTACATGGTCGTGCCCCAATCGACAGAATCGAGACACGGCCTGAAAATGATTTACACAGGCGTGTACCATGGCCGTGCCCCTGCCGTGGGAGAGAGCAATTTCACTCAGATTTGGATACTTTGAGGCAAAGAAACACATTCCAAAGCCTATTCAAACACTGAGTAGGAAGTATACTTGAATTGGGACATTTAGAGGCCAAGTAAAGCATTCCAAAAGTCTATATAAACACCCTAAGTGTAACCTGAAGAGAGGCGGTTAGCTAGGCCAAGAGCCGAGCCAGAAGGCTAGATTTGTGGGAATTACTCAAAGATAGCCAGTGGATCCATCTCAAGGAGTCGAAATTCTACTCAAGACGACGGATTTCCCCTTCAATTCCTTCAGGGGGTTTTAGGGATTTCTTATGTTTTGTTTTATCTTTTCTCTTGAGAAGTTTTCTTTATTCAGTATGAACTAAACCCTTTAGATACTTGAAGGGATGAAAACTAGATGAATCTTGTTATTGATTTCTGAATTATATGATAAATACTTAGTTTGTTCTTAATTATGCATGCTTAATCCAAATCTAATGTGCTTAGGTGAAGGAGGAATAGACCACCTTGAGTAGATCTAGCATAATTAAGTGGAGTCGATCGCATGCCTAGAGATAGGGTGATGAGATTTTGCTTGGATTAGGGTGAAACCTAATATGGGAATCCATAGATCGATTCTTCGCTATTCTAGGGAGTTATTATAAGAGAACGAGAGTTCCACTAATTAACCTAGGGTTAGACGTTATTCGCCTCGAGAGAGGGTTTAATATACGTTAGGGAGTCTTACGGATCAAACTAAGTGAATAAATCGTATGGTTCAGTGTTAACTAACAAGTGAAGTCTAGGTGGATTCTTCCTGAGGGTATCGTCGTGATCAATTGAGTTTTCTTCAAGTTATTTCCCAATTCGTTCCTTTTGTCTTTGTGTCTTTAGCTTAGTAGTCGTTAAATTAGATTAAATCAACCAATCACTCCATATTTTAGGCTAAATAATAAAAAGAAAATGAGTATTAGTACTTTTAGTTCGTTTGAGTTTGACAATCCGGTCTTGCCTAAGCTATACTACTGTTTGATAGGTACACTTGCCTATAATTATTGTCAAAGTTAGTTTCCAGGTTCGATCTCATTCATTATAAATTTTCAAATTCGAAAAAACAACAATCAAGTTTTTGGCGCCATTGCTGGGGAACTAAAATATTAAGAAAGCTCTATTTTTATTACTTTAGCCATCATTTTTATTTTTATTTTGCAATTTATTTTATTTTATTTTATTATTTTTTGCTAATTTTATTTCTTCCTTTTTCCTAGTAGGTACCTCTAGTTTATGACTAGAAGGAACCCGACAAGACCTCAAGTGTGCGATAGTGATATTGAAGCTACCGCTCATAGGAATCGCAGAGAAATTAGGCGAGCCCTAAATTACACAGAAGAAGAGCGAAAAGACAGATCCAATTCTACTGAAAGGATAGACGAGAATAATCCACCACAAGATGTGGGAGAAAACAATGCTCCGCGTACTATGTATGATTATACTAAACCTCATTTAACTATTGTTAGGCCTACTATAGCTGCTAATAATTTTGAATTAAAACCTAATACAATACAAATGATTCAACAATTTGTTCAATTTGATGGTTTGCAGGACGAAGACCCAAACACTCATATAGCTAATTTTTTAGAGTTCTATGATACTTTCAAAATAAATGGCGTTTCTGATGATGCCATTCGTCTTTGGTTATTTCCCTTTTCATTAAGGAATAAAGCCAAACAGTGGTTGTACTCGTTACCTCGAGGATCAATCACTACATGGGACCAAATGACCGAAAAAATCTTATTAAAATATTTCCCACAGGCTAAAACAACCAAATTACGAAATGATATCTCTTCTTTTGTGCAGATGGATTTAGAGACATTATACGACGCATGAGAGAGATATAAGGATCTCTTGAGAAGGTGTCCACACCATGGTCTACCCTTGTGGCTACAAGTCAAAACTTTCTATAATGGTGTAAACCTCTCAATGAGGCAACTAATCGATTCAGCCGTCGGTGGAACTTTGAATAATAAAACCCCTGAAGCAGCCTACGAGTTCATTGAAGAGATGTCACTGAATAACTATCAGTGGCAAGTTACAAGGACAAAGCCGACAAAATCAGTGAGTCTACAACCTCGATCAAAGGACCATGCTATCAACACAGTAGAGATGATGAATAAAAAGCTTGATAGTTTGTGTTCTTTGCATGTACATCCGATCATGCAAAGGTAATGCAAGTGGGCTACTGGCGAATCCTGAGTACCCACCCTACCAACTGGATGCAGAGAACGAATAGATGAACTATATAGGTAATAATTTTAGATCCAATAATAATCCTTATAGTAATACTTACAATCCAAAGTTGGAGGAACCACCCAAAATTTTCATGGGGAGGCCAAGGAAACTAAGGAATTCAAAGACAACAACCTCCTCAAAATTTCCAAAATCAGCCATATCCGCAAGAGAAGAAGCCAAACCTCGAAGAGATGCTGACAAAATTCATGATAAACACAGAAAACCATTTCAAAGATACTGAGAGAACACTTCAAGATCAACAAGCGTCAGTTGAAAAACTTACTGAATCATTCGAGGAGTTCACTAAGTCGATTGGACTACTTACTAAGATGATCTGTGAAATACAGGCAGAGATTTTTCTAAAGAAACAAAACAAGTAAAAGTAGTTACACTAAAAAGTGGAAAGGAATTAGTCAAACCAAAGAAATAATTCCCACACGAAGATAGCAAAGTAAGAGATGAGGGAACTGAGGATGTAAATCCAGTACGCAAAGAAAGTAAACCACCAATCCTATATCCAGCAAAGTTAAAGAAGGAACGATTATATGCCCAATACGGTAAGTTTCTTGAACTTTTTAAACAAATACATATTAACTTGCCTTTTGTTGAAGCTATTTCACAGATGCCGAAGCATGCAAAATTCTTAAAGGAACTCCTAACAAATAAAAGGAAGCTTGAAGAAGTATCGATGGTCGAAATTAATGAAGAATGCTCAGCCATCCTCCAAAACAAGTTACCAACCAAATTAAAAGACCCAAGAAGTTTTACTATTCCTTATTTAATTGGTAGCTTAAATATTAAGAAAGCATTAGCTGATCTAGGTGCCAGTATTAATCTGATGCCTTACAAAATGTTTAAACAATTAGATCTTGGGGAACTGATTGTGTGCCTATCGAGTTTTAAAATTTATAATGAATGTGATCGAACCTGGAGACTAACTCTGACAACATTTAAGGCAAATGTACCTATCGAATAATAGCATAGCTTAGGCAAAACCGGATTGTCAAACCCAAAGGAACTAAAAGTACTAATACTAACTTTCTTTTTATTATTTAGCCTAGAATATGGAGTGATTGGTTGATTTAATCTAATTTAACGACTACTAAACTAAAGACTCAAAGACAAAAGAGAATGAATTTGGAAATAACTTGATGAAAAACTCAGTTAATCACGACGATACCCTCAGGAAGAATCCACCTAGACTTCATTTGTTATCTAACACTGAACCATATGATTTATTCACTTAGTTTGATCCATGAGACTCCCTAATGTATATTAAACCCTCTCTCGAGGTGAATAACATCTAACCCTAGGTTAATTAGTGGAACTCTCGTTCTCTTATAATAACTCCCTAGAATAGCAGTAAATCGATCTATGGTTTCCCAAATTAGGTGTCACCCTAATTCGATAAAATCTTGTCACCCTATCTCTAAGCGTGCGATCAACTCCGCTTAATTATGCTATATCTATTCTTAGGCAGGTCTATTCCTCCTCCACCTAAGCACATCAGAATTTGGATTAAGCATACACAATTAAGAACAAACTAAGTATTTATCATATAATTTAGAAAACAATAACAAGATTCATCTAGGTTTCATCCCCTTCAGATATCTGAAGGGTTTAGTTCATGACTTTAAAATAAAACATCTCAAGAGAAAAGATAAAACAAAACATAAGAAATCCCTAAAACCCCCTGAAGGAATTGAAGGAGAGATCTGCCTTCTTGAGTAGAATTTTGGCTTCTTGAGATGGATCAACTGGCTATCTTCAAGTAATTCCCTGAATTGACTGCTTTGGCTTCGGCTCTTTGGCCTAGCTCACCCCCCTCTTTCAGGATACACTTAAGGTGTTTATATAGGCTCTTGGAATGCTTTACTTGGCCTCTAAGTGTCCTAATTTAAGTCTACTTCTTACTCGATGTTTGAATACACTTTGTAATATGTTTCTTTGGCTCAAAGTATCCAAATCCGAGTGAAATTACTCTCTCCCGCGGTAGGGGCACGGCCATGGTACACTTCCGTGTAAATCGTGGTTGGGCCGTGTTTCAATTATGTTGTTTAAGGCACGGCCGTGTAAATCGGGGATCAGGCTGTGTGAAGTAATTTGATGAGGCACAGCCGTATGGCTTTAGGTCCAGGCTGTGTTGATTTCCTCTTTGGCCCAAATTAGCCCATTTTAAGCCCGTTTCTTATTTTTTTCATCATCGGGTGCTTTCCTGAGTATAAACATGAAAAGAAAGGATTAAAAGCACCTTTTTACATAAATCAAGGGCTAAATTATCCAAAAGCATACTAAATGTGGGCCCAGAATATGATACTTTTACGGTTTATCAGGACCCAAAACCCACGAAGATGAGTATTCAGTTAGCCGATAGATCCATTAAATATCCTAGAGGAGTTATCGAAGATATTTTGGTAAAAATTGATAAATTTATTTTCCCCGTTGATTTTGTTGTGCTAGACATAGAAGAAGACATAAATGTTCCTTTAATTCTAGGGCGTCTTTTTTTAGCCACTGCTAGGGCTATTATTGATATAGGTGATGGCAAACTTGCATTAAGGATAGGCGATGAAGAAATTATTTTTCAAATTTATGATGCCATGCGATATTCTAAAGAGCAAGATGATTCTTGTTATTTTGTTGATACTACTGATCATATCATTCAAAATTTATTACAGAAAATCATACATAACGACACGATGGAACTATGCTTGACTCAAGAAGAGGGGGAAGAAGACGAAGGCGATGAGATGAATTTGAATACATCATCATTCAGACAAATGAAAGAAGAAAGCATTGAAAACAATGACAAAATAAAATAGAAATCCTCCATTGATGAGCCACCCAGTCTGGAATTGAAATAGTTGCCAAAACACTTAGAATATGCATTCCTCGGGGACAATTCTACGCTACCAGTTATTAACTCTTCAGAAGTAGAACCCAAGGAAAAAGAAGAGTTTATAGAGGTACTAAAAGAACATAAAACAGCCATAGCTTGGAAAATCTTTGACATCAAGGGTATAAGCCCCTCGTTCTGCACCCATAAAATTCTAATAGAAGAAGAATACAAGCCGTGTGTGTAGCCCTAGAGAAGGCTAAACCCCAACATAAAAGAAGTGGTCAAAGCTGAGGTAATTAAACTTCTAAATGCAGGAATAATTTATCCTATTTCTAACAGCACTTGGGTAAGTCCTGTGCAGGTAGTTCCAAAGAAATGAGGTATGACGGTGGTGCCCAATGAAAAGAATGAATTAATCCCCATAAGAATAGTCACAGGTTGGAGAGTCTCAGATAGACTATAGAAAGCTCAATGATGCCACCGGAAAAGATCACTTCCTCTACCCTTCATAGATCATATGTTAGAAAGACTATCCGGCATATGTACTCATCGCTTCTTGGATGCACTCTCAAGCTACTTCCAAATCCCCATAGCTCTTGAAGTTCAAGAGAAGACAAGACTTACATGCCCATACTGAGACGTTTGCTTATCGTAGAATGCCTTTTGGATTATGTAATGCTCCTGCTACTTTTCAGTGTTGCATGTTGGTAATCTTTGATGAACTCGTCGAAGACTTCATAGAGGTATTTATGGAATATTTCTCGGTACTCGATAATTCTTTCCATCTTTGCCTTAAAAATTTAAAACGAGTTCTAATGAGATGTGAGGAAACAAACCTTGTTTTGAATTGGGAAAAATGTCACTTTATGGTTAGAAAAGGGATGTATTAGAACATAAGATCTCTAGTAAAGGGATTGAGGTAGATAAAGCAAAGGTTGAAACCATAGAAAAATTACCTCCCCTTAGTTCAGTTAAGGCTATTAGAAGTTTTTTAGGACATGCAGGGTTCTATAGAAGATTTATTAAATATTTTTCTAAAATAGCTAAGCCTTTGACAAAACTACTAGAAAAAGATGTTCCTTTCAATTTCAATCAGAAATGTTTAGATGCATTTAATGTCCTTAAGGATAAATTAATAAATGCTCCGATTATAATTGCACCCGATTAGAATTTACCCTTTGAACTAATGTGTGATGCAAGTGATTTTGCAGTAGGTGCAGTTTTGGGACAACGAAGAGACAAGTATTTTCAGCCAATTTACTACGCTAGCAAAACATTAACACCCGCACAAGAGAACTACACCACCACAGAGAAATAATTGCTAGTTGTAGTATTTGCTTTTGATAAATTTAGGCAGTATCTAATAATGTCTAAAGTTGTCATTTATACTGACTATTCAGCTCTCCGTTATCTTTTAACCAAACCTGATGCAAAACCTCGATTCATACGATGGATTTTACTTTTACAGGAGTTTGATTTGGAAATACAAGACAAGAAGGGAGCTAAGAATCTTGCGGCAGATCACCTCTCCAGACTTGAGAATCCACATATCGAAGAGCTCGATGAAAATAAGATAAATGACTCGTTTCCCAAAGAGAACTCTTTTCTATAACACATTCTGAGGTACCATGGTTTGCAAACATTGCAAATTATTTAGCCGCTAACATCTTGCCAAATAGACTAACACATCACCAAAAGAAGCGATTCTTTGCTGATGTGAAAAGCTATTTTTGGGAAGATCCTTTTATTTTCTGCATATGTGCAGATCAGGTAATTCGAAGATACGTTACAAAGACAGAATTAAACAAAATCTTTGAACATTGCCATTCAGGACCCTCAGGAGGACACTACAGTGGCATTAAGACAGCACACAAAATGCTCGAATCAGGTTTTTATTGGCCTTCTCTATTTAAAGATGCCAACAGGTATGTTACCTCGTGTGATAAATGCCAAAGAATAGGTAATATTTCTAAACTTGATGAAATGCCTTAAACATATATGCTATCATGTGAATTATTTGATGTATGGGGTATAGATTTTATGGGACCATTCCCTAGTTCATTTGGAAATAAATACATCCTAGTAGCAGTTGATTACATGTCAAAATGGGTAGAAGCGGAAGCTTTACCCACCAATGATGTGAGGGTAGTAGTTAAATTTCTTAAAAAAATTGTTTTCTCGATTTGGGACACCTAGGGCTATCGTTAGTGATAGGGGTACTCATTTCTGTAATACACAATTTGAAAAAGTTCTAAAGAAATATGAAGTGCACCACAGGACAGTGATAAACCGTAAAAGTAACATATTTTAACCCCATATTTAATAGGCTTTTGGATGATTTAGCCCTTGATTTTATGTAAAAGGTGCTTTTAATCCTTTCTTTTCATGTTTATACTCGGAAAGCAATTAAGGATAAAAGAACACAAAGCGGGCTTAAAAGCAGTAATTGGGCCTTAGCGAGAAACCAACACACTGCCCAAAGCCCACATGGCAGTGCCTCATAGATTACCTAGAAACGGCCTCAACTCCATCACACACACATAGTGCATCATCCATTTCTCACACGGACGTGCTGGTGATCTACATGGCCATGTCCAAATCGAGACTGAAGCACGACCGAATCTCGACTTACACACGTGCCCAAAATGATGAAATCGAGACACAACCCAACCACGATTTACAAGGGCGTCGCCATGGCCGTGTTCTCTCAAGGGAGTGAGCAATTTCACTCAGATTTAGATGCTTGAAGCCAAAGGAACATACTCCTAAGTCTACTCCAACACCCTAATAGTAATTCTACTTGAAGGAGATACTTAGGAGCCAAGTATAGCATTCCAAAGCCTATATAAACAACCCAAGGCAGACATAAAGGGAGAGCTTTTTGAAGAGGCTTTTACCGAAGCTTTCATCTTTTAGGGAGTCACTTGAAGATAGCCAATTGATCTATCTTAAGAAGCTGGAGCTCCATTCAAGACGGAGGATCTCTCCTTCAATTCTTATGTTTCGTTTTATCTTTTCTCTTGAGATGTTTTCCTACTTTGTTATGAACTAAACCCTTCAAATACCTGAAGGGGATGAAACCTATGATGGATTTTGTTATTTGATTTCTAAATTATATGATAAGTACTTAGTTTGTATTTAATTATATTGCTTAATTTAATCTGATGTGCTTAGGTGGAGGAGGAATAGACCCTACCTAAGAGTAGATTTAGCATAATTGAGTAGAGTTGATCAGGCGCCTAGAGATAGGGTTGCGAGATTTTACCGGATTAGGGTGAAACCTAATATGGGAATCCATTGATCGATTTACTGCTTCCTTAGGGGGTTATTATAAGAGAACGAGAGTTTCACTAATTAACCTAAGGTTAGACGTTATTCGCCTCGAGAGAGGGTTTAATATAGGTTAGGGAGTCTTACGGATCAAGCTAAGTAAAGGAATCGTATGGTTTAGAGAATAAATAATAAGTGAAGTCATAGGTAGATTCTTCCTGAGGGTATCGTCTTCATCAACTGAGTTTTCCTAAAGTATTTCTCCCATTCATTCTTTTGTCTTTGCATCTAGTTTAGTTTTTTCATTAGTTTCATAAACCAATCACTCCATATTTGAGGCTAAATAATAGAAAGAAAGTGAGTAGTAGTACTTTTAGGTTCCCTTGGGTTCGATAAGATATTCTTGCCTGAGCTATACTACTGTTCGATAGGTGCACTTGCCTCTATCGTTGTCACAGTTAGTCTACAGGTTCATCACTCTTTTATAAATATTAAAACTCAACTGTTTGACACGATCAAGTTTTTGGCGCCGTTGTCGGGGAACACTAAAATATTAAGAAAGCTCTATTTCTATTACTTTAGCCATTATTTTTATTTTAAAATTTTCTTATTCTTATACATATATTTTTGTTATTCTAAATTTCTTTCTTTCTTTTCATAGCAGGTACCTTTAGTTTATGACTAGAAGAAATCCGAGAGGACCATTAGAATACGAAAATGACATTGAAGCTACCGCTCGCAGAAATCACAGAGAAATTAGACGAGCCCTAGACTATCAAAGAGAAGAACAGTAAATATCC
Organism: Gossypium rotundifolium; assembly: GCA_025506655.1. NCBI lineage: Eukaryota > Viridiplantae > Streptophyta > Magnoliopsida > Malvales > Malvaceae > Gossypium > Gossypium rotundifolium. The sequence continues at coordinate 13,315,228 of CP106729.1, read as the reverse complement.
AATCCTACTGAAGGGATGGACGAAAACAATCCACCACCAAATGTGCAAGAACAGAATGCTCCGCATACTATGTATGATTATTCTAAACCTAATTTGACAGGAACAGAATCTAGTATTGTTAGGCCCGCTATAGCTGCTAATAATTTTGAATTAAAGCCTAACACAATACAAATGATTCAATAGTTTGTTCAATTTGATGGTTTGCAGGATGAAGATCCAAACACTCATATATCTAATTTTTTAGAATTCTGTGATACCTTCAAAATAAATGGAGTTTCTGACGATGCCATACATCTTCAGTTATTCCCTTTTTCATTAAGGAATAAAGCAAAGCAATAGTTGAACTCGTTACCACGAGGGTCAATCACCACATGGGATCAAATGACCAAAAAATTTCTTTTAAAATTTTTTCCACTAGCCAAAACGGCTAAATTTAGGAATGACATATCTTCTTTTGTGCAGAATGACGCAGAAACATTATATGATGCATGGGAAAGATACAAGGATCTCCTAAGGAGATGCCCACACCACGGATTACCTTTGTGGCTTCAAGTCCAAACTTTTTACAATGGTGTGAATTCTCCAACTGGGCAAATTATTGATTCATCAGCCGGTGGAACTTTAAACAACAAAACTCCCGAAATGGCTTACGATTTTATTGAGGAGATGTCGTTGAACGCCTATCAATGGCAAATTACAAGAGCCAAACCAACAAAATCAACCGGAGTTTTCAACATAGACGTAGTGACAATGTTGTCAACACAGGTGGAATTAATGAATAAAAAGCTTGATAACTTATGTTCTTGCAGTACACCTACCATGCAATGCGAAGCGAGTGGAAATGTGGTGAATCCTGAGTACCCACCCTACCAACCGGGCGCAGAAAGCGAGCAAACAAACTATATAGGTAACAATTTCAGATCTAATAATAATCCTTATAGTAACACATATAATGCAGGTTGGAGGAACCACCCAAATTTTTAAGTGGGAGGACAAGGAAATCAAAGACAACAACCTCCTCCAAATTACCAAAATCAGCCCTATCCACAAGAAAAGACATCAAACCTTGAAGAGATACTTGACAAAATTCATGGCACTTCTGATTCTCGTCTCCAAATGACTAAGCAACACTTGATGAACAAAGAATCTCACTCAAGGAATCAAGACTCGTGGGAGAGCTCATTACGTCGGTTGGAATACTTATCAAATAGTATGTGAAATAAGGACGGAAATTTTTTCCAAAGACACAAAGCAAGTAAGGGCAGTCACACTAAGGAATGGCAAAGAGCTAGTTGAACCACAAAGAAAGACCCCACATTGCCTAAAGAGAATAGAACACAAATTCCATATCCAAAAAAATTTAAGAAAGAAAAACTGGATGCTCAATACGGTAAGTTCCTTGAACTCTTTAAACAAATATATATTAACTTACCTTTTGTTGAAGCTATTTCCCAGATGCCAAAGTATACAAAATTCTTAAAGGAACTTCTCACAAACAAAAGGAAGCTTGAGGAAGTATCAAAGGTGGAGCTTAATGAAGAGTATTCAGCCCTTCTCTAAAATAGACTACCACGGAAGTTAAAAGATCCAGGGAGTTTCACTATTCCTTGCTTAATTGGTAGTTTAAACATCACGAAAGCATTAGCAGACCTAGGCACTAGTATCAACTTAATGCCTTACCGATTGTTTAAATGGCTAGATCTTGGGGAACCAAAACCCACTAGGATGAGTATTCAATTAGCTGATAGATCTATTAAATATCCTAGAGGAGTTATTGAAGATGCCTTGGTAAAAATTGATAAATTTATTTTCCCCGTTGATTTCATTGTGTTAGACATGGATGAGGACATCAATGTTCCTTTAATCTTAGAGCCCTTTTTAGCCACTGCTAGAGCTATTATTGATGTAGATGATGGCAAACTAGCACTAAGGATAGGTGATGAAGAAATTATTTTCCAAATTTATGATTCCATACGATATTCTAAAGAGCAAGATGATTTCTGTTATTTTGTTGATACTAGTGATCATATTATTAAAAATTCATTACAGGAAATCATGCAGGATGACACGATAGAATTATGTCCACTTCAAGGAGAGGGGGAAGAGGATGAGGATAATGAAATCAGTTTGAGTACATCATCATTCAGACAAATGAAAGAAGAAAACATTAAAGAAGATGACGTATTAAAACAGAAACCCTCCATCGAAGAGCTGCCCAAATTGGAATTAAAACAGTTACCAAAACATTTAGAATACGCATTCCTTGGGGACAATTCTATGTTACTAGTAATCATCTCTTTAGAACTAGAACCCAAAGAAAAGGAGGAGCTGATGAAGGTACTAAGATAACACAAGAAAACCATAGCTTGGAAAATTTTCGACATCAAGGGAATAAGCCCCGCGTTTTGCACCCACAAAATTTTAATGGAAGAAGAATATAAACTGTGTGTGCAACCTCAAAGACGATTAAACCCTAACATGAAAGAAGTGGTCAAAGTCGAGGTAATTAAACTTCTAGATGCACGAATAATTTATCCTATTTCTGATAGCACTTGGGTAAGTCCTATGAAGGTAGTTCCAAAGAAAGGAGGAATGACGGTAGTGCCCAACGAAAAGAATGAGTTAATTCCCACAAGAAAAGTTACAGGTTGGAGAGTCTGTATAGACTATAGAAAGCTGAATGATGCCACCAGAAAAGATCACTTTCCTCTACCCTTCATTGATCAAATGTTAGAAAGACTATCCGGCATATGTACTCATCGCTTCTTGACTGGACTCTCCGCTACTTCCAAATTCCATAGCTCTTGAAGACCAAGAAGACAACATTTACATACCCATACAAGACATTTTCTTATCGAAGAATGCCTTTTGGATTATGTAATGCTCCTGCCACTTTTCAGCGTTGCATGTTGGCAATATTTGATGAACTTGTAGAGGATATCATGGAGGTATTTATGGATGATTTCTCGGTATTCGGTAATTCTTTCCAACTTTGCCTTAAAAATTTAAAACGAGTTCTAATTAGATGTGAAGAAACAAACCTTGTTCGAATTGGGAAAATGCCACTTTATGGTTGGAGAAGGGATTGTTTTAGGACATAAGATTTCTAGAAAAGGATTGAGGTAGATAAAGCAAAAGTTGAAACCATAGAAAAATTACCTCCTCCTAGTTCAGTGAAGGCTATTAGAAGCTTTTTAGGACATGCAGGTTTTTATAGAAGATTTATTAAAGACTTTTCTAAAATAGCTAAGCCTTTGAAAAAATTACTAGAAAAAGATGTTCCTTTTAATTTCAATCAGGAAGGGGATCTCAAGAAGCTGGAGCTCCATTCAAGACAGAGGATCTCTCCTTCAATTCTTATGTTTCGTTTTATCTTTTCTCTTGAGATGTTTTCCTACTTTATTAGGAACTAAACCCTTCAGATACCTGAAGGGGATGAAACCTATGATGGATTTTGTTATTTGATTTCTAAATTATATGATAAGTACTTAGTTTATTCTTAATTATGTTGTTTAATTTAATCTGATGTACTTAGGTGGCAGAGGAATAGACCCTACCTAAGAGTAGATCTAGCATAATTGAGTGGAGTTGATCGGGCGCCTAGAGATAGGGTTACGAGATTTTGCGAGATTAGGGTGAAACTTAATATGGGAATCCATTGATCGATTCTTCGCTTCCTTGGGGGTTATTATAAGAGAACGAGAGTTTCACTAATTAACTTAAGGTTAGACGTTATTACCTCGAGAGAGGTTTAATATAGGTTAGGAGTCTCACGGATCAAGCTAAGTAAAGAAATCATATGGTTTGGAGAATAAATAATAAGTGAAGTCATAGGTGGATTCTTCCTGAGGGTATCGTCTTCATTAACTGAGTTTTCCTAAAGTCTTTCTCCCATTCATTCTTTTGTCTTTACATCTAGGTTAGTTTTTTCATTAGTTTCATAAACCAATCACTCCATATTTCAGGCTAAATAATAGAAAGAAAGTGAGTAGTAGTACTTTTAGCTTCCCTCGGGTTCGATAAGATATTCTTGCCCGAGCTATACTACTGTTTGATAGGTGCACTTGCCTCTATCGTTGTCACAGTTAGTCTACAGGTTCGATCACTCTTTTATAAATATTAAAACTCGACTATTTGACATGATCAGACAGCTACCCCATATCACCCTCAAACTAGTGGGCAAGTTGAAGTAGCAAATCGAGAACTTAAGCGCATCCTAGAAAAAATAGTCGAATCAAATAGAAAAGATTGCGCATTAAAAGTAGATGATGCCCTATGGGCCTATAGAACAGCTTTTAAAACACCTCTAGGGACATCCCCATACAAACTTGTATACGGGAAAAGCTGTCATCTACCATTTGAGTTAGAACGAGCTAGACGAATGGAGAGCTGAGGCCTACGAGAACTCGAAACTATACAAAGAGGCAACAAAGCGACGCCACGATTCTCATCTAAAGAAGCCGAAATAATTCGAAGTAGGAGACTTGGTCCTACTGTACAACTCAAGGCTCAAATTATTTCTTGGGAAGTTGAAATCAAGATGGTTGGGCCTATTCACAATCAAAACAATTTTCCCGTATGGTACAATCAAGGTAACCCACCCCACCAAAGGCACATTCAAGGTAAATGGTCACCGACTAAAAATTTATAATAGTGCAGATTTTAGGACATAAGAGAGGAGCTTTAACTCCGTGAACCTTCTTTTAATGAAAACAGGGAAAGTCTAGCTTAAGACTATAAACGAGCGCTTCTCGGGAGGCAACCCGAGTGCTAATCTATTAACATTTTTATTTTTAATATCTGACACCATATTAATTAACCTAATGAAGTGTAGGTTAGGGTCACACGGCCTTACACACGGGAGTGCCCGTGGCCGTACGAAAGCTAGGGGACGAGCTGTGCGATGGCAAGAGTGTCTGAACAGAGGAAATTATTTTATCGAACACGGGCAAGACACGCCTGTTCTAAACAACCGTGTTTAAATACTGACATTCTAAGCATGGGTAGGACACGACCGTACCCCACCACCATAGGAACATACTGGCTCATCGAACACGGGTGAGACACGCCAGTTCTAAACAATCGTGTTTAAATACTGACATTCTAAGCACGGGTAGGACACGCCTGTGCCTCACAACCATAGGAACATACTAGCTTATCAAACACGGGCTAGACACGCCTGTTCTAAATGACCGTGCTAAAAAAAACCAGTCGCGCCCAAAATTTAAAATCACGAAAAACACGGGCGTGGCCCTTGACCGTGCCCCCACTACTATTTAAACACCTTAACTGTTTATTCCCCTCATTTAGCCCTAAAACAAAAATTTCAGCCCCCTTCTTCCAAAATCTGGCCACATCCACACTCCCTCCCCAACCAAAACCTTCTTAACCTCCGTTTCTTCCATCCAAACCTCACCAAAATCATCCACACGCCCGCAACACAGTCGTGTAACAGAACTCCCACACCTTTGCTCCCATCGTGCTCGTGCTGGAACGTCTCGCCACCACCGTGCTCAGCCCGTGTTCTGCAGAAACCCACCACCAACACCCCTGGTTCTTTCAATTATTTCATTTAGGGTAATTTCTTTAGTTTTAAGTATGATTCATTTTTTAAGAACTCATTTTAGAAATTATGTCAATGTTTCATTGATGAATACTTGCAATCTCATTGTTATAGCAAAATTTCTGATTATTATTATTTATTATAGTTAGATAGATTTAATAAGTTTCTTTTGACTATATCCTTTCACAACATTTCATTTTGGTTGCTTATTGGGAGAATCATCGTGTTTTGCCTTAATTATTTCTGTATTGATAACAACTTGATACAACCATTACTTGAATACGCAATTTCTTTTTTCAGGTACAATGTCGTCATCTCGTGGAAAGAGAACAACCGCCCCGAGTTTGAAAAAGTGAAAAGGACCCGGCTCATATTCGGCCAATGCCTCTTTCGAGGTTCGACACCACTTCCTTCAATTTAATCAAGAAACTTAGGAAGCACGACACAGGGCATTCCGGGAAAGGCCTTTAGGCACCAGAAGGTGCATCGACTGAGACGCCATGGAGCAAGTCAGACTAGCGACCAATATCCGAGCCCTCATATCGACTGAACCATATGAGCAGTTCTTCTCTACCATCGAGCCTACATATTTAGAACTCACACTCGAGTTCTGCACCACTTTCACTTTTCAGACAGTGATGACCAATTATAACGATCCGGGAAAAGTCTAATTCCGTTTAGGGGGCACGGTACGTCGACTAAGCGTATCGTAATTCAGCACAGTACTCAAACTCTATATGGAAGAATTTATAGAAGAAAATAACCTCTCCAAGTTAGACCGTCAACTCCACCGTACTCCGCTAAACTGCTGGTGTAATAGCCCAAATTTCAGTGGTGTCAAAAATAGTGATTCGAGACCACCAAATCTGAAAAATGAACTCGTAGACCATATTATTTAATATTTACAAGTCAAATGTAGCTTTTAAAATATTTTTAAAATAGTAAATTATGTTTTATAAAGATTTATTTGGTCAAGAAATCGAGAAAAAGAGGTATCGAGATCTCGGTGTTATAAACTGAGTCATAAGTATTTTTATGAATATTTACGGAATGTCAATAAGTTAGTATTAAAATTTCGTTAGAAAATTTTGACGTTTGGGTGGTTAATTAAATAAAAAGGACTAAATTAAAAAAGGTGTAAAAGTTGCTAGAAGGATTAAATAGATTAATTGTCAAATGAGGAAGGACCTAAAGTGAAAATAAGCCAAAGGAGATATTTTGGACGGCAATAGCTGAGAAAAATCAGGAAATGGGTGAAATAAGGGCAAAATTGGAAAATTGCCAAAATTAGTTAAATAAAAATGGGACCAAATTGGAATATCTAGAATTCTCTTCATTTCTCTTCATTTTCTTCAGCTGAAAAACAGCCATGGGAGAGATTTTCAAGCTGGTTTTCATTCTCAAGCTTCATGTAAGTTTAATTCTTGCTTTCTCCTTGAAATTTCTATGTTTTTAGACTTTTACAATTGGGTCCAACTTACTATGTCATTAGTTTTTGATTCTATGGCTAATTTTTAAAGTTGATGTGGATTAGTGATGGAAGAATATGATGGATAAATATTGAATTGAAGCTTTAATTTTGTTATATGATGATTTTATCAAGTAAAATTGATGAAAATTAGTTTTAGGACCTAATTGTGAAAGAGTTGAAATTAAGGCCTAGTGTTAAAATTCTGATTTTCAAAGGTTATGAAGTAGTTTAAAATGATAGATAAAAGTATTAAATTAGAAAATTATCTTAAATTGAGGGGTTAATTGAGCAAGGATTGAATTGTATGAAATGTGGAATTTGAGACAAAATAGAAATCAACATGTTATACTAAAGCAGTTTTGGACAGCAGCAGTTGTCTAACTTTTAAAAATCATAAAAAATTTTATGAATTGAATTATAAGTTGAGTGAGATATAGAATTAAAGCTTGTTGAGTCTATTTTCATATAAAAGAAACAGAGCAAGCAAAGGAAGTCTACATTTTGAGATATTTAAATTTTGGTAAGACTGGTTTAGAATAACTTCGTGAGCCCCTGTTCTTACTTTATAAATTCACTAAAAATTGTACAAACAGAATTATGAGTTATAATTTATATGTCTGTATTCCTTAGTGAGCCTATTTTCATTATAAGTAATCAGAAACACTATATGAAAATTGTACTATGATATAATTGATTTTTAGTGAAGAGAGGTCAGAGCAGTAGGACTGTGTAACAGGGGAGAACTTAACTAATAAACTGTACTAATTGGACATACCAAAAATTCTGGAAATATTATGGTAAGAAGATATGTGAGTCTAGTTTCAAATAAAATTTACGGAACTTAATTTGGAGTTCTGTAGCTCAAGATAAAAATAATTTAGTGACTATGACACGGATGGACAGCTTGAGTATTCACATAAGTAAATAGTGAAAATTATAGATAATGTTACTTACAAGTGTGTTGCTTATACTAAGGATGTGGATGGAGAGGAGGAGGAGGAAAATAATAAATGAATGACTTGTGTATAAATTGATCACATGCTCGATTATAATTGATAAACGTTGAGGTAGAAATGATATAATGTTTTATTTCAAATATTTATTATGAAACTAAGATTATCGTTATGGTATAAAAATCGAATTGTAAGTTCATGTAACTTGAATTATATTCTTAAATGCTTGAAATGTATGTTATTGATATGAATATAATTTGAATGTTCATTGTATAAAAGTTGATTTAAACATTGATATATTTGATAAAAGGGAAGAAATCCGGTTGAATGAAAGGAAAATTTGATGGATCTCGAAAAGGAATTGACGGTAAAAGGATCTAGCCTGGACGGGTGATCCTATCCTAATATAGCCCTCCCAAGAATATGTGTAAAATGGATTTAGCTCGGTAATCCAATTAGATTCTAAATTTAGCTCTAAATTCAGATCCAAGCTTATTAGAGTAATTGTCGTTGCGGATTTAGCTCGGACCGGTAATCCCGACAATACTCTATGAGTTTATATTATGAGATTTAGCCTAGACTAGTAATCCCATTGTAAGGATGAGTTTCAAGGAGTGTGCTCTTTGAAATGGAAATGTCGCACATGAACATGAATTGACGGACTGGATTTGTACACTAAAGTGTACCTCGAAAATCCATCGAAAATTCCAAGAAATTCAATGGAATAAATATGGAAAAATATCAAGGAATGGAAATAATGGTATATATTATGAGATATAAGGAAATACGATTTGAAGAGACATGAACGTAGAACTTGGTTGAGGAATGAGTTCATTTGTGATTATATATTTGTACATCCTTGAGTCTATTATCTGTATGAATTGGTATTCCAAATGAGTTAATGAGAAGAGTTCTAATATAAAATAATCTTAATTCTAAATGAAATATTATGAAAACGTATTTGAAATACATTGGTATGTCTTGTATATGTTATTTGAGTTCATAATGTGCAAAGTAATGTATGTGGAAATATGAGATGATGATACCTGTACATGGAATTTATTGGTGGATACGTGCATCCAAATTTATATGATAGATTGTTATGAACATTGAAATTGGGCTCAATAAGTGATTTGTCACTTTAAATTGTGATTGGCAGGAAGGGTTAGTGAATTGCATGTTTATGAATTGTTACACGTATTTGTCGAAATACGAGGAAATGATGGTAATTGATACATGGAAATATGAGACTATGATATATATAAAAACATGACATATGTTTGATAAATGTGTTCATTCATAATTATGGAATGGTGCACCTCAAGTGCACTATATGTGTAAAGAAACTTTTATAGTCAATTTCGGTATTTGAGCGATAAATGGCTTAAATTGTCTGTGAGTATTCCGTACTCCTCGGTAATGCCTCATACTTTATTCCAGCAATGGATACGGGTAGGGGATGTTATAGCTGGCGCAGCTTAGCCCCCACCACGGGTGTCTACGACCCTAGTCGCTCTAAGGCGACAACCCTTGGACCACCCCTACGGTATATCCACACCATCCTCGCTCATACTATCACCGGTCGATGTGAGAGCACCGGCGTGGTAAATAAGCACGATGTCTACTACCTATCGTGCATGTTAGAAGGGCACGTGTTCGACCTTGCCTACTTCATCGCTTGCGCAATGCAGCACCAGACAGAACCGCATAGGAAGGGAATTTTATCAATGGGGCCGTATATCACTCGGTTAGCTCGATACTTTGGCCTCCTCAACACCGAGGCTCAGATTCCTCTCTCACACTGGTCGGCCAGATGATACCTCAGGGCATTCAGACGATGTTGCACATGAGGATGGTTAAATATCGTCGTGGGATCGACCCACCTCAGTACTGACTAGCCACAGAAGAGGTAGAGCCAGAGGACATTACTAATGATGTCCCACAACCATCCCAAGAGGCACCGATTTCGAGCCAGCGGCCATCCCATACAACACCCTCATTGGCGGATATCTCTGCAAGCCTTGACCAGTTCGAGCAGTATTTCATCGACAACACTCGATGTTTTGATGGGATAGAGGCCACCCTCCAATAGATATGCCAGTACCTCCATATCTCATCCCCAGCACCACCACCGGATCCAGCCGATGAGGAGGACCTTTGAGTCATTTTATCTAGATTTTCTTTTACTTATTTTTACTTTATTTTTCTTGTTACTTTAATATTCGATTTGTCTTACGTTTGAACATTTTCCTCGTACATTACTTTTATTATGATTATCATCCACATCTAACCTTCGAGTATTCCTAATATTTATTTAATTACGCCTCCAAGATTTCTTATTGATACATTAAGCAGTATCAAACACATCACTAGGAGTACTTCACTACTATACAAGTTATCCGCCACGACCTCTGCCAACTCCCGGAATCATCCAAAATTCAGGAAGTGTCACTTCTCCCCTTTTCTTTTGATTTTATTACATAATTGTTTATCTATCTTTGTACAAGTGTGGGGGAGGAGTAAAAGTACCTAACTTTTTGCATTATTCCAAAATCCTGAATTTTAGTCTTGTTTCTAAGTAATTTTCTCATATTATCAATTAGGGTGAAATTTCTGATGATTTATACTTTTTATAAATATGTTTTTGAGTAAGTCATTGATAATTGTGCATTGATGATTTATACTTGAAGAATACTTGAGAATCAACCATGATAAGTCTATTTTTCAAGAATCAAAAATTTTCTAGGATGTTTGATTGTGTCAAACAGTCGAGTTTTAAAATTTATAAAAAGAATGATCGAACCTGTAGACTAACTATGACAACGATAGAGGCAAGTGCACCTATCGAACAGTAGTATAGTTTAGGCAAGAATATCTTATCGAACCCAAAAGAACCTAAAAGTACTACTACTCACTTTCTTTCTATTATTCAACTTGAAGTATGGAGCGATTGATTTATTAATCTAAAACTAATGAAATATTTTAAACTAAATACAAAAACGAAAGAATTAAACTTTGGGAAAAGACTGTGAAAAAAAAACTCAATTGATTATGACGATACCCTCAGGAAGAATCCGCCTAGACTTCACTTATTATCTAACCTTTAATTCATATGATTTCTTTACTTAGCTTGATCCGTGAGACTCCCTAACCTATATTAAACCCTCTCTCAAAGCGAATAACGTCTAACCTTAGGTTAATTAGTGGAACTCTCGTTCTCTTATAATAACCCCCTAAGGAAGCGATAGAATCGATCAATGGACTCCCATATTAGGTTTCACCCTAATCCGATAAAATCTCGTAATCCTATCTCTAGGCGTTCGATCAACTCCGCTTAATTATGCTAGATCTACTCTTGGCGGTGGTCTATTCTTCCTCCACCTAAGCACATCGATTAAATTAAGCAACATAATTAAGAACAAACTAAGTATTTATCATATAAACCAAAAATCAAATAACAAAATCCATCATAGGTTTCATCCCCTTCAGGTATCTGAGTGGTTTAGTTCATAACAAAGTAGGAAAACATCTCAAGATAAAATATAAAACAAAATATAAGAAATCCCTAAAACCCCCTAAAGGAACTGAAGAGGAGATCCTCCGTCTTGAGTAAAATCTCGACTCTTTGAGATGAATCAATTGGCTATTTTCGAGTAAATCCCTGAATGAGAAAAGCTTTGGCAGAAAACTCTGCTCAATTTCTGCCGCTAGAACGGCTGTCTTGGGTTGTTTATATAGGCTCTTTGGATGCCTCACTTGACTCCTAAGCATCTACTTCACGTAGAATTATTATTAAGGTGTTTAAGTAGACTTAGAAGTATGTTTTCTTTGGCTTGAAGCATCCAAATCTGAGTGAAATTTCTCTCTCGTGGCGGGGGCATGGCGAGGCACGCCTGTAAGTCGTCTTCAGCCGTGTCTCTATTCTCATTGATTGAGGCACAGCGATTCAAACTCGGGTTCGAGCCGTGCTTCGGGTCTATCGATTTGGGCATGGCCATGCAAACTGTGCCTGGGTCATGTTGGGATTTTTTGTCGACGAGGAATGGCCGTGTAAATCGGGGACAGGTCGTGTTCTAGATGGATGGTAAGGCACGACCGTGTAACATGAAGCCCAGGCCGTGTCGTCTTTTTGGGTTGGCCCAATTTGGTCCGTTTTAAGCCCGTTTCTCATTCTTTTTATTCTCAGGTGCTTTCTTGAGTATAAGACATGAAAAGAAAGGATTACAAGCACCTTTTATATAAATCAAGGGATAAATCATCAAAAAGCATACTAAATGTGGGGTTAAAATATGTTACTTTTATGGTTTATCAAATACCCCCACACTTAAGCTTTTGCTTGTCCTCAAGTAAAATTCTCAACTTACAATTAGAACGAACTTTCCATAACTTACAATATTCATCAATCATGCCTTATCATAATTGATAGATAATTTATACATGGATAATTCAACTCAAAGAGCCCTAAAGATTCAAACGAGATAAGTCATGATTTTGTAGCATGAAAACATAGGTGTCTTCCCTTATCTAAATAATTACCCTTGATTCAAAACCGACAAAAACTGATATCCTCACTAAAGATTCACTCAAATCACTCAAAGGTGTTTAAGGTTCTCAATAAGGCACTCAAGAGTCGAACCTGAAAAGTTAATCCCATAGGCTTGCCTGAAAATCAAATTTTCACCACTGTATATGAGATGATACACAAATCAAAAGGTCTTAAATCATGGTTGTAACGGGCTAGGGTTAAAAGGTGTGGATAAAGGTGAATTAGAGGTTAGAATCAAGACCGACTTGACAAATTACCTAACTAGATACAAACATGAATATTTACTTCGAATGAAAACTAATAATACCACTATTGATAATTACTCTATAATAAGGAGTATTTTCATTACTTGAAATTTGATAATACTTTAATACCAGCTTTTTCTTCAATAGTTGGAGTTTAAATGCTCTAAGTTCTTTTATATACTACTAATATTGAATAAATTTGGATTTTTTTTAAGAATAAACTAAAAAAAAATAATAGAAGGAACTTTGATAATTGAAATAACCTAATTCGGCTATTGATCAAATCAATTCTCGATAGAGGGGTAGTCAAAAGAATGTTGATAACAAATACAAAGGGTTTTGGGTTAATATCAAACGGGTAATTCAATAAAAAGGGTTGTTGGGATCAAAGGGGTTTACTAGGGGTTATTTATGTAGGTAGGCTTTTTAGTGGAGTGAATGGGTTAAAACCTTAGTGCCTTTATCATCTCAGAATATCAAATCATTAATGTGGTCTCGACATGCATAAATGAGGCAAGATCTAGAATAACAATTCAAAGTTGACACGCTCATAATCAATAAAGTGAGCATGAAAAAGGGTATATGCTCTATAAAGCTCAAATTCTCACATAAAAATTATGGGTGTTGACTTCAATCCTTATAAATTTTGAACTTCAGGGTGGTATTCAAATTCAGTTTAACAACCTATCAAATTCTATTTTTTTGAAAAATAGACTTATCATGCTTGATTCTCTAGTATCCTTTTAAAATTTAATCATCACTGCACAATTATCAATGACTTAATCCAAAACATATCAATAAAAATCATAAATCATTAGAAATTTCATCCCAATTAGTAATAAGAGAAAATTACTTAAAAACAAGATTAAATTTAGGGTTTTGAGAATAATACAAAAAGTTAGGCACTTTTACCCCCCACACTTAAGATGTACATTGCCCTCAATGTACAAAGATAGATAATGATAATTATGGGATAAATCCAAAGAGAAGGGGTAAAGTGACACTTCCTGAATTTTGGATAATTCCTAGCGTCTTTGGTGGTGGTGATGGTGTTTTCTATGGGCCTGGTGATGTGGCTACCGAAAAGCAATTTGCTAGATGAAGAAATTGGGTAGCCTGCGAAGATATAGCCAAAGATTTAGAGAAATAATAATATACTAATAATATAATTAAAGATTAAGAAAATAAAGAGAAGGAGACTATGAAGAAAACTAAAATTTAAAGAAAAGACTAATAGACTAAGGAGTCCTTATTAGCAGATGGTTCGTGAGGTGGGTATGATTTCTAAGGCTGCGGAGTGTTAGTGTTGGTGATGGTGGAAGTGGCGTGATTCCCTAGCAGCCTTTAGAGCCTAAAACCAAGAAACTAATATGAAATAAATTAAATTAAGCAGAAAAGAAGTATAGATAAGGAAAATAAAGGAGAAGAGAAAAGAAAAATAGAACCGAAAAGGTTTCGGGGACCCTTGGCATATCAATTAGCTGAAGCTGCCGGCATGAACTCATGTTGAGGACTCCTCTAAGGAGGCGATGCTTACCTTCTTACGTTTCTTCGACATGATTTTTGTGTTGCTCAAGAGTCTTAGACCATTTCTAAGAACAGAGAGAAAAATTTGAAAGAAAGAGAAGGAAGAAAGAAGATAGGAAAAAGAGGAAGGGTTGTGAGGATTTAAATAAGATTTCAAATCTGGCACGTTCCCACGCCCGTGTACCGAGGGTGTGTCGATTCACACGGTCGCATTGCACGACCGTGTTGTGGAGTGTGTTATTCTTCCACGCCTGTTTGTCGATTGGCACGCCCGTTCCTAAAAGGCCAGCATGTGAGTACGGATGGAATGCACGGGCGTGGTTTGCCCGTGCTCAATAAGTCAGTATCTTAGCACAATCGTGAGGCACGGTCGTGCTATTTTGTCGGTGCCCGTGGTGTGGGTGGTTGGATCCGTGACGTTGGGGGTGGGTGGACTGACTTAGATGGCTCTGCTCGGTCAGTGTGGTAGTTCTGATGGTCCACACGGCCACGGACACGACCGTGTGTAAGGCCGTGTGGCCTAAAATCTACATTTTTGTGTTAGTTTAAATGTTGAGAGAAGAAGAAGGAAAGAAAAGAAAATAAATTTGAAGGTAAATAGTGTTAGTGCTTGGGTTGCCTCCCGAGAAGCGCTCGTTTATAGTCTTAAGCTAGACTGTCTTTGACTTTGAAAATTTTAGGGAGGTTTAAAGGTTTGAATATTTTCCCTCTTGCTGACAATTTTATTTTTGTGACAAAGTTTAGGTCGAGAAGCGTTTACCTTGAAATTACCGAATATTGGATTGCTTACCTCGACTATTTCGTGTGGGAAAATATCGTGTACCTGAAGGAGTATTTCTCCATTTTTCTTCAGGTCTGTTGAAGTGAGGTGAGGATCGGCTTTATCTAATAGCACCTGGTCTCCTATTTTAAAGTGATTTGATGTCCCTATGAGCTCTTCTAGTGGTTCCTTTGGTTTTACTTCGTGTGGATCCGGCTTTTCTTTGGTGTGTATCTTCTGCTCTTCTAAATTGTTGATCTTATGGTTTTGTTTCGGTGTGATTGTTCTGTGATGACTTGGGGCTATGAGTTGGCTCAGGCTTGATGCATTGTGATGTTTCCTGCGATGAAGGTTGAACAATTTGGTTATCTATTGAAATGACTTTCTTACCTTCATCTTCTATTGTTTTGGCTGAGTCGAGAGCTTGAAGATTGATCGATTCTTCTCCTACACGAAGTATGAGTTCTCCTGTGGCAACATCAATTTTAGTCTTGGCAGTTGCAAGAAAAGGTCTTCCTAAAATTAAGGGGATTGAATTATCCTCATCCATGTCTAAAACAACAAAGTCTACTGGGAAAACAAATTTATCGATTTTTACTAGAACATCTTCAAGAACGCCCCTAGAAATTCTAACAGTTTTATTAGCTAGTTGAATACTCATCCTAGTTTGTTTGGGCTTCCCTAGACCTAGTCGTTTAAACAATGCATAAGGCATGACGTTTATACTTGCCCCTAAATCAGCTAACGCATTATCAATAGTTAAACTACCAATTAAACATGGAATAGTAAAACTCCTTGGATCTTTTAGTTTATGTGGTAGTCTATTATGTAGCATTACTGAGCATGTTGCGTTGAGTTCCACATGGTGCTCTTCATCTATTTTGCGTTTGTTTGTCAAGAGCTTTCTTAAAAATCTCCTTGCATCGGGCATCTAAAAAAGGGCTTCAAGAAGAGGTAAGTTAATATGTAATTTTTTTAAAAGTTTTAGAAACTTACCAAATTGTTCCTCTGAGTCCTCTTTTTTCAATGCTTCGGGATAAGGTATGTGAGGTTGGTATTCTTTGATTACCGGTTTTGGCTTTTCGTGAGCTACCTCTGTTTTACCTTTTTCTTCCCTAGTTTCTTGTGCTGATATGGGATTGTCTACTCTTGGACCCTCTTGAGCTGTAATGGCTTGGATCTGCTCTTTTGGGTTTATTTATGTGTTGCTTGGTAGACGTCCTTATTGGCGTTCAAAAATTAGCTTTATGAGATGTCCCACTGACCTAGTAAGTTCTCCAACTTTGTTCTCGATTCCCTTGATCGATTTCTGTTGTTCATCTAGTGTTGCTTCAGTCTTTTGGAAACGAGAATCTGTGGCCTCCATGAATTTTGTCAACATCTCTTCAAGGTTTGATTTCCTTTCCTGTGGATAAGGCTGATTTTGGTAATTAGGAGGAAGTTGCTGCCTTTGATTTCCTTGATTTCCTTGTCCTCCCCATGAAAAATTTGGGTGGTTCCTCCAACCTATGTTATAAGTGTTACTATAAGGATTATTAGATCGAAAATTGTTACCTATATAGTTTGTTTGCTCGTGTTCCGTGCCCGGTTGGTAGGGTAGGGGGTACTCAGGATTCGCCACATTTCCACTCGCTTCACATTGCATTACTGGATGTACCTGCGAAGAACATAAATTATCAAGCTTTTTATTCATTAACTCCACCTGCGTTGACAGCATTGTCACTGCGTCTATGATAAAAACTCTGACTGATTTTATCGGTTTAGCCCTTGTAATTTGCCACTGATAAGTGTTCAACGACATCTCCTTAATAAAATCGTAAGCCACTTCAGGAGTTTTGTTATTCAAAGTTCCATCGGCTAATGAATCAATCATTTGCCTAGTTGGAGAATTCACACCATTGTAAAAAGTTTGGACTTGAAGCTATAAAGGTAATCTGTGGTGTGGGCATCTCCTTAGGAGATCCTTGTATCTTTCCCATGCATCATATAATGTTTCTGCGTCATTCTGCATTAAAGAAGATATGTCATTCCTAAATTTGGCTGTTTTGGCTGGTGGAAAATATTTTAAAAGAAATTTTTCGATCATTTGATCCCATGTGGTGATTGACCCTCGTGATAATGAGTTCAACCACTACTTTGCTTTATTCCTTAATGAAAAAGGAAATAACCGAAGACGTATGGCATCGTCAGAAATGCCATTTATTTTAGAGGTATCACAGAACTCTAAGAAATTAGCTATATGAGTATTTGGATCTTCGTCCTGCAAACCATCAAATTGAACAAACTGTTGAATCATTTGTATTGTGTTAGGCTTTAATTCAAAATTATTAGCGATTATAGCGAGCCTAACAATACTAGATTCTGCTCCTGTCAAATTAGGTTTAGCATAATCATGCATAGTGCGTGGAGCATTATTTTCTCTCACATCAGGTGGATTGTTTTGGTCCATCCTT
The DNA here is from genome assembly GCA_025506655.1 of Gossypium rotundifolium. Classification (NCBI taxonomy): domain Eukaryota; kingdom Viridiplantae; phylum Streptophyta; class Magnoliopsida; order Malvales; family Malvaceae; genus Gossypium; species Gossypium rotundifolium. The sequence goes on along the minus strand of CP106729.1, from coordinate 13,297,710 downwards.
TTAGTAGGATTGGATCTGTCTTGTTGTTCTTTTCTTTGGTAGTCTAAAGCTCGTCTAGTTTCTCTGCGATTTCTTCGAGCGGTAGCCTCAATGTCACTTTTGTATTCTAATGGTCCTCTCGAGTTTCTTCTAGTCATAAACTAGAGGTACCTTGCAAGTCAAGAAAGAAAGAAAGAAAATTAGTAAAAATAAAAATTTAATCTAAAAAAAATAATAATAATAGAATAATGGCTAAAGTAATAGAAATAGAGCTTTCTTAATACTTTAGAGTCTCCTAAAACAAATACGTTAAAAACTTGATTGTGTCAAGCAATCAATTTTAAAATTTATAAAAGAATGATCGAACTTGTAGACTAACTATGACAACGATAGAGGCAATCGCACTTATCGAGCAAAGAGTATAGTTTAGGCAAGAATATCTTATCGAACCCAAAGGAACCTAAAAGTACTACTACTCACTTTCTTTCTATTATTCAACCTGAAATATGGAGCGATTGATTTATTAATCTAAAACTAATGAAATATTTTAAACTAAATGCAAAAACAAAAGAACTAAACTTTGGGAAAAGACTGTGAAAAAAAAACTCAATTGATTACGACGATACCCTCAAGAAGAATTCGCCTAGACTTCACTTATTATCTAACCTTTAATTCATATGATTTCTTTACTTAGCTTGATCCGTGAGACTCCCTAACCTATATTAAACCCTCTCTCGAAGCGAATAACGTCTAACCTTAGGTTAATTAGTGGAACTCTCGTTCTCTTATAATAACCCCCTAAGGAAGCAGTAAATCAATCAATGGACTCCCATATTAGGTTTCACCCTAATCCGATAAAATCTCGTAACCCTATCTCTAGGCGTTCGATCAACTCTACTTAATTATGCTAGATCTACTCTTAGGCAGGGTCTATTCCTCCTCCACCTAAGCACATCAGATTAAATTAAGCAACATGATTAAGAACAAACTAAGTATTTATTATATAAACAAAAAATCAAATAACAAAATCCATCATTGGTTTCATCCCCTTCAGGTATCTGAGGGGTTTAGTTCATAACAAAGTAGGAAAACATCTCAAGAGAAAATATAAAACAAAACATAAGAAATCCCTAAAACCCCCTGAAGGAATTGAAGAGGAGATCATCCGTCTTGAGTAGAATCCCGGCTCTTTGAGATGGATCAATTGGCTATTTTCGAATAAATCCTTGAATGAGAAAATCTTTGGCAGAAAACTCTGCTCAACTTCCACCGCTAGAATGACTGCCTTGGGTTGTTTATATAGGCTCTTTGGATGCCTCACTTGACTCTTAAGCATCTACTTCACGTAGAATTATTATTAAGGTGTTTAAGTAGACTTAGAAGTATGTTTCTTTGGCTTCAAGCATCCAAATCCGAGTGAAGTTGCTCTCTCTCGTGGCAGGGGCACGGCCAAGGCATGCCCGTGTAAGTCGTCTTCTAGGCCATGTCTTTATTCTGTTCATTGAGACACGACCGTGCAAATCGAGGTTCAAGCCGTGCTTCGGGTCTGTCGATTTGGGCACGGCCATGCAAACCATGCCTGGGTCATGATGGGATTTTTTGTCGACGAGGAACGGCCGTGTAAATCGGGGACAGGCCATGTTCTAGATGGATGGCAAGGCACGACTGTGTGACATGAAGCCCAGGCCGTGTTGTCTTCTCAGGTTGGCCCAATTTGGTCTATTTTAAGCCCGATTCTCATTTTTTTTATTCTCGGGTACTTTCCTGAGTATAAGACATGAAAAGAAAGGATTACAAGCACCTTTTATATAAATCAAGGGCTAAATCATCAAAAAGCATACTAAATGTGGGGTTAAAATATGTTACTTTTATGGTTTATCATTGTTGAACTGAATTTGAATATTACCTTGAAGTTTGGAATTTACAGGATTGATGTCAAATACCCATAATTTTTTTGAGATTTGAGCCTTATAGAGCATATATTCTTTTTCATGCTCACTTTATTGATTATAAGTGTGTCAACACTGAATTGTTATTCTAGAACTTGCCTAGATTATACATATCAAGACCACATTTAATGATTTGATATACTGAGATGATAAAGGCACCTAGGTTTTAACCCATTCACTCCATTAAAAAGCTTACCTACATAATTAACCCCTAGTGAACCCCGTTGATCCTAACAACCCTTTTATTGATTTACTCGCTAAATTTTAACCCAAAACCCTTTGTATTTGTTATCACCATTCTTTTGACTACCCTTCTATCGAGAATTGATTTGATTAGTTGCAGAATTAGTTTATTTCAGTTGATAAAGTTCTTTCCTTATTATGTATTTACTTAGTTTGTTCTTAAAAAAAAACCCAAAGTATATTCAAGTATTAGTATATGATTAAGGGAGCTTATGCGTTTAAATTTCAATTGTTGAAGAAGAGCTCGTATTAAAAGTATTATCAATAATAGTATTACTAGTTTCAAAACAATCATTTATTTTCTAGTTCATTATTCTTAGTAGGTAATCTATCAGGTCAATCTCGATTTTTAACCTTCTAATTCAACCTTTATCCACACCTTTAACCTAAGCCCCGTTACAACCCTGTCAAAGACCTTTTGATTTGTGTATCATCTCATATTACAGTGGTGGAGATTTGATTTCAAGTAAGCCTATGGGATTAACTTTTTAGGTTCGACTTATGAGTGCTTATTCTTGAACCTTAAAACACTTTGAGCGATTTGAGTGAATCTTTAGTGAGGATGTCAATCCTTGTCGGTTTTGAATTAAAGGTAATTATTTAGATAAGGGGAGACACCTATGTTTTCGTGCTACAAAATGTATGACTTAGAATTGTTTGAATCTTTAGGAGTCTTTGAGTTAAATTATCCATGTATAAATTATCTTTGAATTATGATGAGGCATTGTTGATAGGAATTGTGAATTATGGAAAGTTCATTTTAATTATAAGTTGAGAATTTTGCTTGAGGACAAGCAAAAGCTTAAGTGTAGGGGTATTTGATAAACTGTAAAAGTGACATATTTTAGGCCACATTTAGTATGCTTTTGATGATTTAGCCCTTGATTTATGTAAAAAAGTGCTCTTAATCCTTTCTTTTCATGTTTATACTCTGGAAAGCACCCAATGACGAAAAGAACAAGAAACGTGCTTAAAACAGGACCAATTTGGGCCAAAGAGGAAATCGACACAACTTGGACTTCAAGCCACATGGCCGTGTCTCGTCAATTTACTTCACACGGCCATGCCACGATTTACACGGTCGTGCCCCAATCGACAGAATTGAGACACGGCTTGAAAATGATTTACACGGGCGTGTACCATTTTCGTGCCCCTGCCGCGGGAGAGAGCAATTTCACTCAAATTTGGATACTTTGAGGCAAAAAAACACATTTCAAAGCCTATTCAAACATCGAGTAGGAAGTATACTTGAATTGGGACACTTAGAGGCCAAGTAAAGCATTCTAAAAGTCTATATAAACACCCTAAGTGTAACCTGAAGGGAGGCGATTAGCTAGGCTAAGGAGCCGAGCTAGAAGGCCAGATTTGTGGGAATTACTTGAAGATAGCCAGTGGATCCATCTCAATGAGCCAAATTCTACTCATGACGACGGATTTCCCATTCAATTCTTTTAGGGGGTTTTAGGGATTTCTTATGTTTTTTTTTTTTTTATCTTTTCTCTTGAGAAGTTTTCTTTATTCAGTATGAACTAAACCCTTCAAATACCTGAAGGGGATGAAACCTAGATGAATCTTGTTATTGATTTCTAAATTATATGATAAATACTTAGTTTGTTCTTAATTATGCATGCTTAATCCAAATCTGATGTCTTAGGTGGAGGAGGAATAGACCCTGCTTAAGAATAGATCTAGCAAAATTAAGCGGAGTCAATCGCACGCCTAGAGATAGGGTGACAAGATTTTGCTAGATTAGGGTGAAACCTAATATGGGAATCCATAGATTGATTTACTACTATTCTAGGGGTTATTATAAGAGAACGAAAGTTCCACTAATTAACCTAGGGTTAGATGTTATTCACCTCGAGAGAGGGTTTAATATACGTTAGGGGTCTTACGGATCAAACTAAGTGAATAAATCATATGGTTCAGTGTTAAATAACAAGTGAAGTCTAGGTGGATTCTTCCTGAGGGTATCGCCGTGATCAATTAAGTTTTCTTCAAGTTATTTCCCAATTCGTTCCTTTTGTCTTTGTGTCTTTAGCTTAGTAGTCATTAAATTAGATTAAATCAACCAATCACTCCATATTTTAGGCTAAATAATAAAAAGAAAGTAAGTATTAGTACTTTTAGTTCCTTTGGGTTCGACAATCCGGTCTTGCCTAAGCTATACTACTGTTCGATAGGTACACTTGCCTTTAATTATTGTCAGAGTTAGTTTCGAGGTTCGATCTCATTCATTATAAATTTTAAAACTCGAAAAAACAACGATCAGTGGTTCCTCCAACCTGGATTATAAGTATTACTATAAGGGTTATTATTAGATCTAAAATTATTACCTACATAGTTCATCTGTTCACTTTACGTGTCTTGGTTGGTAGGGTGGGTACTCGAGATTCGCCACAATTCCACTTGCTCCAGATGCATTCTTGGATGTACTGCGAAGAACACAAACTATCAAGCTTTTGTTTATCATCTCTACCGTGTTGATAGCATGGTTCTTGATCGAGGTTGAAAACTCCGGCTGATTTTGTTGGTTTTGTCCTTGTAACCTGCCACTGATAGTTATTCAGTGACATCTCTTCAATAAACTCATAGGCTGTTTCAAGAATTTTGTTGTTCAGGGTTCCACCGGCGGCTGAATCAATTAGTTGCCTCGTTGAGAGGTTTACACCATTGTAGAAAGTTTGGACCTATAACCACAAGGATAAACCATGGTGCGGACACCTTCTCAAGAGATCCTTGTATCTCTCCTATGCGTCGTATAATGTTTCTAAATCCATCTGCACAAAAGAAAAGATATCATTCAGTAATTTGGTTGTTTTGGCCGGTGGGAAATTTTTTATAAAATTTTTTCGGTCATTTGATCCTATGTAGTGATTGACCCTCGTGGTAACGAGTTCAACCACTGCTTGGCTTTATTCCTTAATGAAAAGGGAAATAACCGAAGATGTATGGCATCATTAGAAACACCATTTATTTTGAAGGTATCACAGAACTCTAAAAAATTAGCTATATGGGTATTTGGGTCTTCATCCTGCAAACCATCAAATTGAAAAAATTATTGAATCATTTGTATAGTGTTAGGCTTTAATTCAAAATTATTAGTAGCTATAGCAGGCCTAACAATACTCGATTCTGCTCCTGTTAAATGAGGTTTAGCATAATCATACATAGTACATGGAGCATTCTTTTCTGCCACATCTTGTGGTGGTGGATTATTCTCGTCCATCCATTCAGTAGGATTGGATCTGCCTTCTCGCTCTTCTTCTCTATAATTTAGGGTTCGCCTAATTTATCTACAATTCTTGGGAGCGATAGCTTCAATATCACTGTCGTATACTAGTGGTCCTTTCGGGTTCCTTCTATTCATAAACTAGAGGTACCTGCTAGGAAAAGAAAGAAATAAAATTAGCAAAATAATAAAATAAAATAAATTACGAAAATAAAAATAAAAATAATGGCTAAAGTAATAAAAATAGAGCTTTCTTAATATTTTAGATCCCCAGCAACGCGCCAAAAACTTGATCGTTGTTTTGTCAAGTTTATAAAGAGAGAATGATCGAACCTAGATACTAACTCTGACAACGATTTAAGGTAAGTGCACCTATCGAACAGTAGTATAGTTTAGGCAAGACCGGATTGTCGAACCAAAGGAACTAAAAGTACTAATACTAACCTTCTTTCTATTATTTAGCCTAAATATTAAGTGATTGGTTGTTTAATCTAAAACTAACTACTAAGCTAAAGACGCAAAGACAAAAAGAATGAATTGGGGGAAATAACTTTAGGAAAACTCAGTTGATTAAGACGATACCCTTAGGAAGAATCCACCTAGACTTCACTTGTTATCTAACACTGAACCAGACGATTTATTCACTAGACTTGATCCATAAGATTCCCTAATTTATATTAAACCCTCTCTCGAGGCAAATAACGTCTAACCCTAGGTTGATTAATTGAAATCTCTTTCTAATTAAAACCCCTAGAATCGCATTAACTTGATCTATGGACTCCCATATTAGGTTCCGACAAAATCTCGTCATCCTATCTCTAGGCACGCGATCATCTCCACTTAATTATGCTAGATCTACTCTTAGGCAGAGACTTTTGCTCCACCACCTAAGCACATTCAACTTGAATCAATATCCCAAAAATATTAACACAAGAATTAATCTCACATAATTAAGAACAAATCAAGTATTTATCATATAGTTCAGAAAACAATAACAAGATCCGTCTTAGGTATCATCCCCTTCAGGTGTCTGAAGGGTTTAGTTCATAATAATAAAAGAAAACATCTCAGAAGAAAAGATAAAACAAAACATAAGAAATCCCTAAAACCCCCTGAAGGAATTGAAGGAGAAATCATTGCCTTGAGTAGAATTACGCTTTTGAGATGGATCAACTGGCTATCCTCGAGTGATTCCCACAAATCTGATCTTTCTAGCTCAGCTCCTTGGCCTAGCTCTGCTAGCTCTCGCTTGAAGGTTATGCTTAGGGTGTTTATATAGGCTCTTTGAATGCTTTGATTGGCCCCTAAGTATCCTAATTCAAGTATGATTCCTACTCAGGTGTTTGAATAGGCTTTGGAATGTGTTTCTTTGCCTTCAAGTATCCAAATCCGAGTGAAATTCCTCTTGGTCACGACAGGGACATGCCCATGGCACATGCCCGTGTGAATCAACTTCAGACCGTGTTCGAGTCTGTTGATAGAGGCACGGCCGTGTGAATCGTGGTTAGGCCATGTTCGGACTTTTCTTAAGAGGCACGACCGTGTGGGCTTAAGTCCAGGCTGTGTTGATTTAGGCCTGTTTCTCGTTCTTTTCATCATCCGGTGCTTTCCTGAGTATAAAACATGAAAAGAAAGGATTAAGAACACCTTTTTACATAAATCAATGAATAAATCATCCAAAAGTATGTTAAATATGGGATTAAAATATATTACTTTTAAGGTTTATCAAGTGGTCAGAAAAGTGCCAGCAGAGTTTTGAACAGTTAAAAGCACTGTTGACAGAGGCACCGGTGTTAATTCAGCCTGAATCGGGTAAAGAATTTATAGTTTACAGTGATGCATCGTTGAATAGTTTAGGCTATGTGTTGATGCCAGAAGGAAAAGTCATCGCTTATGCTTCGAGGCAATTAAAGCCGCATGAAAAGAACCATCCAACGCATGATTTTGAATTGGCTACAATTGTATTTGCATTGAAGATTTGGCGACACTACCTATTTGGTGAAAAATGTCACATTTATACCGATCACAAGAGCTTGAAGTACTTGATGACTCAGAAAGAATTGAATTTGAGACAAAGAAGATGGTTAGAATTGTTGAAAGAATAAGAACTTATGATTGATTATCATCCGGGTAAAGCTAATGTTGTTGCTGATACTTTAAGCCGAAAGTCTATATGTGCTTTGCGAGCAATGAATGCTTAGATAGATCTGTGTGATGATAGTACGGTTTTGGCTGAGTTAAAAGTAAAGCCGATGTTTATACGTCAGATTTGTGATGCTCAGAAAAATGATAGTGAGATGATAACAAAATGATCTCAATGTGGGTTGAATTCTGATTCAAAATTTCAAGTTGATAATGATGATTGTTTGAGATTTAGAGATCGGATTTATGTTCTGAGGAATTCAAAGTTAATTCAGATGATTTTGAATAAAGCTTACAGTAGTCATTTAGCTGTTCACCCGGGGAGTACGAAAATGTATAATGATCTAAAATAGTTTTATTGATGGTATGGTATGAAAAGAGACATCTCTAACTTTGTGTCGAAATGTTTAGTTTTTTAGCCAGTTAAAGCTGAACATCAGGTTCCATCAGGTTTGTTACAACCGATAATGATTCCTAAGTGGAAATGGGAGAGGATCACGATGGACTTTGTGTCAGGATTGTCTTTATCTCCAGGAAAGAAAGATGCAATTTGGGTGATAGTTGATAGATTGAAAAAATCATCTCATTTTGTTCCGGTGAGAAAAGATTATTCACTCGATAAATTAGCTGAATTATATATCGATGAGATTGTGAGATTGCATGGGGTGCCACTATCTATTGTATCTGATAGAGATCTGAGATTTACCTTACAATTTTGGAAGATATTTTAAGAAGCTTTAGGCACAAAGTTGTATTTCAATACTGCTTTTCATTGGCAAACGGATGGACAGTCCGAGCGAATCATTCAGATTCTTAAAGATATGTTGAGATGTTGCATTCTTGAGTTTGAAGGTACGTGGGAAAAGCATTTACCATTGATTGAATTCGTATACAATAACAGTTTTCAATCTAGTATTAAAATGGCACCGTATGAGGCTTTTTATGGTAGAAAATGTCGAACTCCATTGTATTGGACCAACTGAGTGAGAACAAGATTCACGAGGTTGATTTGATTAAAGAGACTAAGCAGAAAGTAAAAGTGATTCGTGACAGTTTGAAAGCGACCTCAGATCGTCAAAAGTCTTATGCAGATCTGAAACGGAAAGATATAGAATTTGAAATCGGTGACAAAGTATTTTTGAAGGTATCTCCGTGGAAGAAAATACTTCGATTTGGTCAGAAAGGCAATCTAAGTTCGAGGTTTATCGGGCCGTATGAGATCATTGAACGGATTGGACTAGTTGCTTTTAGATTGTTGTTGCCATCTGAATTAGAGAAAATTCATGATGTGCTCCACGTATCGATGCTTCGATGATACAGATCTGATCCGTCACATGTGATTACTCCTACTGAGGTTGAGATTCAGTCCGATTTGTTGTATAGTGAAGAAATAGGGACTAAAGTGTCGAAATGTGAAAATGTGAGGGCTATTTTGTAAAATGCCCTAATTATGTGTGTTTGGACTAAATTGAATGAATTAGTGATTGAATGAGCTAAATTTGAATGTGTATAGACCAAGAAAGGAGGGATTCGGATCGAGATCGAGGCAAAAATAAAGTACTCGATTAATCGGCTAGTTTTGATAATTCAACATCCGATATAAGTTTGGATATAATACGTGTACTTAACTATCTTTAAATGTTATGAAATGAATGGTTATGATGTTATTGAATTAAAAATTCTATGTGAGAAATCAAACTATATGACATTAAGTGTGTGTATTTGGAAATGTGACCGAAGTAAATAACACTGTGTGTGCGATACCAAATTAAGTTTGATTTTGAATCGAGGCACTAAGTGTGTGATGTTAATTAAGCTTCGGCTATGGCACTAAATGCAGGATTGAGTTGAAAAGATATCTAGCAGTGAATAAGATATGGTATCGAGCATCGAATAGTAAAAACGTTTGTTAACTAAGTGTTGGCAAATGTATGTTTGAATCTATGTGGTTGGTGATAGCTTTAAAGGTTGAATGAATGGATATTTGAGCATTTGGTTGAGGATGATAATGTGCTTATTTTTGCATCTATCTATGTGATGGTTTAATTATGTATTGATGTTGAAATATTAAGAAATATGTATTATATTACGAACTTACTAAGCTCTTAAGCTTACTGCGTGATGTGTTTCTCTGTTTTACAGTGTCAGTAAAGCTAGCTCAGACCTGGGGATCGTCAGGCGACTCAATCACACTATTGGCAATCTATTTTGATACTTTTGGAGATGTGTGATACTTTTGGAGACGTGTGTATAAGTGGTATATGGCATGTATAGGCTATTGAATGTGGCATGTTTTGAGTTGTGTAAATATTGCCATGAGTTTTGGTTTAAAGGTTGAATAGTGTAGTAATATATGTGTGGGATATGTGTATGATGAATATGGTAACTTTCATGCTTGAATTGGTTGATGAGAAAGGCATTTTAAGTGTGAAATTGTACCATGACTAAATGATGCATAGTTATAGAATTTGAGTTGTGAATATTGTGTTTTGAAATGGACTTATTGAGTAGAAATTGAGTATAAGAATAGATGGTATTGTTGATGACTAATTGGTGCTTGAAATGGTATGTTTTGGTTGCATTTGAGACATGAATTGGTAATAGTTTGATGCATGTAGGTGATTCAAGGTGTGGGAGGCAAGTTTGGCCTTGAAAATGGCCTATAACTGCCCACACGGTTGAGCACACGGGCGTGTGGCTCGACCTTGTCGTTTAAGTTTGCCAAGTGAAACAAGTTAGGCTTGACTACGGGCTAGACACATGGGCATGTGACTAGCTGTGTGGTGCAAGTCAGGCTCGACCACGGGTGAGGTACACGGGCGTGTATCAGGTCGTGTGGTCAAGTCAGTTGGTATGCCCTTATAAAATTTATACTTAGGGTTTAGTCACTACATGAAAACAGACTATATATATATTTATTATAGTTTAAATTATTTAATTTCTTTTATATATATATATATATATAAAATTATAATTATAGTTTAAAATATTTTAGAGATAATAGACAAGCTTTATATATATTAAAATTAAAAAAATTGGTAACCCATTGATAAACCGTAAAAGTAACATATTTTAATCCCACATTTAGTATGCTTTTGGATGAATTTATCCTCGATTTATGTAAAAAGGTGCTCTTAATCCTTTCTTTTCGTGTCTTATGCTCAGGAAAGCACCTAAGGATAAAAAGAACGTAAATGAAATTAAAACAGACCAAATTGGGCCAACCCAAGAAATCGACACTACACGGACTTCAAGCTACACTGTGCCTTGCCATTCACTTCACACGGCCATGCCACGATTTACACGCCATGCCCCAATTGATAGACTCGAAGCACGGCTGTATCTCGGCGTGCTGCCGGTACAACGATCGTGCCTAAATCAACGAATAATAGACACGGCTGAAGGCGACTTACACGAGCATGCCATGGCCGTGCCCATGCCAGGAAAGAGCAATTTCACTCGGATTAGGATGCTTGGACCCAAAAACACAATCCTAAGTCTACTTAAACACCTAGGAACGAATTATGCTTAAATTATGAGTATTTGGGAGCCAAGCAAAGCATCCCAAAAGTATATACAAACACCCCAATGCGACTTTTCAAGGGCGTCAAGTTTTAGCAGAGTTTTCTGCCAGAGCTTTACTCATTTAGGGAATTACTCGAAGATAGCCAGTTGATCCATCTCGAAGAGCCCGAATTCTACTCAAGACGGAGGATCTCTCCTTCAATTCCTTCAGGGGTTTTAGGGATTTCTAATGTTTTGTTTTACTTTTTCTCTTGAGATGTTTTCTTATTTAGTTATGAACTAAACCCTTGAGATACCAAAGGATGAAACCTATGATGGATTTTGTTATTGTTTTTTGAATTTATATGATAAATACTTAGTTTGTTCTTAATTATGTTGCTTAATTTAATCTGATGTGCTTAGGTGGAGGAGGAATAGACGCTACCTGAAAGTAGATCTAGCATAATTAAGTGGAGTTGAGCGGGCGCCTAGAGATAGGGTTACGAGATTTTTTCGGATTAAGGTGAAACCTAATATGGGAATCCATTGATCGATTTACTGCTTCCTTAGGGGGTTATTATAAGAGAACGAGAGTTCCACTAATGAACCTAAGGTTAGACATTATTCGCTTCGAGAGAAGGTTTAATATAGGTTAGGGAGTCTCACGGATCAAGCTAAGTAAAGAAATCATATGGTTTAGGGATAAATAATGAGTGAAGTCATAGGTGGATTCTTCCTGAGGGTATCGTCTTTATCAACTGAGTTTTCCAAAGTCTTTTCCTAATTTATTCGTTTATCTTTGCATTTAAGTATTTCATTAGTTTTAGATAAATCAACCAATCAATCCATATTTCAGGCTAAATAATAGAAAGAAAGTGAGTAGTAGTACTTTTAGGTTCCTTAGGTTCGATAAGATATTCTTGCCTTAACTATACTACTATTCGATAGGTGCACTTTCCTCTATCGTTGTCATAGTTAGTCTATAGGTTCGATCATTCTTTATAAATTTTAAAACTAGACTGTTTTGCAGCGATCAAGTTTTTGGCGCCGTTGTCGGGGACCTCTAAAATATTAAGAAATCTTTATTTCTATTACTTTAGCCATTATTTTTATTTTTAAATTTCTCTTTTATACATATATTTTTGTTTTTGTTTTTCTAAATTTCTTTCTTTCTTTGCATATCAGGTACCTCTAGTTTATGACTAGAAGAAATCCGAAAGGACCATTAGAATACGAAAGTGACATTGAGGCAACCGCTCGCAGAAATCGCAGAGAAATAAGACGAGCTCTAGACTATCAAAGAGAAGAACAGCAAAGATCCAATCCTACTGAAGGGATGGCCGAAAATAATCCACCTGATGCGCAAGAACAGAATGCTCCGCGTACTATGTATGATTATGCTAAACCTAATTTGACAGGAGCAGAATCTAGTATTGTTAGACCCACTATAGCTGCTAATAATTTTGAATTAAAGCCTAACACAATACAAATGATTCAACAATTCGTTCAATTTGATGGTTTGCAGGATGAGGATCCAAACACTCATATATCTAATTTTTTAGAATTCTATGGTACCTTCAAAATAAATGGCATTTTGATGATGTCATACGTCTTCGGTTATTTCCTTTTTCATTAAGGAACAAAGCAAAGCAGTGGTTGAACTCGTTACCACGAGGGTCAATCACCACATGGGATCAAATGACCGAAAAGTTTATTTTAAAATATTTTCCACCAGCCAAAACGGCTAAATTTGGGAATGATATTTCCTCTTTGTGCAGAATGACGCAGAAACATTATATGATGCATGGGAAAGATATAAAGATCTCCTAAGGAGATGCCCACACCACGATTACCTTTGTGGCTTCAAGTCCAAACTTTCTACAATGGTGTGAATGCCCACATCAGCTGGTGGAACTCTGAATAATAAAACTCCTGAAGCGGCTTACGATTTTATTGAAGAGATGTTGTTGAACACCTATCAATGGCAAATTACAAGGGCTAAACCGACAAAATCAGCCGGAGTTTTTAACATAGACGCAATGACAATGTTGTCAACACAAATGGAGTTAATGAATAAAAAGCTTGATAATTTATGTTCTTCACAGGTACATCCAGTCATGCAATGCGAAGCAAGTGAGAATGTGGCAAATTCTGAGCACCCACCCTACCAACCAGGAGCAAAAAACGAGCAGACAAACTATATAGGTAACAATTTTCGATCTAATAATAATCCTTATAGTAACACTTATAATGCAGTTGGAGGAACCACCCAAATTTTTCGTGGGAGGACAAAGAAATCAAAGGCGACAACCTCTTCCAAATTACCAAAATCAACCTTATCCACCGTAAAAGAAGCCGAGTCTTGAAGAGATCTTTGAAAAAGTTCATGGCGAATACAGATGCCCGTCTCCAAAAAAGCGATACAACACTTGATAACCAAGGAATATCAATCAAAGAAATCAAGGAACAAGTCGGAAATCACTAGGTCGATGGGACAACTCACAAAGCTTGTTTCAGAACGTCAATAAGGATGTCTACCAAGCAACACAGAAATAAACCCAAAAGAACATATACAAGCCATCACATCTCAAGAGGATACAAAGGTAGACAAACCCACCTCAGTACAAGAAACCAAGGAAGAAACAGGTAAAATTGAGGTAGCACAAGAAAAATCGGTAATTAAAGAGTACCACCCTCGAATACCTTATCCCGAAGCATTGAAAAAAGATGATTCAGAGGAACAATTCGGTAAGTTTCTAAAACTTCTAAAGATTACACATTAACTTACCTCTTCTTGAAGCTCTTTTTCAGATGCCCGAATCAATGAGATTTTTAAGACAGCTCTTAACAAACAAACACAAAATAGATGAAGAGCAACATGTGGAACTTAACGCAACATGCTCAGCAATGCTACAAAATCGACTACCGTAGAAATTAAAAGATCCAAGGAGTTTTACGATTCCATGTTTAATTGGTAGTTTAACTATTAATAATGCATTAGCTAATTTAGGGGCAAGTATAAATGTCATGCCTTATACACTGTTTAAACGATTAGGTCTAGTGAAGCCCAAACAAACTAGGATGAGTATCCAAATAGCTGATAAAACTGATAGAATTCCTAAGGGCATTATTGAAGACGTTTTAGTAAAAATCGATAAATTCGTCTTCCCAGTAGATTTTGTTGTTTTAGACATGGATGAGGAAAATTCAATCCCTTTAATTTTAGGAAGACCTTTTCTTGCAACTGCCAAGACTAATATTGATGTTGCCATAGGAGAACTCATACTTCATGTAGGAGATGAATCAATCAATCTTCAAGCTCTCGACTCAACCAGAACCACAGAAGATAAAGGTAAGAAAGTCGTTTCAATAGATAATCAAATTATTCAACCTTTATCATAGGAAACATCACAAAGCATCAAAACTGAGCCAACACAAAATCGTACGATCAATAATTTAGAAGAGTAAAAGATACACACCAAAGAAAAATCGGATCCACACGAAATAAAACTTGAGGAACCACCAGAAGAGCTCATAGGGACATCAAATCACTTTAAAATAGGAGACCAGGTGTTGTTAGACAAAGTCGATCCTCATATCACTTCAACAAACCTGAAGAAAAAGGAATAAATACTCCTTCAGGTACACAATGTTTTCTCACACGAAATAGTCGAGGTAAGCAATCCAATATTCGGCAATTTCAAGGTAAACGCTTCTCGACCTAAACTTTGTCATGAAAATAAAACTGTCTGTAAGAGGGAAAACATTCAAACTTTTAAACCTCTCTAAAATTTTCAAAGTTTAGGACAGTCTAGCTTAAGACTATAAACAAGCGCTTCTCGGGAGGCAACCCGAGCGCTAACACTTTTTATTTCTCAAAATTATTTTTCTTTTCTTTTATTTTTTTCTCTCTTCTCTCTCCACAATTAAAGCAAAGATGCAGGTTTCCAGGCCATACGGACTTACACACAGTGCCGTGGGCCGTGTGGACCACCGAACTACCACACCGACAGAGCAGCCGTGCAAGTCACCCAACCACCCCCAACATCACAGATCCAACCACCCACAAACGCAGCACAGAAAATATAGCACGCAGTGCCTTCACAATGTGCTAAGATCTCGACTTATTTAGCAGGCGGACCACGCCTGCATTCCAACCGTGCTCTATATCGGCTTTTTAGGAGCAGGCGTGTAAACCAACAAAGCAGGCGTGGAAGGACAACACACCCCACAACACGGTCGTATGATACGGCCATGTGAATCGACACACCCTCGATGCAGGCGTGGGAACGCGTGCGATTTGAAATCCTATTTAAATCCCCACACCCGTTCTCTTTGTCCCATCTTCTTTCTTATCCTTCTTTCTCTTTTCTTTCAAATTTTCTTCCTATTCATAGAAAAGATCCAAGACACTTGAGCAACACAAAGATCATGCCGAAGAAACGTAAGCATCATCTCCTGAGGAGACCTCAACATGAGTTCATGCCGTGACTTCACTTAATTGACACGCTAAGGTCTCAAAACCTTTTCGGTTCTATTTTTCTTTTCTTGTCTCCTTTATTTTCCTTATCTATACTTCTTTTCTACTTAATTTAATTTATTTCATATTAGTTTCTTGGTTTTAGGTTCTAAAGGCTGCTAGGGAATCACACACCATAGCCTTCGAGGTCACACCCACTTCACAAACCATCCAACAATAAGGACTCCTTAGTCCATTAGTCTTTTCTTTCAATTTCAGTTTTTCTTCTTAGTCTCTTCTTTTTATTTCCTTAATCTTTAAATTTATTATTAGTATATTATTATTATTTCTCTAGATCTCTTGGCTATATCTTCACAAAGCTACCCAATTTCTTCATCTAGCAAATTGCTTCTCGGTAGCCACTCTACCAGGCCCATAGAAAACTCCATCACCGCCACCAAACACGCCAGGGATCATCCAAATTTCAGGGAGTATTACTTTCCCCACTTCTCTTTTGATTTGGCATCTAATTATCATTATCTCTCTTTGTACATTGAGGCAATGTACACCTTAAGTGTGGGGTAATATTGCCTAACTTTTGCATAATTTTCAAAACCACAATTTAGTCTTGATCTTAAGTATTTTTCTCATATTATTAATTAGGGTGAAATTTCTAATGATTTATGATTTTTATTGATATGTTTTAGAGTAAGTCATAGTTAATTGTGCATTGATGATTAAATTTGAAGGATACTAGAGAATCGAGTATGATAAGTCTACTTTCTAAAATTAAAAAAATTGATGGGTCGTTGAACTGAATTTGAGTATCACCTTGAAGTTCAAAATTTATAAGGATTGATGTCAAAACACCCATAATTTTTGTGAGATTTTGAGCCTTGTAGAGCATATATATTCTTTTTCGTGCTCACTTTATTGATTATGAGTGTGTCAACTTTGAACTGTTATTCTAGAACTTGCTTCGTTTATACATGTCGAGACCACATTAATGATTTGATATACTGAGATGATAAAGGCACCTAGGTTTTAACCCGATTCACTCCGCTAAAAAGCCTACCCATACAAATTAACCCCTAGTGAACCTCGTTGAATCCTAACAACCTCTTTATTGGCTCACCCAGTAATATTAACCCAAAATCCCTTTGTATTTGTTATCAACATTCCTTTGACTACCCTCTATCGAGAATTGATTTGATCAATTGCCGAATTAGGTTATTTCAATTATCAAAGTTCCTTCTATTATGTTTGTTTTAGTTTGTTCTTAAAAAAAAATCCAAGTTTATTCAATATTAGTAGTATACAAAAGAGCTTAGAGCATTTAAACTCCAATTGTTGAAAAAGCTCGTATTAAAGTATTATCAAAATACTCCTTATTATAGAGTAATTATCAATAGTGAATTATTAGTTTTCATTAGAAGTTAATATTCATATTTAGTTCAGTGTTACTAGTTAGACAATTTGTCAAGTCAGTCTCTATTCTAACCTTCTAATTCAGCTTTTATCCACACCTTTTAACCCAAGCCCGTTTCAACCTCGATTAAAGACCTTTTGATTTGTGTATCATCTCATATACAGTGGTGGAGATTTGATTTTCAGGCAAGCCTATGGGATTAACTTTTCAGGTTCGATTTAGAGTGCTTATTCTTGAACCTTAAACACCTTTGAGTGATTTGAGTGAATCTTTAGTGAGGATGTCGGTCCTTGTCGATTTTGAATTAAAGGTAATTACTTAGATAAGGGAGACACCTATGTTTTCGTACTACAAAGGTATGACTTATCGTAATTGAATCTTTAGGACTCTTTGAGTTGAATTATCCATGTATAAATTATCTATGAATTATGATGAGACATTGTCAATAGGAATTATGAATTGTGGGAAGTTCGTTTTAATTATAAGTTGAGAATTTTGCTTGAGGACAAGCAAAAGCTTAAGTGTGGGGTATTTGATAAACTGTAAAATTAACATATTTTAATCCCACATTTAGTATGCTTTTGGATGAATTTATCCTCGATTTATGTAAAAAGGTGCTCTTAATCCTTTCTTTTCGTGTCTTATGCTCAGGAAAGCACCTAAGGATAAAAAGAACGTAAAAGCGAAATTAAACGGACCAAATTGGGCCAACACAAGAAATCGACACTACCGACTTCAAGCTACACAACCGTGCCTTGCCATTCACTTCACACGGCCATGCCACGATTTACACGGCCATGCCCCAATTGACAGACTCGAAGCACGGCCTGTACCTTGACGTGCACGGTTGTGCCACAACTATGCCTAAATCAACAGAATAGAGACACGGGCTAGAAGACGACTTACACGGGCGTGCCATGACCGTGCCCCTGCCACGGGAAAGAGCAATTTCACTCGGATTAGGATGCTTGGAGCCCAAGAAATGCAATCCTAAGTCTATTTAAACACATAGGAATGAATTATACTTAAATTATGAGTATTTAGGAGCCAAGTAAAGCATCCCAAAAGTATATATAAACACCCCAATGCGGCTTTTCAAGGGCGTCAAGTTTTAGCAGAGTTTTCTGCGAGCTTTACTCATTTAGGGAATTACTCGAAGATAACCAGTTGATCCATCTTGAAGAGCCCGAATTTTACTCAAGACGGAGGATCTCTCCTTCAATTCCTCCAGGGGGTTTTAGGGATTTCTAATGTTTTGTTTTACCTTTTCTCTTGAGATGTTTTCTTATTTAGTTATGAACTAAACCCTTCAGATACCTGAAGAGGATGAAACCTATGATGGATTTTGTTATTATTTTCTGAATTTATATGATAAATACTTAGTTTGTTCTTAATTATTGCTTAATTTGAAGGTCCGGAATTGTGGACACAGGATGAGCTTAATTTAAATTTAATCGATGTACTTAGGTGGAGGAGGAATAGACCCTGCCTGAGAGTAGATCTAGCATAATTAAGCGGAGTTGAGCGGGCGCCTAGAGATAGGGTTACGAGATTTTATCGGATTAGGGTGAAACCTAATATGGGAATCCATTGATCGATTTATTGCTTCCTTAGGGGGTTATTATAAGAGAACAAGAGTTCCACTAATTAACCTAAGGTTAGACATTATTCGCTTCGAGAGAAGGTTTAATATAGGTTAGGGAGTCTCACGGATCAAGTTAAGTAAAGAAATCATATGGTTTAGAGATAAATAATGAGCGAAGTCATAGGTGGATTCTTCCTGAGGGTATCGTCTTTATCAACTGAGTTTTCCAAAATCTTTTCCTAATTTATTCGTTTATCTTTGCATTTAAGTATTTCATTAGTTTTAGATAAATCAACCAATCACTCCATATTTCAGGCTAAATAATAGAAAGAAAGTGAGTAGTAGTACTTTTAGGTTCCTTAGGTTCGATAAGATATCCTTGCCTTAACTATACTACTGTTCGATAGGTGCACTTGCCTCTATCGTTGTCATAGTTAGTCTATAGGTTCGATCATTCTTTATAAATTTTAAAACTAGACTGTTTTGCAGCGATCACCCATGCATCTGTAGAGAAACAAAATTATTTAGTAAAATGAAAATGTTATTTAAATTTCCTGAAATATTGAAAGAATATTTATTATTCAAAATTTATCTAAATAATTAAGGGTTTAGTGGTTTGTATGGGTTGACTAGGGTTTCGAGTTCAGCATTTCAAGATTTAGTGTACTTTAGAGTTTATGGTTTACGGTTAGTCTTAGGATTAGGGTTATGGCTAGATTTTATGAGTTTATGGGTTTGTGGGTGTATGGTTTAAGGTTCACATGTTTAGGGTTTAGGGTTTATCGAAAGAAGACAAAATATCAAATTTGATTTAATCATTACAAAATTATAAAAATATATGCTATAAAATGGTGAGATTGCATTTTTTTACTTACAAATTAATTTTATTTTGCTATT
The DNA here is from genome assembly GCA_025506655.1 of Gossypium rotundifolium. NCBI lineage: Eukaryota > Viridiplantae > Streptophyta > Magnoliopsida > Malvales > Malvaceae > Gossypium > Gossypium rotundifolium. Next base: position 13,278,291 of record CP106729.1, on the reverse strand, counting down.
TGAAACCAACTTAATTATGAAAAGTTACAAATTGATAACTAAACTATTTAAAAGTTTTGTTTTATCGAAATCCTAAACCCTAACTATTTATATTAATTAAAATACAATTATTTTTAATTGAATATTTATATTCTTCAAAAAAATGACACGTGAAAAAAAATTGAAATTAAAAACATAGAAAAATATATGTTAAAATTTAAAAAATTAAAATACTATTATTTAAAATAAATTTAACTTTAAGGTTAAAATGCGATGTAAGTTTAACTTTAAGGTTTCGGTGTTAGATTCTGTAGTTATGACAAGCGTTTAGGGTTTTAGGGTTTAATGATTTAAGGTTTAAGGTCTATGATTTTAGGAGTTATAGGTTTGAGGTTTAGGATGTGTTTAAGACTTAGGATTTTAGGGTTTAAGGCTTTGATAAAAGCGTTAAGGATTAATCTTGGATTTTTAGAATATAAATTAAAATAAGATAATTATAAATTATTATTTTAAAAAATATATATCAAAATGGGTTAAATCTCAAAAGCATACATGAACAATGGTTTAGTGTGCAATTGTATACATGAACTTTAATTTGATCCGGATATTGTAAAATATTAACACAATTATTGATATAATTAACATAATTTTTATTTATATATTGCATACATAAAATTTATATTTATTCAATATAAAAATATATTGATGTATTTATATTTTAAAATAATGTGAATGATTAAATCAAAATTAAAGTTTCAATTATACATTTAAACCACAATTAGAATTTCACTTCTAAAATTACACATTAAACCAAAATTCAAATATAATTTTGAGATGTATCTACATCAAAATTTAGGTGTATACATATAATTAAATGCCATTTATATAAAAATCTAAACAACTAATGCAGACCATACTTAAAAGAATTAAGTAATTAAATTTTTAAAATTTAATAATAAAAATTAAAACTTAAAATTTTTATATTTAATATTTTAGTTAAAAAGTTCAATACTCAAAATATAATAAAAATAAAATTCAAAAATAATAATAATCTCAACACACAAATTTTAGAAGAAAAATATAGAAAATATAAGTTAAAAATAGAAAAAAATTAAAATTATATAATAGTGGAGTTTTTAATAAAAACGCAGCAAAAAAATAGAACTATAGTATTTTTATTAAAATGCGTTAAGCTATTAATTTTTAATAAAATGCCACAAAATTTCTCTACTAAAAACGATAATATGGATATCCTTTCCCCAAAACCTAAATTTCTAAGTCCCAAAATTTCCCTCCCAAAATCCCCAAATTGGTTTCCCCCCACCAATCTTCGTCCATATGTTAGCACCGATCTTCGTCCATCTGTTCTAAAATTTACATATTTTCAGAAGTAATCGAAAAAGATGAGGCAGTTTTTGAAGTTACCTGCATCGTTGAACTGGGATGAACTGGAGGAGTTTGGACAAACCGGAGAGGATGAGTTCTCGAACTCTGTGGGTTGAAGAGGTGGTTTACCTTTCCCATTGCATCAAAGAAAAAAACTTTGTGGGTTGGGGTTTTGGCCATTCGAAGCAAGGATTATAAGCTGCTGCTTGCTTAGAGTTTGAACTCTAAAACCAAAAACTTCCATTTGCTCAATGGCCTCCATTTCTTCATCATCATCATCTTCTTCTTCTTCTTTTACCTTCATCGTTTCCTCCCCATTCCTCTCTCGTCCCAAACTTGGTACCCATCCCTTCCCTCCTACTCTCTTGTCAATCCCTCGTTTGACCCCAAGAAAACACCAAACATATCCCTATCTCTCACCACTGCGGTGGCGACCTCCAAGTCCGGCAGGAAAATGCGGTCCCCTTGAAAAACCCAAAAAAGACCAAGAAAGAAGTAGTTGAAGAAGAGGAAGTGGAGGTGGAGGAGGAACTGCCATGGATTCAAGAGAAGGCGTTGGACCTTGTTGAGTTCACTGGTTCTGTTACTCAAGCCATCCCTGGACCCAGAGTTGGCACAAGCTCTTTGCCTTGGATTCTTGCCATTCCTTTGGCTTATGCGGGTATCACTTTTTTCATTGCTTTTGTCAAAACTGTTAAGAAATTCACTTCTCCCAGGCACCAAAGAAAGAAATTGGTTAGTTAGACTTAAACCACGATTTTTTTCCTTTTTAATCTTAAATTGATTTCTTTCTAATTTATTAATCTGGGTTTTTGATGTGGATTTTGAAATTGGAATTGAATTTGCGTACTTCTTCAATTGCTTTTACACTAACAGGGAATGAATTTTTAGGTTAATAAAAATGTAATGCTTTGCAAATCCATCGATGAGTTGTTTCAGCAAGGAAGTGATGTAGTAGATAATTCAGCATTGAAGGGATTAGTGCAAAAGGTGAGACCCATTACCCTTCAACCTATATATATATATATATAGAGAGAGAGAGAGAGAGAGAGAGTAGTCAAGAATGGAACCCAAAAGCTAAGTTGCTCGGACTTTTTATTTTTCTTGAACTACTCGTGTCCGTTTGACCAATATCTTGATATGGGTTTCCAAAGACTCTTCAAATAAATACATGAAAATCTTGGAAATAGTCGAACATATTAGCGTCAACCACTCACTCTCGTGTCCGCATAGGCATTATCTGCTCCTATATTCCTACTGAAATCTCTGTATTGTCTTGCTTGTGCTGCTTAATTGAGTCCTGCTGATTTCAACTCTTCATAGACCCTCCTAGTATTAGTATATAGATTCATGTTGAAAAGGGGAAGATAAATTCATCTTCAATTTAGTCTTGCTTGTAGTGCTTAATTGAGTCCTACAGATTTCTACTCTCCAAACATTTAATTGGCAAAGAATTATTACATTAGGACTTTGTTATTTAGCTTGTTCTATTTATTTATTTTTACATGCATGCACATGCGGACAATTTTTTTTTGTTATTTCAATGCATAATATACATGTTATTTGAGTTTTAATATTGATTGCTAATCCATATCCAGACATGTTTTAGTGTGGAGGAGATTCTACACAAGTATATTAGGTATTTGTTGAATGAGAAACCATGGAGTGCAGATTTGATTTCCAGCTTGATCCAGCTCAGGAAAGCTTCAATGCTTGATGATTCTCAGATTGCTGAAATTTAAATGAAATCTCAAGAAGGATCGTGTGCGAAAAAGGTAACTTTTAGTACTGCAGTTTTCCTTGTTGTGTGATGTATTATTACTAGCGGAATGGTAAGGTTTATGATTTGCATATGTACATATATATAAGAAGATTTGTTTGAATATGTAAAAATATTATGCTTTGTTTTACTAATTACATAAAATTTATGGACGTGAAAATGAATGATGTGTTGATTTTGGTGGTGAAACAAGTTGAAGGATATATAGCTGAATTAGTGCTTTCGTCTTACTATGATTTTATAGACAAGTGTTGCAATTTCGTGACGAAACATGTTTCAGTCATGCAAAAACTGAGGTATAAGTGGATGTTTTGTTTATTTCTTGTTCGATACAATCAATTCTTTATAATGGTTGCGTTTGTATTGCCAATGGCTACTCATGATAGGCTTTTCTATTGGTATATTTTGTGAAAATATAGGTAATAGTAAAGGAAAAATTTAAGTTAGGAAAATGAGTGGCTGCTCGCTTTAGTTTTGTAACTCGGGAATTGCTTGAAACTTGTTATTATAATATTGAAAATTTCAGCAGTGAGCATTCTTATAGATATTATTAAATTATTGTTAACACAAACATTAGTTGGACTAATAAACTAGCTTTGTGGATAAAAGGGTGTGTTCCTTACATCTCTAAGTGTTATTGTTTTCTTTATGTGAGTTTAAAGTTGAGGCCACTTTTTCTTTTTAAGCCATAGGTTAATGACTTGGTTTTTCATAGTATTAGTTTACATGAATGTGATTCTTTGAACAATCTTCTTGTGATGTTTTGGGTTTAATTCAAATTTGTGCCAATCAGTGGATTAATGGTTGATGTAGAACTTTGTTTATTAAGCAAACTTTGTTTCGTTGTTCTGTGATTCGTTGTTCATTTTATTTGTTAGTATTAGTTTTTAGTAAATAGCATTTTGTAATTAGTCAATAGCATTTTGTAGTTGAGCTATAGTTGCTAGATCGAAAATTAGTGGCCTTTTTTTGTAAACGCCGCAAAAAGTATGTCATTAGCTGCGTTTTTTTAAATTTCAATTTCATGCGAAGTTCTAGGGTTCCTTCAATTAGATTGAATTGATCGATTTCGCTTCGTTTTGTTTGTTTAACTAGAAATTAATGGAAATTCAGGAGAATGAGTGTCGAAAGGAAAAAAAACTACATCGCATAAATTAAGCTGATATTTTTATTTTTTCAGTTCTCAATAATTGAATTTTCGGGTCAATTTGATGAAGGATTAATTGATTGTTCAATCTTTTAAAATTCATTTATATAATTTAATGATTGACTTTTAGCAATTCAATTGTGCAGGAGAAACGTTTGATATTAATTTGTTATTTTGAGGTGATTAACAGATAGCATGTGCCTCAGAGCTTACTCTTATAGCAGGTGATCCCGTTTATATTCATGCTATTAAAGTTAATCTTGTTAACATATATGCAAATGTAAGGAATATTGTAAGAAAAGTTGAGAGCTCTGGAATTTGTCTTGTGGATATCAGATTGGGATACAAATTCTTCAAGTTTATCTGCACTCACCCATAACTTATTTGTGTATTGTTCGGTGATCTTTCAACTTAACAAGAAAGGCTATGTAGTTTGCTTGGTTTTTACCACTATAATCTTTGTAGAATCTGAGTCCTAAGCAACAATCTTTTAAGAATTGGCAATTAGATTAGTTGGACGTGCCAAAGTGAAGGTGCTGCTGCAGTTGAATGTGTCATTGGCATTTTGTAAACTGATGGTTTCAGTTTTGGTTTCACTTTTATGGCTGTTGAATCTCTTGGTTGAGTATGTCTTAACATGCGTGTGATATCTTTCTGTTCAAGATGGCATAATTGCCTTGACTTCTTTGAGCACCTTCATGATAGAAGATTTATTTAATGACTACCGTTCTGATTATGAAATGTTGCTGAATATTCCAATAAAGTATGATGGATTTATTACTTGACATCTTCTATGAAACTATCAACATCTCGGTGGGCACCTGACATGTGAGCCTTTTGCTTTGAAAAAAATCGAAATAGGATAAATACAAATACAATTGGAGCTAAACTTAGAGATTTTACGAGAAGTGATAGAATAAATACAAATACAAATCTTATAGCTGTCGCTCAATTAATCGTGTTGTTGCACTGAAGGAAGAGTTGCTCCGTTTGTCTATGATGCTGCAAAATTCAAATGTTACCATGTCATCAAAACTCAAACAGACAAACACAATAAGAAGGTAAGTAAATTGAACAACTCAAATTATCAACCTTTTTCTAAAAAAAAAGGTTTTATTTGATTCAAAATTTGGAGAAATTTTAAACCTTTTCTTGTTGCATGTAAGGAATTTGGAGGAAAGACATGCAAATCTTGTCATGGACTTGGTAAGAATCTTTGGGGATTTAATTTTCTTAATGTTATGATCATCCAATAGTTGAATGAAATGTAGGGCAAAGCAGGTTTGGCACTTTTTTTAATATAGAAATTTCTTCTTTTTTTTCAATTTGGTACACTTTAGTAAAGTTATATATTTTGGTTCCAAAAGTATCAATATAAATTTTTAGCATTTAATTCTGGTTTTAAGGTTAATTCGATGAAAGTTAATTATTAGTATTACTAGTGTTGATTTTTCATGATTGTGTTAATAAAATAGATTTAGTTTTAATTGTGAATTTGTTTGATTTTGTGTTTAATTTGTTAAATAAGTCTGATGCTTGTGTTTTTTTGGGTTATAGAGTTGAATTGATGAAAGCTAATTGTTGATATTGTTAGTTAAGGGTAAATATAATTTTTGGTAGTTGAATTTAGATTTAATGTTCAAATTGATACATATGTTACATGTAATAGGTACATCTGGTAATGATGTGGCATGTGTGTCACGTGTCTAAACCTAATTGGTCCACGTCATCTAAATTTGACTGAGTTACAAAAATAGGTTGTCAAATGTGTGACTAAAGCCAAATTTAGATACCAATTTAAACAATGAAAAAAGTGTATATTGTTAAGCTTCTATTTGTGTATATTGTTAATATCAGCATGCAAAAAAGGTGCTTTAAGTATGCTTTTTTGAGTTTTTACTTTTCTGTGAATTTTGGTTTGGTTTCTGTATAATGCAATTCATTTACCAATTGAGGCCAGAATTTAACTCACATCAGCTCAAATATTGAAGATACTGGCTTTTTCTTCTCCATTTCCCCGATATTTTGCGGTTTACCTAGTATATTATCCTGGTTTGGGATAATTGGGGTGCAACATTGACCAACAAAGTAACATATAGGAGTATATACGTATGAACTAGCAAAACTGTCTCATCATGTCATAATAATTCTCAATTTCGAAAACATGTTTTAGCAAATGCCCTTCATGTTAAATGCTCATATTTCATTGTTGCTCATTGTGACAGGATAGAAGTACTTTGGTTCAAGCACAAATCCAGAGTATCTGAAGAATAAGGTTTAGTTTTCTTCTGTGTTGATGGAAATTTTGATTTTGCCCAAATCTCAAAAGTTTTTAGTTACTGTTCTGTAAATTGGTTGTGCTGTTTGATATATAAGACACATTTGTTTCAGAAAATGGCCGACTCCAAACCAGCCAAGACCTGGTTTCTTATGTACACAGTCGTAAACTTGCCAAGTTAGTGGTAGCTTTGTAGTATAGGTTTTGTGGGAAATGAGCAATGTAAGTATTACTGATATAAAAGGGTTGGTGATTGCAGATGTTGGAGGGGCAAGAAATTCGTGTAAACAAGGCATAAAATGGGGTGCTCCATCTCATCCTGTATCCATTTCACATTCATTGCAAAGTAGGGTAGTTGTTTTGTTTCTGTTGAATGGACAGTCGCTCAACTTATGAGGTTGTTGTAATTATAGGAGGCTGAAGCTTAATTTGTTGAACTGGAAGAGGAGAAAGAGGATAAACATTTTTTCATTTGGGAAGTTGAGTCTGATGCATATTATACCAAATTTTAATTAATTGTTTGGGAAGCTTAATTTTAATTAATTAATTTTTTTATTTTTAATAATCTTTAGCGGCGTTTTTGGGAAAAACACCGCTAAAAGTATAATATTTTCATTTTTTTTTATTTTTCATGACTTTTAGCGGCGTTTTTAGAAAAAGTACCGCTAAAAGTATGATATTTTAATTTTTTTTTTTTTATAAGTTTTAGCTGCGTTTGTTGGCAAAGTGCCGCTAAAGTTATGACTTTAGCGGCATTTGTGTGGAAAGCGTCGCTAAAGGTCATGACCTTTAGTGGCATTTGTGCGTAAAGCGCCGCTAAAGGTCATGATCTTTTAGCGGCGTTTGTGGGAAAAGCACCTCTAAAGGTCATGACCTTTAGCGGCGTTTGTTGAAAAGCGCCGCTAAAGGTCATGACCTTTAACGGCGTTTGTGGGATAAGCGCCGCTAAAGGTCATGACCTTTAGCGGCATTTTTTCTCATAAACGCCACTAAAAGTTTGTGGCGTTTGTTTTAACGGCGTTTTTTGCGACGCTTTTAAAAGCGCCACAAATACTATTAGTGGCGCTTATAAACGCCGCTAAAAGTCTATTTTGCTGTAATGGTTTTTGATTTGTAAGGGTATATATACATACTTGAGTATATTTTAAATATTCGAATGACATGAATGTGATGGTAACAAAGTTAGAACATTTGAAAATTTGAATAGTAAACAGAATTAAAATGGTTGAGTTTTTGTGTATGGTTTGTATGTGATATATGATTTTATATGCAAAATTGGTATATGTGAATTGAGGTATTTGAGTTTTGAAGATGTTATAACTTTATGCTTGAATAGTAATAAATGATTGTTCTGATCTGTGTTTTTTATCGGTAATGCCTCGTAACCCTAATTCGATGACGGATACGAGTTAGGGGTGTTACAACCATTCAATTCAAATCTTTTTTATATATAAAATTTTAATTTATAAAATAATAGTTCAGATTTATTGAGAATTATCCTTACTAAAATCCTTAATGTTCTTTCCAAAAAAATAATAAATCATGTTTAGTACCTTGCAATTTTTAATTCTTCAGGTTTTATCATGTTTCAGAACAAAAGCACGAAACAACAATACTGGTTAATGCCAAAGAAATATTAGAACTGCTTGCTGATGGTTGTAGTGCCGCTCTCTGTATATGAAAATGCATTAGATGGTAGCCTGTATGCACCTGTAGTTGGATATGCATTAAGACAGTGCAAATGTCTTCCCATAACGACTTTATCTTCCAGTGCAAGATGGCCTGCCTAGAGATAACTGAAGCCTATTTTTTATCAGTTCTTCTCCATGGGTAATTTGGATCGATTCTAGTTTTACTTGGAGGTAGCGTAAAAAGAGCAGTTTGTCGTGGAACTTGGAATCCGTATGTAGACACATACCCATGATGAGAGGGGTTGAATTATATTGCCTTGTTATTCTGATGCCTCCGCCAAGCATTCTCGTAGTGCGATTGACTTAATATTGCATCTACTCTTACGATTCAACGACGAGTTTATCTCGAAAGTTTGAATAGTATTTATTGCCAATTCACTACCGGACGAGGTGCTGGTGTTTGCTTATTTTTTAGAGTCAACTTGTTGAAAAGTCGATGCCCTCGACAATTATATTTGTTTATGGGCTGAGCCGGGTGACCCAGTTCATAGGCCCGAATAAAAAATGAGAGAATTTGAGCAAAAATATAGACTTGAAAAATGAGCTAAGACAAAAAATAATAATGTATGTTTTCTAAACAGGTTGGGTCTCGGGTAAGCTTTTTCGGCTTATGCCTAGCTCGACCCGAATTTGCAAAAAAAAAAATACTGCTATTTTGTTACTATTTTGCCACTATTTTTTTATTGTTTTGCTATCATTTAGCTATCGTATTGCTACTATTTTGTCGTTATTGTTTGAATATTGTTTAACCGTTATTCTATTATTAATTTTACTACTATTTTAAAGGTATTTACTTGCTAAGCTAGTGTTATTTAAGGATATTATTTTATTTTTATTTTTTCATTTGTTGGGAAACATTTATTTTAATGTTTTTAGTGTATTTGATGTAATATATTTTTAAATTTATTTTTATCTAAAATAATAATATAAAATATTTTAATACGTATGGTCGAACTCTAATTTTAGCATTTTTATTTGGACCGCGCTTGAGTAAAATTTTAGACCTATTTTTAAGCCTAACCTAAAAAACAGACCTAATTTTTTTACTTAACATGATTCTCTACCAATATTTTGATGGGATCCTATTATTAACCGGAGAAACATGCCTTACAATCTTATTTTATATATAAAAAAGATTTGACTTGACTGGTTGTATAGTTTTATTTATTATTTAATTTAATGTTAAAATATGTTTTTCTAAATTTGAAATTGAGTCTCTATATTTTTATTTTTAGTAATTTAGCTTCTCTACTTTTCAAAATTAAAAATTTAGTTCAATTGCTGACACAATTATTTCTTTGTTAAATTTGTTAGCATGACAATTTGAAATTAATATATATACTCACTTAGCAACAATGTAACTAAAAGAACAACATTATAATGAACATGAATTTAACAAAATAATCTTAATAGTGTTAGTAATTGGACTTGAATTTTGAAATCTGAAAAGTAAGGGAACTAAACTCCTCGAAATAAATATACAAGGACTAAATTCTAAATTTACTAAGCGTATAGGGATTTACGACATATTTTAACCTTCATTGTTTAACGTTTCTTATTACAGTATTGTAGAAATACTAATTTCATGATTACCAAAATCCGTTGTAGTCTAGGTGGTTAGGATACTCGGCTCTCACCCGAGAGACCCGGGTTCAAGTCCCGGCAACGGAAATTGTTTTTCGTCATTTTTACTTTTCTTTTTGGTAAAATTTGTTGTTACTCTTTACACTTTGAAAACAATTGAAATTTAGTCCTGCTACTTTCTTCATTTAAAAATCTCAGCCATTCATTAAGATTACAAGTATTCTCTATTATCAACATTTATCAATTTGGCACGTTAATTAAGTTATAAAATATATAACTATTTTCTCACTTGGTTTATAATCATTAATATTATAAATATCTTTCATCAACATTTATCAATTTCACATATTGATTAAATTATAAAATATACAACTATTTTCTCACTTGGCTTAAAACTAGTTGATCTTTAAATATTTTCAATAAGTTATTTTAATTACTCTGCATGGAAAATTGATATATATATATATATATATATATAAATTAATTATAAATTAATAATCCTACAAAATAGTGAAAAGATTAACATTTGGGCATTTGGGTACTTGAGGCACATGATTTAAAAATAGGAAGCTAAGTGTAAATTAAATAAGTAGTTCGTAACCTTGTAATATTTTATAAATATTTGTAATTTGTCATTATTAAAATGAATCGTATATAAATTTAACAAAAATCTTTGTTAATTAAATCTTAATTTTAAATCAAAATAGCAAAGGATTAAATTATTCCAATCAAACGTAAAAGAACTAAATTTCAAGGGTATAAAAGGCAGAATTAGACCTTAAAAACCATGGTTTTATTCATAAAATTAATCCTTGAACTATACCGTAATTTTCAAATGAATCCTTAAATGTTTTTAATAAAAAAATGGTACATAAACTATCAATTTTGTGTCATTTTACCCAAAAAAAAGGTGTACAGTGTCCAAGGTTTATTGTTTTGGGGTAAACTGAGACAAAATTGATAATTTAGGTATCATTTTGGCAAAAAAATAAGGACTAATTTGAGGATTGAATATAGTTCAGGTACCAGTTTACTAATAAAACAAAAAAAAATCAATAGTTGTTAAGCTCGAAAAGGAGATATTTGCGAAACTACTAGCACTAGGGCAAATTTCTCAACAAAGAAGCTAAGCATAAGCAAGCAGCTAGAAGTGCAGCACGCGCCAACACTTTCTTCGGTGAATCGGTAATTATCGCCGCCATTTTCGAACTCTAGCTCGAGTTTACTCAGCTCGACTCGCTGCTCTCCGAACTGTTGCCTTTCTTCAATACTCTGTATCTTTTTGTTTTTTTAGGCTTTTTCTTCTGTATCAGTTTGATCCGTTCTGATTTTCTGAGCAGTAGATAGCTATCTTTAACCTTCCAAGTTTAAGCATTTCAGTTAAATTTTAACCTTATTTTCTCCTTAAAGAAGAAGATCAAGAGTTTTTGAGTGTGAAAATTAGGATTTAGGGTTTTTGCGGTTACAGTAGGTTTGTTGCGATGCGTTAACTAAATTTTTAAACGCTACATTATTTAGTTGTAATTCAGACTTTTTTTTAGTAATAAATACAGTGGCGAATGCATATCATATTTGTAGCTTGAAAGGGTGTATGTAAGTGAATCTGGAGTTTAGACATCTTTAAATTTTAGGGTTCTTCTATAGGGAATTTTATTCACAAAATTTGCTGAAAGAACTGTTCTTGAAGAAGCTTGTATGTTTTGATATGTGAGACTGAAGTAGAGTTTTATGTGCCACGTGCATCGAAAAGTGAACTTTTTTTTTTTGTTATGTATTAATTTATTAGACTATTTTATGAACTAACATTGTGGTGTAACTTGACTATTTTGTAGTTTGAGGAGCGATGAGTAAAAAAAAGAACCCTATGGTATTCTTCGATGTTTCAATTGGTGGAGATCTGGTGGAAAGAATTATTATCGAGGTAAGCCAAAACCAGCTGCTGGCTTTTTTACTCCGTTTTTGTTCCCTGTTTTTGTGGGAACATATTTGAAATTATCTGAGTCTTAACTTCATTTTAAGGATAAAGATAAAGTTATTTTTTCCAAATTTACAGCTTTTGCAGATGTTGTTCCTAAGACAGCTGAGAATTTCCGGGCACTCTGTACAGGTATCCCTGAAAATGTTCCATATTTTTGTTAGTGGCAGGTGACTTAATTTTGGTGCTTGCACTGATTGTCATCTTTTGTTACTGTGTATCAGTATTGATGAACCTATTAATTATTAGTTTCTGGTCTTTCTAGATTCTTTAAATGTCTCCTGTGTCATAGTCTATGAATGCAAGATTTAATTATCTCATGAATATTTTTTCTTTGACAAGGATAAATCACACAAAGCCCTGCTTCAAATTTTATCGTCTTATAAACTAATTGTCTGCATTTGGAAACAAGTTTGTCAGGCTTTTTGATTATATTGAACTGTGTTAAACTATAGGTGAAAAGGGCATTGGCAAATCTACCGGGAAACCCTTGCACTATAAAGGAACTTTTCTTCATCGAATAATCAAAGGATTCATGGCCCAAGTATGTTACTCATTCTTTCTACAAATCATTTTAATTAATCAGAGGAATGTTTGCTATGATGATTCTTGTTTCATTTTTTTTCTCCTATGTCCTACCTTTTGCAGTGATGCAAAGTTTTTATTTCTAAGCTGTAATTTTAGTTTGATTAACATCTTACTTTTCTATCATAATATCTTATTCGGTTGATAGGATTCAGATTTCTTGTATCTGCGGTCAATTAAACATGTATCTCTTTGGTCTAATCATATATAATCACTCTAAATGACCTTTATCTGAAACGGTAAGCTCAGTACTTAAACTTTGGTGCCAATTAATCACTAGGAAAATATTTCAGTTATCTTTAAATGAGTAAGTTCTCTGCTGAGTATTAATTGATAGACCTTAGTGCTGTAACCTGAACGTTTTGAGCCTTGTTTTCACCTCCTTGGTGCTAGTGCTTGTTGCTGGTGATTAAACTGGTTAGTCATCATGGGTGTCTGCAGAGTGACTAAAATTAGAGAAAAGCTCGGTACTTTTATTTTTGTGCTTTGTAGGGAAGGTGCGGGGAGCTAGTATCTATTAATTTTACATAAAAAAAGCATGTACTCAACGGCGCTAAACTTTTCCATTTTTTATGTTTTACTTTTTTCTACAGGGTGGTGACTTTTCAAAGGGAAATGGTATGCTTGCTCATTCCAATGCATGGAAATTTTGTTCTGTTATTTTTGAGAGATTGCAGACTCTCTGCTTGACATCTAAATGTATGCCCAGACTTGTAAGGAAAGAGCTTTAATTGATTTGCAGGCACTGGTGGAGAAAGTATTTATGGAGGGAAGTTTGCAGGTAGGTCTTTGCATGTCAGCACTTAAGTATCTTACGATGAATCAAGTCAAAACTTAATCATTAAAGTTTATGTTTCCTTGCAGATGAGAATTTTAAACTGACTCATGACGGACCTGGTGTTCTCTCTATGGCAAACAGTGGTCCAAACACAAACGGATCTCAATTCTTTATAACCTTCAAGCGCCAACCTCATCTTGATGGGTATTTAACGTTTGCTTATTACTTATTTACCTGTTATGACTGTAAAGATGGAGCTTTTCTATGTTGCTTAGCAATGGATTTGTCATTTCTTGAATGCTTGGCAGCAAACATGTTGTTTTCGGAAAGGTAATTAAGGGAATAGAAGTTTTGAAGAAAATTGAGCTTGTCGGAACAGGTGATGGAAAGCCTGCGCAACCTGTAAAAATATCCGACTGTGGTGAAACCTCCGAAAGTAAAATTCAGGATGCTCTTGGAAAAGCAAAAGGTACTTTTGATGCAGTGTTAAGCACTACTATAGCAATTTCTGGATTTGTTGCCAACTTTTCATTTTACTTTTTTCACTACGGTTTTAGTTTCAGGGAAAGGGAAGAAATCGGGAAAAATTCCTTCATCAGACAGTTCAGATGATGAACATGCTAGAGGAAGTAAAAAGTCTTTGAAGGATAAAAGGAAAAAAAGAAAGAGGAGATATTCTTCATCTGATTCATACAGCTCTGATTCTGGTTCCGATTCCTATTCTTCTGATTCAGAATCTGATGTCTCTTCATCTGAGTCAAGTTCCTCAAGTGATGGAAGAAGACATAGGAGAAAGAAGTCAGCCAAAAGAGGCAAGCGTCAACGTGGGAAAAAGAGGAAGGATGGGCGAAGGGAGAGGAAAAAAGGTCGGCAAGGAAAAAGATCAAAGCGCAAATCCAAATGGTCTGGTTAAAACCTGGTTTCAAGGACAATCCTCCAAATATTTTCCCTTCTCTTTTTGTTGGTTATGTTTGTTGATAATGGCTTTATTGCAGGAGTTCAGATAGTTCAACTGACAGTGAAAGCGAGGGTACAAGCACTAGCAGTGGCAGTGATGATGGAAAGGCCAGTTTACATCGTAAAAAACCCATCTCCAGATCCCAACCTGCTGAAGATGAATCTCCACAGAATATTGGTAATTCCATCCATTATTGTTTTAGCCTCTCTCTATTTGTCTTCACATACATGTATATATTCCAATTCTTGATTCTAGCTTTCTTCACACTATCATACTTGAATCTAGTGGCACTTGAATTTGGGCATTATTAGCACAGGCGACTTGCAGCAATATATATAATATAGGGAACAACTAATGGCTGATTCTGATGTAGGACTACAAAGGAATAAGTTGAAGGTAACCGAGGACAACTCCCATGAAGAAGGTGAATTGTCACCTAAAAGTGATGAGCTTGCGAACAATGGTTATGGCAACAAGGCTGCTGCTACTAACCTACATACCGATGCAGATGGCTCGGATAGATTGAGGTTTTTATGTTATCATTTTGTCTTCTCTTAGCTGAAATCTACACTATAATTTCATTGACAATGTTTCCTTTCCCATATGCTTCACAGAAGTGTGAGCCCAACCCCTAAACGGGAGCCAAACAACAGCCGCAGAAGCAGCCGAAGCATGAGTCCTCTGAAAGATGATGTTAGAAGCTCTCCCAGGAAATCTGGTGCAAGGACTTCACGTAGCCCATTGAATAGTCGTTCAAGGAAAGCCCCTGCATCCAACCAAGGGCGTATTGCCTCAAGAAGTCCATCTCCGGGTGGCTCATCAAAGCGTGTAAGAAAAGGCCGTGGTTTCACTGACCGTTATTCCTTTGCACGTCGATACCGTACACCTTCTCCTGAACGTTCCCCGCCTAGATCCTATGCTTATGGTGGAAGAAATGTTCCAGAAAGAAACCATGATAGGTAAATCCATTCTACTCAAAAAATGAGAAAAGTAGTCATTGCACGTTAGATCAAGAGCAAACCGGTCCTTTTGTTAAAATTTTCATCATTTTCTACTATTAAAATATGGTCTTGTATTTCAGCATGAGGTACACATGGTGTGCAACGTGTAACTGTCTAGTTATTTTGTTAGCCATGTCAGTTTTTAATAGTAAAAATGGATGAAATTTTTAATAGAAATGATGGGTTTGCTTTTTATCTAACATACAAGGACTAATTTATCTGTTCTTTGAGTAAGTTTCTAGTTATTTTTTTAACCATGCCAGTTTTGATCTAACCTCTGGTACTTTTCCAATGTTTCCCCCTTAAATCTTAATATCATATTATTCTTTTGGTGAAGATATTCTAGCTACAGAAATCATTCTGATCGATCAACACGAAGACGTTATAGAAGCCCACCAAGAGGCCGTAGTTCCCCAGGTTCGTTTTCAGATACTGCAGATTTCATTGAATTAGACTGGAAAATAGTTTATATATACTTTTATTTTCATTTGCAGATATGAAGGCAGAAAAAGTAGGAGTACTTCTCGCAGCCCAGTTCGTTACCGGGGAAGATACAGAGATCGTAGTGAGAGCCAGAGCCCCATTCGAAGTCCTAGTCCTAGAGACAAACGACCTGCCATAAGTGAGGGGTTAAAATCTCGTCTTGGTCCTCGAATCGATGATCAACGCTCCCCACAAGAACAAATCAGGGTCCAGACCTCTAGGTCGAAGAGTAATGCGTCCTCACATTCCAGATCTCCTGATATCTCGCCATCAAGAAATCGCAACAGAAAATCGCAGTCTCCAAACACGTCAAAATCAAGCTCACCCTCCGGACAAAGAGGATTGGTGTCTTATGCAGATTGAATCCATGCCTTCCATGACATCATTTACATTTAATCGAAGCATAGCTAGTTGTCTTGGTTGTGTTTCAGAGGGCATGCCTTTTTTATACACGCAGTTATTGATCATCATATGCTATTTAGATTGTCGATTTAGAGTTGGCAAAGAGTTCTAGTTTTTGGTTGCATAGTGACTTAATACTTCTAGAGCTTATTTGAAAGAGGCATGCTCGGTGTTACCTAAATTAAGTAAACTCTGTTTCTTTCTTATGGAATGTTCTATGTGCTTTGTTTCAAATTTGACTCAACATTTGTAATATGCTTAATCGGATGGATCTCTCTTTTTGTGATAGTTTTCTTTACGTTTCTATCTATTACGTATATCATAGTAATGGTTTGCTTGAACCATTTGGTTTTGAATGGTAAAAAATTGGTTTGCCTGGCTAAAAAGTTGTAAGAGCTGGGGTGAAACTATTTAAATGTTTACTTTTATTATAATTATAAAATATTTGTTATTATTTATTTTTTTTTTTAAGATATTTTTGAATTTGATATCTTGTCAAAAAATTGTCATGCTTGAAAAACAAATCAGTAGACAAGTAAATTAAGGATATGACAAGTATCGTATTTATCCTACACATTTAAGACATTTATCACACTTTAAATCTTTCATGAACTGTATATAAGATAAATAAAATTTAAAAAGTTTAAATATGTTAAAGGTTATACTCTTCCAAAATTTAAATTTTACTTCCTATGCTTTATTTTTGAATCATTGAAACCTTGTACTATTTTTTATTTAAAATCATGATCTCCCGTTAATTTTGCCATTATGATGATTGATTTGGTTGATATAAAGCAAGTAAAATAACTCTTTTAGCCCCATTTTTACTAAATAGCACACGGAATTTTAAAAAAAAAAAAAAAAAACTCTTTCTGCTAAATTACGTATCGAGATATCCGTGATACCTGGGGTTTTCTCGTTCTAATTTATTAGCTCATTCATCTGCTAGTTTGATCGAGATTAGTATCTGCCTTTCTTTTTGTTTCCCTCCGGTTGCCGCTTACCATGGACACTAGACCTAATCCACTACTTCCATTGTAATTACAATATTCTCTATTCAAATTTGTTTGAATTAGATCAAATGATTAGTCGAATTAATTAGGCAAAAAATCAATCCAAGTTTCAATCCAATTAAAAAAGTTATATCAATTGACATTGAATCAATTTCTTCTATTTGTTAAATATTTTATTTTTATAATTTTTATGCTTTATTTAATTAAAGACATATCAATCAAACCAAAATAGATGGTGTAATCAGTTTAACTCTTGCTTCTATCGGTATCGTATGTTCTGGTTTCAAACAAGTTGCTTTTTACCTCTAATGCTGGATCGATTCTGATTGAACAAATGAGTCCTATAAAAACATCATGGGATTAGATGGTTCTAAAGGCCGCGCGACTCACCAGGTTGCCTATGCCTGATTCTCTACCTTTTAATGCCAAGATATGTCCAACTCAGGGATAGTAAAGGGAATGGGTTGCGGGAGTTTATAGACACATCCCTACTGCTATGGGCACTCAAGGATGGCCTTCATTTAGCTAGAGAGCTTAATATAGATAAAATCGTTATGGAGCTTGATGCTACTTTTGTTGCTCATCAAGAATACTGTCATCACTAATCCATTGCTGCAAACGTTAATTCTAGAATGCAAGACCCTCATTTCCTAATTTGAGAAACACAGAATTCAAAACACGTTTGGGGATGGTAATCGTTTTGCGTATGCACTTGCAAAATGGGAAGTAATGTCTCAATCCACTCGGAATTTGTCAACCGTCACTGGACTGTTTAACCCTATTATTTCACAATGATGCTGAAGGGGTGTTGCGAAGTATCGTGATACTTTTATGTTTTAGTCTATCTATGCATGCCTTTATGATATATAAGATGCCAAGAAATGTTACATAACATACATTGTTATCTTAATTATCTGATGCATGTTCTGCAGATACGAGCTTCTAAACAACATGCTTATGTTTTCTTTCCCTCTATTTCCTTTTCAATGTAAGTATACAGAAAATTATTTAATACATATCAGAAAAACATTTAAATTCCATAAGCAAAGTTTAAAGTGTAAAGTAATTTTTAAAATGACAATACTTAAACGTTGCTTGTGGAATTAAACTGACAATATATCAAATACTAAACCTTTTGGAATAACTAATTCTTTCGAAAGCTTCTTACACCTAGGAAACCTTACACTATCTACATTCATGTTACTATATTCATATATGATCATATGAATCTTAAGAAGTGTTTGCATGGTTAAACATTCCAAAGACATACAAAACATTAAGAGAAACAACTGTTAAATCTATACAACAAACATCATTCCTACAATAAACAAAGATCCCAAAGTCCAAAACAACAATCCTACAGACTAACACCACATAGATATAAAAGATGGAACAGATAAAAGTGCCTCAAATAGGTAAGAATCAGACAAAAGCAATCAATCCTTGGTGGTTTTGTTAATTAAGGACTTGTGAATGTGGGGTATGACACCACCTCCAGCAATGGTACCTTTGATAAGGGTGTCAAGTTCTTCATCCCCTCTAATGGCCAATTGCAGGTGCCTTGGAGTGATCCTCTTCACTTTCAGATCCTTGCTTGCATTTCCAGCCAACTCAAGAACCTCGGCAGTCAAGTACTCGAGGATAGAGGCCAAGTAAACAGCAGCTGTTGCCCCAACTCTCCCATGTGCTGAAGCCCTAGACTTGAGCTGACGGTGGATACGACCCACCGGGAACTAATAATATATACATATCAAGGAGAAAAAAAGATAGAAGTTTAAGGGTCTTTTAAAGTGATAAATATATGATCAAATTATGATTTTGGTCCTTACTATGCTCAAATTTAGGATTTAATGCTTCTACTTCCTAGAATACTATTAATTAGTAAACAACTAGTATTATTAACTATTTCTGTTAACATACTGATACATTTTTTCTTAAGATATCTCTTCTAACTCATCATATTGACATGGATCTTTTATATTAGACCCAAATAATTAACAAACTAACTAATGACATTATAAAAGTACTAGATCAAATTAAGTTAAATTAAAGACAAAGATAGATTCCAAACTTGAGTATAATAGAGATCCTAAAACCATAATTTGACAGTAAGTATATATAGCTAACTCAAGACCTGGGAAACAACAATGCCTAGGGATGTTGTAGATTTAACAGGAAAAAAAAAAAAAAGATTAAATCCCAGCATTTTCTAAAAACTGATTCACTGCTATATTTCGATCTTTTAACGATAGTTCTAAAGAAACAGTCTTTCGGCATGGAAAAAATTTTGACGAACAATTTGCAAGTATCTCGATCCTAAACCGTAAGTACTTAAAATTCTCAGTATCGTTTCTTTAGCATATGCTTACTAACAAAGGGAACAGAAAACTATTTATATTATTATCAGGAAATTTTCCAAAGATTTATCATATTCATGTATGGAAAAACTTGAGCCTAAACATCTCGATCCTCAACCGTAAGCACTTTAAACTTTGAATATCATTTCTTTAGCATGTACTTTACTAACAAAGGGAACGGAAAAAGAATTTTATATTATTATCAGAAAATTCTCCAAAGATTTATCATATTCATGTATGGAAGAAACTTGAGCCTAAACAAATCGACAAAAGATTGATAAAATTAATGACGAACACCTCTTGAAAACCAATAAAATAATTTTGATTTGAGAAATACCTGAATACCGGCACGAGATGAACGAGAAACCGGGCGCTTCTTGTCCTTGTCTTTGTCCTTGTTAGCTGCGGTTGTTTTCGTCGCCAAAAGGCCCTTTCCGCCTTTTCCTGCCATCTTCGTTCACCTTAGCAGTGAAAAATAACTCTGAATTAATACTAAAATAATACGATCTGTAATTAGTAAAATCACGAATCTGCTAAACGCTAATCAGAGCTATGTTCAATATTTTAAAAAAATTAAATAGAAATATTTAAATTACAAAAGAAGAAAAAAAAAACGTTGTTACGAGAGACCTGAGAGAAATAGGAAGCTCGAAAGCGAAGATTTCTGGGATTATTTGGGAAGTGATAGGGTTTTCTATTTCATGCTGATCTGTTTGGATATTAAATTCGAGATGGCGGTTATGTTGGGCGGGAAAATTCTTTAATTCCGCTATTTCAAAATTTTTGCATTATTACGTAAATACCCTTTTCTTTTACTTGAATTCCATGCCGTACGTGTGACCCCATAAATTCCGCGGTTATGACTCAATAGCCATGCTTCCCTGTATCAAGAAATGGCTACCAATGAAGATTACATGTCCCATTTGCAAAGCTTCAGCCATGGCCGATGATATGGTGGAGAAATAATGGCTTTTTCCATTAGTAACAAACAATATTTATGTATTCACCTTTTTTTCAATAGAAGCAACAACAAAAGATTAAAAAGAAATTCATCAAGATCAACTCTCAAAACACACTATATTATAGGCATCTCTTCTTCGAGCATTCGATGGATGTTGAGATAGCAAGAGCATGAAGAACAGAGAATACCAATATCACTTGGACGTTAATCCACCTCCACTTTCCTTTTATTTTTACTGTTTAAAATATAATTTTTTAAGAGGAGCTATGTATGATTTTACTATAAATTTAATTACATTATAATATAATAAAAATTTTAAACCGCCTTAAAAGTAATAGTATCCTATTCCAAATTGTAAAAAACTCTAACACTAAGGGTGAGTTTAGATGGGCGATGGGGTGTGGTGCGGTGTATTTAGCTTACTTTTTGTCTTATATTACAGTATTTAATCTCACCGCCATCGCTGTTTTACACTAGCCGTAAGTAAATGCACTGTCCATTCAAATTCACCCTAACTCTAATCCTTACTGATCAATTGTTTTAGTTTAAGAAAATTACAAAAAAAAAGTTATCTACACTAAACAAATAATATCTCATTTCACCATTGAATAATATCCTATAGCTCTTACGCCTTATCTTATCTACTCAATTATTTCATTTTAAGAAAATTATCTATACCTAAACAAATAATATAATGAAACTTTTACTTTTTCCATTATAGTAATCCTTTTACAAATGGAATTGGGAAAACTATCTACTTTACTCATTGTATATATATAAACCGAGCTAAATAACTTTTAAGATTTTAAACCTTAATTTGTCTTAAGAAAAAATAATAGAGGTTAAAATAATAAAGCTCAAGGTTATTGGAAAGGGTTCTTATGGAGTAGTGCATTTAGTGAAAATCGTAGCTCCTATTTATAATCAAATTTATGCCGTAATTTTTGCCAACGAAGAATACTCTTCTTTCCTACGTAAGTAAGAAGAAATCCTTCTAAAGTTTGTCAATTGTCCCAATATTATTCAATGTTATGGCGGTTTTACGAGTGTTGAGCAATGACGAGGAGAGGTTTACAATATGTTCATTGAAGAGAATGGATTGTATGGCGTAAAAAGCTAAAAATTAGGAGAAAAAATCTGATTTGTCATTATTGGAAAGGAATAAGGATGACATGGAACGTTCATTGAATAGGCTCTAAGCTAGAGGTAGTTTGTTAGACGTGATAAACAAGTATGGAGGTAAAATCCCAGAAAAAAGATGTTAACTGTTATATCCAAATGATGTTGGAGGCGCTTTTGGACGTTCATGAGAAAGGATTCATTCACTCTGATCTACAACCAGGTAATATTGTAAATTTCTCTCCTCAACATTGTGCCAGTTTACCTACTCTAAAGATTGTCGATTTTAGGTTAGCTAAACAACAAGGGGTAAAAGATACAATGTTTGGGTTTCAAGGTACAATGTATTGCATGTCTCCGAAATCGATTGTCGAGGAAGGTAGTGGCGCATTGGATAAATGCTCGTCAGGTTGCATCGTGGTTGAAATGATTATGGGAATATTGCCACGGGACACTCACGATCGAGATGATTTAACAAACAAACTGTTGAGGGGAGAATCACCCAACATCCCAGAAGACATGTCGAAGCTAGAAAAGAGTTTCTTGAGGAATGCTTTACTATTGATCCAAACAAAAGGTGAAGTGCTAACGGTTACTATGTCATCCGTATCTTTTCTACCGAGCACATGCTTCTCAAAACCACCAACAATCTTTACCATGCTTTCAATAGCAAAAAGTATTAGAGTCTCGAATATTCCACCACCACTAGATTTTAACGTTCCTAATAAAACCTAATTGGAAAAGAGAAAATTTTGGAGGAACAAAGATTAAAAAGATGATTAGTTCCTATGAGCAAGAACAACATAGAAAAACTAATGGATACTTGTGTGTTTACTTCTATTTAAAATCAATATGGAAATCTCATTGAATTATCGTATGATATAATCAATTGTCCATCAATTCTAAACTATATACTATCGACATGAATTTTAATTATATATATAATTGCGATAGTATTGTATTTTTATTTACAATGGCTTGACTTGTAGAAAACATATTTCCTTATATAATTATTGTCCTTTATAATTGTAATAACCAATTTTGCCCGGCTTAAATAAAACAAAACCAAAAATAAAAATAAAATAATGTCCATCCAAAACCAATTTACGTGCCCATTAACCAACTAAACCCCTTAACCCAAATTTTAAACACCAAACCTAGCAAAGAACTTACACCTAAACCCACTTAAACCCAAATCCTACCTGCACTAATAGACCTAACCCAACCAAATATACACGGCCCAAAAGGGCCCAAACGTTTACAAAAACTGGAAACCCTAAACTCTAGGGTTCTAGCTTCGCGCCGTAAGCCTCAGCAAAAGCCCGATCGTCGCGGTACCCCAACAGTCATGCCGCTCGAGTCGCAGCCATCAGGATCCCCTCGATAGCGCCGTAATCCTCGCAAACTGCGCACCATCACCGAGATCCTCTTTTCGACCTGCAAACAGAAGAGGAAAGAATCGCAGTAAAAAAGGGAAAAATATATGTATTCCTTTTATTTTGTCTTATTTCGGGTTATAAAAACCCATCAATAATCTGTAAAAAAGGAGGGGGAGAACACTGTAACACGGAGGATACAGAGATATACAAAAAAACACGACTTTTACACAGAGAATATCAAACCAAGCAAAGGTTTTGTTTTATTTTTTTTTATTTTCGAGTACTGTTATTTTTATTTTTATTTTTTTGAAACCATATATATATAATATTTATAATATACATATAAAATACTTCAAAAGAAAAAAAAGCTTACATTTTAGGGTTTTGGTGGCCGACAACGGCGATGAGATGGTCACGGGGACTCATTGAAACTCGCTGAAATCGCCCAGGCTAAGAGGGAGGAAGAGAGAATCTGTTTTTTTTTTTAAAAACCCTAAAGCTAATGATATTTTTTTTCAGAAAACACACTTTTATAGAATAATGCAAACGGCGTCGTTTTGATAAAGCATGACCCGCGCGTTGACCCAGATCCGAATCAGGGTCCGCTTTTTTTTGGAAAAAAGGAAAATTATTTTTTTGGTCCTTCTGTTCTTCTATTTAATTTAATTACGTCGTATGAACTAATTCATTATTTAAAATTGACCCGTAAAACCCGCTTATATTTTAATTTAGTCCTTTTTATGTTTTTTTAACTTTTTAAAATTAATATTAAATTAAATATTTTATATTGATTATCTACATTAATTATTAAATTATAAATATTTGTTATGTTTGCCTTTATTTTTATTATTATATATTATTTTAGTATATATATACATTTTTTTATAATTTAAAAAAACATGTTATTTATACTATTGCTCTTTATTTATTTAAACTTGCATAAAATATGTTCATAGTGGATTTTATAAACTTCATCATATATTTGCAATCACTTGAGTATAGAAATTATTACTTGTTGTATTTCATATTGTTGTTACCTATCGTAAATATTAGTATGTTTGTAATTGTTTTTTTTTTTATAATGTTCAATTATAATGTTGCCACTTGGTTATGGTTTAAAACAAAAAAAAAAGCATATTTTACAAAATCAATATTTTATTTTAAGGTTTTCAAAAGAAGGTAATATTTTGATATTTAGAAATTCGGAAAATAGTGTCCAATCGTGCTGGGTTGCGATTTTCCGTTTGGCTAAATAACTAAATATCCTTTTGATAAGTTTTATAAAATTATGAGGTAATCCTAGTGACGATGGTTTAAAAATATCATGTCCAATCGTGCTGGATGTGATGTTTATATTCTTTCGGATCAAAGAAATCTCAAATTTTAAAACAAAACTTCTCAAATTTTTTATAAATTGTGAGATGATCTTAGAGACAAGGTTTAAAAATATCATGTCCAATCGTCTTTGGATGTGATGTTTATATTCTTTCTGATCGAAGAAATCTCAAATTTTAAATCCAAAAATTTTATAAATTATGAGATGATCTTAGATATGAGGGTTAAAAAAACATTGTATCCAATCGTGCTGGATTATGTGACGTTTATAATCTTTCATATCGAGAAACTCTTATATTTTAAGTCAAATAGTTCGAAATCTTTTGGAAATCATATTTTTAAATACTTTTAAATTTTAAACATTTGGACATAATATTATAAATTTGGTACCAATTTTTGGGCGTTATGAGGGTGCTAACCCTTCCTCATACGTAACCGACTCCCGAACCTATTTTTCTCGTTTTCGCGGACCAAAATCAAATGTTTTAAAATAAAATATTTTACAAGGTGATCCAATCACACCTAAATAGTAAGGGTTGGTGGCGACTCCCATTTTCGTTTTTCAAAGTCGATCCCCATTTTTCAAAACTGATTTTAAAATGGTTTCGACAGCTTGGCGACTCCACTGGGGACCAATAAGAGAGTCAAGCCGTAAAATTGATAATTTCATGTCCTTTTGTTCGAATTTAAAATTTTGATTTTAAAAATATGATCCTTTTATTGCATGTGGTTTTAATATATATTTCTGCATTGCAACGCATGACCGTCATGGTCATACCCTTAAGTGGGAGCAAGAAGCTATGCCTTCGTGAGGTTTTCACCTCCGCATGGGCTAGTGGATTGCTTTCAGAGTACATCCGTACCTATGTCTTCGTGAAGTTTTCACTTCCGCATGGCCATAGGGAAATGTATTCCCCTGAATCAAACTCGGTCCATATGAGCCTATCATGGGTGAGGATCGAGGAATCTGCTGGTTCAGGTACCTCAGTTTTAGAGCTAAACCACATGTAGAAAACCTAAGGGCCTACCCTAGGTAGAACATGTCAAACCCTAGTGGTCATCCTGATGGGTTCTATGTTATTTATGTATTTTTCCTATGCTAACGGATTTTCTTTTGTTTTGATTGCATTGCATTCATATCATAGAAAAGAGGTGTTGATTCCAAATTTGATTGCTAAATAAAAAAGTTTGTCATAAGAAAACGAATTTTTTGATAAAGTGGATTATAATACGGTCTCGTCCGAACACGGTCTAAGTAAACACAATAAGAGAAGACTGATAACCGGCGAAGGAATACAAGGCTTTAAGATTCAAGCTGACAAAGACAAATCGGGAATCACCATGTCTCGACTTTTTTAGAGAAGCCAACAAGTATTATGAAGCAGGAAGTCACGTCCCAAATCAAGCAAAAAGGAGCTAGTAAAGGCATTTATTACAAGTTTGCAAGATTTAACCTTTGCGAGGAAGGGTATTAATGTTTTTGCTTAGACCATGAGGGCAAGGTCGTGTATGCGATCCGTTTTATGTAAAGAAATTTGTTTTCTAGAAAAGTTTTTCTAATGTAACTGAATGCAGAATCAACGCCTCTCTTTCTTTGCATTCATGCATTTGCATTACATAACATCATATGCATTTATAGAGAGAGTCTAATTAGTTTAAATTGTAGGAGGGGAGAGAAAGAAAATCTGGAAACGGAACACCCTTACGGTACACGAGCTAAATCAAGAAAAATGGACCAAAGAATGGAGTAATTTCAAAAAGACATTCAGGACCAGATGCAAGAGCAGATGACAAAACTCCAATAAGAGATGAGGGACCAGATGTTGGAGGCCCAAAAGAACATGATGGCTCAAATGGCCCAAATGATGAGTGGGATAATGGACAAAGCA
The DNA here is from genome assembly GCA_025506655.1 of Gossypium rotundifolium. Lineage (NCBI taxonomy): Eukaryota > Viridiplantae > Streptophyta > Magnoliopsida > Malvales > Malvaceae > Gossypium > Gossypium rotundifolium. The sequence continues at coordinate 13,252,211 of CP106729.1, read as the reverse complement.
AAAGGTCCCATAGTCAATCTTTGAAGACAATGAAGACTTTCCTGGGGATTCACTCCACCACACGCAAACACAACCTGAGGAATATCCCCAAAGGCCACCCATCACGATTAGACCTTAACAAGGGCAAGTTGATTCTAGACTACCCATGAACTTTCAAGTAGGCTCGGGATCTAACCCAGGAGATAACCCTGCCAACCCCGTCATCCCTGATTTGGACATAGAAGAGAGAGAGGGAATAAGAATTGAATCTTCAAGGAAGTTGGAGGATCGCTGTAGGTGGTTAGAAGAAAAGTTCCTAGCTTTGGAAAATGCTAACCATCATCATAGTATTGACGCTAAGGACTTGAGTCTGGTCCCTGATCTGGTACTTCCCCATAAATTTAAGATGTCAGAATTTGAGAAGTACAATGGAACTACTTACCCTGAAGCCCATATCACAATGTTCTGTAGACGTATGACGGGCTATGTGAACAATTATCAACTTCTGATTCATTATTTCCAGGATAGTTTGATGGGTGCAGCGTCTAGGTGGTACAACCAACTCAGTCGTGCTAACATTAGCTCTTGGAGGGACTTGGCCCAAGCCTTCATGAGGCAGTATAATCATGTCACAAATATAACGCCTGACTGAATCATGTTACAAAACATGGAAAAGAAATTAAACGAGAGTTTCAGGCAATACGCACAAAGATGGAGGGAAATTGCCATGCAAGTCCAACCACTTCTCCTGGAAAAGGAAACCACCATGTTGTTTATCAACACTCTAAAGGCTCCATTTATCACCCATATGATAGGAAGCACCACCAAGAGCTTCGCAGACATAGTTATGGCAGGAGAAATGATTGAAAATGCCATAAGAGGTGGCAAGATTGAAGCAGGAGAAACCACTAAAAGGTCTGCTCCTAGAAAAAAGGATGACGAGGTGATTAATACGAGTACATACAACAAAGGGTACTTAGAAGCAATTACTATTAACCAGCCCAAGGTGATCACTGCTGGGCAACAAGGATCGGCGAGACAAGAGTCGGGCACAAGGAAAAACTCTGAAAAACTCCAATTTACGCCAATCACAATGACGTATAAGGAGCTATATCAACGTTTGTTTGACGCACACGTGGTGTCTCTATTTTATTTGAAACCATTGCAACCTCTATTTCTAAAATGGTATAACGAGAATGCCCGATGCGAGTACCATGCGGGAATAAAGGGTCATCCAATTGAAAACTGCACTACATTTAAAAAGCTGGTTGAAAAGTTCATCAAAATGGGAGTTGTGGAAGTCGATGAGTTATCAAAATCTGATCACTTTGACGAGGCAGTAAATGTGATTATTGAAGGAGGAGACAAGAAAGTTGCGACTCCTTAAAGAAATCAAAAGCGGAGAAGGAACCAGGGAATAAAGTTTCCAAGCCCTTGTGTACTTGGGAGTGTTTTGAATAATAGGACCGTGGAAGAGATTCTTGTATTTTTAGAAGCAGACCTAGAGTAATATTCAAAACATGTTTGTTGCCTTAAGCCTAGAGGCAATAATAACTCTTTTGTGAAATAGGCTTGTATCCTAAATTCTTATTTCAATGAAATGCATCTTTTTGAGTCCATATTCTTTTATTCTTTACATTTCATACTGTATATTTTTTACCAAATTTTTTTCATTATTTTTTTGTGACCATACTATCCAAATAATCATCCTTAGAATCATTTATTCTTATGATTTGTTCATTGCATACCTAAGTACCCAGATATCAACGTCATGAGCAACATTGTTACTGGCTTCCTTTTTGAACAAGATATGAGTTTAGGGAATCTCAGGATTTTGAAGATGATAGAGATTGTGACATGTCTTCTGACTTGTTAAGAATGGTTTAACAAGATGAAAAACAGACCTTACTCTACAAAGGGTCATTGTATATTGCAAGACTAGGGAAGAAGTGAAAATTGTAGCATAGCTCATCACAAAAATAATGCGAGACATTATCTTCGAGAATCGAAATAAGAGGATGGGGCACTGTTGGTCTACCATAGAAGGAGATTGTATCAGTCATACAGTAAATGCTAAATTAAAGAAAATGAGATTCACGTGACTTTTCCTTATGTGGGGCATAGATATTATAAGTCCAATCTCGTCAAATGCTTCAAGTTGTCACCGATATCGATCCATTGTCGTGGTCCTCGTTTACTTCACTAAGAGGGTGGAAGTAGCTTCATATGCCAATGTTACGAGGTCGAGGTCATTAAATTTCAAAAAAAAATCAAAAATCAAAAAATCAAAAAATGAAGAATAAAGGAAATGATCAGATGCCAACACATAATGCATAACTGTACAAAGTCAAAGTCTACAGTTTATCCAAAGATCAGGCAGCATATCACAGTGTAACAAAAGTTGCTAAAAAAAACGAAGAAGAAGAAATAAAAGGTGGCTAAGACTTGTAAAGATTGGCACTACTCTCTATGATTATCAAACGTTGGCTAGAACCTTTCTCATCGGAATAGAAACAGTTTTGCCAATTGAATCTAATTAAAGAAAAGAGCTATTCGTCACGGCCAAATAATGTGAGCTTACATTAAAAAAGTTCATCTTATGGAATTTTATGAAGAAACCTGATGTTGAAGAAGATTTTTTCCTTTACAAAATGATTTTAAATGAAAGCATATGCCAAACTGAGAAGGACTTATGTAGGGCCTGTTCTAGAGGAGCATTGATATTGACCAAAATTTGGATGGCGAAGACTTGCCCAATCCGTGATTCGAGTTTAGCCAAGAGATATTTTACCTAAAAGAAAAAAGACCAAGGTGAAAACCCGTAAAGGGCATCTCGAAAAAAAAAGACAAAGGAGAGGCCAAGGCGAAAACCCGCAAAGGGCGCTTTGAGACCAAAAGGGCTTTGAGTTGAAAACCCAAAAAGGGCAGCTCAAATTTTGAATAAAAGTGGGGCATCTGATGAGTCTTGCTATGTCTGAATTAGCAATGAGGAAGTATGTTACATCTTGGGGCATTGACAAAGTACTCGGTTCCCTAAAACACATATTGAGTTTAAAATGGTCCTCGAAGTTGGAACAAAGAAGCTCAGTCATGATATCTGGGGCACCTAACATCTATCTTACCCATTTTTGAATTCCTATTCTTTGATTGCTTTATTCTTTTTGAGATACACTCAAATCAATTTTCTTTTATTGCCTGAGTTATCTTTGAATTATTTTTCTGAGCTATTTCTTTCTCGTCCATTTTTTTGTTCGTTTTCAAGCATTTATATTGAAATAACGATTAATGGACTAATAGCACTTTCATAAAAGGAGTTTCGCGTATTACTGTAGAAGCTTCTGAATAATATGAGGAATCTGAAACATGACTATTGTTCAGAACTCACCAAGCCTAAGGGCTAGAAATATGGGAAAATGATTATCTCTTTAAATTCTCATTGGATAAGAAAATTTTGTTGGTGATACCATATCGGAAAATGACGAACAAGGTCAATCTAAGTGTAAAAGGGGATCATTGTCGGGATACCTTGCATCCATTCAGACACATACATCTGGTTATTACACCCAAGGAATGGTGTAACAGATTGAAAGTGATACAAGTTCTGTACCTCTGAGTGGTAACAGAAATATGAAAGAAACCAAATGTCATTCCCCTGAAGTTGCAATGGCTGACTCTAGAATTACAGCGGGGCAAGCTTGCTGAGCTGAATGATGGATTCTTTGAGTTTTCTGTCCAAGATACCAGCTGAACGAGAAAGCATGGTAGCGCATCAGTGATAGAACCTTGATGAACTATGAGCAATGACAACCCATAGAGATCATTCTCTCATTTCAAATTAGGAGCATTTGATTCATGCCGATTATTGTGTCATAACAGTTGTATTTTAAAAAAAAAAAAATTCATGACATCCTGCATTCATGCAAATGTCATCCCTAATATCATTTAGTTAGGAGCATCGAATTCATTCCAATCATGCATCCTAATCATCATTCTCATATATTCTGTATTCATGCAAAAGTCATCCATAATACATTCAGGTTTACAGGATATGTCCCTTACAGGACAATATAGCAAACTGAAGATTGAAGTCTTCCTAAAGATAGTAAGGAAGCAAACCAAAAAGTTCAGATTTTGTTCTTTAGAGATGGTAGTGGAGCAGATTGAAGATTGAAGTCTTCCTGAAGATAGTAAGGAAGCAAACCAAAAGGTTCAGACTTTGTTCCCTAGAGATGGTAGTGGAGCGGTGAAGATTGAAGTCTTCACGAAGATAGTAAGGAAGCAAACCAAAATGTTGATTTTGTTCCCAAGAGATGTTAGTGGAATAGGCGAAGACGAAGTCTTCACGAGGATAATAAGGAAGCAAACCAAAGGTTGATTTTATTCCCTAGAGATGTTAGTGGAGCGGTGAAGATTGAAGTCTTCACGAAAATAGTAAGGAAGCAAAGCAAAGGTTGATTTTGTTCCTAGAGGCGTTAGTGGAAGCGGTGAAGATTGAAGTCTTCCTAAAGATAGTAAGGAAGCAAAGCAAAAGGTTGATTTTGTTCCCTAGAGATGTTAGTGGAGCGGTGAAGATTGAAGTCTTCCGAAAATAGTAAGAAAGCAAAGTAAAGGTTGATTTTGTTCCTAGAGATATTAGTGGAGCGGTGAAGATTGAAGTCTTCCGAAGATAATAAGGAAGCAAACCAAGAGGTTGATTTTGTTCCCTAGAGATGTTAGTGGAGCGGTGAAAATTGAAGTCTTCCTAAAGATAGTAAGGAAGCAAAGCAAAGGTTGATTTTGTTCCTAGAGATGTTAGTGGAGCGGTGAAGATTGAAGTCTTCACGAAGATAGTAAGGAAGCAAACCAAAAGGTTGATTTTGTTCCCTAGAGATGTTAGTGGAGCGGATGAAGATTGAAGTCTTCCGAAAATAGTAAGGAAGCAAAGCAAAACGCGTTGATTTTGTTCCCTAGAGATGTTAGTGGAGCGGTGAAGATTGAAGTCTTCACGAAAATAGTAAGGAAGCAAACCAAAAGGTTCGATTTTGTTCCCTAAAGATATTAATGGAGCAAACTGAAGATTGAAGCCTTCCTGAAAATAGTAAGGAAGCAAACCAAAAGGTCCAGATTTTGTTCCCTAGAGATGTTAGTGGAGTAGATTGAAGATTGAAGTCTTCCTGAAAATAACAGCAGGAAGCATATCAAAAGTACTTTCAGCTTTATCTCCCTGAAGTTGCATTGGAGTTAGAAGCCATTTGAAGAAGACCAAGAAATCAAGGCTCGGCCAAGACTGGGCAAAATTGGTCCTTTTATAGTCTTTGCCGTATTCTTGTTACACGACAATGAGCAAAGAGGGGCAGCTGTAATAACCAATTTTGCCCGGGCTTAAATAAAACAAAACCAAAATAAAAATAAAAATAAATTAATGTCTAGTCCAAAACCAATTTACAGGCCCATTAACCAACTAAACCCCTTAACCCAAATTCTAACCACCAAACCTAGCAGCAACTTACACCTAAACCCACTTAAACCCAAATCCTACCTAGACCAATAGACCTAACCCAACCAAATATACACGGCCCAAAGGGGCCCAAATGTTTACAGAAACTGGAAACTCTAAACTCTGGGTTCCAGCTTCGCGCCGCAAGCCTCAGTAGAAGCTCGATCGTCGCGGTACCCAACAGTCACGCCGCTCGCGTCGTAGCCACCAGGATCCCCTCGATAGCGCCGCAATCCTCGCAAATTGCGCACCATCACCTAGATTCTCTTTTCGACCTGCAAACAAAGAGGAAAGAATCATAGTAAAAAAGGGCAAAAATATATGTATTACTTTTATTTTGTCTTATTTCAGTTAAAAAACCCATCAATAATCAGTAAAAAAGGAGGAGAACAACGTAACACGGAGGATAGAGATATACAAAAACACGATTTTACAGAGAATATCAAACCAAGCAAAGGTTTTGTTTTATTTATTTTTTTATTTTCGAGTATTGTTATTTTTAGTTTTATTTTTTTCGAAACCATATATATATAATATTTATAATATACATATAAAATACTTAAAAAAAAGCTTACATTTTAGGGTTAGACCATGAGATGGCGTAGGAGACTCATGAAACTCTCTTGAAATCGCCTGAGCTAAGAGGGAGGAAGAGAGAATCGCTTTTTTTAAAAACCCTAGAACTAATGATTTTTTTTTCCAGAAAACACACTTTTATAGAAGAATGCAAACGGTGTCGTTTTGATAAAGCATGACCCGCGCGTTGACCCGGATTCGAATCAGGGTTCGCGTTTTTTTGGAAAAAAGGAAAATTATTTTTTGGTCCTTCTATTCTTCTATTTAATTTAATTATGTCCTATGAACTAATTCATTAATTAAAATTGACCCGTAAAACACCTTATATTTCAATTTAGTCCTTTTTTGTTTTTTAAACTTTTTAAAATTAATATTAAATTAAATATTTTATATTGATTATCTACATTAATTATTAAATTATAAATATTTGTTATGTTTGCCTTTATTTTTATTATTATATATTATTTTAGTATATATATACATTATTTTTTGATAATTTAAAAAAAAACACGTTATTTATACTATTGCTCTTTTATTTATTTAAACTTACATAAAATATGTTCATAGTGGATTTTATAAACTTCATTATATATTTGCAATCACTTGAGTATAGAAATTATTACTTGTTGTATTTCATATTGTTATTAGGGGTGAGCAAAACTCGATTCGACTCGAAAAAAATAAAAAAATCAATTTGAATTAAACGAATCGAATTATTCGAGTTAATCAAGTTATTCGAGTCAACTCAATTTTTTTTTCGAATTTCGAGTTCGAATCAAGTTGAGTTTTCGAGTTCGAATTACTTGAATAATTCGAATAAATTGAATATTAAAATATAATATTTTACATTTTACCCCAAACTCCCAAACCTTTTACTTTTCTCTCAAAATTTTACTCCTTCCCACTTTTCACCAAAACTTTTATTCCTCCCATCTCAACCCTCCAATCTACCCAAAATCCATTTCTCACCAAAATTTTACTCTCCCATTTACTTTTTCTCAAAATTTTACTCCTAAAACCTTCAAAACTTTTTATTTCCCCAAATTTTTACTCCTCCTACTTTCCCTAAAACTTTTACTCCTTCCCATCCCACCTCCCATCTACCCCAAGCCCATCCCCTCCCCCCAATTTTTTTTTATATTTTCCTTCCAAAATTTTACTCCCCTATTTACTTTCCCTCAAACTTTTATTCTCTAAAACTTTTTATTTTCCCCTAAACTTTTACTTCTCACATTTTACTCTCAAATAAAAAATCAAAATTATCCAAAAATCACTAAATATAAATAGTAATAATTTTATTTATATATACTATTTATATTATTAAATTAAATTTCACATTTTATATTATTTATATTATTGAATTGTTTAGTCATATTGAATATTTATATTAAAATTGAATTATTAATTATGCCATAAAATATTCTTATTAAAATTTATATTGGTATCAATTTCACATTTTACCTTTAAAATAACTTTTATTAAAAATCACATTTTTACATTAAATATATATTTTAATTCTAAAATACATAGTGACAAGAATCTGAAAATAATTGAAACAACTAAGCAAGCAAAGAAGCTAACCCATATATCAAAGATTAATAAATAAATTATGGTTGATGAAAGTTAATAAAAATTTGATTAAGGTGGACAAATTTTATTACGATGGGTGATAGTGGTTACAAGGACCCAAAATTATTTTTTAAAATTTAACTCGAACAAATATATTCGATTCGATTCGATTCGATTCGATTCGATTCGAATTTCATCTCACTCGACTCGATTCGAGAAAATTTCAAATCAAATTAGGATGATAAAATATGATTCGTCAACTCGATTAACTCGAAATTTTTTCATTCGATTCGATTCGATTCGACCGAACGCTCACCCCTAATTGTTATTACCTATCATAAATATTAGTATGTTTGTAATTGTTTTTTTTTTATAATGTTCAATTATAATGTTGCCACTTGGTTAGGGTTTAAAACAAAAAAAAAATAAGCACATTTTTACAAAATCAATATTTTATTTTAAGGTTTTCAAAAGAAGGTAATGTTTTGATATTTAGAAATTCGGAAAATAGTGCCCAATCGTGCTGGATTGCGATTTTCCGTTTGGCTAAATAACTAAATATCCTTTTGATAAGTTTTATAAAATTATGAGGTAATCCTAGTGACGAGGGTTTAAAAATATCATGTCCAATCATGCTGGATGTGATGTTTTTATTCTTTCGGATCAAAGAAATCTTAAATTTTAAAACAAAACTTCTCAAAGTTTTTATAAATTGTGAGATGATCCTAGAGACGAAAGTTTAAAAATATCATGTCCAATCGTGCTAGATGTGATGTTTATATTCTTTCGGATCGAAGAAATCTCAAATTTTAAATCCAAAAATTTTATAAATTATGAGATGATCTTAAATATGAGGGTTAAAAAAATATTGTGTCCAATCGTGCTGGATGTGACGTTTATAATCTTTCATATCGAGGAACTCTCATATTTTAAGTCAAATAGTTCGAAATTTTTTGGAAATCATATTTTTAAATACTTTTAAATTTTAAACATTTGGACATAATATTATCAAATTGGTACCAATTTTTGGGCGTTATGAGGGTGCTAACCCTTCCTCATAATGTAACCGACTCGAACCTATTTTTCTCGTTTTGCGGATCAAAATCAAATGTTTTAAAATAAAACATTTTACAAGATCCAATCACACCTTAATAATAAAGATTGGTGGCGACTCCATTTTCATTTTTCAAAGCCGATCCCCATTTTTCAAAACTGATTTTAAAAATGGTTTCGACAATAATGATTAGATTTGTATACTTATTTTTGTCTATTTATAATCTGAGTTTTGGTTGTTAATTTTTTAAAAATAATAATACAAAAAAAATAATGGTGCATGGTTTTGGGTTTTATTTTGTAAAAGAAAATTGTTCTTTTTAGGTATTTCTCCGGCTTTTTTATTTTTATCGTTTTTTTCATTGTATTAATTAAATAAAGTTATATATTAAATCACCTACAAGGCATTAATAAAAGAATGAAAGGAATAAAAAAGATAAATGTGTTAACTTCCGAAAGAGATAACGGTAAGGTAAAGATAATAAAAAAAGGGAAAATTAAGATGATGAGTACACTTATTCATAATCTACGAGCCTATTTATATAGGCTTTTACCTAACATAAAAACTAAAATAGGCACTAACAACTAGAGAAAATTTAAACAAAATAAATCTATAATTTTAACCACTAAATCTTTGATGCGCATCAATTATTTGCCTAAAAATAAAGAAAACAATCTGATTTTGTTAACAACCAGGTTTTATTAACAACATCTACCTTTCTTTTAACTTTTTTTTCATTTCTTTTTATTCATGGAACTAAAATTGGTCTTAGAGTAGATTTGGATGGACAGTGCGTTTAACTGCAGTTAGTGTAAAAACAACGGTGATTGTGAGATTTATATATTATAACAATAATGTAACATGAGGTAAAAGTAAACTAACCGTATCCTACCGGCCATTCAAACTCACCCTTATTCTTTTTATCAATGACGTTGAAAATAGAATACAAATATATGGCTTAAAAAAAAGCCACCTTTGTTTTTAAAGAAGGCCACCAATATAGTGGTGAATTTATTATTTTGGTACCTATATTACGCTTAAATTTAGTATTTAATTTATTTAGTTTAATTTGATATAATTTGAACTCAATTTTAATTAATTAAGAGATTATAATTAAGAAAATCTACACATTTACATAAAGTGGGACTTAAAATTTCAAGGCCTCAACTTGCCATTAAGCCAAATAAGTAATATTATTAATTATTTTGATTAAAATATTAATATAAATTTAAAAAAAATCATTTCTAACCAATGATTCCAATATCGTTTGTTCTAATACTCGTGCCTATTAATATCGATCTGTTTTAAGATACTATTTCGAGTTTTACGATATTTTAAATTCTTTTTGTCGTAACCATTTTTTTGATGAAACAGTAAACGACACGGTCGACTCGATTTTTTTAAAAAAGAAAATGAAGGGAGTCGCCACCGATCTTTATTTGGTGTGATCGGATCACCTTTGTTTTAATAAAACATTTAATTTACTAAAACAGTGTTTTTTGGTCTCGAACTTTGAGAAAGCGGGTTCGGAGGTCGATTACGTCTTGAGGAAGGATTAGCACCCTCGACACGCCCAAAATTGGTACCAAATTGATTGATTGATGCCCTATTTATTGAAAACTTTAGAGGGGTTCGAAAATACAATGCTTTTTATTTTCAAAATTTGAAGGAATTGAAAGGGACGTTAAGGCTCTCTTATTTTCGAAGAGATAAAGCATCATGTCCAGTTAGTTAGGGCGTAATACTTTAGACTCCCGAAACTAAGCTCGTCTTTTGAAACTTAGTTTTATATTTGAAGAGGATCTCCCGTCATTTGTCGAACGAGGAACCAGAACCCAATAAGTTAGGGCTCGTTCTCTCGAAAATCTAAATTAGGAATATCGCCTCAATTTTAGAAAGAAAAAAAAACTTATCCCGAAAGATCGAGATGTTGAGTCCAGTAAGTTAGGGCGCAACATTTTGAATATCCGAGATTAAGCGTTTTGTTTAATATTTAAATTGCGATTTCAAAAGGATATCCGTTTGTTTAACTTTAACGAGAAGAAACGGAACCCGATAAGTTAGGGCTCGATTCACTCGAATTGTTAATCTGAACATCGATTTTAAAGCTAGAATTTGTGATTTTAAAAGAGATCTTCCGTTGTTTAGCTTAAACGAGAAATAAATCAGAACCCAGTAAGTTAGGGCTCGATTTTCTCGAATTGCTAACACGAGATATCGATTGCTAAGAAAATTGATATGTCGAGAAAAATTAGCGCGAAAAACGTGAAAACACGATGTTTTATGCGAAAATAATAATAAAATGACACATGCGTATATATACACGTATAAATATGAAAGATATATAATATATTGAAGGCGTTTTACATGGTAGCAGTAGTAGAAAAAATGATGAAGTGATAATAATAACAAGAAATGGTAGTAATAACAAAGTATGTACATTGTAAAAATGATAATATGATAATGATAATAATAATATACTATATAAAAGATATAATGAGTATAAGCATATCATAATGACGATAGTAATATGATGTATAAGGAATATGATGAAAATAAATACATACATTACATTGTAATAGTATAATAACAATAATAATATTATAATATATATATACGTATATGGGTAACAAAATTTACATGATATAAACTTGATAACATACAAAACAATTTAATACGTAAGAATTGGTTTTAGGATGATAAAATAATATATAATGTAATATAATATAATATAATACAATGTAATATAATATAACATAATATAGTATAATATATAGTATAATAATAATGATAATAAGGTAATAATAGTAATAATAATAATAATAATAATAATAATAGATAATAATAATAATACTAGTAATAATAATAATAATAATAATAGTAATAATAATAGATAATAATAATACTAGTAATAATAATAATAATAATAATAGTAATAAAAGAATAAAAACATGAATTCACCTAAAGGGGATTAAATTGAAATTAAAACGGAATTTTAGGGTTAAATTATGGATAAAATAAGGTTCGGGGGGTCAAATAATAAATAAAATAAAGTTTGGGGTCGATTGGTAAATAAAAATAAAAGAAAGGGACCGATTTGCACACACGGAGGGAATAGAGGGACCACACGCGCAATAATCCCTTCCGCCCGAAACGCACAGCAGCAGGGAGGACTATATTGGGAACCGGACTAAATTATCGGGTCATATTTTAAAATAGTAAAAGTTTAATTGAAAATAATAAAAAATGCGGAAGGGCTAAAAGTGCAATTAGCCCTTCCGTTTAAAAACACGCGGATCCTAGGTCGGGCGGGTCGGATTCGGGTCGGACAGGGCAAAACGACGTCGTTTTGGGGCTTATGGGCGCCGGCCAAAACGACGTCGTTTTGGTTTGGCTATAAAAGCCAATTTTCAGCCAAAAAAAATTCATTTCTGCCTCTTTTAAAAAAAAAAACACAAACTTTGGGCCTTTTTCTCTCTGCAGGTGGGTGAGCTCGGCCGTGGGGCATGGATGATTGGCCCGGCCTGCCTGGCCTCAAACACCGTCCACGGTGGTTTTAAAGGTAAAAAATCTACTTTTTTTTTTTTTAATGTCTTTTTTTTATATTTATTACTATATATTTTTTGTAATAGTTATGTATGAGTTTATCAAAAAACGACTTTCGAAAAAGAGAAAAAAAAGTACCTTTGGTTTTTGTTTTTTCTTGATTTCAACCAATCTATGCGTTTATCTTCTTGTATTTGAATCCACTATTTCTGTCTTGCAGTTTAGTTTTTGCTTGTGTATTTCATAAAGAAATAAAAAAAATCCCCTTCGCTCAAATCTCTCTGTTTTCTTTTATCTGTTTTTCGAAGAGCAAAAAAAACTTTGTTTGCTCGAATCTTCTCTGTTTCTTTTTGATTTTCAAAGAAAAAAACCTCCTTTACAAAATAATTTTCGGGCTTAAATAGCCGAAATACATCCATCTCTCTTTTTTTTCTACTGTTGCTTGCTGCTTTCTTGCTGTTGTTTGCGTGTTTGTCCATTTTTGCAGGGCATGGGGAGCGGAGCAGGTGACGGAGGCGACGGGCGAATCTGGCGCAGAGGCGAGTGGATGTCGAGGCGTGAAGGGTTGGTGGTGCGGCGCTAGGGTTAGGGTTTTTTCTTCTGTTGTCTGATCTGTTTGGGGAAGTTGGGCTAGGGTAGTTTGGGCTTCGGGCTATTTGGGTTTTGGGTATGGAAATGGGTTAGTTTGTTTAATTTATTTTGGGTTCTGTGTTTGTAAAATTTTGTAATCGGGCGGCAAATGGGCTCATATGTGCCCTCTTTGCTCATTATCGTGTAACGAGAATGGAGCAAAGACTTTCAAAAGGCCCATTTTGCCCGGCCTCGCCGAGTCTTGGCCTCTCAGGTGCTCTCCTTCAGGTAGCGTCTCTTCTGCCTACCGCATCTTGTTGCTTTGATCCACTCCACCGATATGTGGTTTCAACCTACTCTTGCTGTGACTTCAATGGGATGTGACTTGTTTATTTTCGATCTGTTCTTGCAAATTTAGGAATGTCTAAACTGCTATCTTCAATCTGATCCTTGCAAACTCAAGGATCACCAGATTGAGTCTTTGATCTGCTTCTTGCAACTTCAGGAAGGTCAAATCTACTTTCTTCAATCTGATCCTTGCAAACTCAAGGATCACCAGACTGATATCTTCGATATGCTTCCTGCAACTTCAGGGAGGTCGAATCTGCTTTCTTCAATCTGATCCCAGCAAACTCGGGGATCACCAGACTGAATCTTCGATCTGCTTCCTGCAACTTCAAGAAGGTCGAATCTGCTTTCTTCAATCTAATCCTTGCAAACTCAAGGATCACCAGACTGATATCTTCGATATGCTTCCTGCAACTTCAGGGAGGTCGAATCTGCTTTCTTCAATCTGATCCCAGCAAACTCGGGGATCACCAGACTGAATCTTCGATCCGCTTCGCAACTTCAAGAAGGTCGAATCTGCTTTCTTCAATGATCCCAAGAAACTCGGGATCACCGGACCGAATCTTTGATCTTCTTCCGCAACCGGAAAGTCAAACTGCTATCTTCAATCGATCCTTGCAAACTCAAGGATCACCAGATGAATCTTCGACCTTCTTCCCGCAACTTCGGAAGGTCAAATCTGCTATTATCAATCGGATCTCAAAAACTCGGGGATCACGGTGATTTCTTTGATTACTTCTTACTCCATGAGAACTTGAGGAAATAAGAATTGGGAGAAGAGATTTGTAATCTCTATCTTCTCTTATTGAAACTTCAAAGAATTAAGGACGTAACCTCATTGTTAACTCAGGGAGGCGGAATTTGTAATCTTAACCTACTCTTGGGAACTTGAGGAAATAAGAATTGAACTTTTCAATTTGCTTCCTTACTATCTTCGGAAGACTTCAATCTTCATTTGCCCTACTACCATCTTGAGGGCAACGAATCGAACTTTCCAATGTGCTTCCTTATTATATTCGGAAGACTTCAATCTTTAGCCTGCCCCACTACCATCTTGAGGGAACGAAATCTGAACTTTCCAATATGCTTCTTTACTATTTTCAGGAAGACTTCAATCCTCAGTCTGCTCCACTATCATCTCGAGGGAACGAAATCTGAACTTCAATATCGTTATACCGTTCTTTGAGGAACCTATCCTATAGAATGAATTTTATGTGCTTATGCTTATGCAAATGATGAAGATGCTATGATCAAGATGACTCAAAGCCTCTTAACTACATGCGTTATGGACGACACTTTCATGAATGCAGAATGTCGTGAGAATGGTCTTTTTACAATGATTGGGATGCAATGATCAGAATGAATCGAATGCTCCTAACTAAATGACAATGGATGACTTTTGCATGAATGCAGAATGTCATGAGAATGGTCTTTTTATGATGATTAGGATACAATGAGTCGAATGCTTCTAACTAAACGTGCTTTGAAATGATGTATGAATGTAAAATAAAATGATCCCTTTTTAAATGCCTAGGGCTGTCACTGCTCGTCGTTCACCAGAGTCGTACAACCCTGATATCTCGCTATTGTTGGTACATTTGCCAGAAACTCAAAGAAACAATTATATTTTGCTCAATTTGCCCCAATGTGACTTCAAGGCCTACTCCATGGCACATACAGGACTTTAAGGCCCATACCATCTTCAGATCAACCCATTGTGCCTTAAGGGTATAAAAATTGTGTCATCTTCAATCCATCCCACTACGACTCAAGAGTGTAGAATCTATGTCATCTTCAGTCAATCCCACTACATACTCAGGGGTATAGAAGTTGTTGATTTGGTCCGTTGCACCTTTCCATTCCTGCGGATTGTGACCAGGTGTGCACACATGATAGTTGCATGGATACAAAATCATTCTTTCTGCAGATGATTCTCTACTCATACATCGTCCTTTTTCTTTTTTTTGAAATGATACTACTTACGTAATACCTCATCATTTGTTCAATCACTGCTTTTGATCCAAAGAGATAGTCTCTGCTCGAATTTTCCTCCACCATTATTCTGCCCCTAAACTTGAGGAATTTTAGGCAATGGTCTGTTTGAGTTCCGACACTACTTAGAAGTTTCCTAGAGTAATATGTGAAACTCTTTTTTTTTTTTCTTTTTTTTTTGTGAAAGTGTCGTTAGTCCATTAATTGTTATTTCAATGCAAAATGTCTGAAAAAGGTTATAGCTACGGATAAGAATGAAGTTAGTTAGGAGCATAGCTCGAAGCCAATGGGTTAAGCAAAAGCAGCGAGTGTAATCAGGAAAGAAATTTATTGGCAGTGTATCTTGCAAGGTAAAAATAGAAACTAGGTGCCCCAGATATCGCAGCCTGAGCTTCTCTGTTCAAACTTCTTGAGGACCATTATAGGCTCAATATGTGTTTAGGGGATCCGGAGTACTTTGTCGATGCTCCAAGACACAACATACTTCTTCATTGTTAACTCAAGCGTGGTAAAGCTACCGTATGCCTTCCTTTTAAGCAAAATTTAAGCTGCCCTTCTCGGGTTTTCAACTCAAATCCCCTTTGATACCAAGGCGCCCTTTGCGGGTTTTCGCCTCGACCTCTCTTTTTCCTTTTTTTCTCTTTTTTGCGTGTTTTTCGTTTTTGTTCTTTTTCGCCCCCTTTTTTTGCAAAACTCTTTTTTTTTTTTGCAACTCTTTTTTTGCCTTTTTTTTTTGAATTTGAACTCACCGGATTGGACTGGTCCCTGCCATCCATCCATGTTTCCCCAGAACAGGCCTTTTTACTGCATTTACTTTTCCTTTCGGAGTCCTCTTGAATACGAAGAACCCTTCTTAATCTTTGGGTCTTTCTCCGAAATTCTTTTGAGCGAACATTTTGTCATAAACCAATGGTAAAGATGCCCCGGTGAAAGTCCTGGCCAACTTTTAAAAACCTAGAGACTATGAATGTGAATCAATGTTGGCTCAAAGCTTTTGAGGAGGCGGCTTGATAGCGTCCATGCCTCACATGTAGGAATCCGCGTTTGTTGACCTCAATGTGGCTAATTGTGATCATATGATAATGTCTTGCCCTATTCTTGCGGTGAGCTAAGCTTCCATCTTCATCTCCTCATTGGCTTGTAGTATCGGTGACATTTCGTGAGGTAGGATCTACCATTTTAACAATTAGGAAGTAAGTTGCAATCTCATCATCTTCTAAGTCCTTAGATTCTTCTAGACACATATCTCACTAGAAAGGGAGTTAAATATGACGTCACTCGGTCATTGATATCTGGGACCCATATCGGTATGAAGGCAATTTCAGGAGAATGAATGATTATTTATGAATGAAGAATAAAAGAATGTTCAATAGAATGTATAAATAAAAAAATATTGGTTCAAAAGATGTATTTTATTGAAGTAATTCAAAACACGAGCCTATTTCACAAAGAGATCTTATTGCTTCTAGGCTTAAAGCAACAAGCATACTTCATACATTACCCTAGGTAAGCTTCTAAATACTATAGGAATTACTTCCACAGTCTCATTGCTTAAAATGTTCTTAGGTTCATGCTTCTGCTTTTGGTGCGTCGCCTATCTCCACAACACCCATTTTGACGAATTTTTCCACCAGCTTCTTGAAAGCTGTGCAATTCTCTATCGAATGTCCTGTAACTCCCGCATGATACTCACACTGGACATTTAGGTTATACCATGCTGGGTATGGAGGTTGCAGTGGCTTTATAAAATAAGGAGCTACAACATGCATATCAAATAAGTTCTGGTATAACTCCCTATACGTCATGGGAATAGGAGTGAACTGAGGTTTTTCCGAATACGCTTCTGGATTGGGTTTTTGCTTTGGGGGGACCGGGTGACTGGTAACTGCCTTCCTTGGCTGGTTTGCTGTAAACGGCTTCGAATAACCCTTAGTATACACACTCGTGCCAGCCCCATCTTTATCCTTCCTCTTCGGGGCTTTTGAAGCCCCTTCTCCCCTTTTCTTTGTCTCTGGTAGGCCAAAAACAACGCGATTGGCTTGCTCATTACCAGGGCCCATTGGAGAATTCAGCAGCACCGAAGTATCAGTCCTATATTGAGATCCAATAATGATAGGTACCACGCGAGAATGTGCATCAGGTTGAGTTGGGACATTTATTGGGGAGTAAATGATGTCTTCATCATTATCCACATTGTCGGTCACTGGGTCACTCCTTTTTTCAAGTCCTCCGGCTAGTAATCGAGTCACCGCCCATCATGTTCTTTTGAAGTCCAAGATTTGCTCTCGCATTTCTTGTTGAATTTGGGACAATTGCTCTTGCATCTGTATTTGCCTTTGCTCTATCCTCGCCAACCTTTGTTCCATGTTTTCCAGGTTAACTGAAATATTTTGCCTAATTAGGGTCCTTTTGTAAAAGTCTAATGCAAATGAATGCAATGTAATGCGAATGCAATATAGTGCGAATGCATGAATGCAAAGAGGCATCGACTCTGATCGACTTCATTTTAGAAAACTTTATTAGAAAACAAGTTCTTTTACATAAAATGGACTACTATATGCTTTCGTCCTAAGTCTTAAAAGTTTTGATTTCCCAAGCAATGGAGCTAGCTCATGGTCGTGATCGATCAGTAGCCCATATTTTATGCTTAACATATCCACTGTAATGCCAAAATCTGTAGATGACCAACTACCTTTTGAACCATCATTTCCCTTACGAGGTAATCTCGACTTTTTTAACTTGATAATGATGAGAATGATGAAATTCTTCTTTCCAACACTCCTCTCTTATTTCAAGAAGCTCGATCCATGATTCACTACACTTCATTTCCTTAATCTTGTTTAGATTTAACTTCAACTCGATTGCGAATTACGACTTTGAGGGTAGTGAGGAGACTACCCCAGCTTAGCATCAGTTTTTTTCAGTATTGATCATTTACTCTAGCTAGCGTCGTACTCCAAGAAATTCTTTCGCTTTCCTGGTTCAGAAAGATTAGAGTTTTTCTAGACCAAGAAGGAACTGCAGAGCTCTAGACATTTTAGATTGTGTCTGTTCAATAGCTTTTTCAATTCCAATACAGGTGAAAATCGTCTATTCTGGTTCGTCTCTTTGAATCTATCTAACCGGGTCAATACAAATCCTTTTCATTTCTTCACAAGAGTCAAATCCCTTACAATGTTGTTTGGATCACAATGATGAGCCAAGAAGTTCACAACAACCTAACTTTCCATCCTAGATGGTTCCACTAAATCCAACGTCCATTCTTAGGAAAGAAATTTCCATTATTGCCCTTGGTAATGCTGACGATCGATCTTCGACTTGGGTGAAATTAACGCCGATAGAAACACCACAAGAACGCGTCATCGGCTTGGCACTATGGTTGCTCACACGTGAAGCATAGGAAAAGGCTTTCACTCTTTCCCGAGATTTGCCTTAACCAAAGAAGTTCTCTAGTTAGTGCTTTGTCAATTACAAGTACATCAAGGAATGGAGCCCCAAAGGAATGTATGTAGGTTGTTTCACTCTCGACATTAAAGCATGGCAAGTCTTGCGAAAAAACGCGATCGTATCTTGATAAAATGATTATAGATGAATCTCTAGATTCTCGACTTCACCATTAGCTTTCTTCACACTTTTCTCCTTCAATGAAAACAACGAATCTTTGTACAACCGCTTCGCTCAATCCGGTGATTTTGTACTCGTGATTGGATGGATGACTTTTATTTTCGGGTTCTCGAGCCTTCGTTCACCAGATCTATGACATTACGATTAGCAAAGAATCCACAACGAACTAGGATGAATATTAGGAAAGGCCTCTTTGAGTGGCTATGAAACTTGAATGGAAACCCCTATAGTCAAGGGTACCTCCTCCAATGTCTGTGAAGTTGTTTTGATTATCTAAAAAGATTGGCAAACTAGTAGGCATCCTTACTTCGCAGCATACTACCTTAAAATGACAACTATCACCCTCAGTGTTTTTTGAGAGTTTTTAGATTTCCTGTTCGCGCCGTTTGAGTCATCAGGTCGTGCACTATCGTTGTTTCTGTTAAATGTACCATCCTCAAATACAATTGTAAACCTATGCTTGTTATTTGGAAGAGTGTCAACAGTAAATAAACTTTTCTCCCCGTCATAAGCAAAGTCCTTTCCAACCAATTCATTGTCATAGGTCTCTTGCCTTCTGCCAGTCACTTTCCTTCTAACACCCTTGTCGTCTACAGGATTGCCATCTTCACATGAAAGAGAAACACTGTAATGGTAGAAGTGTCTATTCGTACCTTATCCACTCACTATGAAGTGATCGGTGAGTATAATTACTTCCTACCATCCATTGTCATGAAATGTCATACAATTTTTTCACATCCGATTTAGTTTTGATCGGAACAACATTAGGAAGCACAGGTGGCTGAGATTTTAGCACTGCCCCATTTGCTCAAACGGATCCATACCCTTCTAACTGCCTAGGTTTTGACTATATATGGACGACTGCATTGTCTTCCACATTATCAAGGAATCCGTTTTCCATAACCAGCTTTCTAACTCAGAAACTGACCGTGAATCGATACCTCTTAAAATATGAAATGAGATGATGTGCACGAAAATAAAATACAAAGAGGTAGTATTGCAAAGTATAAAACAAGTGAAAGTGAACAAAAACCAACCTAGGTGACCACTAAGGTTTGACGTAGTTCTATCTAAGGTGGGCTCTTAGGGTTCACTACATGTGGTTTGGTTCTAAAGTTTGAGGTACCCGAACGGTGATTCCTCGATCCTCACCCATTATAGGCTCATACGGACCGAGTTCGGTTCGAGGAATACATTTCCCTATGGCCATGCGGAAGTGAAAACTTCACGAAGACATAGGTACGGATGTATCCGGCGATCCACTAGCCCATGCGGAGGTGAAAACCTCACGAAGGCATAGCTTCTCGCTCCCACTTAAAGGTGTGACAAGAACGGTCATGCAATGCAATGCCAAAGTATGTACGAGACCAATATTGAAGTGCATTAAAAGAAGCGTGATTTTTCGAAACCAATTTAATCAAAAGGACAAAAATCAATCAATCTATGGCTTGACCCTCGGGTCCCCAGTGGAGTCGCCAAGCTGTCGTAACCATTTTTTTTGGAAAACAGTAAACGACACGGTCGACTCGATTTTTTTAAAAAAGAAAATGAAGGGAGTCGCCACCGATCTTTATTTGGTGTGATCGGATCACCTTTGTTTTAATAAAACATTTAATTTACTAAAACAGTGTTTTTGGTCTACGAACTTTGAGAAAAGCGGGTTCGGAGGTCGATTACGTCTTGAGGAAGGATTAGCACCTCGACACGCCCAAAATTGGTACCAAATTGATTGATTGATGCCCTATTTATTGAAAACTTTAGAGGGTTCGAAAATACAATGCTTTTTATTTTCAAAATTTGAAGGAATTGAAAGGGACGTTAAGGCTCTCTTATTTTCGAAGAGATAAAGCATCATGTCCGATTAGTTAGGCGTAATACTTTAGACTCCCAAAACTAAGCTCGTCTTTTGAAACTTAGTTTTATATTTGAAGAGGATCTCCGTCATTTGTCGAGCGAGGAACCGAACCCAATAAGTTAGGGCTCGTTCTCTCGAAAATCTAAATTAGGAATATCGCCTCAATTTTAGAAAGAAAAAAACTTATCCGAAAGATCGAGATGTTGAGTCCAAGAAGTTAGGGCAACATTTTGAATATCCGAGATTAAGCGTTTTGTTTAATATTTAAATTGCGATTTCAAAAGGGATATCCCGTTTGTTTAACTTTAACGAGAAGAAACCGGAACCCAGTAAGTTAGGGCTCGATTCACTCGAATTGTTAATACGGAACATCGATTTTAAAGCTAGAATTTGTGATTTTAAAAGAGATCTTCCGTTGTTTAGCTTAAACGAAAATAAATCGAACCCGAAAGTTAGGGCTCGATTTTCTCGAATTGCTAACACGAGATATCGATTGTTAAGAAAATTGATATGTCGAGAAAAATTAGCGCGAAAACGTGAAAACACGATGTTTTATGCGAAAATAATAATAAAATGACACATGCGTATATATACACGTATAAATATGAAAGATATATAATATATTGAAGGCGTTTTACATGGTAACAGTAGTAGAAAAAATGATGAAGTGATAATAATAACAAGAAATGGTAGTAATAACAAAGTATGTACATTGTAAAAATGATAATATGATAATGATAATAATAATATACTATATAAAAGATATAATGAGTGTAAGCATATCATAATGACGATAGTAATATGATGTATAAGGAATATGATGAAAATAAATACATACATTACATTGTAATAGTATAATAACAATAATAATATTATAATATATATATACGTATATGGGTAACAAAATTTACATGATATAAACTTGATAACATACAAAACAATTTAATACGTAAGAATTGGTTTTAGGATGATAAAATAATATATAATGTAATATAATATAATATAATACAATGTAATATAATATAACATAATATAGTATAATATATAGTATAATAATAATGATAATAAGGTAATAATAGTAATAATAATAATAATAATAATAATAATAATAATAATAATACTAGTAATAATAATAATAATAATAATAATAGTAATAATAATAGATAATAATAATACTAGTAATAATAATAATAATAATAATAGTAATAAAAGAATAAAAACATGAATTCACCTAAAGGGGATTAAATTGAAAT
Organism: Gossypium rotundifolium; assembly: GCA_025506655.1. Lineage (NCBI taxonomy): Eukaryota > Viridiplantae > Streptophyta > Magnoliopsida > Malvales > Malvaceae > Gossypium > Gossypium rotundifolium. Next base: position 13,230,369 of record CP106729.1, on the reverse strand, counting down.
TAAAACGGAATTTTAGGGTTAAATTATGGATAAAATAAGGTTCGGGGGGTCAAATAATAAATAAAATAAAGTTTGGGGTCGATTGGTAAATAAAAATAAAAGAAAGGGACCGATTTGCACACGGAGGAATAGAGGACCACACGCAATAATCCCTTCCACCAAACGCATGAAGCAGAGGAGGACTATATTGGGAACCGGACTAAATTATCGGGTCATATTTTAAAATAGTAAAAGTTTAATTGAAAATAATAAAAAATGCGGAAGGGCTAAAAGTGCAATTAGCCCTTCCGTTTAAAAACACTGTGGATCCTAGGTCAGGCGGGTGGATTCGGTCAGACAGGCAAAACGACGTCGTTTTGGGGCTTATAGTACTACCAAAACGACGTCGTTTTGGTTTGGCTATAAAGCCAATTTTCAGCCAAAAAAATTCATTTCCTCTTTTAAAAAAAAACACAAACTTTGGGCCTTTTTCTCTCTGCAGGTGGGTGAGCTCGGCCGGGGCATGGTTGATCTGGCCATGCCGGGCCTCCACCACACCGTCCACGGTGGCCGGAAAGGTAAAAAATCTACTTTTTTATTTTTTTAATGTCTTTTTTATATTTATTACTATATATTTTTTGTAATAGTTATGTATGAGTTTATCAAAACGACTTTCGAAAAAGAGAAAAAAAAGTACCTTTGGTTTTTGTTTTTTCTTGATTTCAACCAATCTATGCGTTTATCTTCTTGTATTTGAATCCACTATTTCTGTCTTGCAGTTTAGTTTTTGCTTGTGTATTTCATAAAGAAATAAAAAAAATCCCCTTCGCTCAAATCTCTCTGTTTTCTTTTATCTGTTTTTCGAAGAGCAAAAAAAAAAAACTTTGTTTGCTCGAATCTTCTCTGCTTTTTTTGATTTTCAAAGAAAAAACCTCCTTTACAAAATAATTTTCGCTTAAATAACCAAATACATCCATCTCTTTTTTTCTCACTGCTTCTTTGCTTTCTTCTTGTTGTTTGCGTGTTTGTCCATTTTGCAGGGCATGGGGAGCGGAGGCAGGTGGAGGCGACAGGCGAGATCTGTGCAGAGGCGAGTGGATGTCGAGGCGGTGAAGGGTTGGTGGTGCAAGCTAGGGTTAGGGTTTTTCTTACATTGTCGATCTGTTTGGGGAAGTTGGGCTAGGGTAGTTTGGGCTTGGCTATTTGGGTTTTGGGTATGGAAATGGGTTAGTTTGTTTAATTTATTTTGGGTTCGTGTTTGTAAAATTTTGTAATCGAGGGCAAATGGGCTCATACACTTTTTTATAATTTTATATGAAAATATAAATTTTAATGATTATAAAAATAAAAATTTAAAATATTAAAATCTTGTACCAACCATATGAGTCAATATACATATAAGATTAATTTTCTATTAGTTTAATACTAGAACAGTACGTACTTATCAATATCGATACGGTACTCATAACCATGATTCTAACTTATCATGTTGGCATAATTATAATTGAAAAATTATTTTTAAGAAAAATCACGTTTGAAATTTAACTATTGTGATATTTATTTAAAATTAATCTTATAAAAGTAGAAAAATTAAATTATGATAAATTATAATATAAGAATTAAATACTAAATCTGGACATAATAAAAGGACCAAAACTAAATTTTGACAGATTTAGTCAACGAATAACCTCCGAATCTTTCTGCGAATCTACCGATACATATTTCCCGCGCCACAATTCATGGACGGTCCAAAGACTGTGTCGAAGAAATTTGGACATTTTCGTAGCTCATTTTACTTTCTCCTCTTTCCAAATATCCTTATTGAAACCACCCGACAACATCGGGGAAAAAAATTCCGACCGGATCCGTTCCGTTGCCTTGTCGACGAACATGTCTGGTTCCTTCCGTTTCTCGATTTCTCTATCTCCATTGCATTCTAATGAATTCCCAAGAATTCCAGTTACGAAACCCCGCATTCATGTCCCTGTTCCAAAGCCAATGACGGTCGCACTTTCTAAGGTTGTTTCACCACTACGAGTGGCGGCGCCGGGGGTAATGATTGCGGCAGCGGGCTTGGAAGTGGACCGAGTGACGGAAGCGGAGCTGAAGGAGAATGGGTTTAGGAGCACACGTAGGACCAAGTTCGTCTGCACTATTGGGCCTCGCACGTGCGAGTTCGAAGAGATTGAGGCTTTGGCCGTCGGAGGAATGAACGTGGCGCGTGTGAATATGTGTCACGGAACCCGCAAGTGGCACCGGGATGTGATCCGGCGGGTGAGACAACTGAATGAAGAGAAAGGGTTTGCCGTAGCGGTTATGATGGATATCGAAGGTAGTGAGATCCATATGGATGATCTAAACGACGCCGAATCGGCCAAAGCAGAGGTAAAATTAATTAAGCCTGTTTAATTATCTTTGGAATTTGTTTCTGTTTATTAAATTTGATCGTTTTTTCATAGGATGGCCAAATATGGACTTTTACTGTGCGAGCATTTGATCAACCATCACAACCAGAACGTACCATTACTGTTAATTATGATGGCTTTGCTGAAGGTACATTTCTTCTAAGCTCTACAAATGAATTAACCAATATTTAGTTTTAATCCCCATTAAGCAAAGTTTCGAATTTGACCTTTGTAGATGAACAAGCGGTTTTGTGAGAGCTTTAACTCTTGTTTAGGAATTTGATCTAGCACGAATGTAAGACTTGAAATGTATTAAAATTGTCCTTTAGTTTCACTACTGTCTGCTTATATCCACCCCACAATTTTGTTTAATATGTGAAGAACTAAACTACAATGCTTTGGTTTTCTTTTATTAAACATAACAGATGTGAAAGTTGGTGATGAGCTGCTTGTTGATGGAGGAATGGTGACGTTCGTGGTGATCGAGAAGATCGGTCCGGACGTAATCTGTCGGTGTACTGATCCAGGGTTGTTATTGCCTCGTGCTAATCTTACTTTTTGGAGAAACGGGAGTCTAGTTCGAGAGCGCAATGCCATGCTTCCGACCATATCTTCCAAGGTTTGCTACTTTGGTCAAACTCATTCTGGGAGAAATTTTTGAAATGTCGTCGGGGGACTGACGGATAGTAGAGATATTACGTTCAAGTTATTTATATTCGATTTTATCTCCGGGTTTTGTCTCTCGATTCCATAAAGAACCCTTGATGAGTTTATGGAATTGAAATACCTTACATACCAAAAAAATGTGAGCATTTAGTCTTAATGAATTCGAACCCATGCTCTTACATAGTATTAGTGGGTAAAAATGGTAGCACTTAAGCTAGGGTTCGAATTCCACCCAGATTAAATGCTCACATTTCTTTGGTGGATGAGACGCTCCATTCTGTGAACTCGTCAAGAGCTCTTTGTGGAGTCGAGATATAAAATATGGAGATAAAATCGAGCATAAACACACTGGGCACAATACCTCCACCATTGAGGGATCAATTGACTCCCCGAACTACACTTCAAATACTTCTCTTAGAGCAAGTCCAACCTCCCTCAACATACTTTAAGAACAAAGTGGTTTCATGCATATGTAGAAGTTCATATGTAATGTTCAAATGATTATGTTTGTTGCAGGATTGGCTGGATATTGATTTTGGTATTGAAGAAGGTGTTGATTTCATTGCAGTGTCATTTGTGAAGTCTGCTGAAGTTATTAAGACTTTAAAGAGTTATATAATCGACCGATCGCCGGAAGGTAAATCGATTACTTTCAATGTACCTTCATGTAGCTGTAATGCGTAGTAATGGTTTGGTTTTGCCAGCCAAATCGGTATCATTGCCAAGATAGAGAGTATCGATTCTCTGAAAAATTTGGAAGAGATAATTCGGGAATCGGACGGAACTATGGTAGCTAGAGGAGATCTAGGTGCACAAATACCGTTGGAACAGGTCCCGTTGGTTCAACATGAGGTGATTCAGCTATGCAGGCAACTAAATAAGCCTGTCATCGTTGCTTCCCAGCTGCTCGAATCGATGATCGAATATCCTATACCAACAAGAGCTGAAGTTGCCGACGTTTCCGAAGCAGTAGGACAACAAGCAGATGCTTTAATGCTTTCTAGTGAATCAGCTATGGGACAATACCCTGAGAAAGCATTAGCTGTACTAAGAAGTGTTAGTTTGAGAATCGAAAAGTGCCGAAGGGAGGAAAAACACTGGGATGTAACTGACCTTCGCATCGTTTCATTGTCCAAACTCGATGAGATTTCGGAGGAAATATGTAATACAACTTCAAGAATGGGTGAGTTGTCTTAACGATACCAACTGAGCTAATACTCGATAAAATTTCTAACTTGTTTTCAACTTTCAGCCAACAAACTCAAAGCGGATGCCATACTTGTTTATATAAAAACCGGACGGACAGCATCACTTCTTTCCCGAAACCGACCCGATTGTCCAATCTTTGCATTCACACCCTCGACATCTATTCAAAGGTGTCTGAACCTGCAATGGGGATTGATACCTTTCCGTCTCTATTTCTCGGACGACATGGAGAGTAATCTAAACCGAACATTCTCCTTGCTTAAAGCAAGAGCGATGATCAAGTCCGGTGACCTTATCATTGTTGTCTCCGATGTTATGCAATCCATTCAAGCAATCAAGGTTCCCTAGAGTGGAAATTATGCTTTTAGTTTTGATTGGTTTTATGCAATTTTCTTAATTTTATATTATATTATAGACAATATATAGTATAAATTCATTATTGATTAGGAATTTATTGAGATGCCTTGGTTACTTTGAACTGCCCTATTCAACATAGTGAAAAATCAGTCTCACCCTGTAAGATGGAAGTACCCCAAATGCTCCTCCTTTTTGTAGGACACAAATTTATTGGTGCTACTGAATTTGGTTGATTTAGCTTTGTTATGGTTGTACGAGGGAAAAATAGCAAAGACAACATTTGTGTGTATTTTATATTGACTATTCTGATTTTTTTCCACAACCCTTAATTGCAATGTTCTAGGGAATCCAATGGCGAAAAATGGTTTAAATAGATTAAATCGATAGAAAATAAATAATTTAATCAATTTTAGTTTTAGTAGGTTTGAAAAATTAATTAAAATATTTAGTTTCGAAATCTAAAATTGAATTAGTAGAATTAATCTATTTTGAAAATATCTATTAAAATCTATAAATTTTAAAAGCTAAATAATCTAATTAGCCATGAAATTTTTATCGTGTTTTTATTTTAGTTGTTAGACTATGAAAATTTTTAATTTAATCACTAAATTATTTGAATTGTTTTTTAGTCCCTATATTGTTAAGTTTGAAAGGACTGGATGTTATTGTCATTTATTTCTCAGATTAATTACATGAATGGTCACTCAATCATGAGAGTGTTTTTGTTTTAATCATCCAACTATAAAATTTTTTCGATTTAGTCAATAAGGTTATCGAAATTAGATTTTTTAGTCACTATGTTGTTAAGTTGATATCTAAAATTTGACAACTAATAACAAATTTTACCCTTCAATATTTATACATTATATCAATTTAATCTTAATTTTTAAAAAATCAATAAATTTAGTCTTAATTTTTACATAAAACTAATTTAAATTCAAAACAGTCCCGAATTTAAAACAAGTTAAAATCCAACTCGAATAGAGAACTTGCAATTACCTAAACCTAAAGTAATTAGAAGTTGTAGTGTAGTGTAGTGTAGTAAATAGAAATTAAAACAGCATTTAAAGACACTATGTTTGTGTATATACATCTTATTGCTAATGTCCAAAGTCGAAATCAAGCCACCGCCGGCCCCACCACCCTCCGCCGCCCAATTGAAGCGTTGAACCCAAATTCGGAAACAAATATTGACATCGACCGACATGCTTTACATTATTTCAGCTTGAAATATGGTCCCTAAAGAATTGAATAGGTTAAAAGCCATGGGCGAAATTGCACTTGCTTCAGTCTCATTCAAACTGAAACAGAACCCATTAGCAACGAATGGATCACCAAAGGGCAAAAAAGCCTAAAAGGAAGCCAAAGAGAGCGACATCTTTCATTAGCTATTTTTTTTCTTTCCCCTTTTGGCACTCATGAAATCAAAGGAATTAACTTCGATAATAAATAAATAAACAAATAAAGGGATAAAAAGAAAAGTTAAAGACTTTAATTATAGTATGTGATTGTGACATAAAAATAAAAAGAGTAAATTACACCTAAGGTCATTAAATTATTAGTAGATTTATATTTTAGTCAATTAACTTTAAAAAGTTACAAAATGGTCAGTGAACTATTTAAAAGATTTCAAGTCACTGAGTTATTAAAACTGCTCTTGTATGGCCTTCTCTATTTGCAGCGCCTACATCAATTTAACGCTCTCTTTCCCTTCTTTTCTACAGTTCAACTTTTCTTTATGAAATAACTTTGGCGTCACAAATTCTGAACCAAAATCCAAATAACTTTCTTCTCTGATCTTTAACACTGACTGTCAGATCGACTTGGATCTATGTTAAATTATTCTACTTGTCGATGGATACTAATCCGTTATATCGATTATTGAATCGTCACTTGGAGCTCGCTAACTAGATTTTTTAAAAAAAAAAAATTATCAGTCATGTGATTTAAATAAAAACTTTCAAATAGTTCAATAACTTAAATGAAAACCTTGAAATAGTTCAATGATTATTTTGTAACTTATTGAAGTTAAATAACTAAAACGTAAACTTATTAATAGTTTAGTGACTTTAGATATATATATTACTAAAAGAAAGTCCGAGCGGATGTGGATCGAAAATAGAAATATGTGTGAGATGGAAATAAATAAATAAATAAATAAATGTTTAATTCAATTTTCAATCTATATATGTTGGATTTGGTGTCCTAAGTATAATATTTTTATTTATGTAAACTTGTAATTTTTTGAATAAATTGGTTAATAAAATAATTTATGAGTTATAACATCCTCATGTAGTTTTTGCATAAAAGCAAAATAGAAGCAAATATTAGCTCACCGATTATATAATATTTAAACTAATACTAAATGGTATTACGTGGTTGGGATTGTAATATAGAAAGACAACTTATATTAGTAGACAAACCTAAACATGTCCTTAGTCTAATCGAAAATGAGTAAATTAATTGAATGACTAATATATCATCTATCAAATGCAATTAGAGAGATGTCTTGTCTTGGGCGTCGGAGCGAATGACTCTAAAAATATTAACATAAATGTGGTGACTAGACCGACGAAGACATCTGATTGAACCAAGAAGAATAGATCTTGAATCCATTTATGGATTTATTCACTTGTAACATTTAAAGTGTAACACACGTTAATCCTAAATGGATGATGAGCTATGTATGCATGACTCGTATACTTTGATATAAGTAAAAGTCTGAATTCAAATAAATAAAGAATCGAAACCTGGTGCGTTGGGTATATGACTTCTGTAGTATGTAACGTCATTTACAACAGTGAAATTTATAGCCTGAGAGGGTAAATGATATTCTCTTATTAACATTACGTGGTAGATGAAAAGTAAACATGATCATGGATCGTCACTACACCAAATCAGACTTTTAGCGGCGTTTTTAGTGGCGTTTTAAACAAAAACGCCACCAAGATTACACAATAGTGGCGTTTGAAGGAAAATGCCGCAACAAAACGATCAATAGCGGCGTTTATTTAAAAAATGCCGCTAAAAAGAATATATAGCGGCGCATTTGAGAAAACGCCGCTAATTCTCAGACATTTAGCGGCGCTTTTAAGAAAACGCCGCTAAAACTCCGACCTATAGCGGTGCTTTTTATAAAACACCGCTAATTCTTGGACATTTAGCGGCGCTTTTGACAAATTGCCGAAAAATATTTTTTATTTCAAAACAAAAACGACAACATTTTAATTGCAATGTGAAAATGGGAAAAAAATTAGTGGCGTTTTTTACAAAAACGCAGCTAAATGTGATATTTAGCGGCGTTTTTAACAAAACGCCACTAATTTTTTTTCTTTCAAAATAGAAACGACGCCGTTTTAATTAAAGTGTAAAAATGGGATAAATTTAGCGGCGTTTTTAGGAAAAATGCCGCTATAGTCTGACTTATAATGCGTGTGTTATAAAAACGCGCTAAATGTGATCTTTAATGGCCTTTTTAACAAAAAACATACAATATATTTTTATTTCAAAACAAAACGACGTCGTTTTCATGTAAATATAAAAATGTAAAAATTTGGGCGTTTTTTTTCAATCTATTTCAAAACAAAAAAAGCGTTGTTTTGATCATTTTATAATAATTCAATTTTAATTTACGTTGAGTGTTGAAAATTTTTGCCTTAGTGTTAAAGGTTTAGCATTTAGGGTGTAAGTTGTGGGTCGTATGGTTTAGGGGTTAATGTTTATACTTTAGTGTTTTAGTGGTTTAGAGTTTTTGATTTAAGGTTTAGTATTTTTGGTTATAGGGTTTATATATTTGTAAGGGTTTATGATTTAGGGTTTTATAATTTATGGTGTTTAAGGTTTAGAGTTTATAAAGGTTTGTGGTTTAAGGTTTTGGGTTTTAAGATATTTTAGGGTTTAGAGTTTAGGGTTATGTGTTTAGAGTTTTATAGGGTTTAAGGGTTTAAGGCTTATAGTTTAGGGTTTAGAGTTAAGGGTTAAGGGTTGATAGTTTAGGAGTTATGATATAGGGTTTAGGGTTTAATGTCAAGGGTTTAGGGTTTAAGGTCAAAGGTTTAGGTTTTAAGGTATATGACCCTCAATTCCGAAACCAAAATCCTTGAAATCAGTTTCTCCTAATTCAAATCCCTAGAATCCTGTAACCCGGAAGCTGTTGGATCCAACGTAAACATCGTTTAATCCTTCCTTTTATTGTATTGAAATTGTCTTCCCATAACCCTGAATGGTATATGTATCCATTACCCCAATGTTTATTTCTTTAAAATAGGTTCAAATTTTTATCCTTAATTTATATATTAAATAATTTATTATATAATTGTAAAATAGATAATATGAATTATAATATTAAAATTATTATATATAGAATTTGGGGTTTGGGATTATGTATTAGATATTAGGGTTTGAAGTTTGGATTTGGGGTTATATATTGGGAATTGGGCTTAAGTTTTTTAATTTATATATTAAATAATTTATTATATAACCATAAAAGAGATATTATGAAATTTTTATATAAAATTATTTTATTATTATTAACACTAATACTATTATTAAAATAATTTTAAAGATTTATGGGTATATGACTGATATATTTTAAATTTATAAATATTAAAATAAGTAATTGGATTAATTAATAATAGTATAAAATATATAGATTAAATGATATTAAAATTACATGTTTTATACAAAAGCATACAAAACCCATCAATGATTCAAGACGGCGTCGTTTGAAAATTTGTTGTATGAATTAGTGGCGTTGTGAATAAAAGCACAAAAATATATCAGTACAATGCAAAATAACGTCGTTTAAAGCTTTTTTTACTGGCGCTTCCGTAAAAACTCCACAAATATCTGTCAAGTATTAGTGGCGCTAGTCATAAAACGCCGCTATAAGTCTATAGTTAGTGGCGTTTTCCTAAAAATGCCGCAAATATATATTTACATTAAGCTTCACGGCATCATTTATCAACAATATATAACACGCATTAAGGTGGACGACGTCGTTTTATCAACAGTTAGTGGCGCTAGTATAGAAACGCCGCAAAACATAAATTGAATTTGAGCAAAACGTCATCGTTTTGCTTTGCTCGGTTTTATCCCCTCCATCCCCGAAATCCCTAAGTCTTTTCTCCTAAAACACTTAGCCAAAAATCCCTAAATCCTTTTGTTCTCTGCTATAATTTTTCCCCAAATCCCTTAGAAGTTCCTAAGTCCCCAACATTTCAACAATTAAAAATTTCCCCATATACCAAAATCCATCTCTGGAATTAACATTTCCACGAGTCTTGTCTCTCAGAATTCAAAGAAACTTTCTTGCTCAATCAAGGCGACAACAACATTGTGAGCACCATTTGTTTATTGATTTAGGCATTTCTGTTTATTTATATACTTTTGTTTATTATTTTGTTTAACTTCTTTTTTTTTTCTTCGATGTAAAGGTTTGACGGCTGGAAAGACAGAGGCTATTCGTTCTCCAAGAGCTTCTTTCTCGGGTTTTTCCCTTCCTCCCTTTTGGAAAGACCGAGGCTATTCGTTCTCCAAAGACTTCTCCAAGGCTATCATTTTGGGTTCGGATTGTTGTCTTTAAGATTTGACTTCTTTTGGTAATTTCTTGTTGTCTTTATGGTTTCGTTAAAATGAATCTGATGACCTCTCTGTCCCAGCTTCCTCCAGTGGCTAATCTAATCCGTCTCCTCGCATTCAAGTTCTTAAGCAGACTCAAAGAATTAAATAAGGTAAATATTGAAACCCTAATCGTATTGTTTATTTATAAAAAATAAATAAATTATTATAACTATATTAAATGAGCAATATTTAATTAATGTTAGTAGAAGAAGATTAGAGATTCGAGATATTGTTCTAGTTCGAGTTAAGGAAACACAGGTTTGTCATGTCTGTATTTGATCTTGTGAGCGCTATAGAATATCTAAAATTAGAGACTTGTTTAGTTCTTTTATGGTTCCAACTTTTGTTGCTTCTCTTTTGGCGATATTTTTAAGTATTTAATTTACATTAGGTTTTGTTTGTCCTAATCTATATTTATTTCAATATCAATTATTAAAATATCAATTATATAAAGAGATATAAAGATGTGGGGATCGATGAATTTATAATTTGGTCACTCAACTATTAGTAATGTACAATTTGATCACTGTACTATTAATAAGTTTATTCATTCAGTCTTTGCACCATTACTCCTTAACTCGATAATCCAAATAATATCAACAATAACTCAAGCCTCAAATACTAGTAAAGCTATTGTAAACCCCATGCCTCACCTCTAATCCAACCAACTTGGCTAGCTTTCATTCTTAACCCACTCACCGTTTCCCTTTTGATCAAAACCATAACCCAAGAAAATTCACAATCAAACTATTCATACACCCTTTCTTAAACCAACAACCAAATATCACCACAACCACAATCAAAGCCAGTACTAGCAGGAGAATCTCCAATCAACTTAGTTATTAGCACTCAAAAGAATAAATAAAAGTAAAAACCCAGACAGAAGGAAAACATTTTAGGCTTTTTTGAATAGAACCTTATTACAACTTTCTAACTGTATAAAACTATGATTATATTTTGTTGAGGCAATCCTTTGAGGAATAATTACATAAGGTTTGGTTAAAAGCCCAGATTTATGATCATAGCGATCAAGTCTGAAGTCTTAAAGCAACTGAGAAATTGATGGCGAACCAAATATAACCAAAAAAAAAAAAATTCACTCATTTTTAGATATATAAGAAGATATGTTCCTTTAAGTATATATATATATATATATATATAAATAATATAGTTGAGTGTACTGTGTACATGTCTAAGATCACCCTTCAATTTAGGTACCAAGTAGTGAAAACACATACAAAGAAGAAAAGAGAAGATATTTTTCCTTTAACCATTAAAGAATGCCACAGTTAGGTTGGAGTAATTGTTAGAATGGTAGCAGTGGAGACTAGAAGATGACCAAATTAAAGATATGGCCTAAGAAATTAATAGATGATTCATAAAATACAATGGCAACATTGAACATGTTTTATTTGGTATATATATATATTCATACCTCTAATAAATTACAAAAATGTTGTCCTTAAAAGGAATTAAAATTAATTAAAACAAAGGTTCCCAAGTGACAATATTTATAAATACATGCAAGGAAAAACAAAAGTGAGCAGATGATATTGCGATAATACAAACAAGAACAAAAATGGGATTCAAATCCAATAAAAGATAGAAAATATAGGTTTGATATGTCTTATTATAATTAAGAAAAAGAAAGAAAGAAGAGATGCACCATACCTACTTGACAAAAGATGCAATGGCTATTGGAAGAAGATAATGAGAGAAAAGAAATGAAGAGAATGGAAAATGTGATGGGTTCTTCATAACTATAAACGCACTTCATTTTCACTAAGTTTTATGTTATTGTTTCGGTTTGCTCACATTCATTTTCCATTGAAGGCATATTTATCTTTGAGAGTGGGGCAAGTCACGCTTCTTTTTATTTTCCTTTTCTATTTTCACTATTTCTTTAACTACTTATGCGAAACTACATGATATGTTCATTGTAAGTTTGTGCGATATTGATTGTCCGGTAAACATGATTATATAGTTTACAGAAAGAAATATAATATGATCACTACATTTTTAATAAATAAAAAGGGTGTATTAAATGTAATTAATACATTTTATTTAAAAGCAGGCGAGTTCTCTTGATCGAAGGATATTCTATACTGCTGTATAGATATATGATAATTGTAAAACCTGATGTGATAAACACTCACAAGTAATTAAAGATGCAAGGAAACAAAGTAAAACAATAATCTGTGTGTAATAAGATTTGGAAATAAGTTGACACTTAGAAAACAAAGGCTATAGCTCTTGTAAGTGCTTAAGTGAGAATATAAGTCGCCATCTTGAAGGAAACATAAGATTTGCCATAAAATGGTTAATTAATATTAGAAATTTAGACATGGAAACATAGATAACGTGTTTGAAAGTCTAGCGTAAATTAGTATCATATGTCTAGGTAAATCAAATACTATTAATTGTGAATGAATATGAAACATATTGTAGTGTGTGTACCATATGAAATTAAAAGAATAAAAAAAAGTAATTTGATTGTTTTTGAAATATTAATAGCTAAATTTAGCTAAATAATAATAATAAAGGCCCAATTAACAAAAATTGTAAACATTAAGGGATTAATTTAGTTTTAAATATGCCAAAGGTCCCTATGCTATTTTGAAATGTAAAATTTAATCCCTATACTTTAGTTTTGAGACATTGAGCACCTGTACTTTTTTTATTTAAAAATCTTGGTTTCTCTGTCTAATTTAACCGTTAAAGTTAATGGTGTCGAATGTAAAATAACTTTTTTAGCTCTCAATATTTACAATTTTTTTCAATTTGGTCATTATGTAAAAAATATATTTTTTTATATTTTAAATAAAAACATAAAAATTATAATTATAACTTTTTACAAAATAAAACATTATGAAAAAATAAAACTCCTTAAAATTTAAAAATAAAAAATAAAATGATTTTAAAATATAAAAAATCCAAAGATTCATTGTTATCTAAACTGGACTGGACCAGCCAATTAGTTTGGGAACCGATTAGGGTATTGGTCCGATGTGAGGTAAAAAATCAATTGGCCCATTAACCGATACGAATTGATTGAACCAAAATAAAAAATCGGTTGATCCGACAGTTGAATTGAATTCAAACTAGTCTGACCAATTGGTTCCCAAAACGTCTAGTTCAAAGCAAATAAATTATTAAGAAATCAAAATTATTTAATAATAAAATAGAGTTATTAATTTATTATTAATTTATTCTATTAAAAATCATAAAAATTTTAACTTAATAATATTAACCATTATTTTTAATCAAATTTCATAACTTACATAAGTTTAAGATCAAATTTCATAACTTACATAATACTTGTATAGAAAAATAAGATTCAAAGTATATAAATTTGGAAACTGACGGGTTGCCTTATATCTCACTGTTAGATATAATGGATCCTCCCTAGGTGTAAAAATGCCGCGTATGATGAATCTTAAAGAATACATAACTTACATAAGTTTAAGATCAAATTTCATAGCATTATTTACATAAATTATTAATTAACAATTTAGCCGTGTAATTTATTGTCAACTTTAGACTTCAACAACTACAAAATGGATAGGAGTTGGATGAAATTGTCAAGGGTAAGCAACGGCTATCGAAATGGAGTAGAAAATTTTCTGAATTTCGCGTTTCAAAATGCAAGCCAAGAGAATATGATTCTTTACCCGTGTAAGACGTGTTGCAATATTAATTGGCATTATCGTGAAGTGGTCTACGAACATCCAGTTGTTAATGGCTTTGTCCGGGGGTACAAAAAATGGTTTTTTCATGGAGAGTGTACATCTAGTGGAGCATTTTCATCGATAAATCTGGGTATCCTAATAGTGCTTTCAATCGAATGTTAGAGGCGATAACATGGAAGGCATGTTGCGGGATGCTTTTAATATCTTGCACGATGGTTTCGGACATTTCCACCTCACTTGGGTGCAATGATGATCATAATTTTGGTGGAAATACTTTCACCGAAACAAGAAGCGATGTACCGGATGAACGACCAAATGAAGAAGCGGCGAGGTTCTACACGTTACTTGGTGAAATGAATGAAGAAGCGTATGAGGATCAAAATTTTCCAAATTGTCATTACGTATTCGCTCTTTTCACTTGAAATGTTTGGGGGTGGACCGGAAAATCATTGACAATCTTTGTTAGAGTTTACGCAAGAAATGTTCCGTTGCAAAAATCCCTCAATCTTCTAAAGACATGAAGAAATTGATAAAGGATTTGGGCCTTGGCTACAACAAAATTCACAGTTGCCAAAATGACTGCATGTTGTATTGGGGCGACCGGATAAATCAATAGTGTTGTCACGTATACGGCCAATCCCGTTGGATTAATAGAAATACAGAGGACGGTTACGAGGATGAACACGATACACATTCAAAGAAGCAGCCAGTTAAGGTTTTACGGTATTTTCCGCTAATACCAAGGCTTCAACGGCTTTTCATGTCGTCGAAGACAATAGAATCAATGACGTGGCATTGTGATGGACGAACAGATGATGGGTTGTTAAGGCATTCTCAGATTCTTTAGCTTGAAATCGTTTGACTCAAATTTCCAAGCTTTGCAAGCGATCCTCGAGTGTGAGGCTTGGGCTAGCATCCGATGGATTTAACCCTTACAAACTCATGAGCACAACGTGATGCCTTGGCTTCGTGGTGCTTGTTCCTACAATTTGCCTCCATGGGTTTGTATGAAACAATATTCTTTTATCTTGTCTATGATTATACCGGAGAGAAAGGGTAGGGAATGATATTGACGTATATTTGCAGCCACTTGTTGACGAGTTAAAATAACTATGGGCTGGTGTTCAGACATACGATGCAATGAAAATAGAGAACTTTAATTTACGTGTGGCTTAATGTGGACTATTAACGACTTCCCGGCTTATGCTAATTTATCTGGTTGGAGTACCAGGGGACGTTATGCTTGTCCGTGTTGTGCTTCACAGACATGTTCGCAATGGTTATATAATGGGAAGAAGTTCTCTTACATGGGGCATCGTCGGTGGTTACCAGAAAATCATACATTTAGATTTCAGAGTGCTTAGTTTGATGGTACTGAAGAGTTTAGACCAGCTCCTTCGCAGACCGGTGGATCCAAAATATTCTTAATGTTGAAAGATATGAATTTCATTTATGGGAAGATGAATCAACCGGCCAACCCGCAAAGAAATAGAAGATCTAGGGATGAATGTGATGATGAATCTGATGAAGAGGATGATCCTAATGAGGCGGACTTGTGGAAAAAAATAAGTACTTTTTTCGAGTTGCCTTATTGGGAGCATCAGATTTTACGTCATAATCTTGATGTCATGCACATAGAGAAAAATGTCTGCGAGAACATCATTGGGACTATTTTGAATGTCGATGGAAAATTAAAAGATAATCTTCAGAGTCGACTTGATTTAGTTCACATGGGAATTCGGCGTGAGCTTCATCCCCGAGCACTTCTGAATATGAAAAATCGGTTGCCGCCTTTTTTCAATGTCGAAGACGAAGAAAGAAGTGTTCTGTACGGTATTGAAGGATATAAAGGTCCCGGATGCGTATGCATCAAATATATCGCGATGTGTGAGTCTTAAGGATCGAAGATTATATGGCTTAAAATCGCATGACTATCACATCTTGATGCAAGACTTATCGCCAATGGCGATGTGGTCTTGTATGTCGAAAAAGGTGACTCTCTGTAATTGAACCGTCGAATATTATGAAAGGCATTTGTGGTAAAGTTTTGAATGTTCAAGAATTAGAGACTACAAGACCGAAATGCATTGACTTTATACAATCTAGAAAGATATTTCGCCTTCCTTCTTCACTATTATGGTGCACTTGTTAATTCATCTGCGCGTGAAGCACTTCTTGGTGGACCTGTTTTCTATCGATGGATGTATCCCATTGAAAGGTCTTAATTTATTTACAAAATATTCCTTCATTCATTTCAATGACCATAATAGTTGCAACTTTTGATAATGTTGTATACCGTGTTTAGTTTCCTTTCCAAGTTGAAGTCATACTTGCTAATAAGCATTATCCGGAAGGATCAATTGCCGAGGGCTACTTGGCGGAGGAATGTATGACTTTCGTTCGAGGTATTTGGAAGATGTTGAAACAAGAATGAATGACCAAGTAGAAATCTTTGGGCTCACGAGATCATAATTTGGCGGAACTTATTTATTTCAAAGTTTGAGAACCGATCGGCAAAGTTAAAATTGCGAATTAGAGCGATAGATCGTGGGTCCAAGCACATCGACACGTTCTTTTCATCACGATTCAATGGAACCATTTAGAAGTAAGTTCTAGAATTTGATAAATACTCATCAATTATAATTTATTTGTCTTCTAACAAAGTAAAATATTTTTTACCGTAGTGAGTACAAACATATATTGAGAGCTCGTTCACGATCCCAAGATTAAATCGACGAGAAATTAATAAGTTGTTCGCAGAATCATTCCATGAATGGTTAAGCCAAATGGTATGCAATTTAAATTTTCATTGACAAGTAATAATGTTTTCTCATAACATTCATAATTACTCGTTTTACTTTCGACTCAATAGGTTTGGAGTTGGAATGAAGTAAATGACGACGTTAAATGGCTTTCACAAGGTCCAAACAGAATAGTTAAAAGATATAGTGGCTTCTTCATCAATGGATACAGATTTCATACAAGGTATCGCGAGAGATTGAGGAGAACCCAAAATTGCAGAATTGTTGTTAATTCTTCGATTACAAGTTATGCTAGTGCTAGGGACGATGAATCCGGTCAAGGGAATTTGGAATATTACGGACTTATTACGACATCATTGAGTTGGATTATTACGGTAATTGCAAAGTTGTCTTATTTCGAGGTGATTGGGCTGGTGTGAATACTGGCTCATGCGAATTAAAAACGATCAATATGACTTTACAATGGTGAATTTCTCTCGATTGATTCACAGGAGAACAAGCCGATGGATTTGAGCCGTATGTGTTTTCTTCTCAAGTTAAACAAGTTTTTACTCAGAAGATCCAACTGATGAGGGTTGGTACGTTGTACTTTAAAACACCCCTAGAGACTTGTTCGACATTGGCGATGGATGTAGAGATGACATAGTCGAAAGATCGAAACTTTGCCTTTTCCGAACAAGACTTAACGAAAATATCCCTAATACTAGTCAACAATTTCAATGGGTTCGTCGGGATGTGGGCGAAGATATTTATGAAATATGATGTAGTAAGATTTAACGATTTATTATTTATATGTTATATTATAATTTTCATGTTGGTCATGTTACATAATTTAACTATTTTAAATGTCCTATTATTGTTGTTATTTGTTACTAAAATTTTAAACTATTTTATGTGTATTGCGGGGAAAATGCCTAGAAGATTCATTACGAGGTTTAAATATTGTCCGAGTACTCCAAATCCGTAAGAAGTAAATAGTGGACAAGATACGGTTGTTGGATCTTCTACTCTGGGACATAGATGACGAGCATGGACAAATCCAAAGTAATGTTAAGTTTATTTTACATGCATGTTGAATTTTATTATTGATTCATTTTCAATTTTAATATAATAATATATCATTTTTCAAATTGAGGGTGGTGGGACGAAGAGAGCTCGGGTCGTACATTACTTACTGATTTATACGACTTAGAGCCTACCGACCGTGTTCAAGTAAGGAGAAACAATCATGGCCGACCTATCGGATCTCAAGCTCGATTGTTGGCGGCTATTTGGGCATTATAGCACGAAATGCGAATATGTTGCCCATTAACGACGAATCATGGCATCACGTGCACGATGCCAACAAAAATCGAGCTCTCGATAATATTAAGGTAATAAAAGGTGAATGTAATTTATAATACTTTAATTTAACCTTCATTTATATTAACTTTTTAAAAATTTTTCTAGGGTAAATTTGCTTTAGAGGTCTCCGATGGCTATGTTAAAAAGACGTTGGGTAAAAAATGGAGAGACAATAAAAGCACCCTAAAAAAACAATATTTTAAGAAAGACATAAGCCTCGAAGAAAAATTGCGAAATGTCCTGCTGGGAATGTTGAGGTACCAATGGGAAGATCAAGTTAGATTCTGGAACTCAAAGAAAGGAGAGGTATTACATACTTTCAAAGTCTTATAAATTTTTCGGTTTATCATATTTACTATATACATAATTCAAATTCCATTATGTAGGATCGTGAGTGAGTTGGAACAAATAGCGCATGAAACAACAATTCACGATACTGGCGGAGTTCCGAAGTTTTGCTCATGTAGCTGAGGCCGAGGTATTATAATTTATTACTTCTTTCAAATATTAATTACTTTATACTATTAAATTACATTTTTTCGCTATAATGTAGGAAGTTTCATCAGTCAAAAGTTGGGCGCCTTGACTTTTGACATTACATATAGGAAGAAGGATGGATCTCCGATGACATGCAGGGCTGCGAGAAATTTTGGTATATTTACTTAATAAAATTTGATTTGTTATAAATATTTATAACGTTTGATTACAATAGTTTAATTCATTGTTTGTAGTTGTAAATTTATAATTTTAAGTTATGTTCCATTCCTTTTATTATATATTTCGTTTCTAACTTTTTTATTGATTTATTAGGATAAACTAAAGGAGAAGAAGGCGGAGTATGAAGCGGTTGCTTGTCTCGACGATTTTGTTAATCTCGAGGAGATTGATAATGAAATTATTCTTGATGTTTTGGGTCCCGAAAGGTATGATCGCTTGATTGATAGTTTTGTTAATCTTGAGTGTATTTATAACAAAATTATCACTAATGTTTTGGGTCTTACAAGGTATGGTCGGGTTCGATGTCAAGGATCGGTGTTACCCGACTCAATATTTTGATCCACTCCGCAATACATGCCTTCCGGGAGTCAATCTCGTCTTGAAGTTCGAGACCGAAAGACCGGATATCTCTCGATGGAAGCGAGCACAGTGAGCAAATTTCTCGACTTAAAGCGGAGGCAAGAATGAGAGAGGCGAGCATATTGCTCAACTTAGAGCGGAGGCGATGAGATGGAAGGCGAGAGAGAACAAAAGTATGAAGAACTCCATTGCAATTGCAGACTATGATCTGATTGTTCCAATGACGATGCAGAGGCCGCCTCTTAGACATTTGTTTTATTGTTGTAAGATTTTTTTAACATTATTACTGATTAACATTATTGTAAAATTGTTTGAATTATTATTCATTTATTAATAAATATCATATATCTTTTATTAAATTTGAAGTATCGTTTAGATTTAATGCTTTTGGTGAGATTTAAATGTTTTATTTGCCTTGGGTTGGAATTATATGCAATTCTCTTTGTTTTTGGTTGGTTTTTAATGCAGGGAGGGTAGGATATTGCAGAAAAATAGCATTGCAAATTTGTGCAAATTAGCGGCGTTTCTTAGAAAAGCGCCACTAAAGGTCTGGTCTTTTAGCGGCGTTTCTTATAAAAGCGCCGCTAAAGGTCTGGTATTTTGGCAGCGTTTCTTATAAAAGTGCCGCTAAAGGTCTGGTCTTTTAGCGGCGTTTCTTAGAAAAGGTCTTGCCTTTAGCGGCGTTTCTTAGAAAAGCGCCGCTAAAGGACAAGACTTATAGCGGCATTTTTTCGCAACAAATGCCGCTAACTTTTACGGTGCGTGTTTTAGCGGTGTTTTTTGCGGTGCTTTCAAAAGCGAGCAAATTATATTAGTGGCGCTTAAAAACGCCGCTATAAGTCTGTTTTGGTATAGTGCGTTCGTCCTTATAATAACAACTTGATTACTATTTTATAGTAACTGACTTTTCATTAAGGAAGATGTAAGGGTTATTATGAGATAAAATAGAATCATACTAAGAGAGCATATTTATACCAAAGAGATTAAGAATATCCTATGAGGGTAACACAATTATGATAGGGTCATTGGACGAGCACTGATCGAGTTGTTTTTGTAATGATATGTCATGAGAGAAAGCTCAGTCACGAGACTATAGTGAAATGATTTTGTGACTAAATAAGTTTATAATTAATAGACAAAAAGTTGAAACTTAATTATAACTCATTTGAGCCCTAATTGCATATGTCCAGCCGGTCTCTTTGCTAGATCATTGAAATGAGAAATAAATTGCATGTTGAATCAAATGAATAAAAATGGTAAAGTTAGTGAAATGAAAAACATTTGAAAATAAATGTGATTTTCTCTAAATAGAAATTACCTAGAAGTTAAATTATGGTTCTTGAATTATTATTTAATTGATTAATTAAATAATTGAAATTTAAAAATAGAATTAAATTAATTAGTCATTGTGAATCCGTTGAATGTAGAAATATTAAATATATTTTCTCATAAATTCTTTTACGGTAAAGTCGTCATTATTTTAATGAAATTAGAATCGAGTTGAGATATTTATTTATTTAAATTAATTTATTATGTTTATTTTAAGAAATAGAAAAACATGTATTGGGTTGGATTGAATTACAAAAGTATTGGGTGAGTTTAAGAAGAACTTATAATTAGACCCGATACAGAAGAGACCCAAAAGCCCCTTATGTTAATATTAGGGACAACAAACCTTAGTATAGTTAACTAGGATTGCTTCCCCCCTAATCTTAATTAGACTAGGAATTAGTTTTTCTATTGAAATAAACTTCTACTCGTAAATATTGTTATTTTGTCCAAAAATAGTGAGAATTTATTTTTTAAGTATAAATTATATTTTCTTGAATAAAATTATACCGGTTTCTATTAAAAAGAGATTTGGTTTTCAACTGAAAGTAAAGTAAACAATTTTCAATTTTGTGTTTGATTCAAATTCGTTTGAGCCCACACTCGAAACAGTCCGTGATACGATAATAGCGAAAAAGGCCATTCGGTTGAAAGCCGTGAACGATAAGGATCTGCCTAGCCGAAAACACATGTTCGATTTCGGTGAAGGGTTTATTGCTATAAATATTACAAACCGACTCAGTTTTCAAATTTTTAATTTTTCGTTGTGCAAAAAAATCGTTTTCGAATTGAATGTTTTTCAACAATACTCTTTAAACTTTTTAAAATTTAATTTCTCCACTTTCAATTCCATAAATTTAGTATTTTTTACTTGGCTAATTTGAAAATTAAAATTCAATTGTTAACATAATTAATTGATTTTTATTAAATTTGAATATATATTATCAATTAAACATTAATTTTAAAATTATACTTTTGAATATTAAAATGCCACATATTCAAATTTAAGAAACTCCAATAATAATGTCCCCAAGTGGATTTTAATTTTAAATCAAACAAGTAAAGAGATTACTAAATCCATAAAGAGATTAAATTTTAAAAGTTTGAAAGTACAAAGATAAAAGAATAATTAAACCATAAATAAATAACATACAAGCGTAATGAAAAGTCTCAAAGAAAAAAAAAGAGAAAGAATGGACTTTTACCTAAGCAAAACTTGTTTATTTGTGAGAAAATCAGCCATTGGAACCTTTAATTTTCTCACAAAGTCACCCACCAATTACTATATATACACATTGAGACACACACACACCAAACTTCATTTCTCTAAAATACAAATCAATGTAGCCAACCATAGGTATTTTATAGTATTAGCGTCAAAGGCTTTCAAACAACATATAGTAAATGGTGGAATCTATGTTCTATCATCTACAAAATCGACCCAAAGACACTAAAAGAGAAGATAGCTTTCTCAAGCATAAAAGCTGTTGAAAGAAAGTTCAAACGAAGTATGTGAAATGTTTTTTTGTCAATAGTTGACTAACAACTCAACCAGTAGCATACCTATCCAACAATAACATTTATGATATATAGGACATGGATTCAAACATTATTAAGTGCAAATGTTGAGCCTTCTTTGGTGCGTGATCAACATATCTATATGATTCACTTTCATAGGCATCCAATATGACTCTATCACTCTCTTGAACTCGTTGTCACTCTAAGCACAAAAGCTCCACAAACCCAACTCATAGAAGGGTCTACCAACTCTCAAGCATGAAAGCTTAAAAGGAGGTCGACTCTTTCAAAAAAAATATGTGAAATATTGTTCGTCAAGAATCACAAATGCCTCAACAAGTAGCACACTACCCAACAATGCCTTATACAACATGGATCCAAACATTATCAAGTGCAAATGTTGAAATTTTCTTGATAGGTAATATTGTGTATCCATATGATGACCCATCTTAAGCACCTAACTAAAATACTAGATACTACCACTCTATTGAACCCATCATCTCCTCAAGTACCAACCTTTTAACATCATTGCTTCTCTTTAATAGGTACATCTTGGATGCCATTTTTTCCCCTTTTTAAAGAAAATTCCCTACAAGGATGCAGGCGCCAAAACTAATAACATGGTTGGCATAGTCTATTTTATTGAAATAAAAAGCCTGGCCAGTTTCCAAAGTTGAGATAATTTTGCTCCACTTTAGCCTTTAGCTTTAGACTTTGGTGTACAATTATCCTTTTTTTTTTCATTGTTTGTCATTCACTGGGTAGGCAAACTTAAGGTTGATTTGATTTGTGACTATTTTTTTAAATCATAGTACTAGCAACCCAAAGCTTGTGGAAGGCATTACAGTCATGGGCACAAAAAAATGCAATTTACTCTTTCAATGGGGTCCTCAATATGATTAAAATTTTCACACCTTATTTTCATTACGGTCTTTAATTTTCTTTTAATGCTATATATATATATATATATATATATATATATATATATATATATATAAGTTATAGATTATAAGTTTTAATTGGTGCTTGTAAATATTCCTTAACGAAATCTCTTAAAATTAGGAGCAAAGCCAACTATAGTGTGATTTTATCTGTTTTTAAGCTATAATGAGGATGTAGAAACTTGTTGAGACAAAAATATATATTCTTAATCCACTAGCTAAGGATTAGATTGTAATTATAAATAATAAGTGTTATCTTTTTTCTAAGCAATTTTTTTCTAGACAACATTTTTACTTTTTCAAAATAAACAATACCCCAGGACAATTAAATATCCACAAAATTATCATGTAAGATAGATAATTTTACACTATTTTAGAAATTCAATGATTTAATTGTATGAATATGTAAAATAAATATTTTCAATCCTAATAGGAAAGGAATGGAAATGGATACTCAATTTAAAGTAAGTAAACAAAATCTATACTGATCTTATAGATACATATGGAATTCTGTGGAAAATCGTATTCGATGAAAATCACATGTACAGTTTGGAATGAGATTTTTCATATATTTCGAGGTCCACCCTACAATACATGAACTTTGATTTGGTGTAATTATACATATGAAACTTTAATTGTGGTTCAAATGTAAACATGAAACTTTAATTTTGATTCAATCATATACATCATCATTAATTGTTTTAATAATTTTGAGAACTAGAGCAAATCAAAATTTCATGCTTAAAATTGCACAAATTCAAAATTCATAATAATTTTAAAATTTATCCAGATAATTATATGATCGCAACTTGTGGAGCGTTAACTCCACAAATATTATTGAAAACATGACAAGTGTCCTATTTATTTACATACTAAAAATATTTTATTTTACTATATTTTATGAAATACAAATCATACTCTTAATCAGTTCAAAAATATCAAAATATAGTATCATAATTTTGTATCTAATATTCCCTAAATAGTTTAATGTAGGGAAGATAATGAGAAGAAAAGAACAGTGTATTGGGGAATATGGTTTTCAAGAAAAAGAAGCCCATAAATTGGGGAGACAGCATTTTCTTAGTAAGACCCACATGAGGCCCTATGCTCTAATTAGAGCATTTATTTTTACACATTCACAATTTATTTTTATGAAATTTAGTATCTGTATTTTTTTTATTTGTATCATATCAAATTTTGTTTTCTGTCTTTTTCTGTTTGTCATTGTATTGTCGTTTTAACTATTAATGAAATTAATTTTTAAAAAAAATTAGTATTTCGAAATTAATATTTTATTAAATAAAAATTAATATTTTATCTGAAAAATTAATTATTTAAATTAATTTAGAAACATGGTTGTCCTTTCTCTCCATAGAGCCTACACACACACACACACAAAAAAAAAAAAAAAGAAAAGAAAGGAAAAGGCCCAGCAGAGAATCCAATCACAGTGAGATATCATATCAGATTTCAGATCAAAATTCAAAAGTAGCCTTTAAAATTCAATCAAAATTGATCCAATAAGTAACAAACATGAACTGACTAAACAAAGAGCTTGAGACCCCAAGGAGCCTCCTCCACATGATTTACTAAAATACAGTGACAAGTTGTAAAGATATTTTTTTCTTTTTAAAAAGGGAAAACTTTGGGAATTCTTATGAAAAAAAAATTCAATTTCATCTCCAATCATGGTAGTAGGACCCGTGCCCTAAATTCAAGACATGAAAATCTTTGCCACATGGTAGATTTTTTTTTTTTTTTAACATTAGAATCATTCAAACAAGTTACAAGGCTACCAAATATCAAATATGGTAAATAAATCATTAGGCCAAAGGACCGATTGTAATCTTCTCTGTGCCGAAAGAAGAGTTATTCGAGTATGGACATGGAGGAGGGAGAAAGCTCAACAACCTTTATAATCGGAGTCCAAAGCGATGGAACATTCACACAGGTCATGTCTGATCAAAACTATGAAAACAAGAAAGAGGCAACAGGCCAAAGGGAAGGGAATGTGACTTAATAACATCAGTGTTGATAGAGGTGGCTCAAGCTCGATTTCTAAATTGTGGCTTGGTGCCATGAAGTAATGACACCCAGTTAAGAAATGGACCCATCGACAATTGGCTAAAACGGCAAGTTCGTGCACTTAATTTGCCCTCATCGTCACTCTTAGTAGTAGCGCTTGTGAGGAAAATAGTCAATTATAACAAGAGGACCTTGTGGCAAGAAATACGAGAAGGGATTCTTTTGAGAATGCTCAGGCAAAAGAACATTGTCAAAGTAAAGGTAGATGGAATGAGGGAAAAAAAATCTAAAGGAAATAAGAAGTGAAAGTAAGGACATGACTAGGTTAGGTCGATCTGATTTTAATATTTTATGTTCATTTTGAGTTTGAATTATTTCAAATTTTTCTTGTTTTGAGTTTGTTAAGGGTAAAAAGAGGAAGGAGGAGAAAGATGGCGGTTTACATGATAGTGATGTGTTGAGAGTCGCTAGGACGGTGATTGGACAAAGTAAGAGTGAGAAAAGAAGATGTTCAAGAAGAATAACCTTTTTAAGGATATGGAAGGGTACTTATAGTTACAGGTGAGGCTAATTGCCCCCTTTCCCTTAGGCCATATGTGTCCATGTTGGTGTTGTCATGATAGGCCCCTTAAGGGACATGATAGTCTTTCTAGCTAAACGACGATGGTACTGATGAATTTGATTACCTGGTTGTGATTAAACTGATGTTGATTTGACGAATTCCTACGTGAGCTCT
This sequence comes from Gossypium rotundifolium, assembly GCA_025506655.1. Taxonomy (NCBI): domain Eukaryota; kingdom Viridiplantae; phylum Streptophyta; class Magnoliopsida; order Malvales; family Malvaceae; genus Gossypium; species Gossypium rotundifolium. The sequence goes on along the minus strand of CP106729.1, from coordinate 13,204,713 downwards.
CTGTGTTCTTTATCGTAACCATTTTTTGATAAAACAGTAAACGATGCGGTCAACTCGGGTTTTGAAAATGAAAAAGAAGGGAGTCGCCACCAATCCTTTTTTGATGAGGTGTGATCGGGCCACCTCGTAAAACAGTTGTTTTTAGTTTAGGGGTGAGCAAAACTCGATTCGATTCGAAAAATTTGAAAAAAAATTCGAATTTCGAATTATTCGAATCGAGTTAATCGAGTTAATCGAGTTAATCGAATCAACTCGAATTTTGAGTTTCGAATTTCGAGTTCGAATCGAGTTGAATTTTTAAATTCGAATAATTCGAATAATTCGAATCAACCGAATATAAACTATATTTTTTATTTTTTTTAAATTTTAGGCTTTTACCCATTTCTCCCCAAGCCCATCAGCACTCAACCCAAAATTTTTTTTCCTAAATCCTAAGTTCCCAACCCAATTCCTCTTTCTCCCCCAAATTAAACCCCCAAATTAATTTTTTAATTTTTTTTAAATTTTAAGATTTTATTTATTCACTTATTTACCTCAATTTTTTATTGTATGATCATGTTTTAAAAATTTAAAGAAAATTATTTTTTAAAAAATTACATAAAAATAAACAACACTAAAGTCATTTTTTTAAAATTTAACTCGAACAAATATATTCGATTCGATTCGATTCGAATTTCGTCTCACTCGACTCGATTCGAAAAAATTTTAAATTAAGTTAGGATGATAAAATACGATTCGAAAACTCGATTAACTCAAAATTTTTCGATTCGATTCGATCGAATGCTCACCCCTAGTTTGATTTATCAAAACAACGGTTTGACCTCGAAATCCGAGCGAGTTCGAGTCGATTACATACGAGGAAGGGTTAGCACCCTCGTCGCTCAAATCGGTACCAAACTGATTGATTGATGTCCTATTTGTTGAAAACTTTGAAACGGTTCGAAAATACATTGCTTTTTATTTTTTAAAATTTGAAGGCACTAGAAGGGACGTTAAGGTTATCTTATTTTCAAAGAGATAAAGCATCATGTCCAGTAAGTTAGGGCATAATACTTTAAACTCCAAACTAAGCTCGCCTTTTAAAACTTGGTTTTTTATTTGAAGAGGATCTCCGTCATTTGTCAAGCGCAAGTCGAACCCGATAAGTTAGGGCTTGTCTCCTCGAAAAGCCAAATTAGGAACATTGCCTCCATTTTAGGAAAAGAGCTTGTCTCAAGTATCTAGATGTCGAGTCCGATGAAGTTAGGGCACGGCATTTGAGTTTTCGAGAACAAGTATCTTATTCAAAACTCGTATTGCGATTTTAAAGGGTATCCGTTGTTTAGTTTAAGCGAGAAAATCCGAACCCGATAAGTTAGGGCTCGATTTTCTCGAATCACTATCTGGGATGTTGGTCGTTATGAAAACCGAGACATCGAGGAAGATTAGTTTGACAAGCGATAAGGATATTGATAATAATAATAATAAAGGAAAAATAATAATAGGTAAAAAATAACATAGTGATGCTAATGAAAATAACGGTAATAACAATCGTAATAATATAAAAATAATAGTAAACAAATAATAGTAAAAATATAAATAATAGTAATAATAACATACAAATAATAATAACAAAACGATGATGATAATAAAATGTCAATTAGCAAACAAAATAATAGTAATATATATATTATAAAGAAAATATAATGATAGTAATAATGATATAAAGAATGGTGATAATAACATATTTAATAATGATAATAATAATAATAATAATAATAATAATAATAATAATAATAATAATAATAATATAATAGTAACAATCGGTAAACAAAACGATAAAGAAAAAATATATATCGTATACGAGTAATAAATAATAAGGACAATAATAAGGTAGTAAAATAGTAATAATAGTAGGACTAATAATAATACAAAAATGATAATAATAACAACAACAACAATAATAATAATAATAATAATAATAATAATAATAATAATAATAAGTAATGAATAATATAGTAATAATAATAAGATACTAAATAATGGCAAAAGAACCAAAATCGTAAATTAATTAAAAAAAGGGATCAAATTGAATTAAAAAAATGGGATTTTGGGGTTAATTTGAAATAAAACAAAAGGAAAGGACCAGCTTAAAAGCATTTAATTATATGGGGACCCAAAGGAAATTTTCCCGCCTCTCAAAACGCAGTGTTCATGCATGGATCGAGTCATAACCGCGAAAAATTCTGGGGCCAATGTTGCAATAATTAAAAGTTTGATTTAAAAAAATAAAAATGCGGAAGGACCATCAGCAATTTCATCTTTGGCTTAAACACACGCGGATCTTGTGGCGGTCGGGTCGGATCGGGTCGATTAGGGTAAAACGGCGTCGTTTTGTGGTTAAAGGTCACCCCAAAAGCAGCGCGTTTTAGGGGCTATTAAACCCAAAATTCCCAAAAAAATCATTCCATCTTTCTTTTTTTAAAAACACCTTCTCTCTCTTTTTTTCTCTGCAGAGCTGAGGGGAAGGATTACAGCAGAACTCACGTCGCCCGGCAAATCGCTCGACCACCGCCACGATGGTAGAAAAAAGGTAAAAAAATTATTTTTTTATTTTTTTATCTTTCTTTTCTTTATGTGTGCGTTAAAACAAAAGAAGGTGGAAAAATTCGAAAACGGTAAAAAAAATGTCTCTTCGATTTCTGTTTACCTTTTAGGTTTTCTTTTGCGTTTTTGATACCCACTAATTTCTGATCTTTGCTCTGTTTGTTCGAATCTATTTGTTTTCTTTTTGATAAGCGAAAAAAAGTCCCTTTTTTTACAAAGAATTCTTAATCGGAAGAAAAAAAAAAGGTCCTCTTTACAGTTTCTGATTGGCTTTTTATAGCCATTCTTTTACACTTTTTCTTTTCTGTCTTGTCTCTGTTTAATGGCCTTGCAGGTCCTCGGCGCAAGTTGCTGGTGGCGGTGGAGCAGGTGGCTTCGGCAGGTGGTCACAGAGGCAAGTGGGTGTCGAGACAAGAGGAATCGAAAGAGTCAAATACCTAAGTCTGGCGCACTAGGGTTTGCCATTTTGATTTGTGTGTCTGTTATTGGGTTGGGTTTGTATGGGTTAATGGGCTTTAGTGGGTTGTTCGGGTTGGGCAAGATTGGGTCTTTTGGACCCGGGTAAAATTGGGTCTACATTCTTAATGTGAAGAGGAGGCTTAACACATGTCTTTAGTAAGGTAGTTGGAGACGTTCTACGTGTCAAGCATGCATGTGCTAGCAAGGGTTAAATTGTCGAGGTGTCATCTATAGACAATGTTGTGATCGACAAGGTGATGTTGGCAAGGTATGAAGACAGAATCATGGCATTTCAAGTTTGAGCTATTTCACATTTTGGTCATTTTGAGTTCAGATTATTTTTTATTTTATGACATTTGGATTAAGATTGTTGCTTTTTTATGATCAAATCAGTTTGGATCAAATGCCAACTTGAATTAATCAAGTTAAAATTTTTAGTTCAAAAAGTTTTAAAATGTGACAAATTCATAGTCCCTTTCCAATCCTTAAATAGGAGGATAATGCGTTTTAGCGTACTCGAACTCACATCCTCCTGTACTAGCAACAACGTCGATGCTAATCGAGCTAAGACTCAATCAACATATTTAATATATTATTATATCCATTTAAATATATATATATATATATATATGTTGAAACCATTTAAAATCAATTTTGAAAAATGGGGATCGACTTTGAAAAACGAAAATAGGAGTCGCCACCAATCCTTATTATTTAGGTGTGATTGGATCACCTTGTAAAATTTTTATTTTAAAACATTTGATTTTGGTCCGCTGGCGAGAAAATAGGTTAGGGAATTGATTCACGTATGGGAATGGTTAGCACCCTCATAACGCCCAAAAATTTGTACCAAATTGATAAAATTATGTCCAAATGTTTAAAATTTAAAAGTATTTAAAAAAATGATTTCCAAAAGATTTGAACTATTTGCCTTAAAATATGAGAGTTCCTCGATATAAAAGATTATAAACGTCACATCCAAAGACGATTGGACACAATATTTTTTAACTCTCATATCTAAGATCCTCTCATAATTTATAAAATTTTTGGATTTAAAATTTGAGATTTCTTGATCGAAAGAATATAAACATCACATCCAAACGCGATTGGACATGATATTTTTAAACCATCGTCTCTAAGATCATCTCACAATTTATAAAAACTTTGAGAAATTTCGTTTTAAAATTTGAGATTTCTTTGATCCGAAAGAATATAAACATCACATCCAACACGATTGGACATGATATTTTTAAACCCTCGTCACTAGGATTTCCTCATAATTTTATAAAACTTATCAAAAGGCTATTCAGTTATTTAGCCAAACGGAAAATCGCAACCCAGCACGATTGGGTACTATTTTCCGAATTTCTAAATATCAAAACATTGCCTTCTTTTGAAAACCTTAAAATAAAATATTGATTTTGTAAAAATGTGTTTTTTCTTTTTTTGTTTTAAACCATCACCAAGTGGCAACATTATAATTGAACATTATAAAAAAAATTACAAACATACTAATATTTATGATAGGTAATAACAATATGAAATACAACAAGTAATAATTTCTATACTCAAGTGATTGTAAATATATGATGAAGTTTATAAAATCCACTATGAACATATTTTATACAAGTTTAAATAAATAAAAGAGCAATAGTATAAATAAAGTGTTTTAAAAAATTATCAAAAATAAATAATGTATATATATATACTAAAATAATATATAATAATAAAAATAAAGGCAAACATAACAAATATTTATAATTTAATAATTAATGTAGATAATCAATATAAAATATTTAATTTAATATTAATTTTAAAAGTTAAAAAAAACAAAAAGGACTAAATTGAAATATAAGCGGGTTTTACTGGTCAATTTTAAATAATGAATTAGTTCATAGGACGTAATTAAATTAAATAGAGGAACAGAAGGACCAAAAATAATTGTCCCTTTTTTAAAAAAAAGCGAACCACGATTCGGATCCGGGTTAGCAGCAGGTCATGCTTTATCAAAGCAGCCTTGCTTGCACTCTTACATAAAAGTGTGTTTTCTAAAAAATCATTAGCTTAAGGTTTTTTTTAAAAAAAAACTTAAAATCCTCTAAAAAGAGGGAAGGAGAGCTACGCTTTGTTAAATCTACGTTAGTCCAAGACCCCAAGACATCGCCTCAAGTGGCCGGTGGTAGGTCCGAGTCGAGGGTTTTCACGTTTTGAGAAGGTAAACTCCTTCCTTGTTACTCTTTCAACAATAAGTATATGTAGATATATAAAAAAATAATAAAATAAATAAGAAAAATAAGCGGAATGAAAAATCACCTATGGAATCACTGACTGTTGAATATTCGTGTGTGAAGTCGGTGTTTTTTGGTGCTTCAGTGTATTTGTATCGTATTCGTCTGCCTATTTTCTTTGTATTTTTCGAGAATGTTTGTATCAAAAATTTTCTTTATTGCTTTTAGTGTGTAACGATATTCTCCTCATTTTTACAAAAGGGTTCTTATACCCAAAATAAAATGAAAGAAGGAAAGATATCTTTTAGTATCTTCCCATATTTTGTGCCCTCCGATTTGTTTCCTTTCGCTACTTGTTTCTTTCCTTTGCGAGTTTGAAGATCTCGTGACGATGAATCAAGACATAAACAAAGGGACGAGGCGTGGTAGCGATAATTGGTCTCCATTTGAAGTGGCGTGTTGTTGAGCTCTGTTAAATGACGATTGGTAGCCTCTCTTTGCGGTGCGAGGAGACCTAGGGTTCGAAACCCTTGGTTTCGATTTAGAGTTAGGCCCTTAGGTTTGGGCTAAAGATCGGGCTAAGGTGTAATGGATCAAATCTGTTTTGGGTTAGGCTAAGTGGGCTCGGGTAGTTTATTGCCTCTGAATTGGGTGCGAATTGTGGGTTTCTAAATGGGTGACAAAAAAACATTTATGTTTATTTATTTATTTTGTTGAGTTTGTTTATTTTCACCGCAAAATTGAGCTCTACAATGCCCTCTTTACTCATTGTCGGTAACGAGAATAGAAAAAGACTATAAAAGGACCAATTTTGACCAATCTTGGCCAAGCCTCGACTTCTTGATCCTTGTTTTTTTCAAATGACTCCAACTCCATTGCAACTTCAACAGTATTGGAACGTAAGTTTGATAGCTTCCACTTCATGAAGGTAGTATCCACTATCTTTTGATCCGCTTCACTGCAAACTAAAGAAAACAAGATCTGCTATTTTCAATCTGATCCCTGCAAACTCAGGGATCACCAGACCGATATCTTCGATCTCCTTCCTGCGACTTTAGGAATTTCAAATTCAATCTGATCCTGCAAACTCAGTGATCACCAGATTGATATCTTCGATTTACTTCCTGCGACTTCAGGAAGATCAAATCTGCTATCTTCAATATGATCCCTGCAAACTCAGGGATCACCAGATTAATGTCTTCGATCTACTTCCTGCGACTTCAGAAAGATCAAATCTGCTATCTTCAATCTGACCCTTGCAAACTCAGGGATCACAGTTGATGTCTTCGATCTGCTTCCAACAACCGGAAGATCGGATCGCTATCTTCAATCGATCCACGCAAACTCGGGGATCACCAGATTGATGTCTTCGATCTGCTCCCTACAACCTCAGGAAGATCAAATCTACTATCTTCAATCTGATCCCTGCAAACTCAGGGATCACCAGATTGATATTTTTGATCTGCTCCCTGCAACTTCAGGAAGATCAAATCTGCTATCTTCAATTTGATCCTTCCAAACTCAGGGATCACCAGATTGATGTCTTCGATCTGCTCCCTGCAACTTCAAGAAGATCAAATCTGCTATCTTCAATCTGATCCCTGCAAACTCAGGGATCACCAGATTGATATTTTCGATCTGCTCCCTGCAACTTCAGGCAAATCAAATTGCTATCTTCAATCTAATCCCTGCAAACTCAGGGATCACCAGATTGATATTTTCGATCTGCTCCCTGCAACTTCAGGAAGATCAAATCTGAAAATTCACTGATATTGCTGCACCGACATGTCCTGTAGCCTCGATTCCCAAGATGCTATGATCAGAATGAATCAAATGCTTCTAACTACATGTACAACACGTCATGAAAGTTATTCCTTTTAAAGGATTTAGATGCAATGATTGTAATGAATCAAATTCTCCTAACGAAATTTGCTAGAATGTTATGAGTATGATTCCTATTTTTAGGCATTATCGCTCGTCTTCGTGCTTATCAATCATGTTTTGCTCTGTTAGCTTGCTCCAATGCAATTTCAAAGTCAACTCCACTTGGATCTTGAAAACACAAGGCTTGTTTCATCCACCCTATTGAGAGTCAAAACCCTTTCAATCTGTAACACCCAAACCCGGCCCATTCACTACGACCGAATTTGAAATGCCACTGCGAAAAACGTTTGAAAATAATCTAACTTGTAGGTAAATTATATAAAATTTATTGTCTTTAGGAAAGAAAACCTTGTGTATTTAAAATTTCGAAATAAATTAAGTTGTTACAAAATTCCGGATTAAAACTTTATTATATATACTTAAGAAAATAAGATCATTTGCAATTAATATTTAAATTATCAATCCATAATAGAACATAATAATAAAGATACTTAATAAAAATACTTAAATACTTTAATGGGCCTTATTACAATAAACACTTAATCAAAATCTGAAACTATAATTACTTGATTAATTAAAATATCTTACATGGGCCACCTCGTATCCACTCCAACTCGGTCCGATCATCATATCACTGCGATGTTTGATAAAATATTTGGGTGAGTCACACGGACTCAGTGTGTAACTAATCCACTGAATTCCACCCACATGTTAACCACATATTAACCCATTTATCGGATAACAAAATAACATACTCACATATTAACACATTCTGGGCTTGGCCCATATTCATATCACATTCATCTAATAGGGTAGTTACCCACATAATTTCCACATACTGGGCTTAGCCCATTTCTTTTCAAATCCACACTAATCCACATTCATATCTTTGGGCCTATTCTATTCTTAATAATCCACATATCAACTGGGCTTGGCCCACTTTCACATTAAATTCACATATCATATACAATTATGCAAAGTGCACCCAACCCAAACCTAGGGTCCACCCTCTACACACCCCCGTATCTAGCCTACCACACACCAGGGGATTATCAAATCACCCTCTCCTTTTCACTCCAAAAGGCAATCAATGCCATCCACGTCCAATTAAGCACAAAAATCCACAACGCGACCTCAGCCAGCGCCAATCCACGATGTAGCCGTAGCTAACACCAAAACCATGATGGGACACATAGTCACTCATCAACCACGATATGGCACATAGCCGATATCAACCACGATGAGGCACATAGCCACTCATCAAGCCACGCGAACTAAATCGCAATTAATCCACAACGTGACCTCAGTCAATGTCAATCCACGATGTAACTCAAGGCTAACATCAAACCACGTACTCGAAGTACACCCGTACCTTCTTTCATATCCCAACCCATGCACATGCAACATGTAATAGTGTCATAATAATAAATGCATGCACATGTCATTAAGGCAGACAATCATATTTCCATAGGCATAGTTACAATCACATCGGCACTTTCACATTCTTATCAACAGATAACACTAACTTGATTTTCGATATACCCCTTTTTAGGGTATCCATCTCATAACTTTTACTGCATTTGTTAGTACACAATCAACACATACAGATATAGCAAAAAACACGAAAAACGGTGGGTTAATCATACACCTGACTATTTTACGGAATCCCGAACTATTTGATTCTAACACAATGAACGGGGTATTTCCTCCTCCTTTAATGCCGATTTGGTCTCCTACCAAATCCTAGAGGCTTTGGTTATCTCTGCCGATTTACCTCTAACATCCATAGATAGAATTGGTCACACTTAATCACGTAGTATGGCCTATGGCCGAAAGTCACCAATCACTTACCTCACTGAAACCCGAGAACTAATACTAGTTCTTTGAGTAGTCGAAATCCCTACATATACCATATGTTAAAATCGGCTAGCACATAAACCCATGAATAATGGCTCTTGACCGAAATTACATAACGCTTACCTTGATCTCTGAAAATTCCGAAACTTCTTCTTTAATGCTCCTTCTTTCGGCTACACACAAAAAGGACACACTTAATGGCACTAAGACATTCGGCCATGCTCTAAAAATCACGACCAACCATTGATTACGCACCCATGAAGAAAGAGTAAAACGATTACTAAGGAAGGATTACTTACCACTATCGTTGCATGCGAAGACTAAAGAGAATGGATCCGGCTTTTAGAACTTGCGATAGAAGAAAAGAGAATCAAGGCACACGAGATTCGGCTATGGCCTTTAATAAAATATAAATGGGAATATGGTACTTACAAGGTTAATTAAGCTTTACCAATGGTGATAGAAAATTCGCCACTAGAGAAAAGTTAGAGAACTAAGGTTTGAGAGAAAGAAAAGGAGAAGAGAAAAAGTGGGAAGAAATTGACGAGCAACTAAAAGGAGAAAAAGATGAATGCTAAATTAAAAGGAATTTCGGACTGTTTTTCCTCTCCTAAACTCATTCAAAAAAATAATTGAATTAAGCCAATCTTTATCTCTTAATCACCTATTCAAATAAATAAAATAAAATAGCAATTATCATTTATCTACCTACCTACAATAAATAAAATAACACAACCATTATCTCCTATTCCACCTCTTCAACATCCATTCAAAAAGAATTTAAAATAAATAAATCTTTATCCCTTCATCCCAGCTGAAAATTAAAATAAAGCAAGCTTAATCTTTATCTAATTAGAAGTCCAATTGCTGTCCAATTCTTCCCAATCTGACGCAAAAATAGAAGAAATTGCCAAAGTGCAATTTCGACAATGACAAACACAGGACCTGTTGGCCTTTAGCTGCGAGTAACGCCTGAACCACTCTCTGCTTTGGTTCTTTTGCGACATAATCACCTTACGAATTCTTTTAAGACCTCTTTATCTTGCTCCCTTTAACACCAAAATAAAACTCCCAAATGCGATTCTGCATTCGAACCCCTACCCTTGGCACTCCTTTACATAACCACCCTCAGCACCTTAAGTAGCGTCCCTTGCCACTTTACCACTCAGACTTTCATGTCCGTAAACCTTGCCATTTATTTTAAGGCCTTCCCATTGATTTCACTTGTTGACACAAAAGGAAAAATAAAACACTCCCATGCCATCACTCAGGACTCGAACCTCCCTGCTTCAGCGTCATTTCAGGCCCTTAAGTGGCGTCCTTAAGCACTTTACCAAGCCCTTTTTATGACCCAAAATGCCCACAAATTATTCTTAAGGCCTCCTCACCCTAATTTCCTCTTTTACACTTAAATCAAAATTTTTCAAAGCTTCCCTTTTATCCTAGAATTTTAAGAACCCCAAAACACATCCAACCCACTCACTGAGCCTACTAACTCATGCATTTATGCACCAAATGCATAGCCCCTAATCTAGGATGTTACACAATCTAATTCTTCTAAAAATTTAGGGTATAGGGTTAATCTCAAATTCAACCCATTCCACCACAATTCAGGGTTTCTTAGTTCACCATACCACCCCAAGTGTCATGATCAGATGACATCATGTCCATTTATCAATTGGACAAAGAATTCAGAGAAATAGTCTCTATCCAGACTCTTCTTTCTCAAATATTTCTATGTACATGGAAATTCTAAACAATTGTCATGTTTTGGTTCCTTGTCTTATCTAGAAATTTCCAAAGTAATATGTAAAACTTCTCTTTTGTGAAATTATTAGTTCGTCAATCATTATTTCAATGCAACTCATTTATGGATAATAGGTAACAAATTAATCACAAAAGAATGATTAAAATTTGAATAAATTTATCAAAAGAATACAAAGAAAAATTATCCGGAACATATCTTTAATAAGAAAAAGAATCCAAAGATAGTAGAATGAATAAGACGAAAATCAGATGCCCTAGATATCGCAGATTGAACTTCCATATACAAACTTTATGAAAACTGTCTTGAATTCAACATGTGTTTAGAAAATTCAAAGTATTTTGTTAATGCCCCGTTATGCAACATTCTTCCTTTCATTGTTGTTTTAAGTGTAGAGAGATGACTGTTCGTCCTTGCGGAATTTGAGTCACCCTTTTCTGGTTTTCAATTTAAAACCCCTTTGGTCACAAGGCGCCCTTTGCGGATTTTCACATTAGCCTCTTTTTTTTTTTAGGAGCTCAAAGCGCCCTTTGGGTTTTCACTTTGGCTTCTTCTTCTTTTCAAGCAAAGTATTTCTTTACTGAATCCGAGTTCACAGGATCGGGTAAAGTTTTTCCCTCCATCTCGGTCAAGATCAATGCTCCTCCAGAGAAAGCTTTCTTCACTACATATGGTCCTTCTCAATTTGGCATCCATTTTCCTCTAAAATCCTTCTGTATTGGAATGATTTGTTTCAACACGAGGTCCCCCTCATGAAACTCTCTTTCCTTCTCAATTTGGCATCCATTTTCCTCTAAAATCCTTCTGTATTGGAATAATTTGTTTCAAAACGAGGTCCCCCTCATGAAACTCTCTTTGGAAAACTTTTTTGTTATGGGCTCGCATCATTCGTTTACGGTACATCGACCATGACGAATAGCCCTTAGTCTCTTTTCTTCAATCAAGTTCAATGATCATCTGAGCACGAATCCATTCACTTCATCCAACTTTATTTCGACGAAGACATGAAAAGAAGAATTTCCACTTGATGGGTAGGGCGGCCTCCATCCCATAGACCAACGAATAAGGTGTTACCCAGTGAGGTTACGATAGATGTCCGATAAGCATAAAGTGCAAGCGGTAGTTTCTCATGCCAATCCTTGTAAGTCTCGGTCATTTTCCCAATATCTTCTTGATGTTTTGTTAGTCGCTTCCCTTTGCCCATTCATTTTCTGGACGATATGGAGCGAGTTATGATGTTTGATCTTAAATTGGTTACAAATTTCGCTATCAAGCTTTTGTTCAAGTTCAGTAGCGTTATGCGATATGATCCTCTCGTATTCCATATCGACAAATAATCTCCTTCTTTAAGAATCTACTAAGCTGGATTTAGTAACATTAGCATATGAAGTAGTCTCTACCCATTTCGTGAAGTAATTAATTACCACGAAAATGAATCAGTATCCATTCGAAGCTTTTGGTGAGATTGGCCCAATAACATCCATGCCCCACATGGAAAAAGGCCACGGGCAAGTCATAACATGCAAAGGCGACGGAGGCACATGAATTTTGTCTCCATAAATCTGGCATTTATGACATCTCTTGGCATAGTTAATACAATCTCCTTCTATGGTAGACCAATAATACCCAAATCTCATTATCTGTCTGGCCATCGTGAATCCATTAGCGTATGTTCCACAAACTCCCTCATGAACTTCTTCAAGGAATTGCTTAGCTTCAACAGCATCAAAACATCTCAATAGCACTTGATCTTTTCTCTTTTTGTATAAAATATCTCCATCCAAGACATAATCAGAGGCCATTCTTCTTAGAGTCCTTTTCTCATTCTCTGTGGCATTCTCCGGATATTCACGATTTTTCACGTACCATAATATATTCTGATACCAAGGATGGTCATCTCTTTCCTCTTTCTCTATGTCATAACAATGGGCTGGGACTTCGACAATACTCATCTGAATAGGCCTAATGTCTTCTGGTTTATTTACTTTGATCATAGAAGCCAAGGTTGCCAATGCATCGGCCATCTGATTTTCATCGTGTGGAAGGTAATTGAAAGTAATGTTGTCAAATTCCTCAATTAATCCTAGAACTATTTTTTGATAATCAACTAGTTTAGGAACTCTTGTCTCCCACTCTCCTTTAAGTTGGTAAATTACCTAGGCGGAATCGCCGTATACTTCTAGCACTCTAATCTTGTGTTCCAAGGCTGCTAGAAGTCCCATGATGCATGCTTCGTATTCTGCCATGTTATTTGTGCAATCAAAATCCAATCTGCATGTGAATGGATAATAATCACCACCAGGCGATACCAATACTGCCTCAATTCCATTTCCCATAGCATTCGATACTCCATCAAAATTTAATTTTCACCGACAATCTTCAATATTTGCCACATACATCATTTCTTCATTTGGGAAATCAAAGCTCAAAGGTTCATAATCGTCCAAAGCTTTACTAGCTAAAAAGTCTGCTATTGCACTTCTTTTTATAGCCTTTTGGTTCACGTAGACTATTTCGAATTCAGATAGCAGAATCTTCCACCTAGCCATTCTTCCGTTCAAGGCAGTGAATTCAATCATGTACTTTAACGGGTCAAGTTTAGAAATCAACCATGTTGTGTGATATAGCATATACTGCCTCAACCTCCTAGTTGTCCAATTCAAAGCGCAACACAATTTCTCAATCGACGAATATCTTATTTCACAATCAGTGAACTTTTTACTGAGATAATATATCGCCCTTTATTTCCTCCCTGACTCATCGTGTTGTCCAAGCACACATCCCATGGAATTTTTGAATATTGACAAATACAATATCAATGGTTTATCTAGATTAGGTGGCGAAAGTACTGGTGCATTTGACAAATACTTTTTGACTTTGTCAAAAGCTTTCTGGCATTCATCATCCCATATACCTGGATTGTGTTTCTTGAAAGGACGAAATACGGGATCACATTTCTCAGTTAATTGTGAAATAAACCGAGCAATGTAATTCAGCCTTCCCAGAAAACCTCGGACTTTTTTTTAAGTGCGCGGTGGAGGTAATTCTTGTATCGCTTTGACCTTGCTTGAGTCAACTTCTATTCTTTTCTCACTAATCACAAATCCCAATAACTTTCCTGATCGAGCTCCGAAAGTACACTTTGTCGGATTGAGTTTCAATTGAAATTTCCTCAATCTCAAAAATAACTTCTTCAAGACTTCAATATGTTCTTTTTTTGTTCAAGATTTGGCAATCATATCATCAACATATACCTCAATTTCCTTGTGCATCATGTCGTAGAACAATGTTACCATGGCTCTTTGATATGTTGCCCCAGCATTCTTTAGTCCAAAAGGCATTACTTTATAGCAAAAGGTGCCCCACAATATTATGAAGGTAGTTCTCTCCATATCCTTAGGGTGCATCTTGATCTGATTGTATCCTGAAAAGCCATCCATGAAGGAAAACAATAAAAATCCTGCCGTATTATCCACTAACGTATCAATATGCGGCAAAGAGAAATTATCCTTTGGGCTAACTTTGTTTAGATCTCTATAATCTACGCACATTCGGACCTTTCCATCTTTCTTAGAGACTAGAACAATGTTGGCAACCCATTCTGAGTACTTGACCTCTCGTAGAAAACCAGCATCAAACTGCTTCTGGACTTCCTCTTTTATTTTCAATACTATATCAGGCCTTATTCTTCGTAGCTTTTGTTGAATCGGCTTGCATTCTTTTCTGATGGGAAGGCGATGTACCACAATATCAGTACTTAACCCAGGCATATCTTGGTATGACCACGCAAAGCATCTTTGAACTCTTGCAATAACTCAATAAGATCTTGTCTCGTCTTCTTGGCTCTGAGCGTCCCAATTTTCACAACTTTTCCTTCTTCTAAGGTTATGTTCTCTATTTCTTCATGATGGGGTAAGATCTGTTTCTTCTCTTGTTTTACCATTCTCAACAAATCTGGAGATAAATCGCTATCTCGGTCACCTTCAAATCTCGAGATTCCTCTAAACACATGTCTTGCTCAAAATGGACTTCCGGATCCATAATATCGTTGCTCATGCCATTGATATCTAGGGACCTGTGATGGGTGAAAAAATGTACAATGAATTTGGGGACAAATATTCATATGATATGAACGAAAGAATATGTAATTTGAGAAGAAAAAAGAATGAAATAAAAGAATATTTACTCAAGTTGATTATCCAAAATGTATTTTATTGAAATAATAAATTCTGAACATAAGCCTATTTCACAAAGAGATCTTTATCGTTCCTAGGCTAAAACAACAAAGCGTACTGAATATTACTCTGTATAATTCCTAAAAACTACAGGGAGCTCCACTGCAGTCCAATTGTCCAGAATGCTTCCAGGTTCATAAGGGTGAATACCCATCTGGTTCCTCTGTTCTATTCCTTCCTCATGTATGGCGTTGATGTGAGGAATTTCCAATAACCCTCTCTCAGGGTGAATTATCCCTCCTGATACAAAGTTCTGGGATATATACGGGAATGTCATTTGTTTCCACTGGACATCTTCTCCATTCAAGAGTGCCCTTCTGCTCTCCTGTTTCTTTTCTAACTCCTTCCTTTTTTGTCTAGCATCCGGCTTGAAACCCAAGCCAAAGCGATCTCTCTTCTCCTTCATGTTGGCACTCCAATTTCCCCTTGTAGTATCTCGCCTAATCCTTTCCTGGTAGGGCTCCTTTTCCCACCGTCATCATCGTAAGCCCATCCTTGTTGTCTTAGATATCACAGGCAGGGGACTTCACTTCCCTCCGAGATAAAAGTTGCGTTGATAAACTCTAAGGACCTGAAAGAACATTCAATGGCCTCCTCGTTCTTTTCTATATATGGTGCATTATTTGTAACAGTCGCTATAATGTCTTCCTCTGCATTTATAGTGACTAGTCGACCATCTGTTACCAGCTTCAGTTTTTGATAAAGAGATGAGGGCACTGCCCCTGCTGAATGAATCCAAGGCCTTTCCAACAAGCAATTGTATGGAGGTTTTATATCCATCACCAGAAAATCTACCTCATATGTGCTTGGGCCAATCTACAAAGGTATGTCAATTCTCCCCATCACTCTTCTCTGAGTACCATCAAATGCTCTCACTATGTTTTGGCACGTCTTCATGTGAGAACTAACTATTAGTAACTGATAAACCGTAAAAGTAACATATTTTAATCCCACATTTAGTATGCTTTTGGATGAATTTATCCTTAATTTATGTAAAAATGTGCTCTTAATTATTTCTTTTCATATCTTATACTCAGGAAAGCACCTAAGGATAAAAAGAACGTAAAACGGGCTTAAAACGGACCAAATTAGGCCAACCCAAGAAGTCGACACGGCCTGGGCTTCCTTTCACACGGCCGTGCCCCAATATTTAGATTACACACGATCACACCCTGATTTACACGACCGTGCCTCGTCGATAAAAAGCCCAACACGGCCTGTTCTTGATTTGCATGGCCGTGCCCCAATCAATAGACCCGAAGCACAGCCTGAACCTCGACTAGCACGGGCGTGCCATGGTCGTGCCTCAATCAACAGAATCAAGACACGGGTTGGACCACGACTTACACGGGCGTGCCTTGACCGTGCCCCTGTCCCAGGAAAGAGCAATTTCATTCGGGAAAGGATACTTAGAGGCAAAGAAACACATTCTAAAGCCTATTCAAACACCCCATTAGGAAATAGACTTAAATTAGGATACTTAGGGGCCAAGTAAGGTATCACAAAGTCTATATAAACACCTTAGGAGGCAACTTGGAAGGGGAGTTCGGTAGAAGCGAAATAGGCGTCGAGTTTTAGCGAGTTTTACGCGAGCTTTACTCATTTAGGAATTACTCGAAGATAGCAGTTGATCCATCTCGAGCCGAATTCTACTCAAGATGGAGGATCTCTCCTTCAATTCCTTGAGGGTTTTAGGGATTTCTTATGTTTTGTTTTATCTTTTCTCTCGAGATGTTTTCCTATTTTATTATGAACTAAACCCTCGGATACACGAAGGGTTGAAACCTATGATGGATTTTGTTATTTAATTCTTTCGATTTATATGATAAATACTTAGTTTGTTCTTAATTATGTTGCTCAATTTAATCTGATGTGCTTAGGTGGAGGAGGAATAGACCCTGCCTAAGAGAAGATCTAGCATAATTAAGCGGAGTTGATCGGGCGCCTAGAGATAGGGTTACGAGATTTTACCGGATTAGGGTGAAACCTAATATAGGGGTCCATTGATCGATTTACTACTTCCTTAGGGGATTATTATAAGAGAACGAGAGTTCCACTAATTAACCTAAGGTTAGACGTTATTCGCTTCGAGAGAAGGTTTAATATAGGTTAGAGAGTCTCACGGATCAAGCTAAGTAAAAGAAATCATATGAATTGAAAGTTAGATAATAAGTGAAGTCATAGGTGGATTCTTCCCGAGAGTATTGTCTTTATCAATTGAGTTTTCTTCAAAGTCTTTTCCCAAAGTTTTGTTCTTTTGTCTTTGCATTTAAGTTTAAGTATTTCATTTGTTTTAGATTTAATAAACCAAACACTCCATATTTTAGGCTAAATAATAAAAAGAAAGTGAGTAATAGTACTTTTAGGTTCCTTGGGTTCGATAAAGATATTCTACTTTGAGCTATACTCTTTGTTCGATAGGTGCGCTTACCTCTATCATTGTCGCAATCGGTCTGAGTTCGATCACTCTTTTATAAATATTAAAACTAGACTATTTTACGTGATCAAGTTTTTGGTATTTGTTGCCAAGACACTAAAATATTAAGAAAACTCTATTTCTATTACTTTAGCCAATTTTTTTATTTGCAATTTATTATTATATTATTCTTTATTATTATTTATTTTTACTTTGCTAATTTTTTTTCTCTATTTTGCTTTTGGCAGAAAATTTTAGTCTATGGAAAAGATGGCACTGAATAATTATCAGTGGCAAGGCATGGGGGCAATTCCTACTAAAGCAACCAGTGTTTTCAACCTCGACGTGATCACCAGGTTATCTAATCAATTAGAGATAATGAATAAAAAGATTGATGATTGGTATAGTCCCTCGCAGGTATATCCAGAAATACAATATAGTTTAAATCTAGGAGGCGTGGCGAATCCTGAGTACCCACCCTACGGATATGGCATGGAAAACGAGCAAGCTCACTATACAGGTAACTATTTTAGATATCAAAATAATTTTTATAGTGACACTTATAATGCAGGTTGGAAGTACTATCCCAATTTCTTGTGGGATGATCAAAATAGCCAAAGATCGAAATTTCCTCCAGATTTTCAACAACCACCTCACCAACAAGAAGAGGAGCCGAATCTTAAAGAGATGCTGAAAAAATTCATGGCAAACACAGATAACCGTCTCCAAGAAACTAAGAAAACAAGTAAAAGCAACGAGAACCAATTCGGGAACTTACTAAGTCAGTCAAGCGACCACTAATACGGTCGAACAACTCGCAAAAGTTGATGTCGAACGACCATGAGGGCGTCTACCTAGTAACACCGAGATAAATCCAAAGGAGCAAAATAAAGCCATCACAACTCATGCCGAGAAGAGGTTAGATGAACCCAATCCAATACAAAAAGCCAAGGTAGACGAAGGTAAGGTAGAGGTAACACAAGAAAAGTCAAAACCGGTAATCAAGAAGTACCAACCTCGCATACCTTATCCCGAAGTAATAAAAAGAGAGCGATTCGGAGGAGCAGTTCGGTAAGTTTCTTAAACTCTTAAAGAAATTACATATTAACTTACCTCTTCTTGAAGCTCTTTTTGACGCCTTGGACTCGAGGAAATCTTTAAGACGACTCTTGACAAACAAACGCAAATTAGATGAGGAGCACCACGTGGAATTAAACGCAGCATGCTCAGCAATGTTACAGAACAGACTACCACAGAAGCAAAAAGACACAGGGAGTTTTACAATTCCATGTTTAATTGGTAGTTTATCTATTGATAATCGTTAAATGATTTAGGTCAAGCATCAATGTTATGCCTTATAAAATGTTTAAACAACTAGGTCAGAAACCCGGACAAACTAGGATGAGCATTCAGTTAACTGATAAAACTATCAGAATTCTTAGGGGTATAATAGAAAATGTTCTAATCAAAATTGATAAATTCATATTCCCAGTAGATTTTGTTGTTTTAGACATGGATGAGGACAACACGATTCCTTTAATTTTAGGAAAACCCTTTCTAGCAACTGCCAAGACTAAAATTGATGTTGGTACAGGAGAACTCATTCTTCGTGTAGGTGACGAATCAATCAGTCTACAAGCTTTTGACTCGGCCAGGACATCAAGTGATGAAGGTGAGAAAGTAAATTCAGTTGATAATCAAATTGTTTAACTTTCACCACAGAAAATACCATAAGGCTACAAACTTGAGTGAATCATGGGCCCCAAGCCGTACAAGCTCATAACGTTGAATTGTTAGTGGATCCAAACCCAAGGAAGAACACATGGTAAGAAAAGGTAAGGTTGAGGTGTATCATGATTTACCAAAATCGAAATTACAGTACCAACCTCGTATGTCATATCCGATGCAATAAAGAAAGACCACACAGAGGAAGAATTCGGTGAACTCACACTTCATGTAGATGACGAAACAATTACTCTTCAAGCTCTCAACTCAGCTAGGACATCGAGTAATAAAGGTACGAACGTTAATTCTATTGATAATCATTTGGTTCAACCTTCTTTACTGAAGCATCACGAAATCACTTAGATGAGCTAGATCCAGACCTCGTGCCAACAAAGAAGAAATATATAAGGAACAAAGCCTTAGGGTTGACAAACTAAAAGAACAGAAACACAAATCAAAGAGGAGCAGAACCGCATGCGAAGTAAAACCAAAGGAGACCTCAAAGCGAGTTGATAGGAACAACAAATCAAATTAAAATAGAGGATCCGGTATTGTTGGAAGAGCCTCGATTCACCAATTCAAACCTCAAGGCAAACGAAGAAATCACTTTTGAGGTACTTAATGTCTTCCTATACGGCATAGTCAAGGTAAGCAATCCCAAATTCAACACTTTTGAGGTAACCATTACTCGACTTAAACTATATATCCATAACCGAAGTGATCGCATGAGAAAGGATTTTCACTTCCTCAAACCACCATGACCATACGAATGACAGGTAAAGTCTAGCTTAAGACTATAAATGAGCGCTTCTCGAGAGGCAACCCGAGCACTAACTCTATTTTTACATTTTTTATTTTATTTTATTTTATTTTTAATTTTCCTTTTAGCATCTAACCACAAACTAACCAAAGGGCGATTTCTAGGCCACACTACCTACACACAGCATGCACGTGGCCGTGTGAAGCAGGAAGGATGAATCATGGGCGTGCGAAGCGTGCGACTTCTTTTCCCAAACATGGGTAGCGATAATAGTCCACGCCGAGTGCCAATGCCCGTCTTGAGGTTCTTGACTTGTTAAGCACGGCTCAACACGTAGGACCTTCCAACCGTGCCAACATTACGACTTATCGAACATGAGAGGAGCATGTCCATATTGAATGACCGTGTGAAGAAAGACAGGCGTGCCACTACATCCATAGCCGTGCCCGAACACCTTGGGCCTTAAAATAAAATCCTTATACACGGCTACATCTCTATTTAAACCCCATTCCCTTTTCTAGTTGTCTTTCATTTTCCATTATGTATTTTATCTTTATTTTAATTTTATTTCATTATTATTATTATTTTCCTTCTTTCTTTATTTTATTTTCTTTCCTTATTCTTTCGATATTTAGATTTAGCTTAGGATTCAATTAAATTAGAATGGCTACTTGATTCAATTTCAAATGGCTTGAGGCGCTTCCCGTTCACCTCCAAACCTATCCAGGTTTCTTTTCATTGACTTCATCCAAAATTCGGAAGTTCACTTCTCTCCTATCTTATGATTTTATGATTATTTTGCTATTATCTATCTTTGTACATTGAGGGCAATGTACATCTTAAGTGTAGGGGTTAACTATAGTATTATTTGAAAATCCACGAATTATGCCTTGTTACAAAAGTAAAGTTTCTCATACTATTAATTAGGATGAAATTTCTATTATTTATGATTTTTATTGATATGCTTTAGAGTAAGTCATAGTTAATTGTGCATTGATGATTAAATTTGAAGGATACTAGAGAATCGAGCATGATAAGTCTACTTTCTAAAATTAAAAAAAAATTTGATGGGTCGTTAAACTGAATTTGAGTATCACCTTGAAGTTCAAAATTTATAAGGATTGATGTCAAAACACCCATAATTTTTGTGAGATTTTAAGCCTTGTAGAGCATATATTATTTTTCATGCTCACTTTTATTGATTATGAATGTGTCAACTTTGAACTGTTATTCTAGAACTTGCCTCGTTTATGCATGTCGAGACCACATTAATGATTTGATATACTGAGATGATAAAGGCACCTAGGTTTTAACCCGATTCACTCCACTAAAAAGCCTACCCATACAAATTAACCCCTAGTGAACCCGTTGAATCCTAACAACCTTTTTATTAACTCACCCACTAATATTAACCCAAAATCCCTTTGTATTTGTTATCAACATTCTTTTGACTACCCTACATCGAAATTGACTTGATCAATTGCCAAATTAGGTTATTTCAATTATCAAAGTTCCTTCTATTAAGTTTTACTTAGTTTGTTCTTAAAAAAAAAATCCAAGTTTATTCAAAATTAGTAGTATAAAAGAGCTTAGAGCAATTAAACTCCAATTGTTGAAGAAAAGCTCAGATTAAAGTATTATCAAATTTTAAAGTGAAGAAAATACTCTTTATTATAGAGTAATTATCAATAGTGGTATTATTACTTTTCATTCGATGTAAATATTCATATTTAGTTCATTATTTTTAGATTAGGTAATTAGTCAATTCAATCTCGATTTTAACCCTCTAATTCAGCCTTTATCCACACCTTTTAACCCAAGCTCCATTACAACCCTAAAAAGACCTTTTGATCATTTTATCATCTCATATCTGATGGTGGAGAATTGATTTTCGAGCAAGCCTATGAGATTAACTTTTCAGGTTCGACTTTTGAGCGCTTTTTCTTGATCCTTAAACACTTTGAGTGCTTTGAGTGAATCTTTAGTGAGGATGTCAATCCTTGTCGATTTTGAATCAAAGGTAATTATTTAAATAAGGGGAGACACCTATGTTTTCATGCTACAAAATCATGACTTATCTCGTTTGAATCTTTAGGGCACTTCGAGCTAAATGATCCATGTATAAATTATCTATGAATTATGATGAGGCATTGTCAATGGGAATTATGAATTTTGGAAAGTTCGTTTTAATTGTAAGTTGAGAATTTTGCTTGAGGACAAGCAAAAGCTTAAGTGTGGGGGTATTTGATAAACCGTAAAAGTAACATATTTTAATCTCACATTTAGTATGCTTTTGGATGAATTTATCCTTAATTTATGTAAAAAGGTGCTCTTAATCCTTTCTTTTCATATCTTATACACAGGAAAGTACCTAAGGATAAAAAGAACGTAAAACGAGCTTAAACGGACCAAATTGGGCCAACCCAAGAAGTCGACACGGCACTGGCTTCCTTTCACATGGTGCCCCGATATTTAGATTGCACACGGTCACTACGATTTACGACCTTGCCTCATCGATAAAAAGCCCAACACGATGCATTCCCGATTTGCATGGTAGTACCCCAATCGACAGACCCGAAGCACGGCCTGAACCTCGACTAGCACGGGCGTGCCACGGTCTTGCCTCAATCAATAGAATCAAGACACGGGTTGGACCACGACTTACACGGGCGTGCCTTGACCGTGCCCCCTGCCGCAGGAAAGAGCAATTTTATTCGAGAAAGGATACTTAGAGGCAAAGAAACACATTCTAAAGCCTATTCAAACACCCCATTTGGAATTAGACTTAAATTAGGATACTTAGAGGCCAAGTAAGGCATCACAAAGTCTATATAAACACCTTAGGAGGCAACTTGAAAGGGGAGTTTGGCAGAAGCCGAAATAGGGCGTCAGGTTTTAGCAGAGTTTTCTGCCAAAGCTTTACTCGTTTAGGGAATTACTCGAAGATAGCCAGCTGATCCATCTCGTAGAGCCGAAATTTTACTCAAGACGGAGGATTTCTCCTTCAATTCCTTTAGGGGGTTTTAGGGATTTCTTATGTTTTGTTTTATCTTTTCTCTCGAGATGTTTTCCTATTTTATTATGAACTAAACCCCTCAGATACCTGAAGGGGATGAAACCTATAATGGATTTTGTTATTTAATTCTTTCAGTTTATATGATAAATACTTCGTTTGTTCTTAATTATGGTGCTCAATTTAATCTAATGTGCTTAGGTGGAGGAGGAATAGACCCTGCCTAAGAGAAGATCTAGCATAATTAAGCGGAGTTGATCGGGCGCCTAGAGATAGGGTTACGAGATTTTGCCGGATTAGGGTGAAACCTAATATAGGGGTCCATTGATCGATTTACTGCTTCCTTAGGGGGTTATTATAAGAGAACATGAGTTTCACTAATTAACCTAAGGTTAGACGTTATTCGCTTCGAGAGAAGGTTTAATATAGGTTAGGGAGTCTCACGGATCAAGCTAAGTAAAAGAAATCATATGAACTAAAAGTTAGATAATAAGAGAAGTCATAGGTGGATTTTTCCCGAGGGTATCGTCTTTATCAATTGAGTTTTCTTCAAAGTCTTTTGCCAAAGTTTTGTTTTTTTGTCTTTGCATTTAAGTTTAAGTATTTCATTTGTTTTAGATTTAATAAACCAAACACTCCATATTTTAGGCTAAATAATAGAAAGAAAGTGAGTAATAGTACTTTTAGGTTCCTTGGGTTCGATAAATATATTTTACTTTGAGCTATACTCTTGCTTCGATAGGTGCACTTGCCTCTATCGTTGTGTGATCGATCTACGAGTTCGATCACTCTTTTATAAATATTAAAACTAGACTGTTTTGCGTGATCGATAACCTCTTGATGTTAACAATGGTAGAACATTCAAGGCTGATCCATTATCAATCAACACGTTTGGTAAAGTATATCCTTTGCAACGAGTGGTTATGTGTAGGGCCTTAGTCGACCTTATACCCCAGGTGGAATCTCATCATCTCTGAAGGAAATAAAATTGTCGTCGCTTATGTTACTAACTAATCGATCTAGCTTATTGACCGATATGTCCTTAGAAACATAAGTCTCGTTTAGCACCTTCATCAAAGCTTCTCGATGAACTTCAGAACTTAAAAGTAAGGCTAGCAAGAAATACGAAATTTGGTTGTTTGCGTGAATTGCTCCACCACTTGTATTCACTTGCTTTAAAATTTCAAAATTCTTTAGCCTCTTCCTCCTTCACGTATATTGATAAGGTTATCAAGTCTTTCTTACGGTTCAATTGGCATGTCTTTTGCCTTTCTTTGTTCAGTTCAAGCGTGTCTTAGAGTCATAATGCCTCTCATTTCTCGTATAGAATCCCTCTCTTTAGACCTCATTGGAAGTACTAACCGCAATTACTACTTTCGGTATCATCATATTACAATTGTAATTCCATGGTATGGCCTTGTCATCTTTGTAAGAAAAGGATTTGGTCTCGAATTACTACTTTAGGCGCAATTTATACTCCACCTTCCGTATTCTTTGATCAGGAAATAATAATCCTTGGATGATTGACTTTTTGACCAGTCCACTCTCCTTCTGTTGCATATATATTTCCCCCCTCGGAACCTTCTTCATAAAATTCCAGTTCCTTATTGTCCATAAGGCTTTGTACCAATGCCCTAAACTCAACACAGTCTTGGATCTTATGTCCATCTTCTTCGTGGAACTCATAATAGTTCCTTGGTTCTTCACTTCTTTTTCCGGGACTTGATTTTATTAGCCCCCTTCTTGCCATCTCAATCTAGATTATCTTCAACGAGGTCTTCACCTTTGAGATATCCTCTTGGTCTTTCTTATCGATCCTCTCCAATCGCGTTTACCCTTTGTCTTCGTGATTGGGTAATGGGTTCACCGTACTAGGCATGTCCTCAAGTTTGACAACTCCCAATTTAAGAAGCCTCTCAACTAAATTTTTGAAGGCAGTACAGTTTTCTATAGAATGCCCCACTGCTGGTAACTGGGCGTTTGAGTCATACCATTTAGGATATGGAGGTTGCATTGGCTGTAAATAGTATGGGAAAACTATGCGTTCCTCTAGTAAAGTATCATACAGCTCCTTATACATTATAGGGATTGGCGTAAATTGGTTTTTATCAACGTTTTGTTTGGAACCTGATTCTTATCTTGTCGACCCTTGTTGTCCGGCAGTAATTACTTTCGGCTGATTTATAGTAACTACTTTTGAGTACCCTTTATTGTACGTACTCGCATTGTTTACTTCACTCTCTTTTTTCCTCGGAGCAGGTCTCCTAGTGGTTTCTCCAGCTTCGATCTGTCCACCCCTTATGGCATTTTCGATCATCTCTCCTACCATCACTATATCTACAAAGCTCTTGGTGGTGCTTCCTATCATATGAGTGATGAATGGAGCCTTCAAGGTATTAATGAAGAGCATTGTAGTCTCCTTTTCTAGGAGTAGTGGCTGAACTTGCATGGCAACCTCTCTCCATCGTTACGCATATTGCTGAAACTTTCATTTGATTTCTTTTCCATGTTTTGCAACATGATTGATCGAGCATCATATCGTGGCGTGATTATCTTTGTCTCATGAAGGCTTGGGCCAAGTCCCTCCATGAACTAATATTTGTGCGACTCAACTGATTATACCACCTAGAAGCTGCACCCGTCAAACTATCCTGGAAACAATGAACTAGGAGTTGATCATTGTTCACATAGCCCGTCATACGTCTACAAAACATAGTGATGTGGGCTTCAGGGTAAGTAGTTCCATTATACTTTTCAAATTTCGGCATCTTGAATTTGTGAGGAAGCACCAAATCTGGGACTAGACTTAAATCCTTGGCATCGATACCGTGATGATGATCAGTATTTTTCGAAGCCTTGAATTTTTCCTCTAACCACCTACAGCGATTTTCTAATTGTTTTGCAGATTCAGTTTTGATCCCCTCTCCTTCAGCCATGTCTAAGTCAGGGACAACAGGATTAGCTGGGTTGTCTCTTGGGTTGGATCCCATACCAACTTGAAAATTAGTAGGCAATCTAGTGCCAGCGCCCTTGCTGAGGTCTTATTATGACAGGTGGCATTCTAGGGTATTCTTCATGTTGCGCTTGCACGTGTGTTGGGGTGAATCCTCTAGGGAAATCCTCATTGTCCTCAGTATTGACTATAGGACCTTTTGCTTTTTCTACTATTCCACTCATCATCTGGGCCATCTGGGCCATCATGTTCTTTTGGGCCTCTAACATTTGGTCCCTTATCTCCTATTGGAGCTTTGTCATCTGCTCTTGCATCTAGTCTTGAATATCTCTTTGGAATTGTTCCATCCTTTGGTCTATTTTCCTTGACTTTGCTCGTATACCGTAAGGATGTTCAGCTTCCAAATTTTTTTTCTCTCTCCTATAATTTAAACTAATTAGACTCTCTCTATGATTTGAATGCATATGATGTTATGTAATGCAAATGCATGAATGCAAAGAGGCATCGATTCTGATCAACTTCATTGTAGAAAACTTTATTAGAAAACAAATTCTTTTACATAAAATGGATTACAAATAAGCTTTCGCCCTACGTTCTAAAGTCCTAATTTTCCCTAATAACGAGACTAGCTCTTGATTACGATTGGACTGTAGCTCATACTCCATGCTCAATATGTCGCTGCCTTTGTCAAAAAGTCATGGGTGATCATTACCTCTCGAATCGAACTATGGCTTCCCCCATGAGATAATCCCAGTTTCTGACTTGAACATGTAAATGATGGAGTTCTTCCTTCAAATGCCCTTCTTTTGTTTCAAGGCACTCGATCCAAAGTTCACAACTATGCAGTGCTGATTCTAACTCTTCAATTCTACCCTTCATTTCTTCAATCTTGTTTAGGCTTGATTCTAACTCGATCACGGAATTACGGCTCCGGTAATGATGAAGGGACCGTCCAAGTTCGGCCACTCTAGCTTGCAATTCTTCCTTTTCACTTAAACTTTCCGCTAAGTTCTTTTTCATCTCTAGAAACTTTCTCTCCAAATAGTCAGCTTTGGCCTTTTCCTGTCGAACCTCTTGTTGCCACTGTTGCGAAGTATTTCCCAATCCCGTATTTTTTATTGTCAGTCGCATCTTTTTGTATTCGGGTTTCAAGTTAACTTGATCTTCCTCAATTGTTCTCTTCTCTTTTTTTGCTTTCTCGGCTTCCAATTTTTGAACATCCACTTCTAGCTTTAAAAACATCTTCTCTTCTTCTAGCTTCTCTACCTTTTTTTCCAAACTCTAGACTTTGTCTTTCGAAGTCCTGCTTTATAATTTCTATCTCCGATGGGATGACTTGTAAACACTCCTCGATTGATCGAGCACCTTCCACCCTTGTCTCAGGAATGTTATCGTTGATCCTTTTTCTCAACCACTCTTTATATCACAGGGTTGCCATCTACCCTCGAGTCAATATCTTCATACAACGAGCTTGCTTCCAAGCCTCAGAAATCTCTCGAATTCTCTTCTTATAATTTTCCCCCTTATACAAGAATTCGCTTTGAGCTAACCCATGTGTCGCTAGTATGAACTGTCCTACTTTATATTGCCTTAGTACGAACAGCGGTGCATATCCCACAGCTTCCCAAACTCCCGGAAGAGGTACCCAATCAAGATTTCTGCACCGGTAAAGGACTTTATCAAGAATTAACCAAGGGGCTCTCCACACAACATCTTCCTCTCGGCGATTTTAAAAAATTTCCATCCAACTTTCCTCTGATAGATCATCTCTCCTTGTCGTAGCTGCAGTGTCCTTTAAAGGTGAGTAACTTTCAGAGAACACTTGGTAAGAAACTTTGTCAAATTGGTATGAGGAAGGGTTAGCACCCTCATAACGCCCAAAAATTGGTACCAAATTGATAAAATTATGTCCAAATGTTTAAAATTTAAAAGTATTTAAAAAAAATGATTTCCAAAAGATTTGAACTATTTGACTTAAAATATGAGAGTTCCTCGATATGAAAGATTATAAACGTCACATCCAGCACGATTGGACACAATGTTTTTTAACCCTCATATCTAAGATCCTCTCATAATTTATAAAATTTTTGGATTTAAAATTTGAGATTTCTTCGGTCCGAAAGAATATAAACATCACATCCAGCACGATTGGACATGATATTTTTAAACCCTCATCTCTAAGATCATCTCACAATTTATAAAAACTTTGAGAAATTTTGTTTTAAAATTTGAGATTTCTTTGATCCGAAAGAATATAAACTTCACATCCAGCACTATTGGACATGATATTTTTAAACCCTCGTCACTAGGATTTCCTCATAATTTTATAAAACTTATCAAAAGGCTATTCGGTTATTTAGCCAAACGGAAATCATAACCCAAAGACGATTGGGCACTATTTTTGAATTTTTAAATATCAAAACATTGCCTTCTTTTGAAAACCTTAAAATAAAATATTGATTTTGTGAAAATGTGTTTTTCTTTTTTGTTTTAAACCATCACCAAGTGGCAACATTATAATTGAACATTATAAAAAAATTACAAACATACTAATATTTATGATAGGTAATAACAATATGAAATACAACAAGTAATAATTTCTATACTCAAGTGATTGTAAATATATGATGAAGTTTATAAAATCCACTATGAACATATTTTATGCAAGTTTAAATAAATAAAAGACCAATAGTATAAATAACGTGTTTTAAAAAAATTATCAAAAAATAAATAATGTATATATATAATAAAATAATAAAAATAAAGGCAAACATAACAAATATTTATAATTTAATAATTAATTTAGATAATCAATATAAAATATTTAATTTAATATTAATTTTAAAAGTAAAAAAAACAAAAAAGGACTAAATTGAAATATAAGCGGGTTTTACGGTCAATTTTAAATAATGAATTAGTTCATAGGGCGTAATTAAATTAAATAGAGAACGAAGGACCAAAAATAATTTTCCTTTTTTAAAAAAGCGGACCACATTTGGATCCGGGTCAACGCGCGGGTCATGCTTTATCAAAACGACGCCGTTTGCATTCTTCTATAAAAGTGTGTTTTCTAAAAAAAAAAAAATCATTAGCTTAGGGTTTTTTTTTTAAAAAAAAACTTAAAATCCTCTGAAAAGAGGGAAGGAGAGCTACGCTTTGTTAAATCACGTTAAATCAAGACCCGCGGCATGCGCCTCTGTGGTACAGTGGCCGGAGGTCCGAGTCGAGGGTTTTCGCGTTTTCGAGAAGGTAAACTCCGTCCTTGTTACTCTTTCAACAATAGGTATATGCGGATATATAAAAATAATAAGAAAATAAATAAGAAAAATAAGCGGAATGAAAAATCACCTATGGAATCACCGATTGAATATTAGTGTGTGAAGTCGGTGTTTTTGGTGCTTCAAACATTTATATCGTATTAAATCGCCTATTTTCTTTGTATTTTTCGAGAATATTTGTATAAAAATTTTTCTTTATTGCTTTTCGTGTGTAACCAGTATTCTCCTCATTTTTTACAAAAAGGGGTTCTTATACCCAAAATAAAATAAAAGAAGGGAAAGATATCTTTCCGTATCTTCCCATATTTTGTGCCCTCCGATTTATTTCCTTTCTGCTACTTGTTTCTTTCCTTTGCAGGTTTGAAGATCTCGCGACGATGAATCAAGGCATAAACAAGGGCCAGACGAGACGGTGGCGCGACAATTGGTCTCCGGCTGAAGCGACATGACTGTTGGGCTCCTGTTAAATAACGGTTGGGTAGCCTCTGCTTGCGGCGCGAAGAGACCTAGGGTTCCAGAAACTCTTGGTTTCTGATTTGGAGTTAGGCCCCTTAGGTTTGGGCTAAAGATCGGGCTAATGGTGTAATGGATCAAATATGTTTTGAGTTAGGCTAAGTGGGCTCGAGTAGTTTATTAGGCCTTTGAATTGGAGTCGATTTGTGAGTTCGTAAATGAACCGACAAAAAAACATTTATGTTTATTTATTTATTTTATAGAGTTTGTTTATTTTGGTAGAGGCAAAATTGGGCTCCTACATATATATATATATATATATATATATTCATTTATCATAATTTCACTTTGAAATCTAACGAGTGCGCTTTAAAATCGAATCACATAAGTTAAAAACAACTTTATTTTAATAAATATTATATTTAATATTTTGTTGGAAGTATATTATATTTAATTTGGATTTGGTCAAAATGAGTTCATCACAATTCCATTCATAACAGCATGCAACCCACACATAAAATATTATAGTAAAAAAGGGTCTTTTTTTAGTGTATTGTAACCGATTTCTTTTATCATTATTTTTAATTATGACGATGATGCTCATCTGAATCGTGTGAATCATGTTGATTCTATGCCCTAATCTTTTTACTTTTTGAATGGTCTCCACCAAAATGACTGACAATTGTCGAATTTCGTTTTAATTATCAAATTGGTTCATGAATTATATTGTTTTTTTTCATTTAAGTACATAAATTTTTTATTTAAAATTGATATCTAAACTATCCGTTCCGTAAAGGAGAGGTTAGAAATATTTTTTCTGGAAGGATTGGAATTAAATTATATGTTTTTATAAGAGTTAAAATGTAATTTTATTATTGTAATTAAGTATAATGTTTTGAAAGTACTAAATCAAAATTTTATAATTTTAGAGGGCAAAGTCAAGTTTTTTTATGTATTAACTTATAATTTTATGCATTTTAAAGGATAAAACTGAAATTTTCCCATCTCAGGGAGGCCTACCCTTTTATCTGAAAAATATACTACATCCAATAAGAATGAGCTACATATCATTTTTATTTTTTTTTTGTTGGTATTGTGTTTTGAGTCAAACTAGATGAAATTGATAAATTACATAGATTTAAAAAAAAAATTCAAGGATAATTTTGAGCATTGAAAATGCCTAATTATTTAATTTTATAGCTTTTCTACTTAAAAATATTATTTAAAGAATAGTATTAGAGTTATGACCCAAATTTTTATTAAAATAAAATATAAGTGGTAAGATAGGCTGCACAAGAAGAATTTGTATAAAAGTTTATTTTCTCTGTTTGATATTAATTTAAATAAGGTGTTTTAACCTTATTGCATTACTTCTATTAGATGTTGATTAGAATAAGATTTTCTAAACTCATAAATAGAGAGAGTCAATACTCCTTGTAATCATTCGATATAGTGAATTTTTTCTCCTCTACCCATGATTTTTTTCGAAATAGTTTCTATATAAAATCATGTGTTCTTTTCTCTATTTTTTTTACCATTATTGTCATTCTATTTTTTACAATTTGCATCTTAATATTAATGATAAAATTTAAATTTACCGAAGAAAAAAAGCAAACTAAACATCTATAGACATTAGTGGAATTGATACAATTTATGAACACCAATTATCAATTATAAGTTAACAACAACACCATTTGTAACAAATATTGTTATGATTTTCAATTGGTAAACAAAACACATAATTAAATAATAGGGTTTTTATTATCTAATTATGGTTTTAATCATTATACTAGGCTGAAATTTAGTCATTTTACATTAACTTCATTCCTTTATTTTTATAAGATTATTAGTAGATCTATAGTACATTAGTTATTATTATTAAAATGATATTTTTTAACTAATCTTAAACATCCAATTTGTAAATTTATTATTGGTTCGACATGATTGATGAATTTTTCATATTTCTAATTGTATGAATGAGTAATCATTAAAAGATTTCATATACCAGTTTAACAATGGTAACGAACAATGTTATTAATTTGGACATACTAATAATATTATAAAAAATAGAATGATCAAATTATGTCGAATAAAAGTAAAATGATTAAATTGTAAAATTCAACATAGTAGAATAGCTAAATTCACAATTAGACCCCCTCTATCTCTCTTTTCTCTTAAATCTACAAACAATGACAATGATAAAATCAAGATTTCATGATTATTGAAATTTTGGATTCAAGTATCACTGTATGTAAATTTTCTCCATATCTATTATGATTGTGCTATTCAGATTTACTATGATGAAGACCTGATATATTCAGCGATCCAATTATATATTATAATGTTAATTGTTATTACAATCATCTCAATTATAATAAGAGATAAATCTTAAAATCATATATGAGCGTTAATTTAATGTAAAATATGATAAATGAATTGTTTTAATTTTCTCAAATCAGTAACACCGTTATTAATATAGTGCAATTTTATATTTACACATTATATACATGAACTATTATACTTATCTAACAAAAATAAAATTTTACGTGTATAATTACATCAAATTAAAATTTATGTATCATATTTTATATTTATTAAAATTTATTTGTAAATTTGAGATTTATCCTATTGTATTTACAACCTCTTAAAAAACAATTATTTCATGAAAATAAAATTACAATAGCAAGTGTTTATAAGGTCTTGGCTCAATAACAAGGTTAGAAGCCGGCGTTTTAAATAATAATTGATTTCGTTGCTAGAATAATTAAAAATTTAAAAATTATAAAGACAATTCAATAGATTCGATTTAATCTTTACGTGCAGGTCGATTTATAAATCAATACACAGTTCAACTACTCTAACTAATTGATCCAATTTAGTTCAAATAATGTTGATTAAAATTAAAAATCGATTGAGGTATTGGTTAACTTGAAAATTAATATGAGCGTATAGAACTGAAAAAAAAGAAAATCCAATTAAATCGATTTTTTTATTTATGAATTATTTATGATTTACTTAATAGAACATATTAAATTAAAAAACCGGTGACCTGATCGTTGGTGCAAGGATCAGATTTTGAAAACCTGGGTAGAAGCTTGAAGAAAGGGACTTTAGCCTTAGTGGGGCCTTTTAGGTACTGATGAATTAATCCAACGGTTACGAAGCATCGAGTGATCCGACACGTGTGCACTCTAGATCACATCACGCCCGATAAGACATAATAACGTCCTTGTCGGAATAGCGCCGCGTGCCTTACGAAACGACATCCGCTTTTGTGGTTTTTGAATGTAAAAAAAAAGGGGAAAAAAGAAGAAATTTAAATTCCACTGCTTTCCCTATTTAGCTTCCCATAGACTCTCCCTTCCCCGTTTTACACTTTACCACCGTCCACTAAAAATTCCCACCCTCCAAAAGTCATTTAATTGCAATAACAGGACATTAATTTCGAATATATTCTTGTTCATAAATAACGATACAGAAAAAATAAAATTTTGAAGTGAAAGCAATAAATGAGGTATTTTAAGCTTTAGTTCCATCATTAACCCCTCTGATTAATGCTCTTTTAACAAAATAAAAAAAAAAGTCAAGTATCCTGCAAAATTACTCTTGAACGTAATAATCAATTATTAAAAGAAACTACGAGCGACTTTAAATTCCGCAAATGGGACCAGATGTTGCAGGGCCCGAAAGACTGCAATTGTCAAAGAATTAAAAGCAAATGAAATCTCAAATTCAAAAGCTCTCTCGCTGAAATCTGCATCTACTTTGCCTGGCTTTCTTCTTACGTTTTAAATAGCAGAGAGACCCAAAACAGAGAGGGGAAAGAGATAAAAGCAAAAAACGCGCAGAGACAGGGACCATAGAGCTGAGAAAAAAAGAGAGGACTAAAATGAAAGAAAAAGAAAAGGTCATAGCCTAACACACAAAACAACATATTTTATATTTTTTTATTAATTCATCAAAACAACAATATTGTTGTAATTGTTATAATTTTTTTATATTTTATATTTTTTTATTACCAAATAATGCCCTTTTTTTTAAAAAATTTACGGAAAAGAAAATTGTTCTCAATTATTTACCGGAATGGACCATTTTCCCCGAAAGCGCGTCATGTCGGTAGCGATGTCGAGTGCGTGATAGAAAAGCGCGTCCTTGAGGGAGGCGTTTTACGCCACATCAGCAAAATCGCGTCCTTAAGGGCGCTTTCTTGATGTGGCAAAAAGCTCCCCCAAGGACGCGTTTTGCCAGCTCTAACGGCCTTTTTTTTTACCGTTGGAGGTTCAACGGTAAAAAAAAAACTACCCTTTCATTATTTTCACATAAAAGTTCTTACACTATTTCTCTCAACTTTCTCTCAAATTCCTCTTAAATTTCATAAAAGTCCTTTAATTGTTACAAAAAATCACATTTAAAACTATTTTGAATTAGCTTTTTTTAATTTAAAAATATTCGATCGTGTTAGCAATGGTAGGAGAATTAATTCGTCTCGATAACAAACACATCTCCGTCGATCAAATGACAATGGTAAGTTATAATTTTAATTTTTCAATACTATTTAATATTTTTCATTTATGCAATTTTAATTAATTTTATTTTATAATTTTTATAACGATCAGTAGATCGGATGTTGCAATGCTATATTAAGTAATATGCCCGGTACATCATCATTTATTGATCGAGAATTACTGCGGAAGCGGGTTTTTGCACGTGTACGATAAATTTGGGGTGCAAGTTGGACCGAAACTAATCGATCGTTGATAGAGAGTGGAGGCAGACGCGCACTTTTCATCTTCCATGCGTAGAGTGTACTATCACTCTGGAAGACGTACAGTTGTAATTGGGATTGCCGGTGGATGGGTACGTAGTCACCGGGTCCGCAACTTCTGGTGATTGGGGAGCCGTATGCTACGAGCTTTTAGGTGTTATTTCGAATAACATTAACGGAGGTCGGATCGAGATGGGCTGGTTATGAGACACATTCCCGGAGCCGGATAATGATTCGACTGAATTAGAAAGAATACGGTATGTTGGGGCATACATTCTTGATATGATTGGAGGCTATATGATGCCGGACTTGTCACGAAACCTCGTACATCTGATATGGCTGCTGAAACTCGTTGATTTTAGAGTAGTCGGTGAATTGAGTTTGGGGTCTGCCGTGCTAGCAAAATTATATCGGGAGATGTGCGAGGCGACGCGATCGAATAAAGCCAAAATCAGAGATTGTCTATCACTACTGTAATCATGGGCACAGTTTTGTTTTCCATTTTCGTCCTCGATTGGACCACCCATAAACATTTTCACTAATAACGAGGTAAATTTAATATTAGATTTTACAATTATTACATAGATTTAAAATATAATTTTATGCTAAAATTTTATTTAATTAGGTGGAACCATTCAACAAGTTATAGTGGAATACCTACCTTGCTTGAAGATATCTGACTTTTATGAATTAGCAATCGAAAGCACAAGTAAGTATTAAATAAAATATATTTTAATAATAAAATAGTCGTTTCATATTTAGTATTTAGTATTTAGTATAAAACTAATATTTTATCATGTTAATATAGTTTCAATGGACACCATACGAGGATCTTACAATTCGAGGCGATAATTAGGATGAATTCTTTTAAAATCAGAACATTTGGCATGTGAATGTCCCATTGGTCAACTATGCCACAGTGGAGATGCACCAGTCAGATCGGGTTCTGCGACAATTTGGATTCCGACAACCGATTTCTGTGGCACCTGAGGTGCTCGATGATGAGCACAAAGTTGACTTACGGCAGTTGCATATGGATTGGTTGAGATTTTGGTCAGCATATATCGAATTATGGGAAAACCGGTATGATTATATACCTACTCGGGAACTGATCATTGTTCTTGAGTTAGCGTGCGTGCCGAAATACATGCCATAGTTTAGGATCCATAGCAAGTCGTATTTATTGTCAGAAGAGGAGAGGCAACGGCAACTTCGTGTATAAAGGAAACGACAGGACCCTTTAAATCTAAGAATAATGAATTATGGGACGGGACCATCAA